>RPOG01000090.1:0-742245 GCA_008086565.1 Thalassoma bifasciatum
CAGCCAGCACTTCTACCTGGTAGCTCCTCACTCACAGCTGCTGCAGATCCTGCAATCAGGCCACTCACTCACACCCACACTCACACACAGGCACACCACACAGGTAGAGACACACCCACATGAGAAACACACGCCCACATTGGAAACACACAGACACATGAGCATACACATACATGAGCATACACACTCATGTAACACTAAGGAAGGGGGGAGGGAGTTGCATAGCGGGAGAAATTGTCCTTATTAAAGAGACCACTGCTCCATGTGATAGATCCCTTGTGGGACAGAGATTAAATAGACTGCGTCAGAGGGGAACGCGCTTGCGGTGCTGCGACTGGAGAATGCGATAAGTATGATCAGGGAGGGAGGAAGAGAAAGAGAGCAAGGGGGAGAAATGGGATGAGGGACAAACAGACAAGGAAAAAAAGAAGGAGGTGTTGGGAGAAAAAACAGGGCTGAGATTCGACGATGAGAATGTGCAGAAAATGTTCGAGACACCAGACTGAAATGTGGACTTTATTTCAGTGGAGGGATAAAAAAAGATTAGAAGGAAAACACGCAGAAGTGGGGTGTGAATGAAGGAAAATGAGAAAGAGCTGAGATGAAATGAGAGAGAGAGAGAGAGAGAGAGAGAGGTGTTTTTTTTCCAAGTAAAGTCTGCAGGCACAGAGGATAGAGGGAGAAGCAGAGGAGAAGATGGAGGTGGATGACAGATGCGTGGGGCAAACTGTTTCCTGAGTTATGTATAGAACTCATAAAGGCTTCGTCATGGGAGCAGTGGAGAGATATGTAGGCGGGAACAGAAGAGTAATAGTAGCACAGTCTTGATAAAACACAGGACAACTACAATGTTTTACATATGATACAAGATGGACATGAAGAAGAAACTGCAGTGCTGGAAATGAGGGATAGGTAGAAAAATAGGAGTGAACATTTATTGATTTCTATGCAAGAAAATACATTTGATGCCCACCTTTCATTAATCTTGCTTTGTCTGTTGCATATTCTCTTTTCGTACAGTCTATTCCTTTTTCTGCTACAAGCACATACACACTTTCCTCCATTTGTGTCCTTGCTGTCAAAGCAATGTCACTGAAGAGAAATGGACTCAAACAGACAAATCTCTGGAAATAGATTAATAGGTTTATATACATTGTGCGTGACACTGTGATGCGAATGCCTCTGTGGATCATCATTTATGTTCTGTTGTTGCTATTTTCCTGCAAAATAAGGCTATTGTGGTGTCTCTACCACATTACACATATACACACATAGTAAACAGCATACTTGCTCGACTAGATACTTTTATGATCGATATAAGAATTTTAATAATTTGACAAATGGGTAAAAAGGACAATTTCTTTACTCCCTTTTTCTCCACTCTCATCATTTACTGCCCCTCTTTTGCTGCTCTATGAAATAAAACAACAACGAAATAGCAGTTTTCTTACAATGATGTTTTAGAAAACCCTCATGTCAGCCTGTGTATGAGAAACTTTGCTTTTTCCCAGCTCCACAGATTCCTTTGTTAAGGCCAAAGTTATGGTCAAGCCTTGGTGTTTCAGGCTCACCTCTCCAATATAAAAAAGGAAAAAGTTGGGAAAACCTGATCTCATTACTTTTGCAACTAGTTCGAAAATCTGTAGACATTTAACACGGTTATCTAACATTGCAACTTGATATCCAAGTTTTATTTCTTATATCCAAAATCAGGAAAAGCATAATTCATCCTTTTGAAATATCTTTTAGAGTAAATGAGATTTCAAGGTTTCATCACTAAGATTTGATCTGATGGCTGAGGACAGAGATCTTCTCTTAGCTATTCTCTCTCAACTTTTTGGAAATGAATAATCAAATTCCTGGATAAAAAGGGTTTTTGGGTCCTGTTTTTTTAAATGTTTTGATCACAATTGGAGATTTCTTTTTGTTGATGCACCTCAGGCATTTGCCTTTCTGAATTATTTTCAAGACTGTCTACAGATCTGAAGACAACACAGGAAACAAATCAGAACAGGACAGAACTGACAATTTTATTTAGTTGTCAGCCACAGTAGATGATGCCCTTGCCTTAAGTAAAGGCAAAAGACACCTTTTCCTCTGTTTCACGATGTCTTCAGCATTTTTCATCTGAGTGCAAAATAGAGCTGCCTCTACTTCTGTTTAATGCTTTAATTTCAGCGTAACAATGACTGTCCTTCAAGAAACTGTTCTTTATGGAAACACACATCAATGCTGACGGCAGCCTGAGGGGTTACGAAAATCAGGCTGAGGTGACTACATTGCTATGCACACACATTTATATCCAGGAAAATCCCTGTTGTTGTATCAAATCACATTCTGATAAACAAGTCAAGTGTTCACTCTGTTGAGTGGTCTGTTAACACAAAAACCATTAACAACCTCCTCCCATGAGGAATACAGGGCGGATGATGCATCATGTGGACACGACACACTGCTGTCATTACTGCCACAGAAAACAATGCAGAGGAATTTTCCCAAAGGGAAGTGCAATGAACACAACTGCCCTAAATCAACACATTGTCACCTATGTTAAAGGATGTCATTTTTTACCCTTTAGAGAGCAAATCCACAATTTAATGTATTGAAAAGTGAAGCAAATGTGTAGTTCTTCAAGTGTTTATGTGAGGCCGGCCCCAGAAGCCAACAAAAACTCAACAGAGCAAATTTTCAAATACATACTTTTGGGCCTGGAAATAAACATGTTTGCAGGCTGGTATGAATTCGTATTAGTCTCAGTACATCATTTCCATTAATTCATTGGTTGAGATGATAGATAGGCTGTTAGATAAAGTTTTGTATGATTAGGCTATAATAAGGGACATAACTGAGCTTCCATACGAGTAAGCATTTTGTAGCCATCTTCAACTCCATATCTTTGCATATTTCTTGACTTTGACATGTCTTTGTTGCACTCATCCTGTCGTGTTGTCTCTATATGAAAAATACAACAAGAATATCATCAAAATGTGTGTCCAGATATTTTTGATATATATGGGACAAGTGTGCAAAAAGTGTACTACTTTTGTAGCACAATTACATCGTTACCAACTTAGAAAAAGAAGTGAGAATAGAAGAGAGATGATGAAGGTTATAGATGTAGAGCAGGTCTATTTAGGCTACGCTGTACACTGGGCCCACTGGGAAACCGGCATCCGACCAGCACACAGAAATAGAAATGGGAACAGAGGAAAGAAAGGAAGGAGGAGAGGTGAGGTGTGGTGAGACAGAGTGTGGGTGATGGAGAAAGAGAAAGAGTCCAGGCACGTGGAAGGGTTGATGAAGAGGAGGACTAAAGGGGACGGTAAGAAGTGTGAAGCTGCAGACATGAATAGTTGCGTTTGAAAGTGGGAGGATTTTTTTTTCCTTATTCTTAATTTAAAGCTTTTGGTTGAAATAGCTCTCATTTTAAACTGTTTTTCCTTTATGCCAAGACTGAAAGGAAATCATAGATTTCATTTTCATCGATGTGGAAATAATGTGTTTGAACTGGAGCAGAGTAGCTTAAATGCTAAAAGCTAGTCAGACTGTCCGCAAGAATTTATTTTTATTTTAAAGATTTCAATATTTTCCCAAATCAGAGACCTCAAGTTCTAATGACGTCATCTTCTGAGACAAAATGTCCTGCCTTTTTTCCAATTTCTAACTATTGTTGCATCCATTAGTCTCAGCTCCTGTTGCTATGGAGAAGAAGCCATTTAGTTATGAATCACATAACTTAAATACTTGGCTGATTCAACTGGGAACAAAACATCTAAGAAAACAGCTCGGAAAACAAAAGTTAGGTGATTTAAGGGGCTGATGGTCCCTATTCGAGACACAATTTTCCTTTGTGTCAATTCAAAAGCATGAAATGAACTGGAAATGGCTTTCACAAAGACAACTATTTCCAGTTGATCCAGGAAACAGATGCAAACACATTTAGGGATCACATTTGGGGGTTGATTAACGTGTTGCTACCAATGGTGTAGCTATTAATGTATCTGGTATGAAGTAATCAAAATCGTCTGGTGTACAATAATGAAATGATAGAAGTGAAGGGATATTATGGGTATTAACTGGTGGACAAAGTGTTCACATGTAGCAAGAGTAATATCAAAGAGACCAAGATGAATACTCAAAACTCTCATGAAGACAGTGAAACATGGATAAGTAAATAGATTTCTGTTTTGTTCTGATAAGGTAAATTACAAGTTATTACACTTATTTAAAATGAAGATATTTACTCTCAGGTTGAATTCATATTTCTGATTAACACTTACTGCTTTATTTATGTCTTAAGTAAATGCAGTATCTCTTCTTACTGCCTAAATGGCACTTTTCTCACTCACCGGAGTGTAAAGTCATTCTGAAGAGCAGCTCTGTAGACAATTAAAAGGAAGTTATAAAAAGGTGACCATGGCTGTTATGAGGCTCATCTTTCTGAGACTTCAGCAAGTCTTTTGCTTTGAGGTAATCAGAAGTGAATGAAAATCTGAAATTTGAAGAGTTTATGTTAACCCTCACTTTTCAGGTAAAATATTGTGTTGTTTTACAAAAACATGCAGCCTTATCATAATTGCCTAAAAAGCTTAGTACTGAGTTGGGATGTCTCTTTGTGTATAATGTGGTTTCCACTCATATCTATATTTACTCCGTCTTTCCCGCACAGTCTTTTCAAGTACCCTCCTACCCTCCCTTTCTCAAAACATCAAAGACTATCGATGCCCTAAGCACCTCTTCATCCTCCTGACTCTTGGGGATTGGCTTCGCCCTGAGCACTAACTCACAATTCTTTGCTCCCTACCCAGAAGCATCTGCCAATGTGCTGCAGCTCTCTAAAGTCTTGGCTGCTTGCAGTCTAACTATTTTCTCAACAAAACAGTTGCGCTGTAAGCACCCACCAATCGCCTTTTCTCCTATCTCAAGAGAAGCAGGTCATTCCAGGAGCAATTTCCTGCTGTCCCTTCTCGGGAATTTAGTCGTAGCCTGACATCCCATCTGGCCCCTGAATGACTCATGCCGTTCACCTGCTGGCTGCCTGGAGGAAACGCAAGCCTCTTCACCCCACGGTCACCTACAAGGCAACACACAGGTAACTACATCCTGGGTGAAGGTACAAGGCTGCAGGATTCTGCATTAAGAGACAGTCAATCAATGAATGATTAAGAGTTACATGCAATCATTTACCAGCCATTCGTATAAGGAATACTACTATCAACTTCAATGAGCTCTTTAAAAATAAGTATTTTGTTCAGGGAAAATTCAGTTTCTTTGGAATGTTCAGCCATAAAATATAGATATTCAAAAGTAAGAGATAGCCATATTCGGGATGAAGACCCAATCGAGCCTTCAATCAATAAAGAAGAAGAAGAAGAAGAAGAAGAAGAAGAAGAAGAAGAAGAAGAAGAAGAAGAAGAAGAAGAAGAAGAAGAAGAAGAAGGAGGAGGAGGAGGAGGAGAAGAAGAGGAGGAGGAGGAAAATGAGAAGGAGAAAGTGGCAGGTAACAAAAAATGCTAACAACTTGTCTGTCAGCTTGAAGAAAAAAAAAATTACCTGAGTTCTTACAAATAAAGAGAATAACCTCTATAACCAAAACCTTTGTACAAGGCTGTGAACATGTTTTCAGCTCTATAAATGTAGATTTGAACATGGCACCAAATAAACTGTATTCATATATGTATATGTATTGCATTGCTTTTTAGTTCATTTGTTGTATTTCTTTTAGGAGGTAGATGCTCCATCTTAGTCTTGAATCATCTTGTCATTTTACATCTTAAGAGTTTGACTTCCATGTTTTTTTCATTAGGGTTATACAAGGGTTATAAGATTGAGGGGTGAGGGTTACAAGACCTCAAAAAGGTAGATAAAATAATATTAAAATTATCATTCATTTCAGTGTTTTTGTAATTTTCCAAATTAAAAAAATACATATATTTCCCTGAACTGTGGCTATTGTTATTGCTTATGTTATTTATGTTTTTGTTTATTTGTTTATGTTTGTTGTTATTTGTGCTTTTCTGTTTTAAAGACTATGATTTCTATTGCGTCTTTCATGTGTAAAAGCCATTTTTAAACAATTTTGCTTCCAAATGCACTTAACTATCAGAGATTGCTTTAGTTCCTTTTTTGTTTAAAATCTCTGGGTCTCCATCTTTTGTTCTATGTTTCAGCAACTGTGTTTCAGGAGCTCACTGTCCGCTGTACCTAAACACGTTATTTGAAGAGCAAATTCTCCAATGGTTTCATTGGTATACTGTAAGAGTCTTTACACATATATGCTGCTGAATACACTAAAGCCATTCACAAAGTGTCAGTATCATGTGAAAGAGCTGATATGGGTGATGGTATACGGGACTAAAAGGTCAAGCGTGCTCAGTGCCTCTTACCATCAAACGCAGCCCCCTGGGACATGTACACATTACACAGCACACGCATGATGACAGCCAGCCATACAGAATACCTTCAAGGATAATTACCATGATCATCTTTCTCAGGTAACATATGTTATGTGGGGCAACAGCACGGCCACAAGAGGATCCACACAGCACAAACATGAAAACACTTGGGATCACTAGAGCAAATAGCAACAGACACCATCAGTCAATTACCACTTAGTGAATGTTCACCCCAGAGATGAAATATTTAAATATGATATGTTTGGATTATAAACACTGATGATGGGGGCATCTAGAGGTACCTTGCTTCTTGGCAGACATGCAGTATTTTGAATCAAAACTGGAAATTTGTGAAACAGATTTAACAAAGCTCTGTGGTTTCCTTACCAACAAGGTACTGCACAATATTCAACATGTTTATCCATTGCACATCGCAATACATAAAGCACACATTAGAGATTGTGTTTGAACAATACAGCAGGCCCTGGACTGCATTTACATTCATTATGTATATCTCCTTAGAGCTTCTTTTCATTGATTTTTTTTCTATTATTTGAGTTAAATCAATGATTTCTGTTTGATTTATTAACAAAAGAACAGACTTTGAACTCTTTCTAAGAGACTTTTGGTTTGCTTTCAATAAAATGATCATATTTTTGTGAGTTGGATTCAGAGTTAAAAGCTAATCTTACATTCACTTACAACCAGAGCTGTGTTGCATTTCTATTTTCTGCATCATTATGTCTCAAATATATCAAGTTGCTAAATGTTCGGTTTTATGAATTAGATTGCTTGTAACTCAAAAATCTGATTATCACATTTCTCCAGTCTTATTACAGATTTAATTACTTTTATTTGAGAGTTATTCAAGTCTGCAGGCTGTGATCCTGCTTTATTGTTTAGTGCACTAAAAATACTCAGTTTTTGTGAATCTAATCAAGATTCTCATGAGGAGGGAAAAATGAAATTATAATTTAATGTCTATTATGATAATTTTATTGCGAGTTTCAATTCTGTTTAATTTCAGGATCGCTGTAACTCTGCAGGCTTATTTCCACACCAAAACAGCAAATATAGCAACAAGAAACAGCACTGCAACCCCCTCTATCTGACTCTCCTCTGTGCTCTTATTCTTAACCATCTTATTTTGATTCTGCCTTTCTTCAGGACTGTGACTTGCACGTTTTTCAAATTATCTAGTTTGCGCTCTTCCAGCAGGTATTACCACCGGCTGCCCTAGAAGGGGTGCTATTGGATGAGAATACTGGGGAACACAATCTTCTGTGGCCATCAGCCTATAGGGTTACAGGTTACCTCTGATGTCACACAGGTGGCACTACATGCATACTGATCAAAGATTCCTACATCAGGGGAAGTGAATAATTTCAATGCTGCTATAAATATTCAAACACAGATGAAGGCAGAGAGGTCTGGTGTTTTAATGCTTGATGTACGGTGGCTTGGAAAGAAGCAAGAGATGAGTTTACTGAAATGCAGTGAAGAAAAAGGCAGGGGTATCTCATGAATACATGGCCGTATAAATATTTGACAAGCCTAGAGAGGATATTATGACGTAGATAGAAGGGGGAAGCACATTAAGAGATGTATGGGTACCAAATGTGCTGGTTTAATGCATTTTTTCTACTTGTCTTTGAACTTTCATTTGCACACTCCAAAATCAAAAACAGTGTTGTGCTATAAACACGCTGTCCTTCACGTGTTAGGCATTTTACAGCCACACATTTTTTGTATTTACTGTTTTAAGAAATGGGACATTTAATGTTTGTCTATCAAATTGTGTCCTTTTTTGGCATATGTTTTGTTCATATTTAGTATACTCACAACACAGCCCACGTGGCCAAAATCTCAACAGCGTTGCCCCAGAGACCTGCTCCTTAATAGGGCTGTGGCTGATTGGCCACAGCGGGAGGATGACATGGTGAGTGGGGGTGGTGGTGGGGTCTTGCATAGGGGTAGGAGTGTGAGGGGGGCTAAACTGTCCAGAGAGATTTCTATGCATACTAAACAGGTCTCCCACTTGCTGGCCGTGAAGAATTTTCATTAGTTCCTTCAAACAGGAACCCCCTCCCCTGTGTGCTGCTGTGATGCTGTGCTTACGCATTCCTCCAGGTGCTTTACATGGTTGCTACATGTTTTTCATTAAACAAGGCAGGTGTATGAGGATCAACATCAATTCAACAATGTGCACATTGAAAATCTATCATCAATCTTTGAAGAACACATTTTCAAGATGAGATCTTTCACACGATACACACGAGTGCACACACATTAACAAACACACCCAAGCATGGGACTCACCTTCTGTTGGTGAGGTTTTCAGTCGTTTGCACAGTCCCTCTACGCCCCCGTAGTCCTCCTGGAGCTTGACCACCGCCTCTGTGCCACGCAGCTCCATGAGCGAGCGCAGCTCCATGACCGAGCAGCCGAAGCCTGCCGCATGGTTCTCCTCATTTCTTTGGTTCTTGGCATAAAAATCGCTGTTGGACATGTCCCCCATGATGTCAACTTGTCAAGTCAGTTAGATAAGTGTTTCTTATTGCTTATAGATCAATCAAAAAGCTTGCACAGCAGAGGGATGAGCTCAGCCTCATCCAAGAAAAAAAAATCCAAAACAGGTATCAAGCAGGCAACAACAATCAAAAAGAAGGGGAAAGAATGCCACTTGTAGGTTAAGTAGGCAGACAGAGATTAAAAAAGAGAAGAATCCTCAGGGGGAGGGGTGGGGGGGTAGATCGATGAGCAGCTTTGCTGTTTCAGGAGAGACTGTCAGATATCAGTCGACCAAAACTATCAAAGAGGAGAAACGGAAGAAGAGGAGAAAGAGCAGCAGAGAACAAGGAGAGGAGGGGATGATGAAACACAAGTGGGGAGCATCCAGGTGAGCGTTGGACAGCCCCAGTGGTTAGGTCCTGAGAAGGGCAATGATGGTGGAGTCAAGTCCTGTAGGTCTCAGGCTCACCACGGCTGCAGTCCAGATCCGCTCCATGTGTGGCTTCCCATTGCTGCTATTCTGCTGTTGCCTCCGCTGCCTCTCTGTCTCTACATGGTGGTCTTCCCCATCAATGCTACAGAGAGAGAGAGAGGGAGAGAGAGAGGCAGAAAAAGAGAAAGAGAGAGGGAGAGAGAGAGAAAGAAAGAGCAAGGGAGGGAAAGAGAGGGAGTGAGATGAATTCAAAGAGGACAGAAGGTGAGGGAGGAGGAGGGAGATAAATGAGAGAGAGAACAAGAATAAGCGTCACGTTCTCAGAGCAGGAGAGAATGCGGCGGTAGTTGAAACACAGCTGAAGGACAACCTCTCCTGTCTGCTGCAGTAGCTGCAGCTCTGCCGTCTCTATCTACTGCTGCTGCTGCTGCCGTTGCTGCTGCTGCTGCTAACCTCATTCTGAGGACAAGCCGACTGACAGAGAGAGGGAATGATGATACAAAAGAGAGGGAGGGTGGGGAGAAGAGGATGCTCCTTTCTGGTGCAGAGCAGAGAGGAGTTGTGCTCAGGCAGGAGGCTGGGGCTGCTCTGACGACAGAGCGGAGAGGCAGCACGTAACGCTGCGCTGTCAAGGGGAGGATGGGCTGAGCGGTGGAGCTGCTGCTGCTGCTGCTGTTGCTCTCTCTCATTCTACAGTGAGTGACTTTCCTTTGCAGCCTCTCACAGCCTCACTGGTCAATTTTCCAATTTCCTATTGCCTGTTGCCTTGTAAGAATATAGAAATTAATCCACTACCTGCTCTCTAATCTTGGTGCTACACTTATTTTGGTGAAGCAACAGCTGTGTCAATGCAGCATTACATTGCAATTTAACAGATTAAGATCATTGAAGGCATATGAAGGGCTGATATCAATCACACATTTCTGGTTTCCTTGTTGTGCCTGTGTCACTTAGCCTTAATTATTTAAATCATTGCTACATGTAGTTAAGACAGAAAAGTTTGATTGTTGTATAGATAGACTGGTCAAATGTGGTGGACCATGGTACAGGGACATTTACAGTGACTTTTATTAGGAACAGATATTTTTCTGTTTTGGTATGACATTTATTGACAACAGCGAAAATAGGTCATCACAATCAAAATTCACTCAAGCACTTAGTACAGTAACAAAATGTCATGAACCAGTGATCCATTGCCAACACCATACCTGTGTGCCCTCATTGCCTCCCCCTCTTCTACCAGATCTAAATAAGGTTTGTCTCTTATTTTATTATTCAAAGTAAACATCCGGCTTACAGCTGCCTTTCATCTCTTCCCACCCACTCAGGGGGAGACCAGGAGCCAAAGTGTGCCTGTGTTGTGTCATGCTTGATGGTACAGAATGCATATGTACATGCATGCAGAAAAAAGACTGTCTGGCTGTGGTGTCCCACTGTGATCAGGGATGCAGAGTATTAATAAGTCCTCTTTGTCGTTCCATAAGGAGTCATAATGCAGAAGTACAGATGACAAAACAAAGAAATTCTCTCTATTTCTCCCTATATATTTAAAAGATCAGCTTTACCCTCTGAATATACAGTATGTACATATATTACTATAAAATGCCAATCAGATGTTTTACATTTTTTGCACGACACCTGTTTTAGTAAAGTAAAATGTTTTTTATTTCTTTTTTTTTTTTTTTTGAGAGGGGTTATTCTACTTTCACATATTTCAAAAACTGATATGAAGTAACAAAGCTGGACATTCATCCTAAATATGCAAATTTTCAAACCCCTCAAAATAGTCATATGTTGTAAAAATCCTTGAATCTGTCTGTAAAGTGCCCAAAGACAAAACGAGATCTCCACTTGCTGAAAAAAACAATCTAACTGCACAAGGATCTCCTAACTATCTCATGACACATTTGGGAGCCAGGCCTTGAACACCAAGGTCTGATAGGCCTCCACATGACTGGCAAATCAGGGGAAAGGGTTCGTAGAGCAGGGGGGTCTTAAAGAGACAACAGGGAAAGCAATTCAGGCAGGGCCTGGAAAAAAGTTTTTCTAAAATGCCATGAAATAGTGCCCTAAAACGCCCTTATTGTGAGCTCTAAACAATGGACTAGGGTTGTTATAATACCCTCTTGGAAAAAACTAAATTGGCACCAATAATTTGGTTGTATATGTAGATAGCTTGAGCTTTATCTGGCTGCATCAATGTGGAGTGTGTCTATTGCAGATGGCCATGTTGTAGTAACAATGAAATTACATTTTTCTGTGCAGGAATTAATGAGATGTGGTGTATTAACTGAGCCACACTAACACGGTCAGCAGAATGGAAAATAACAAGTGTGATGACACAGTTCAGATGCGACATGTACCAGACACAATCAGGTGCTCAGGAACAGCACTGACCTTGTCGCAGCAGGGCGGACAGAGACCCTGCCAACATGTGAACACACATCTGTAACTCCACAGGAACCAGGCCTGGCTGCTAATGAGCCCCAGCTCTTACTGAAGCGACAAAGTTAGACCGTGTTGGCAATGTCACCTGGACAGGTGCAACCTAACGAACCTGCTAAACACGTCTGAAGAGCAGATTAAGAAAGTGGTGGAAAGCCGTTTACTGCACTTACTCAAGTAATTTAATGCAGCACAGTTTGAGGACCCCTCTATCTCAGCTTTATAACTGCCTTCTAAAATTCAGGGCAAAAATGTAACTTAAAAAACGGTTATTATGCATTTTCAAGCGTAACACTAACAGGCAGACAAATAGTAGCGGTAAATAGAATCCCATAGTAGCTTTACGTGAGGTATAGCTCAAGGGAATACCCAATATTCTCACACTGGTGTTTTAAAAATATCCTTATTTCAGCCTCTGTTTAAAACACTTTACTTAACCATTGACTCTTTACAGCCCCTCACTTGTTGTCTGATGCTGATCCCTCCAAGTTATTGGGAACATAGGGGATCTCTAAGTGACCTTGGAATTTCAGCAAGTTTTGTGAAGATCTTGTGCTAGTTTCACAGTGCAGTGTCTTGAGCAGTTTACAGAAAGATTCAGGGATTTTTTACAACATGTGAATGTAGTGTATCAGAGTTTTGCACATCCATGGTTAAAAATATTACAGCATTTAAAACGCTGAAGAATTGTTTCCAATCCGGTATTCACTGTGATGTAATATTATTTTGTATTTTATGCTTTAAAGACTATATTCACAAATAGTAAGAAGTAGAAACACTTAGTATCCCATTACCAATGCATGAAGTCATGCTTTTAAATAAAGCATACATAGTACCAACGCTAAGATATAAAATGTTTGGTTTTCACCGCATGTATCACTTTTATTGGCAACACTTGGATGTATTACTAGTATTAGTCATTTTTTTCTAAGCCACATCTGATGACTATTTCTACCACTAAATCAAGAAGAGAGCATTTCCAACTAAGGCCAAAGTGTGTTTTTTAACACCTACAGAACAGATTAATATTAGATTAAAGACCTGAGATTTTCCAGCTTAGCTGAGTTTTGGCTAGTTTTTTCATTAATTAAACATTAAAACTGACAGCCTGGGCATGGACTGCGTCTTTCTCTCTGTTTTTTCTCCAACCTTTTATGTTGTCCCCTTTTTCCTGACGAACAGGTCCAATCAATGTTGGTGGTTCTCTTTGCATGCCAAGGCATAAATCTGTGCCTGCCAGATCCTCCAAAAAATGCTAAATGAAAGCAAACAAACGCTCTCCCAGGAATATAGATGGGTAAGTGTGCGGATATGTGTGTGTGTGTGTGTGTGTGTGTGTGTGTGTGAATGGTAAGCGGCTGGCTTAGGGGTGAAACTACATCAGAAGGACACATCTATCCTTATCAGCTACTGTTATGAACTTGAGGTGTACCTCAGAAGTAAGGGTAATGACAGATTTCTGTCCTACAAGTTTGATCTTTTTCAAAATATGAGTAAACTGGATCTGTTTTTGGTACAATAAACCTCTGTCATGTAACTAACTGGATGTTGGTGCAGAATGCATGAGTGAGTGAATGAATGAAGGAATGACAAAAGAGTAGAAAGAAGACAGCAGATCACAGCTACACAAATGAAGAATTGGCAGTAGTTAAATTCACCATATGCTCACATGCTAACAGGTTTCTGTAATCCAGCAGTTAGCTGTGTTAACAGCATGAGTAATCATCTGCACATTCACAAACGTATGAAAAGCAGTTTTAAGAGCTTATCTCCTTTTTAAAGTAGCTAAATGATTGTACAGGTGAGCAGTGAATCAGTCACTGATGAAAAGTTAAATGTTTAAAACGAAACAAATGATAACAAAAGTAGGAGTACAGACACTGAAGTATGGAAACTTGTTGGGGAAGGGGAACCAGTAGACTTATATAAAAGGGAATAAACACCCATTTAGTTTCTCTACATATGTCCTGTTTGAGTAATATGGCCCACAATGATAACCAACCAAAATGCATTGTACCCTAATGCCAACACTGTAAATTATGTTGTCTACTGAAGTTGGTGATGTCTCAATAGGCACGTGACTCTAAATCATCAATAGATACTGGACAGAAAACGTTCACTTATGTTGGAAAGTTTGGACTTGCATTACGCAGACACACTGAGAAAGACTGTCATCATACAAGTGCACTAAAACACTGATGTCCTTGAAAGAAATGGAGTAAAGGTATAATCAGTTACAGAGACACTTGTATTTCAGTATTACTTAAATCATATTCAGATTTAACTTGAGAAAACCTTTTATGCTAGATGATAATTTGTGGATAAATTACCAACTTCTAAACTGGCAGACTATTGCACATCTATCAGCCTATCTGTAAATATTGACAACAGATGCAGAAGTGAGAGAGAGAGAGATGGTGGAAGAAGAGATGAAGAAGAAAGTAATAGAGATGAGATAAGATCGTAAAAGGTGAAGATGGAAGGCAGTTTATAAAGAATTGTAAAAGTGTGATAAGAGGGGTTAAGATAACCACAGTGGGAAGGGTTAGTGGGGTTAGGGGTTAGATGGAGGCGAGGGAATTGCTGGAGCCTGGGCTGTGTAGCAAATGTTTACCTCTGTGTACCATGTTAACACACATATACCAGCAAGAATAACAACACATGAACTTGGTTTAATTGTCCGTGGAACAGGTGTTGTAAGTAGCACTATAGTTTGTTTCATCTTCGTTTCCAGGTTAAGTCAAGAGGACTGCAGTGTGTCAAAATGGTTCTCCCTCATGAATAATTTCAACATCAAGCTAAAGTTATTGTGCTCTTGAATAGTGTTGGAGGAACAAAGTTCTTCATGAAATTTTTAGCATCTGGCAGAAACTCCCATCACTATCATTCCCAATCCCGTCTTTGTACGTCGATCCATCTTTATACTGTCCTACTAATATCTGTTCCCTCTGTTGCACCTGTCTATCTAGAGCTGACTAAAACTCCCCTGCTGTTACATTCCTTTGTCTACCTCCCTGCCTACATGCCAGTCTGTCTGCATTGCTGGCATGCTCCCCATGGCTTGACAGTGACTAATGAGTAACATATCATCAAACACTCAAGGAGAAAAAGAAGAATTTCCTGCATTTTTATCTCAATTGCAAGAACAATTCTCATTGGAACTTGTGGACACGAACATCCAGCAGTCCAACTTTTACAATGTGAAGCTATTTGACCAAACCTGTAGCTATATACCAGGAGAAAATGCAGTAACACTCAACAGTTTAGTTCTCAACTGAATAATGAAAGTACAACAGAGCTCCTGTAATAAAAAACTTGACTCGTGATTCCAACATGTGGTCCATGTGTTGACAAGGCCTGTTGTTGACGAAAGTGAAAGGCAAAGTAGCAGTTATGCAAAAAATCAAAGGAATTGGGTTTATTAATGGTGAGTTTTGTATTGATAAAAATCGATCATTACGGACATAACCATTCAGCTACAGATTTAACACATCCTGAATGCATGCAGCACTCATTCTCAAATGGCAGTCTGTGGGCCAAAGCCACCCCACCAGCAATAATATTGGGCCCAAAAGCGTTTCTCAGCAGTGACTTATAATTATTTATTTCTCTCATTTAACAAGCCTTGATAGTCAGACACACACCACTTCACAGAACATGGCACTGGTTGCACTGCAGACAGTGGACAGCGCCTGGTGCTGAAACAGCCTCAACAATCACTAGAATCACCTCTCCATAAAAAATTTACCACACACTGACGCAGCTGAGTGAGAATTTACAGAAGACATTCTTGCACAGTTTTTATCAATTCACAGGGGCATCTTTTTGGATCAATTTTTTTCAAAAAATTAGCCTAGGAGAATGGTCAGCTCCACCATCTAGTGGCAAATAAAGGGACCTGCATGAGGCGAAACTCAAATCTTGAAGCCCTACAGTAGGTAATCCCTTCATATTTACAAAGAAGATCAGTTGGTGGGTCTTTTTGTGCAGGAACTAAAGTTATGCTTTCAGCCTTTTTTTATTATTTGTGTCAATTGCAAAAAAAAATTGCAGCATTTTTTCAGCTTTTGACTTGAGACCCCAATAACTTTGGTCACCTTAAAGGTGTGTGCTTTTTCTAACTTTCTAACTAAATAATTCTAACTTAGATGAGTTTTAATCATTTAATATTCATCAAAACCGTTGAAAGCAGCACTCATATAGACACACATATGTGGTAGCCTTGTTTATTGTGATCATTTTTTGTTTCAGTTTTCTCTGATTTAAATGTCACCAAAATGGGATTATTAAGTGCATGGCAGTGACTAAAATATGTGCTACCATGTCAAAGAATCCCTACATTTTTCTACCAGTATAGTTTTTGGACACTGAGCTCATGATTACCTTCTAGACAACAGTTCATATCGGTGATGAGCAAAAGAAATCCCAGCATGTTGTTTTCTCCAATTGCGTTGAGATGATGTCATCAGCATTGTAGAAGATCTCATAATATAACAGTGCATGCTATTGAAGTGTTAATTTTGCCTATATATTTTTCAATCTAACTGACTGTGTCCTTTCTGCAGAGATGCTCTGTTCAACTCCATGATTATAAAGGTATTGATAAGACAGTCCTCAAGATTAATTACAGCTGTCTTTTTGATATGAGGTTCCTCATCCAAGAAGCTGAACGTAGTTTGTTGTTGTCCACAGTGGGGCCATGCGCATTCTGTGTTTGTCTGTCTCAGAATGTCCTTGAGCACAGTGAGGCAGAGCTGAGCCCACTGCACCAGCAGCAGAAGCACTGGCATACAGCACCCCCTGCCTGTGACCAAAAGAAGTACCGGATACTTTAATGATTGAGGTGTTCTCAGCATCTACAGTGCAAGTATGAAGATGTAACTGTAGAGTGAAGGTTTACAAATGCTCTCGGTAGTATTATGATAGATGAGTTGTCCACAGCTGATACTTTTTTATATATATTTCTCACTGTTGCACAAAAGCAGCCCCAGAAAATGACCGCTTTCCATTGATAGGGAGTAAAAACTCGGTTAAAATTACAGGTTTCAAATATGAAGCATAATTTCTTAGGGATGTAACAACAGTCTAGAATGCTTCGTTTTTTTAAGGTAAAATGCTGTTTTTGAGGTTTTTAAAAAATCTTTTCAGTTGGACATTTTTTGCATAAATGTGTTGTGAAGTACTGTAGATCTCTGAAAAAGAAAATAAGAAAAATAATAAGTCCCTGCAGATGTAGTTGGCCCATTTGAAGGGAATCCCCAAAAACATACGCATCAGATAGCAGCTGCTGCGCAACACTGCACTGCAATATCCAAGTGCACACCAGCACACTGAGAAAGAGAGAAAAATGTGTTAACTGACATTGTCTCTTAGGTGAATTGTTATATAACTACTGCACAGAGAGAGCCCGCTTTCAGCCACCATCAGTGCTCTCTAATTGGGTTGAAAGCAGCTGTCATGCTAACTAAGCACAGCCGACACAGTCTGACTAAGAAAAAGGTTATTTTGGAAGCCGATGCAGGAGCTCAAAAAGGACTGCAGCACCAACTCACATCAGGCAGAAGAGGAGATGAAGCAGAGAAGGGGGGGTGAGAGCCAGAGATGACTCAGACAGAGAGAAAGAGACATTTACGGCTACATATGTCCATGTGTATGCTTATGCTGAATCTATATCAACTTATTAGATGGTGAGGTTGGTTTGAAGAAAACAGACAACCTCAATAGCTGCAGGGACTGCCGAGTGTCACCGCAAAGTGAAATTGAGAAGCGGGAAAGTGGGAGCTGGTGATGATATGCTATAGCTGTGAGATGACTGGGTTAGTCGGAGGACAAGGCACTGAGTGATATAAGCCTTTGGTGCAAAATGAGAAGCCTGGGTGGACCCCGTCTCTCACATCTGTGAGTGTCCACCAAAAGAGAACAAGCAGAGCCTCAATTATGAAGAAAGTTATGCTACTGTGGGTGACCCTCTTTCTTTCTTTCTCTCTCTCTCTCTCTCTCTCTCTCCCTCTCTCAGGGCCCTAATCACTCCTGTCTGTCTCCTTTTTCAGCTTCTGCAGCACACACGTCAACTCTGGCTGTTGTACAGATGTCACATCTCTTCTCTGATTGGTCCATACTTAAAACCAAACAGCCCTCCAAATGAACTTTCTCTCTTCCTTATGCGGCAGGAAATCTTAACATGAATGCTGCCTCATTCTTCATTAATTAGCAAAAATTAAGAGCTTTTTTTTTTTTTGCTGTCCTTGTTGCAGTTGAGAGGAGTCCTGCTGTATTGATGGCCACTTGAACACCTTCCACCTAATCTGGTTGCACTTTGTGAGCAAATTGCGTTACACAACATCTGTAACATTGTCAGGCTGTGGAGTGAGATATGGAGATGTGGAGTGTAATCCTGCCTGAAGCAGCAGCATTAAAGGGGACCTCTTATGCAAATTTCCAGCTGTATATTTTTATTCTAGGACTCCACTAGAATAGCTTGGTATGATTCACTGTTCAGAAATATCTTTATTTGACCGAAACTGGCCCTGATGCAGCTCCTTGCTTCATCCACTGTCTAAAATAAGTCTTTTGGACTCCTGTGTCTTTAAAATGCCCCCTGCTCACAGCCATCTTTCTTCTGTTCTGTTAACTTCACAGGAACATGTTCCCACGACTCCATCCTCCTGCACACATGAATGCCGACTGAGAAGTGACAGGCACTTCCTACTCTTTATTCAAAGGTCCATATGACGACTTAAGAGTGATCCTGACACAGTCTTACTAGCGTGTGTTTGCCTTTTAATAACAGAGTGACATTATCAGCGTCAACATGTGGCAGACCATCCATTCCAAGGGAAATAGTAGGTATCACTTTAGATTAGCTTACATTTTTTAGCACCAGTGAAGAGTTAGTTGAGTATTAATTAATATCTTACTCATCATCTGTACAGCATTGAAAGCCATACATTAAAACTCATATGAATATCATGCAGAAACAGAGTTGTAAATGCTCTGTTATTGATGAATATGACCCTCTAAAATGTGTTACTAACCCTTTGTTCATACTTTTATAAATGATGGATTACATTGCAAATAATTACGCATTACAAATGAGCTATTATGGTCATTATGAACCAGTTATAAGTCATTTATAACCAGCCATTCATATTCATTAATTCTTCCGCTTCCAAAGCAAATTCATAATTTGGCAAGATTCATATCTTTGAATCTCCAAAAATGCAGGTCCCCACTAAAAGGTGTCTCTGCAATCAAAACTAAACTGACAATCCTCTTTGGAGCTTCTCATGCTATCAGTCAACGTAATCCATCCTGAACTTCATTGGGGAGATGAGATATGTGGTGCGGGGTTGACATTGATTTAGTGAGTGGAGATATTCTTATATCTGCTAATGCTTTTCACCTCCGGTTGAAAATGCAAAAATGTGATTATTTCAGAAAGGTGAGGTGTCCAGGAAAGTAAAGGTTTCCGAACTAGGTAAAGTCATTGATAGTTTATTTGCTTAATTTAATCACTACTTTAAGCCATGTTTAAAATAACAGCAAGTATAAAGAAAGAAAAAATGTAAAAGGCTACATCAAAAACTGTGACCAAGCTGCCTTGATATATGCATTGACAAATGTAGCATGAAAGGACATTATTTCAGAAAGCAAACTAATCCAAATGTTGTCAGAACATAATGATTAAATAGTCATTGCTTATATAGTGTTAGCTTAATAGAGTTGGCGATGCTTCGATGCTTTAACAAGCTGTGGTTTTGTCTCAGTAGGATATCATCCTTTCAATGAGAAGCAGCTTTGCTGGCTGCCAATGAATTCTCAAATCAAACTCGACTCCAGGCTTTGCTCCCCTGGAGCACGGCATCTAGCTGTCCATCACCTTGTGTGGGAACTCAGGGAAGTGGGACCCCGGTAAATTATACAACAGAGGGAGTAGAACGAATAAAAAAAAACTACTTTTGTTTTTTATTAAAGTGTTGCAAATCAGTATGATGTATTATTATCGGAAATAAATTATTTTAATGAAGAGATAAGTGATGTGCAAACAGATGACTTCTAGAAAGAGAATTTAGGTCGAGTTAGGTTCAGGAATATATTTCTCTCTATAAAACAGCTGAAGTACCACTGATAGAGTATCAAAATACTTTAAGACCTATATATACAAAATATTTCTTTCAATGAAATCTAAAAAAATATATAAACACAAAATAACAACTACACATTTTTCTTCATGACAAGCAATGTTATTCAAACATATTTTCATCGATGGCAAAGTAGTTTTTCAGACCCAAGAACTCAAATATTTATCCTATTTGACATCACTTTATGAGTTTCCTTTGCCTTTGCAATTGTTTAAAATATGAAACAGTATTTTAATCGAAAGAAATACCTGCAAGTTAATGTCTATGTCAATGTTCAGTCATGTGGAGATTAACTGGTTTGACTTGATGATTAAAAAGCAAATGCTTTCATGGCTTTCAGCTCTTGTTCTTGTTTTGAAGTACAGGTTAAATTAAACTCCCTCGCAAACACCTTCACAAAATGTCATCACCAAAGTGTCTGGTAGACTGTTAAAATCCTGTGCACAATGAACCCTGGAAAATGTCGAAGGTGTTTCTTTTCACTTGTGCCCTTTGTAGGGATTACAACTTTGACGTTCATTGTGTACGAGCGTCTGTATCATAACTTTAGCCTAGTCAAACCAAAAATGAGTCTGTTTTAATCTGCAGCACACTCATTACCTTCAGAGAATAATGCATTAAACAAGTGGATGACAAATGGCCTCATGGGGATTTTGCTAATCCACACACATGACACACAGTGCAGTCCACATGTAATATGGTTCACAGAGGAGTGATGGTCTCACATTGCTTGTGGGTTAAACATGCAGGCCCGGCACAACAAACTGATTTGTCATCATTTTCAAGGTTTAATGCTTGAAGCTTGTGTGCAATGAGGCATAGACAGTAAAGTTTAACCTCTAAGATCAGGTCTTGGGTTAAATCCATGATACAATGGTAATGGTATACCCTTGGATCTCACAATCCATATGAGCCCCTTCATTCGCAAACTTAATTTGTTTTCAGTTCCATTACCTTTGCCTCTTATGCTTTTCTGTTTAGCAAGAATATCTTATTTCAGAGAAAGTTTTGTTTTGAGAGGGAAAACTGAAGCGGTGCTTCCACCTCTCTAAATGTCATAGAGAAGGAAAAGTGCACAGTCATACAGTAGACAAACAGCATGCACCTGCTCTCACATGTGCAAACGAACCAAAACGTGTTTTCAGGCCAAATCTGAGAATGTCAAGCACCTGTAAATTAATCATTATTATAATAATGATTTCATCCTTTGTTCTGTGGTGGGCATTTATTCACAGACAAAAAGGTGAAACAAGATTGCTAATGATGACCAACCAACATGTTCGCTAATTAATACAAGCAATTATCTTCAACAACAGAAACAAAACTCAGTTGTCAAAAACAAAATGAGCTTCATCTCTCTCCCTCTACCATCCGTTTTCCTGTGGGTCAGGATCCTGAACTCATATTACTCATCTGCTCACAGATTTGTAAGCCTTTTTTCATGGAAGCTCTGTTGCTTCTAAACACGACAAGCTGCTTAGTCTGTACGAGGAAAACAAGCTGGGATCAAAAAGCATGATACAGCTTCTCACAGGAAGCATGCACAGGTCAAACATCATCTGAGGTAAACAGAGGAGCAGCCAGTTGTCAACGAATGATATGGAACAGGGTAGTGAATCTATTTTTAACACTCATTTTTTGGAGCTATGAGATGTAGCTGCTATGAGGTGTGGAGCAGGTAAATTTAATTGGCTGAAAAGACACAGGAGCAAACCATGAGCAGACACAGGAGCACATGTTATGGTGACATTAGAACATCATTTTATGGTGCATTCACACCAAATGCAAATAAGAGTCATGTGCGCAAAATGATTAGATGTAAGGTCAATGTAAAGACACAAGGAGATGTGAGTTCCTGTCAGGAAGCGGGAATGGTGCAAATTAAATTTGTTGAAGAGTTCAAAATTCTGATCTTGAGTACAAATTGTTGGATGACAGTGGATCAAAGTGGAGCTTATAGAGACCCTCCCTTATTGAAAACGTTTGTCTTTGTGCATTCCCCAATTAAGTTAGTTATCACGTAACATTTAATTACAAGTAAGTAGGATTGCTTGCATCTGATGTTTATATTATTAGCCTTCATATAATAAAATGATTAAGTCCAAAATGTAGCTCCCTCCCTAAGATAAATAATAAATTTGAGGACTAAAAGTATTTTTTTACAAGGATTATAAACATTTTTATTTTTGCTGTAAAATTAGCATTTTTTAATTTAATCAGACAAGATTTTTTTGACTTCTAAATCCAACCACAAGTGGATACTAAAAGAACAACAATTTTCTCACATTGGCTTCTATTTGGCACACCAGAATCTACTGCTTGTTTCTCAGTAGGCATGTGTGATATGATGTATAATGTACATTTTCTTTCTTTAATCGCTATAATGGTATTGTATATTGTAATAACAAAATGAAAAGGGATCAAACGTATCAACTTTGCTCTCATTCTTTTGACCCTCTTTTCCCCTCAAACAAGCATGGGACACCTAGTGTTCAGTGCTATAAGTTGTATGTTTTATCTAATCTGGTTGTCTAAATTCTTTCTCTTCTGCTTTTTAGGGTATCACAAAAACATGACATTTCCTGACTTGGCCATTTCAGAATAAAGGTATTTCAATGAAATAAAATCTGAGGACTTCTAGAGTTGAAAATCAGAAGCAAAATGTATCTGTTTTCAAATTGACTGAGCTTAAGTAGCGGTACAATCAGCAAAAATTTCACTCAACAGCATTCAAAGTTGCTCCTTGAACCGGGAGTCACAGCCACAGCCAGCCTCTTTTAATCATCTTGATCTTAAGACAACTGCGTCATCAGTTGCAACACACTTTGTAACAGAGACATAAATCCCTGCTACACAAGCACTTGTGGACATCGAGCCTGGAGAACAAACAACAACAACAAATGTTTTCTTAATTCCTGTTGCCCACACTTCTACATCATTAGTCTGTCTACTTTTTCTTGCTTTAAACATCTGCTGCTTGTATTCCTCTGCCTGCATGCCTCATATTTACATTACGTCATAAAATGCAGTCTTCCTTTTAGGAGGTATTGGGGGGTCTGTTTTTCAATCAGTCTATCAATGAATTTGAATTTAGCTGTCTAGAGAGAGATGGAGGAACAAAAATGGTGTGATATTGAACTTGCGCAAATTCTTAAATTGACAAATGTTCATGTGTTGTACAAGTCTTGTAATTTGTCAGTGAACTCAAACAGGTTTGATCCAAAAAATACCACAAGATCTTCACAAGGCTTTCCAAAATGATGAGGTCTTTGCATAAAGACCCCAAACTGGTTGAAGACACGTTAGAGGGTTTGGCCTCAAACACTAAGGTCTGTGCCCCATATAGGTTTCTAGAGGGCTGACTAATAAAAGAGGAGGGGGGTTTTGGAGCAGGACTCTTAAAGGGACAGAAGCTTAAACAAAGCCTATCAGGCAGATGCTAAAATAAGAATGTTAACTCTGGTGTGAAAAGAATGTATTTTTCTTTAGCTGTAAACATATAGAAGGACCAAGGGTAACAGGAAGACACTAAAAAGCTTAGAAAAAAACACAATGCCCTCTCTCTAATCCTGAACTGTTTTAAGATAGGATGTAAAGACTTGAATCATATGATACATTTTAGCAACGTCTTGGCCACATATATTGGTTTAAATGTATGCATTCATGCATACATAAATTACACTCCACATGCTTTGCTCTAGATAAAATGCTATGTGCTCATTCCTATGCAGGCCCACACACAAACACACTCACACACATTAACTTCTTGCTGCAAGGTCACAAGAAGATAGAAAGGGAAAAAAATGCTGTAGCCCTCTCCTTGCTCCAGGTGAGCCTGAAGAAATCATGAGGGAATTACTGGTCTAATTAAATAGAACACAGTGTTAAGGCCTGATCTACTAAAATCCCAAATAAGGAGCGCTTCATTGTGTGCACAAAATAAGAAATTGCACGTGCTATTAGTTGGCATGTTGTTGCACAAAAGTGGACCGCCCCATTTAAATGAAAAAACGAGGATATTGTGTGTGCCACTGACTGACACCATGGAGAGTTTGGGAGAGCTGAGAGGCTGTAAACAAAAAAATGACGTCTGAAGCCATGGAGTTGAGTTGAAGGTCTTAGTGGAGGACTCAAACAATAAATAAATAGTGCACATAGTCAATGGCACTTATACAAGACCACAATCAGTTGCAGGTTTGATCAATCACCTTGCAAATGCTAATTGCATCAACTCCCCCCAGTATTTTGTGTGTTCTAATGCATGTATTCTGCATATTAATGAAGGCAGACATGCTAAATGGATTGTGAATGCTATTTAGCTCATTTGAGAGACGCAATCCTCAGTGCACCAAGTTTGTACATCAGCTTTGCATGTGCTATCAAATTTGCATGTTTTTATACACGCACACTTTTAGTAGATCAGGGAAGGTGTGCAACAAGGGTAAAACTGACCAAAGGAGGAGAACAGGGGAGAAGAGGAAAGTACAAGAGTGCACAATTAACGGTAATGCTTTAAATATAGCATGAAAGAGTATATGTCCGCACATTTTCTATCCAGGTTGGAGGGAAACTAAATCTGGGTTCACATGAATGCCTGATAAATAATGTGCATTTGCATTTCAGCGCTCCTGTACAGATGTGGCTGGTAAAGTCAAGAAAAAAGTTCAGAGAAAGTTGTAATACTTCAAAACACTTCCATCAAAGTAAATTTATCTGAAGTTATAAGTAACCTAACTACCAAAGAATGACTCTGAAAAGTAGCAATCCAGCTATATCTGATTGTTCTGTACCTGTGAAACAAAAGAAAAGAAAAAGACCGCTCACATTTGTCCAAATCCCTTTTTAAACTGACATGAACCAGAAAATGTGCTTTGAATCAACTTATTGGGGGGAAATGCATTTAACCTTGCAGAAGTATGGCTTAAATGTGTCAAGGAGTTTCTCAGACATGTTTCTAAAAATAACTCCTCCACCAATCACCAACCATGACACCAAAAATATAATGACTGACAGGTCAGAAGTGGAGAAGATGAAAGCTGTTAGTCACTGTCAGTCAATGCGGCATGCGCAATTGTGTGTGTGTGTGTGTGTGCACAAACTCCATGCTGTCATGTCTCTACATAATGGATGACTGGGATTCAAAGTTTTCACACCTTGGTCAAGTAAATTGGAAAATTGAAATGTAACCACACTTGTACAGTACTCCGTCATTTACAGCTGCATACATCCTGCTTTTTTTTGGATTAAGTCACACCTGATTTGAAGGTGTTTGAATAGGATGGCTTGTAAACATTTTTAAACTGCTTGAAAACTTACACTGTGTTCAGATATGTACAACTTTTATGCATAATGCTCTTTGTTTCAGTACCGTCTGTTTTTGACATCCTGCTGGACACCTGTGAGGTAGCTGAGCGCTCAACCAACAGCAACATTGATAGTTGTGATGTATGGATGTACCCACAGCCTTTCACTAATTTGCTGCCTATTTGCAAACATATGTGTATCAGTTTACCCAGATTAAGGAGCACCTGGACAAGTGAGGCTCACTGGGGTATCAGTGATGGCAGCAGCATCCCAAGTTTACGATTTGCTGTCATAGGACACCTGTAGACTACAATATATAGACCACCTTTTCTTGATGTTATCTATTTGTTTCTCATGTGAAACTTTAAAGTTCATAGTTGACATGGATGATCCTGGAAATGCTGAACTCAGTTCTAAAAAATGGAGCAAACAGACACCACATCAACACACACCAAATCAAAAAAGTCTATTTCTCAGCAGAAATTAACGTGTTCACTGGCTGGTACCAAAAAAGTTTTGACTCCAAATAACTCCATCTCAACTCACTGTTCAGGGGTTGAATTATTTTACAACTCTTAACCCTACATTGGTAAACATATCATTTTTGATACACGAGTTTCAAAGACCTCTAAAGATATTAAAAACAAACAAACAAAAAAAACAAAAAACAAACGTGTTTTCTACCACCTTGTGGATTGTCATATCACTACAGTCAGTTGAAGTTGCTGTATTTTGGCCCTTTTCAAAATGGCTGCTCTTATGAAATAATCCACTCACATATTTTGAAGGAAATCAATGCTGATTTTCAAAAAGTTGAAATAAGAATAACATCTTCATAGGTTTTTTTTTTTTTTAGTGTTTTCTGCATCAAACAAATGTGTATCTACTAAAAAGCTTTATGAAAATAGTTGGCAGTTGCTGTTTAAGTAATACAAGGCAGACTTGGATAGCAGCTCAATCATGGAAAAGTAATAAAGTAATAATAGCCTGGCTTGTTTCAGGTCACATGACTGTCATTGCTTGTCCTGTGATGTGACTATGGTCAAAAGATACATTAACAGCACTCATTAAAACCTAGTGAGGAAGAAAAGTTGGCAAAAAAAATTGGCTCCACCATGTTTTCAGCATTTTCTGTACAGGGAAAGGGTTGCCCACTTTTTTTAACTCCATAAGCTGGATAAAACACCATTGGCCAATAAAAAACCTGGCTTATCTTTGCACCTTGTACTGCTATACAGATAAAGCCCACTTTATAGATAACCACATAGTTACCAGAATTGTGTCATCTGCATATCATTTGATACAAAATTGGGACAAAAAGTTAACATTGTGTGTTACACAAGGTTTTTGATAAAATTTAATGTTGTTGTCATTGAGTCAACCCTGAATCTTCATAATTGCCCTCCTTTTTAAATTCTGTCTTTGAAGGTATGACACTCAACTGTGCAGCATATGGAATAGACTGAATAAAAGGTGATAATTCATTCTAAATTTTCCAAAAAAAGTGATATAGCTCCCCAGTTGCTACCTGTACCTCTCTCACCATTTCACTACATCCCTTATTTTCTCTCTCTTTGCTGTTTTCCTCTGCTGGACAAGTTTACAAAATACAATCAAAAAAAAAACCTATCTTTAATGTTACAAAGCATCATCAATCCTATCCTGTCATTTGTTATTTTCGTCTGTAAATAAAAAATTGAGCACTGTACCTGCCCTGGGCTCTCGTTTATTTTTTATTTTCTTTTTAATAGAGAATTGATGGTAAGGGTCTGCTCTAGCACTGTGCTTGTCGCTATGCTACACAGAGGTGATGATGACACAGCAAAACTGAATACACTGCGACGCTCATAGATCCCCCCTTGACTACAGGAGATGTGACAGAGCAGAAGAAGGTATGATTTCCTCATGTTTACACCTCTGTTGATTTTTCTGTTCATCTGTTCTTCTTTATGATTATTAAATCAAATTATTAGTTACGCATTTCAAGAGCATCAGGAGAGACTTTAACGCGCTTGTTCCCATGTTTTTTTCAAACTGCAGGTGAAAATGAATGTAATGACTACACTGAAACTGAAACTGAAACTCAACATGCCTCATCTACCTCAAGTTGCAAAAGTACATTGCTGGCGTGCTGTAAAACTATCATGAACTGTTTGGGTGAGATATTTGAAAACCTGTAAAGAAGCATGAAATGTCATTTCAAGAGATGCGCCGCATAAGTTGCAATACTTTTTCTGCTTCATACATTTTCCAGACTCATTTATATTCAGCAAGAAAGTGCATCTGTGCACACTTATTACCGGATGTGCAATAAAAAAGCATATGAGGGAAAGAGTGAGTGATGGAGTAATAAAGTAAAGGACCAAGAGAGGACAAACACTAATAGCTGTCGGGCTGCGTTGGTGCAGTGGAGCTGATGCTTGAGGTCACACAGTATTCCCAGCTTAACAGAGGCAAAATCAATTTCCTATGACAACCTATCCAACAGTATGACTGACTGAAAGTATGCTTTAAACCCTAATTGATGCCTCACAGGAGACTCTTTTTCTTTAGGTGCACAAACTAATCAGTCATCAACAGGCAACAAGTCGGCAACCTTATTCGTGAAATATCAGAGGTTTGAGTAAGTAACGAGTTGGTGAAACTACAAAATCAATGCACCGAATGTTTCCAGCAACACAGAGCCAACCGGACAGCCAGCCTTCAAGAAAAGCAGACAGCCGACAGATCAAGTAGGAGAGGTGATAATGTTCCCCATTAATCCAGTCACCATGCAAAGTAGTCAGTTGGCTAATGCAGTGAAGACAGCTAGCCGGCAAACACACATGATCAGTTACGGCAGTGAAGCCTGCTGCTATGACAGAAGCAGTCAGTAAGTGTGACAGAGAGGAGAGACTGCAGGCTACCAACAGATGGCTTGACTGAGTGAAGAGGTGTGTAATTGCATGTCTTCTTCAACAGAATTCACAAGCAAGTCGCAGTGAATACTCAAAAATAACAGAGACTAACATAACGCATATTCTTAGAGTACATAGATAATATTTATGCTGACATATAATGGTCATTATATCATCAGATAGTGATAGATGCAGGATTTCCAGAAGGAAAATTATTTAAAACCAGATAATCTTCATCTTCTACCTCTCTTTCCCCAAAACATCACCTTTTTAATGACTTGTTTGAGCATGCATGCCACATAACTATTAATGTTCCACATACCCTAAAACAACCATATATCAAGGAAGCACTTCATGCAGAAAATTTTTCACATGGTATAAAGATGCACACTGACAGAATCTAAATTACTACAGGAAAAAAATTGCAAGTACAAATACAGCACATGAATTCATCTATGTTTTCCACAAAAGCAATGTATACTTACATGGCAGCAGGGTTATCACCACCATCACCGTGACGTGAAAATCCTCCCACCTAAAAATGATATTGCCGCGGCACATGAAGCAGCGGACTAACCACCAGGGCTGTGTGCAGTATGTGTGTGTGCGTGTGTGTGCGTGTGTGTGAGTGAGTGTAGGTGTGCGAGTGTGTGTGCAGAGACTAGCTAAGCTGCACACTCACTGCTTGTGCCTCAGCTGGGGCTGTCTCAATGCACAGCCTGTACCATGTCGGCAGGCAGCAGGGGTGGGCGTGTGTGTGTGCGTGTGTGTGTGTGTGTGTGTGCGTGTGTGTGTGTGTGTGTGTGTGTGTGTGTGTGAACAGTGCTGCATAGCAGGAAGGCTGACAAAGATTTTCCCTGACTGGATGGAGGGATAGAGATGGATGGATGGATGGATGGAAGGATAAAATTGAAGTATTGATTGATGAGGATGGAGATGGATGTAGGTTGGCAGCAATGAGAAAGAAAAGAAAGGAGGGAAGTGATTTTTTTTCTTCATTTGTTATTCTTCTCTGTGACATTCTGCCCTCAGAGCAAAGCACTGTAGACATGCACACTGGAGGACTGACAGGGAAAATAAAAGGAGGGACTCAGATGTACTCTGGCAGGGAAGGTAATAGGAGAAAAAAAAAAGATTGACAGACATTGAAAAGGGTTTAAACCAGGTAGAGGGTAAACTCGGGCAAAATAATGTGGGATATGATATTGAAATATTTAAAGAAGAAGGATGAAGGAAAAAAAGGGGAGACCAGGGAGGAGGAGGGGGAGGGAAGGGTAGCTTTCAAGGACACGGATCCTCGTCAGGATCAGTCTACACTGCTGCAGATGGGGATACCCATGCTGCTCCCAAAATCGTGCACACTGCTCCCCCTAAGTGAACGTAATGGCTGCAGGATGAAACGTTGTGTCTGTGCACGTGTGTCTACACACCTGTTCTCCCTCAACCAGTCATCTAGCTATCCAGAGAGCCAGCCTTGACAGGAGCAGATAACAGCTTCATGTCATGTTGCCGTCACATCAGTATTCAACATCTCATCCTGTCACAGCATGCAGAGTGAGAGAAAGAGGGAGAGAGGGGGGAGACACTCGCTATGTCAAAATGCTAGTACTCTCTTTCTCCCTGTTTTATTTTCTGTATCTCTCCCCTTGTGTGTCACAGGTACATTATGCATCAGATGTTGGACGGCACCAGCTCTATTAGAGTTCCTGTACATTAAGGTCATTCCCTCTTGGATGAACAAGTTATGCACAGACCTGAGCTGTGCTGGGACAGCAGATACATTACACAGCATGTTATGTCAAAACCACAGCTTCATAGATTTCTCTCTTTTTCTTTTTACATGCTGTAGCACAACCGCTGCACAATTGTTCCACTTGAGAGGGAAAGTATCCTCAGCCGACAAGTCTTGTGTCAGAAAATGTAGAGTTCAGCACTATGTACAGCCCAGCTCCTGTGTGGCTGCTGTCTGAACACAGACATGGTTCATGTCGAGCTATCAGGCGTGTCAGCCTGCTAGGCAAGCCTCAACTGCTGCAAACATCCCAATTAGAAGTGCTATTGTGAAGAAACTTTTCCAGAGAGTGACAAACATGTGGCAACACCATCGCAAAAGTGTTTCAGTATAGAATTCACAAGATTGAGGCAGATGGTGGATGGTCAATAAAACTAAGGAAGGCAACTGCAATCTAAAGTTACTACATGTTTACAACTGAATCACAGTCAGATGTTGGGAAATGCAAAAAAAAGAAAAAAGATGTTGGGAAATGCCCTAACAGAGAAAACAATGACGCTTAGAAGAAAATCATTATGCTGTCCTCACATCAGACGGAACTCTTTCCCCAGAGGACCTCTTTAAAGAAACAATCTTCAAACTCTTCCAGAGATTTCCATGGAACTTGTCTTGGTTGAAGTGGTGCATAGTTATCAAAAAGTAGGAATAGGCCTTCCAAGCAAAAATACTAACTACACCATAGTCTCTGCTAACTATTTTCTGATTATTTAAAAACTTTCCAGCCAACTGCATCTCAATTACTTGTATTGAAGCTTTCTTGTGTTAAATTGAATGTTTTCATGTTATTATGAAAGTTTTTTGTTGTTCAGATACAAAAAGAAAACAGCTCTCAGATGTCACTAGCCCACCGTTAGCAGTCATATCACATTACAACACAAGGCTGTTAAAAACACATGAAAATATAGCAGATAAAAGTCACGTGAACTGATTGAATTTTTTTTTTATTACTAAACAATAATTCAAATATTTTAAAGCCAAGACTTCCCTATCAAATACTGTTTTTACTGGCTATTTTGTGGGTCTCTCCAGTTAATAACACTGTTAGCTCTAACATTTACTCTGATTAGTACAAAAAAATATTCATTCAAAGGATGCTGGACAAAAAGGAGACAATTTACCAAGGCAACGCATTGACTCCGGTGCTACAGAGAGAGATACCACGGCATTTACAGCAATGCAGATGAGGCAAGTGATGTTGCCTGAGTAACTTTTAAGTCACAAAAATATCCCCATATTCTTTTTTGTTGAGTATACAAACAGGTTGCTCAACAAAGAAGTCTTCTGATGCTGTTCATAAGTATTTTTGAGCAACTGTTGGGCTATTTTCATAGGACAGGGGTAGGAAAAGAGTTTCTGAAAGGAGGGAGCAGAAAGAAAGAAAGAAAAGAGAGAGGGATAGAGAGAGAGAGAGAGAGAGAGAGAGAGAGAGAGAGAGCAGTGATGGGGATCAGACACAGGCCCTGAATATCAATGCAGCACGTCTTGGAGAATTCAGGGCTGCAGTGCACCAAAACCTGGCGAGAAAGAGCAAGAGAGGACAATAGCTTCACAGGAAGCCAGAGGTGGAGGTACTTGCCCTGCACTGCCAAGATCACCCACGCGAAATCACCATGCACCGCTCCACCCACATACATTGTGACATAGTATGACACTGTCCAGTTTTGATTTCCTTTTGACTTTCCATGTGTTTATTCACATCATTAAAAGATATCAATCTGAGCAGGAATGTTCAGAGGCAAACTCGTGCACCTTGTTTACATGGAAATACACCAGAGTACTTTTCTCATTAACATGAAAGCCAGCTTCTCCCCACCCAAATCCTGCAGGTATGCCAATTCCAAAGATCTGCTGCAGGCACGCCTTTGTGCTAGAAACACACAGGCATGTATTTAGCTCAAGAGAAAATTTATGCCATCCATCTTAATTAAGCAAGAAGTCATTCAAGAAGGCACTTATTAGGCATCAGTTTGCATCCTCTCATCCTTGTTGTCCTTCTCTCTTTGAATGCCCCTCCATAAAGGCTCGATTTCCTCCAACGACGGATCTGTTGACTCATAAAGCCCATGTTTACCTGGGTCAGTCCTACATCTCATATACTGGTCACTAGCCACCAGCCAATAACCATTAGCCTTATTAATTGCAGAAGCCTCAGATCATCTCCTGAGTGCTGTAGTAAAACCAGACCATGCACCATGACTGGGTATGTGCAGGCACACAAGCATGCCTTTAATGAGATGACTCCCAAAGGTCCCTAACCTTTCTCTTGGAGAGGTCAACCTCATGTACACTCCATCTTATCTAATATATTACTCACACACTGCTTCTCTGCACTTCTTTGCAGCAATAATCTCAGACAGTTATGAGGAGTGAACGAGCCTTCTCTTTCAACCTGTGATTTTCAGGTCTGAGGCTCTGCAACAAACAAGCTGCAATTCATAGAACAAGATACACACTTTTAATGCTTTAAGATTTTACTTGTCTTAACTAATACAAGGACTTGAGATGGAAATAAATCTGAGTATGAAATATGCAAACAAGCCCCAGTTAAACTAGTTTGTAAAACTAACGCAGGTTATTCTTTGTTTTCAATCTATGATTTAGACAAAATATTGATGCAAACATGATTTAATCCATTATAAATTCCCCAAATTGTCTACTATAGTCAACAGTAGTCATTTTTTTCATTGTACCCAACCCTAACAACTTATTCTATTCCTCTCAAAGTGATTTTTTTTTTTTTTTTTCCGTGGGCCACCTTTGGATTTTTTAGATTTGCCATTTAGCCCATTTCTTTCTTTGTACAGACTTTCAATCAACCAGGCTTCTTTTTGTGAGTTGAAACCATAGACTCTTAAAAAGACAGGACCCCATTTCTCAAAGTGCGGCCTCCACAAAAATCTGCTCCCCCTGATGACTGGCTGCAGTGTGGGTCAAAACCTCTGTAGAAATATTTCTCACATCTGTATGCTAAGGTAATATGTATTTATGATTTAGTTGCATTAAGTTCAAGTCTTCTTTTTTCTGAGTTGTTTTATCATTAGTTATTATACATTAAAAGTAAGGTATTTAGTACTACTGAAAATACCAGGCTCTCTCAACTTATTTCCTTAAGTGCAACCGGTTTGCATGCTTTTTTTTAAGTAATGATAACTATTAAGATTTTACGGTGTAGTAATTTTCCAAAATAAGAACACTGTTTCCCATGAAAGTCTTCCCCGTGCTACTACTTACTGTCATAAAAGCAAGACTCTTTGCCAACAGTATTTTTTAATCTTTATATTCTTGATGCCTCTTGCAGGATGCAAAGCAACAAGGTAATGTTTTTGTTAATAGTTGTGGAACGCCATTGTTTAAAATCTAAGTGCAGGGGGTGGGCAGACTTTCTGTTTAGTGTTACTCACAGCCTGGTGCTCTAAGACATGTCTGTAATGTGTAAAGTAGAGAAATTGTCACTTAGCTGAGAAAATGTTGCTTTGCTCTTCATTCTATTGATCATCTCTACATTTTTAACACAGTGCTTCAGTATAACTGCAGGATGTGGGTTATAAAACGCAATGAAATCCATTTTATAAGATAACTGCAAATGATTTTACACCTGCATGAAACACTCGGAATTACCTAAAATTAATGAGACTGACAACAAAAACTGAGAGTTAACCACACAATTGGAACCACAGACAGGCGACCCACAACAACGTGGGCCTTGTCATCCTTCTGTTATATCCAGCAGTAAGCAACTATGTCCCTTTTCTCTTTGCTAATTCTTTGTTAAATGATGATTGAGAGTTTTATCTGACACTCCAAGGACAACTGTAAGCTATGAGAATCAGTAAGACATTCACATAAACACAAAAGCCTGACAGCCATGTAACTCACAAAAGCCCACATCTCTGTGTTCATGGAGTCACCCACAAAAGGAGAAAGCAGACAGGGACACTTTGGGTTGTTTGAGTTGAATTTGAGTCAAATTATTTGCCATCTGAATTTTTTCTACATATCAAAGCAAGAGGTGAGGGTAGGCAAAGGAAAAGACGGCATTGCACAGTGATAGATGATGTGGTAAACATATTAAAGAGAAACATCTCATTCCATCTTTGTCTGCTGAGAGACTTGGGGTAAAAAAAAAAAAATTCTGACATAAAAATGAATGAAAACGGATTTTCTCACACTGAAATAACCCAGAGACACTAAACTCTCTTAAATCCCCCCGTTCTGTCAGGTCATGGGGCCTTGTTTACAAATCGTTACTAACATGAAATACACTTATATTCAACTGTCTCAGTTAATTTTTCTCATGCTGCTTTCCCACAAATAGTTTTAAGTATTTTAAGTCAAAGAGCATTTCTGTGCTTTATTCAGGGTCTTTTGGACATACAATTAGCAAACAGTGCGGAACAAAACAACCAAGTCAAGCTCAACAAGTGGCGGTAGTATCCAATACTTAGGAGAGTATCAGTGGCATACAATGGCAACACACTACTATTACTCACAACCAGAACTTAATTTTGAAATTTGACAGGAAGATTTTTCCCTTGAAGTTCCAAATCTCTCATAACACTATTAGCCCATAAAAAAAGAAAGAAAAAATCAATATCAGTAAGACTCCAAATCCTTTTACCTTCTGTGTCTGTCCAAAGATATTTGTGAAGAACAGATTTAACCTAAGTCTTGTGAAATTATCACCAGGTCAAACATGTGTGCCAAGTGCTGTTCAAGTTCTTGAGACTAAATCTTTAGCCTTTTTATTCAAATATGAAGAGGCAGCTTACACAGAATTATGCATATCACTGAAAGTTGGAGCTCAACCATCAGCAGGCTAACATAGCTATATAAATGCCATTATTATCTAATCCTCTCTGCACTGGATTCAATGAGGACAGCTCACATTATCTCACAAGTATGTCCCTTGTTGATTCTGAATAAAATGAGCACAGGCTGAATGGCAGTGAGAAAAGAGAGGCTGGTGGCCTAGCACTTGTGGTGAAGCTGAAATATTAATGACTGACCACATGGCCCATATTTAACACCTAACAACAAGAGCAAATGCAGAGGTTGGAGAAGGTTGTAAAGAGTCTGGTGAGGAGTAGTTGTGCATGTGTATGTGTGTGGTGTGTGTGTGTTTGTGTGTGTGTGTGAGTGAGTGAGTGAGTGAATGGAGGACTGAGGCTTACTGTCAAGACATCAATCTCAAACTAAGCTTTTACTTTTTCTCTTCCCCAAGTCAGGATTGTCTTTGTACAAAGAGCTCAGTTAACCTGTGCCAAAGACGATATTTTTTCAAGAAAGTTCTCTATTTTTGTGAAAAGTATGTATGTTAAAGAAAACCAAGAAAAAGCCTTACTGACTTACAAAGACACAACCAAACTTTTCCTTTTCTTGTTTTGTTACAGGTCCTTGCTCTATAACTACATATCTCTAAGAGGCCAACTGTTTTTGCACAGCAGCGTAGTGTTTTATAGGTTGAGAAAATGAATGACTTCAGTTTGGTTCTTTTTTTTTCAAACCACCTTTTTATACTTAATATACAGTACATAGAAGATCAAAGTCTATTTCAAATTCTTTCCAGAAAACCCATCACTGTTGTTTTTGTGAGTCTTTGTTCCTTACAGACCCCCAGGAGCTGAGCTAATTCCTTGAAATTAACAAATCGGGGTTCTGATAGTCTAACAAAGCTAGCTGACTCTGGAATCAGTTTGCTTTGTAGAGGATTCAGTGAGGTACAGAAGAGAAAAGCTGGGTGTCCAAAGCCATTAATCTACTCTAGACTCCCAGTTTTTTTTCTCTCTTTTTCATTTATCTCCTTTCCTTCTTGACACGTACACTACCTACTAGCACTACCTCCTAAATAGCCATATATTCAGTCCTTATTCCCTCATTTCCAGGGGAAATTAATGTCTGGTTGAGGTGAGGTACAAGGATTAAACTGTGGCAGAGGATTAATCAGTCTTGCATGCCTGTTAGCTGGACAACTTCAGATAGTTTATAAAAAGACTGGAACATGCATATGAATAGATACAGCTAAGTGGGAGTGAGAGAGTTCAGCCTCTCTTCGAATATAATAGATTTTCTAGGAAGACTGGAAAACGTTTATTGTGATTTCAATATATTTTTGTCAAGGTGCATTTGCAAATCAGTTGCTTTCTGCTTTTCCAAGTAAATTGAATGATAAATGCAGTTGTCAGATGATGAGTACCTGAACATACTGTATTTGTTCAGTAAAAGGTAACGATGATTTAGGGATTGTCAGAAATCCGCCTGCAGCTTTACTTGAAAGCATACAAAAGGCAACTAAGTCACCTAAAGGCAAATTTTACCTACCTCCCACAATACACAGCTCTGTCCAGTGAGTGATGACAGATGATACCTGAGCCACTGGTGAGATAGGAAATGATTAGACTCTGAAACCACTACGATTAAAAGTAAATATTGCTACAAAGTTTAGCTGGAGGCAAGGAACTAAATAATTTACTTTGCAAATATTAGGAAAGTGAAACAGTGGAAAGATAAACTCAAACAAAGGTACAGCAAAAAAAGATTAAGTCAAACAAAAGTTCATAAGACAAACTGGGTGAAGTGTCAAAGTACACGAAATAAATGCTTTCAAAGCTTATCTGCCTGCTTAGGTCTTGAGGTCACCTGTAGTGTCAGCACAATATTTGAGTCACTCAAATGAAAACTGTCAGTTCTGAATCTTTGTTTAAAGCATCATCGCAAAGGCAAAGTTTGTCGGTTCTTAGACTGAACTTGGCATTTTGGTTGCATTTTTAGGATGAGCAACAGCTGAGTATGTAGGTTGCACCCAAAAGAAATCTACCAAATCTTCTGTTACAATGGTAAATGGTTTATCCTACCATTGAGTCTGCAGCAAGGATGAGTCAGCTTGTTTGATTTTTGCTTGTGTTTGTAGAAATCGGGCAATGGTAGACAATAGTTTTGTGTGAGAATGCCTTATTGATGAATTGATGCATTCTGAATTGAATGCTAGGAGCATGGTTAGACGTTCTTGTTTAAATACCACCAGGGTACTTGGTGTTAGCTTAAATAAGGAATCTCTTCTCTGAGTCCTCTCCAGGGTGTCCTCATGCTAGACTGAGCCCAGGGCAAAGAGGTTTTAACAAGTCTGTTTTGTAGAGGCAGAGAACAACACTTTGGAATTGCATCAACCCCACAGTCCGATACAATTAGCATTAGGGCTCATTGTGCTTACTATCCAGGAACAAACACTAATGCAATTTCACACTTCAAACTTCATCCAAGATTAGTTGTTTTAAAGTGAGGGGGAACTTTTCAAGGACCATGTTATTTTTTTTAACAGCCAATTAAACAGAGCCAAGTTGCTATACTGAACGATTGCCAGCTCTCTCCACTGCAGGAAAGGACGGCCGAGAGTGAGAGAAGGAGGAAGAGGCAGATGAGGAGGGAAATAAGAGAAGAGTGGAGAAGAGTGCTGACAGAGAGCCAACACTCTCCTTTACAGATTGTCTCTGACCTTGAATGAGAAAGACGGTAGAGATAGATAATCAGAGTGCATGAAGAAAACTGGTCCAACAAAGCCAAAGCTTGACTTTAGTGCTTACAGATGACTCCTATAGATTATAGGTCATAGCTCATGTGTGTTAAATCTTGCTAACACTTTGTGCCACACATGTGCTTACATGTGCATTGGATTTCATACTTTCTCTTCTTGTAGAACCTGGGACTAACTTTGCCCTTCAGTGTGTGAATGAACTCCTACATGCTCCATGTCTTCCTCATACTTAAGAAATCAGGCTGAAGCACTTGTTCAGGTGGCATTACCCCACTTTGCTAAAAAAACAACAAAAGAAAGCTGCCTCTCTAGGCAAGCCAGGAGCAATGTTTCATACATGCTTACAGGCCGACTAAGCATGAAAAGCAATCACTTCTCTGCATGCACTGTAATTTGACATAAAACAGAACTTTGTTATAGAGTGAAATAAGTGATACACCCCTCATATGAGACTCATACTCCATGAGCATTATCATCATGACTTCAAAATGAACAAGGTGCATTTGTTTCAGAAGCAAACTAATGGAGTTTTTTTTCACACTACTTTCCTCAAGACAATCTCGTGCAGTAGGCAAAGTGATGATGTAATGTCTTTCCCCATAGTCGTGCAACACTATTGCTGGAACCATGACAACAAGAAAACTATGTAAAATATTTATTACACATTCTTGTATACCAGGTTTTATCACATGTAAAATCAGGGAAATCCTTGTTGTGTTCTTCAAGTGGTCATCTACCAACTTTTACCTCACCAAGCAGGGCAAACATAACGTCACTGCTACCACTGTAGCATAACTGCTGCATTACAATGTGCATAATCACAAACAGCTTAAACCATGTTTTGTATTTGAGCTTTCTCCTGCTCTTCTATCCATATGCTTCTTGACAAACCAGCTGCAGCATCTGCCATCTTGGGTCTTACTGTTAAACATTGCCGGCATAGTGTCCTCATCGGGGCTTTGTCTTGTTTATGTCCTGTAAATGGAGACTCTGAGAAAGCATGTAGAAATAATCTATTTTGGTGCAGATAATGTCATTATTTGTGAACTGACAAATAAATAAAAGATGAGGCTATTTTAATATCACTTATAAAGTCCTCACATGGCCTTTAAGGTTACCCGATAGGACAAACAACACACAAACAAGCTCATACAAAAAACAGAAAACACCATCAAATATGCAACAATGGGATTAATAAATAATAACACTTGCCAAATCAATCAAACACAAAATTTAAGCAGTGAGCCTTTAAGGCTTTAAGTTTTCTGGATTTGCTATAAGGATGCAAATTAAAAGTATTTTCCAAGTCATCAAATGAAATTTAAAGAGAACACAGTAAAATATTGAAACTCTCTTCTTTTAAAACCCAAACTGGTCAAATAATTTAGCAAATGCAATGACTGACAAACTTGTTAGCCATGTACTGCATTTAAAACTGATCTTAACGTGAGAACACAAAAACAACCAAGCAAAAACTGCTTAACCCCTCACGGCCACTCAGTGTAATTCAGCAATTGTCTCCTATGAATAATGACATACATTACTCCCCTGAGATGTCTTAAAATTTGATTACCGGCATGCCAGCTTTGTGTGTGACAGATTTATAGGGAGACAAGTCAATGCTTTGTTCCTCCCCCACTTTTAATGTGGGGTCAACTAGGTGTTACTGCTGAATCAGCAAAGTGGCTCAACACCTACACACTGGTTGAAAAGCCACAACTTTTCTGTAAGATGTGCTTTTTGAACACACATCTTTGACCCAAAGAAATCCTCTAAATGACGAAAACAATAAATGCATTAAAAAAAGGATTCAATCTCCTCTCATTCTCCCTTTTCTCTTATTTAAACCACCTTTCAATGAAAAACCGATATCTCCAGACACATTTTCTCAAAAAAGTCTTAATTGTCATTACATATATCCATAACAAGTGTTTCATTTTGCATCCAATTTTATGACTCATGGCTTCAAACGAAAGCTCTGGTGCGGCAGCAGCAGCAGGGTAAAGAGGAGACAGCTCCTTTCTATATCTATCTAGGCTGCTGTGCTGCACTGAGCCACTGATAGATACAGAGACATGCTGACAAAGTGGTAACATCCTTCACACACAATCAGCAAATGTTAGGACATATAAATTTAATATCTCCCTATAAATAGGATCTGAAACAAAATCATTCAAACACCTGGTGCAGCCAGGCATGCATGGGACTAGATGGCATCCAAAACTGGATTTCATCAAAATGCGTATCAAGAGTCCTTATTTCAGATTATCTGATGCAATTATTGAGTATCAACAAGTAGAAATCAATGAGCAAGGTGTTCCTTTTCGGATGATGAAAAATCTAGCCTTGCACTCATTTGGAGATTTAAGAAGAACTAGCATTTGAAAAGCAGAAAAAAAAGATTTACAAAAAGAGAGTAATCCAGAAGAAAATAAAGCAAATTTAAAATGGGAACCTCCAAAGTTAGAGACTGTTATCATGAGGGTTGATCTTAGGTACTAACATCATGTAAGTGGGCACGGTCATCAAAGAAATAAAGTCATTCACATGCACTGAGAAAAGCAGGCAATACCAACTGTAAAAGAGATTCAGGGTTAAGCCTGAATTCTGTCACAATACAGTTCAAGTCAAATCGGTGAAGAAAAAGAAATGGCATGATAATTGTAAAACCTAATCACAGGTTTTCAAAGCCGCCAGTGGTGAGTCAGTTTTGACTCAGGTTCACTTAAAATGCAAACAAAGTTTTCATTTCACACCCTGCTAAGGCCCTGAGCACTGCCACAAAACAGTGTGTGAAAAAAGCACTGCAGTGTCACTGGGGATGTCATTACCCAAGGCCAGTCAGCTTCACCGATAAACAGCAAAATAATGACAATAAAAGAGCTAATACTTCAGGAGGGATAAGGGTAATCTGCAACAGAAAGGCTACCTGTTAAACTACATTCTGCTGTGACCTCTGGCACCATTCAAACAGGCACACACACAAACACACACACACACACACACACACACACACACACACACACACACACACACACACACACACAAAAGCCATGCTGGATAGGCACTTCACAGAATCATTAATAGCAGTTCTTACTGCAGTCACTTCTGCAGCTTTACAGCACAGAACATCACCCAGATGCAGCATCAAAGGGTGCAATGAAACACCTTACAGGTTTGAAAGGATAGCTTTTGATAGCATTGTCTCAAATTTTGACTGTGCACATGGTGATGGAAATGGTCTATACACAAAATTATGTTGGATTTACTTTAAAAAAGGCCTCTAGGTTTCAATTAAAAGATGATTCATTTTTCAGTGAAAGCACTTTGCAGATTGCTCTTTTGGTTGCCTAAACTTTCAGTATTCTACCCCACTGTTTTATGCATTTTAATTAACATTTCAATACTTTATTTTCCCAATGCCTCTAGTGCAGTGCACTTCAGCTGACATCTTGCTGCTTTCTCACAGCTTCTATCCAAGTGTCTCTCTCCCCAAATTATATTTCTTAACAACACAACCAAACTTCTGCGCCCTTTCAAACTTAGGGCACCACAGGAAAAAGTTTTTTTTGCAATATTGATCGCATAGATATCCTGACCTCTTCTGGAGTTTCAGGGTTCCTGAGGAAGATGTTATTAGGGTTTGGGGTATAGACGATCAAACTTATGTATTTTATTCAATAACAATCCATGAGGTCATGCAAGGTTTGATAGTCTGAAACTGGCATATTTGAGCATGTTCACCACACATCTCTCTCTGTCTCTCTCTCTTTCCATTTTTACTGTTCTTGTGCCTGACACATTCCACTGGTAAAAGATTTCCTGCCCTCAAAAAGCTCAAAAAGTTCTTGTTGCTATGCAACTGATCTGCCTGGCACTGAGAAAAATGCTAGCTCACATAGGCTACACACAGTACAACTCTTAACACACACACACACACACACACACACACACACACACACACACACACACACACACACACACGCACACACATGCACGCCAAATAGTTCTTAGCCTACATCCTGTGCTTGTTGCTGGAGACTTACTGTAAGCACACACAAACAAACATTCCAGACCTGTGTTGTTTGTGACTTCCTAAGAACATAAAGTGACTCACACTTCCTGTTACAATTCATAATCCCAAACTACAAAGAAATATTGATATTTGCTTACACAATAATGATTTGCAGTTCATCAGTGTTGTCACACAGGTGATAAAGGCTACTATGTTACATATGATAAAACATATGATCAAAAATGTAATCTTAAACAATAACATGCTTTTCTATATAGATTAGCATACTCATACCCCTCAGAGAAAAACAAACAAAGGTAGGAATGGTACCCAAAACTGGTGTTTTTGGGTACTGGTGAGTGATAGGCAACCTGTGAGTATCTATAGATGACATCCTGTTTTATCTTAAGGTGTTATGAGGACTAAGTATCGTCATACCAATCACTGTGTTAATCAGCATAATTGTCAGTACTGCAATCAATACAGATATTGTCAAAACCAGAAACCTCAAACTGATAATATCTTTTCAAAATAGGAGGTATCAATCTAGAAAATTTTCTTTTCTGTTTTCTTAGAAATTCATGAATTGACACATTTCCAAATGCTATTCAAACAAAAGTCTACAAAATTAGACCTTAATACTCCCTCTTGACAAAATGCAAATTACTGCAGCTCATGATACTCTCTTTACTCTATCTTAAGGGTTATAAGGGGGTTGGCCTGCGGGCTGCTATTCAGTGAGAATACAGACCCTTATAGATACTGTGAGGTGTTTCAAATCTCAATACCACAGTGTCAATATTGTGATCATCCCGTGTTCTCACTTCAATAGCTACAGTTTTAGAAAGACTGACTGTTAAGGTGAAAATTGAAGGTTGTTACTTTCAAAGAGTGACTAAACTTTTGTAGTTACTCTGCAGCAGTGGTTACCAACCTTTTCCAACTCAGGGCCCACTAAGCCTCACCCTAGCTCACTCTCAAGCCTAAAAAATTTTCAAGGCCCAACTCTGATCTGTTGATAAGGAGACAATATGATACCATTCAGGCACTCTGAGAAACTTGGGAATCTGCAAATTTTCACTATTTTTTCAGGGTTTGGATTAGACGAATGATTTGTAAATGCCAGGCATTTAACATTTAGTTGTTTTTGTTGTTGTTGTTGTTGTTGTTGTTTTTTGCTTCCACCAGCAGGTTTAGTATCTTAAGGGTTAAAGATGTTTAAGTATTCATATATTTTTAAAAAAGTGCCTTGAGAAGGATTGTGGGGGATGTTATCAACATGCATAAACAGAGCAAAAAAAAAAAAAATGAAAGAAGTTCATCAACATCATTTTTATTCTCATGTCCTCATACTAAAATAACTGCTTATTCAAGCTAAATTCTATAAAAACAAATCAGTCCACGTTTTTTCTGAATTCTGTGACATTTGAAGGGATGGTTCAGGAGGTTAATCTTTTGGGGGGTTCAGATCTACATTTATCTTTTGCAATATCCTCAGACTTCTTTGTTTAGCCCTTTTAAAATGTTTAGCTGGCCCTATTGTGGATCTCTCATGGTGGACCTGGCTCAAGTGGAGTGAAGCTATGCTAGTGGGCAACACAATAACGTGTCAGTAGATGAGAAAAAAAAAAAAATTAAATGCTGCCTGTGAAGCAAGATTAGCTTTAAACTCCCTGCAAGAGAGAAGAAAGGAGTCAGATTAGGTGACCAGGAAGCATGTGATGAAGAGTGATGGAGGAGAGGGAAGAGAGGAGAGACGGGGCTAATTTGGGAATGTTGAGCATCAGAGGACCAGCAACCTGGGCTTTATGTAAACCAGAGCTGCCTGGTTGAGTTACATTATTCAAATAACACTGACTGATGCTTACATACACAGGCTGTGCTTCTTTCACTCTCTGGCTCTTATTATCCAAATACACAGAGAGAAATGCACACACACACACACACAGTGAAAGCAAGCTGCTCACTCACTAGCTTGCCACTGCAGAGCTTTAGCCCATCTTTCTCTCTCACGGTCACACCAAGGGCATCCACTCCCTTGAAACAGTACGGCACAGCTCACCAGAGAGGAGAGAAGGAGAGAGGAACAGGAGGAAGAAGGGAGGAGGTGGTCCTTTTAATGATGATGATTACATGCATCAGAAAAGAATGAGCACTATAAAAAGACAGGAGGGACTGGCAGATGGGTAAAAAAATGAATGATGCAATAAAATAACATGAACACAAAAACAGGGAAAATGTAACAGTAATTAAATGGGAGAATGGCAGTTCTGGTGCAGGTGAAGAGAGGGAAAAGAGAAGAAAACAGAAAGTGGTTAAAAGCAGAGAGAGCGAGCAGGTCGTTGCTGGCTAATGGAGATGAGATGTTAATGTCCCTGCTAGTGATGCACTGCAGCAAACTGAGGCAGGGAAGAGGAGTCATAGAAGAAGATGAGGTGGTAAAGAAGGGTAGATGAGAGGAAGGGGGTAATGGGGAAGAAAAGAAAAAGGGGGTGAAAGAGAAAGACAGAAGAATGAGGAGATAAGCATTACAAAATTAGGGGTAAGATTGGAGGAGGAGGAGGACAGAGAAGATGTTGAACTTTGATAGGGCTGATGATGCAGCAAGATGATGCTTGAATAAACTGCTACTGATGTCTCTGATGAATCCATAATGATGCTATTAGCACAGGATTTTAAGGCAAGCAGTATACTTCCAAACACAGCAACTTAAACAGTCACACATCAGTGAAACACAGCCTGTTTTGTGTATCTTCTGGGTATCAATGAGCTGTTTTAAAAAGCTGAGGTTGACACTTATTCATCTGCTGTTTTTTTGTGTCACTTAATTGAATACCCCCCAAAAAATGCAAAACTTTGGTCACACTGAGGCAATAGTTCAAAAGACATGTTGCCTAGTCACATGCCATTAATGTGCCATACTGTATTACAAATGATGATACATGTAAATCAGATATTCCAACTCCATCCATTTATGATCCAGTTTAATGACTAACTGCATCTCAAAAACAGCAAGTCATCTTACAAAATGTTGTATGCCATTGCTCAAATAAGGGCCAGGTTAAAGATAGAGTCTGCAGGAATTTTGTTACCGTTTATAAACATAGCATCTAACTCCTCCTCCATGTGCCAATGGTGGCGCATACCCAGCACCTCCAATCATAGCTAAAAGCCATAGTTTTGTGAACACACTAACCTATCCAGCGAGCACCTGACACTGACACACATGTATAGAGACTCAAAGATGCTAATTGAGCAGGATCAGCAAGGCAGATCTGTCAAAGATGATACTCTATTTTTTAGGATGATCCTGCAGACCCTACCTTTTAGTTAGCTCTACTAGGTGAGGTTGGAGTTGGTAGATAACTACTGGTACCTGGATAACCAGGATTTAACATGACAAGTTATGGATACGTCTCAGAGCACATAAACTATGGTACAAACAGAGTGTACAAAGTTTGCTTGTTGCCTCATTTACAAAAATAGCACCACTTAACTTTTGATAAACACATCACCTTGTCACCCTGAATCAGATAAAAAGTTGTCTTGAACACAGAAAAGTAATGTTAGAAAGATCTGCTGTCTATTCATCTGTTTTAAAACAAATGTGCATTGTATATCCACTGTATAATAGCACATTCCATCTTCTCTAACGCCTCCCCTCTATCTCTCATTCTGTAATAACAGAAATTTACATGGCCTGCAGTTGGCATTGTAGCATAAACCAAACGCAGTGCACAAGAATGTAGAGCTCACCATATATAAGCAGATGTGCAACACGGTAAATTTCAACTAGTTTGTCAAGAGAAAGCATGTCCATTGGTCCAGTAAACTGACAAGAACTGTTCCAACTCTTGTCAGCATGAAGCCTCTAACTGTTTCTATCTTCACTTATATGAAAAAGTTAAAAAAACTAGGATGTATTTTATTCTATATAATGCTTGGTCGGCCGCATACAAACTATGACACATTTATTTTGTTAAGGCAAGTTCCTTCAGAAAGCCCATAAGTGTCAAACCCCAGCATAAAGCAGTGCTAAGACAAATATCAATTATTTAAATGCCACTAGTGTCCCATTGCGTGACACATCATTCATGACCTCATAAAAGCATGACATCATCTCATACTCCAATGAGCAGATCCCTATGATGCTGACACTTAAAATGAATGCACACCAGTAAGCCTTTAACATCAAGTCTATCTTTGGCACTGTAACTAAGTATGTACAGTGCAGAAGATATGTGGCACTACTAGCTTGTAGTGTGAAGGAAGTGGGACTGGCCAGGGGCAAGTCAGACTTTTCATTCAAAGCGTTTTATGTGACTGTTACATAAGTAGCAAGGTCTTTGTGGTATGAACCTTTCACATGAAACATGAATGACTAACATCTGAATGTGCCCTTAGCTATAAGCTTTCTTTTATATGTTAATGTTGCTCTTACACAGGGTGAGCTGAGGTAAAGAAAAGACGATAGCTTTCTTATTTCAGAAGACATTCTATTTTTTTTTTTTTTTTTTGTACGTACGAGTAAAAGGACTACTGATCACAGTTTAGCTGGGGTCATACAGAAAGCATGGCCATGGTACATCTATCCACCAGACTAAGCAGATGTAAACAATTTATTAGAAAAGATAGAGCATGCAAAACATCAATGAATTCACTCGGGGGGGGGGTCTAACATAAGTGTCTTATATGTTGAGAACTGATGTATTTTAATACACAGAAACAGCCAGTGATTGAAATTTGTCCATACAAATTTTGCCTGTATGCGATGCATGTGGTAATCAAAAGCAAGGAAATTCATAATTGGTAGATTATTTCTGTGTTGGCAATAAACCCCATATAACTACAAAGCCTGTTTATTTCCCTTTGTAAAAGGAGCAACTTTTGTTAGGAGCATGCATTTACAGGTGGAGCAGCAGAGCTGGGTATATAGATTGTGCCCAAACATAAAATGTGAATCTTCTCTGCTAATGTTAAATAACTTGTTTTGCCCTGAAATAATTACTGTGCTTGTTTAAAAATGTACAATTTAGTTTAAAGTACAATTTGATTCTGTTTAAAGCAAGGTTACTGTCTGATTTTGATATTTATGTTTTATTTGTCTTCAATCTGTCCATGAAATTTTTCAAATGGTTTATTCATTCTTTAAGATTTGGGTGTTGAGAGGGTGTTTCTGAAAGCTTTAGGTTGTGGGCTTAAAAAAACATGATTTTCATATTAGACTGCATGCAAATGAAACTCCACTGATTAAACTTGGTGTGTCTACCCATGAAAAATTAACTAATATATTCAGTAATTAAAAAAGCAAACTAAATTTGCCAAGGACAAACAGAACCTTGAATTATAGACAGGTTTACCAGTAGAAGTTCTGCGCTGAAGTTACAGCTCCCGCACCTCAGAGTTTAAACAATGTTGCATGAAGGAACTGGGCAGGCATCCAGTATTACCCCTGCAGCAGGGTAGGGTGGTACATAAGTCTCTTTAATGCTCTCTCCCTCTCCCAAACACACATACATATCAAACTTGGGCCAGGAAACTAATCGAATCTTAATCAAAACTGAAAGTCAGAGCCTATAACTAACATCAGTTATCTTTTATCATTTGTTTTCCATTATGTGAAAAGTTTATAAGGGGATTCTTTCCTACAATGACCGAACAATTTTAGAATGTCTAGAGGTTAAATGTGAGCTGTTCATTTCTGTGGAGATGTTAAAATAAACCAGAGTTCAAATAGACAGCAGTGAGTCAGAGGAAATGTGTTTACTTCTAGGCTATGGCGCCCTTCAATATACTGAATGTCAGCCACTTAGTACTTTGTTGCCTTTTTTCCCCTTTGTTTTAAAAGTAACTTTTAAGGTTGTTTAGCTAATTTGACAATACGTCTATGTTAATGCCTGTTTATTCTGCCATCAACTCTTGTTTGGTGTTTGGTGGACTGGATGGCTGAAGTCTGAAGGAACCAGACATATTAGCAGTTGAACAAGTTATTTACTGAACAAACAGGAGCATTAAAGCCACAAAGATAAGTCACTTTCTAATTACGATAACCTTAAACAGTTGAGTGTGTTTATAGAACAAACCTTGTCACAAAGCAAGTAAGTGCACAAATTCTGCAAGCATGGTGACGATCACTGGAGGTTAGAAATTGGGTCAGATTAGGAGAAGGGCATGTTTTGTAGGTCTGACTTGCTGTGTACAGACAACTGAAATCCTTTTTGTAGCCCTCTGGCAGTTTGATACTGGAGTGGAACAATACAAAGCTCTGTTTGGTGTGCTGGATGAGCAACTTAGAGAGGACCTAATGTAACAATTAAGAAACTTAAATTGAACTTTGTTTCACAACCGAAACACATTTTTGATGTAAACAAGACTAGCGCTTACTTTTATGCAATACTTTAGGTTGGTGAAACTAAGCAGCCTATCATTTTTAATGACTTACAAATTTATGAGTTTTCCATGATTGACTTCTTTATTGTCATTATCATTTTTTGTGAAGCAGAATCTTTCTCAGGGACATGGCCCAGTTCCTTCACACTCAATATTTAAATTATATTAGGTCCTTATTAATTGCAGGGTGCTTTTGGGAATATGGACTGGCAGTATCTCTGAAACGTGCTTTATACCTTTCCGATGTATGCCTCTCAAATAGCTTCCACATCAGTAAACAATGAGCATTTTTAATTTTTGAGTGACCAACAACAAAACTGTCATCTGTACCATATTTTAAAAAGTGCAGGTTTAAACTCATCTATGGCTACAATGTGAGAGAACAGGAATATTTTAAGGACACATTCAGAGGATGATCTCTCAACCAAAAATTCATTTGAATAATGATGAATTAAATGCATTCATATGTCTTTGACCTTGGTCACAGTTTGGGCCTCAGGCTGTCGTCAAAGGTAAGAGTTTTACTGTGGGTCAAGGATGTCAACAAAGGCTCAAAAAAGCTACTTTTCCTTTCTTTTCATGGAAAGCACCAAAAACATTATTTGTAGGCCACTTTTGGGTATAAATAAATCTTTTGAAAAATAAGGTGGACAGCAATGCCTTTCTGTGATGTAAAAAAATATAAGAAATGTATTGTATTACAATGTACATGTATTAATAGAAAGACATGTCCTGTTGGTGCACTTGTAAATTCAAGAAGCTCCTATACCTGACCTTCCTCCTCTTAACTCTCTTTTTTTCTCCAGCCAGCCCTCACAGCAGTCTTTCTACATATCTCCTCCTTCTCCTTTAGCTGCCATCATTACGAGAAGCTAATTACTCAAGACCTGTGACTGAACTGAGTAACCCCACAGGTAAGCTGGGGCAGCTCTCTATTGTAGGAGAAGTTTGCTGTTAAGGCATTGCAGAGATAATATGCTTAGAATGAACAATCTTTCAGTCCCATTAGACATCAACAAATCTGGCAGAAAGAGACTTGTGCCTCTTTATTTCTGTGGAGCAGGAATTCTGTGTGAGGAGGGCATGCAGGTAGTCCTCACTATGCTCCGTCCTACATTGTTCTTTGGTGCACTGAGTGCACTGAGTGGGTTCATTGATTGTATCTCTCTCCTGGCACTTTAATGGTCGTGGTACACTCGTCTCTGGACCCGGCATTAGCATGGTCAAGTTATTTCCTCTCAGGGGCTATTTCCACTGACTGAACAAGATTTTTCCGTTAACTCCTTCAAACTTGTGTAAGAAAATGGCAAGCTGAGTTTTTCCATTATTTCCTGCACACCGCCTGATGATACAGAGAGCAAGATGTAACTCTGCTTTGATCTAGGTTCTTTTTTTTCATGAGATAGGCTGTTAACACTGTTGTTGACAAAATCTACAGTGTGTTCTTTGTTACAAATTGGCGAGTCAGTTTGGATACAAGCGTCTCCCTAAATGCCTCAATTAGCCCATTTTCTATGGGCTGTTCTTCAAGACATCACTGACAGTTTAACCTAATTGTGCAGTGATGCATTCATCCAAGCAGAAACTGCTTTTTGCTACTGTATGAGATTTTCCAGGGGACCTTTACAATTTCACAAACACATTTTTAGCACAACTTGCAGAAAAGGTTATTAAGTGAATGTTCAGACACATCTCATTGCATTTACACACTTCAGAAATTTCCGGTAGGTAAACTTTTGCTAATGGTTGACTCTTAATACTGAGTTAATCCACCTTTGATAGTGCAAAGCCTTATTCCAAAGAACCAGCATTACCTCTTGCAACTTTTGCTAATTCTAGTATAATATTGACCTCAATATAATTTTCTAAAAAAAAGACACAACAAGGCAAAGCTGAACACGCAGAATCCACTGCCTTTGACCCTCAAAGTATAAAGCACCTCATGTGATATTAACTTTAGGTAAACTGTATTATTCTCAAAATTCCTGTTATGCTCCTCTCACATTCACCGCTCCTCCCTCTCAGATGCTTGACCACTCTCGCAGCACATCACTGCCCAACCCTGATAACACCAAGTGAAATGACAGGGCACTGAGAAGATGCTCTAACTGTATGAGTTTTTGCATGTCAGATGGTAAAATAAATATAAATAGATTTTCATTTAGATCTATTATTAGTGATGTGATTGGGCATAGACAGGCTACATAAACTTAATTGAAAGGCTCAAATATTTACATTATATACTTCGTGATACTAATATCGCACATGCACTAGAGATGATGATACTGAAACGATATATTGTACTGCCTTAATGTACAGAATATATCACTGTTTGCCAGTTTAAATGTGTGTCTCAACTTCTAGAATCTGAAATATTTTATTCAGGATTAAGGCTCTGATTCCTATGAGCACTATCACCGGCTGTCATTGGGACATTATTTTAAAAGCAAATTAATGGATATGTAATTATTTTTTCTACTTTTGTTCAAGATTACTGAAGTTACATACTGCTACTGTAGTTGGAGCATGACAATGAGCATATTGTTAACTTCACTAGACTACCTGTTCAGCGCTTCTCACAACCTGAATGAAAACAAGACACTTACAAAATCAATCATCAATCAAGAAAGGTTATAAGTAGAGCTGAAAAAAGGCAATTAAAAGAAATAGAAGCGACACACAAAAAAAAAAAATCAAGACAGCTATTTCTTGAAAATAAACTGAAAAAGCTCATCAACCTTTATTAAGGGTGTTACTGGTGCTGAGTGCAGCTCAGTAACCACCAGACAACATCTGTCAATAATTGCCCACTGGGACTTTGCAAGTGAGAACCACTCACTGAACGGTGGTAGAAAACTTAATTAATTTTATAAATTCTATAAATTGGGTGATGAAGAACAGCCCATTTAACTTCACTCAAAACCTTCTCAAGCTCCAACAGTGTAAAATGTAAGTTTGTGCAATTTTACATTACCACATTAATGAAATAAAAACATGTTTAACTAACTAGTAATCCTGGCGCTTAATGGTGAAGGTATTGATATTTCATGGGATGTAATTGTTTAGGTATCTAACTGTGCACGTCCCAAGTTATTAATAGCATTATTCTAGAGGAAAATGACAAAAATATACCTTGAGAGTGAAATTACAGACTCCCGATTCAAGATGGGTTGAGCTAAATTAAACACAGACATGCAGGGTCTATTTCTAATCACATAATGTTTCCAGGTAACGCAAGTCCTGTGTAAATAGAGCTGTAGCTGTACTTAAAATCATACAAATTAACAAAATATGAAGCAATAGTTGATCGACAACAATAAACTCCTCTGAAATTAAACTATACAGAATATAGTATTGACTGTGAAATAAACTATGAGACAGAACCATCTGTAAAACATCACACAAACTGAATTGTATCCTCTACACTCAAAGAAACTTGAGAAATGGCTGTTAGCTGAGAAAAGCTGAAAGTGAGTGCAAGTAGGAGGAGAAAATCCATGTTGGAAGAGTCAATGAGGCAGCTTTTTTGCCCTACAATAAAATATGAGGGAATGATTTACTTGAGGGTGATTCTGCACACATTCTCACACATTCTCACACCATCCAATTCTGGTAATTGGTGTCATGAAAACTAGCCTATCAAGCCACCCAAAGGTACTGCAGCCCTCCTGCACCCCGACCCTGCACCTTAACCCCCACATCTTCTTGCCCTCCATCTCCATCCCTCGGGTGTATTCGGTGCTGCACTTTTTCAGCTTCCTCAGCCATTATGTTGCACAATAACCTCCAACCCTTCATGGCACTCAGGAATAAAAATCCACCTGCCAGCTGCTCAAGCAAAAAACATTAAGTTGTAGAAGTAAAATCTTGAAAAAGAGGAAAAATGCTTTGCATTTGAAAACCTGTAAATAAACATACCTACAAAATATGTAGATAGTTACATTTTAATAAAAGTATCATCAGATGTTTCTCAGGATTTCTCTGAAGTATACCTCTTAATCACTGTATTGTGCCACTGGATTATAAAGTCTTACAGCAGAACATATAGCCGCATGATGTCTCTAAAAAGAGCACAGCAAAGCTCAGCAGGTGAGCTGTGTATAACATTGTTCAGGTACAGGAAATGAACATGTGCACATTTTTCAGCATGTTAAGCAACATGTCTTATGAGAACTGGTAAAAAAAAAAAAAAAAAAGTGAATTGTCACAGTGTGGATTACACAGTGTATGTAAGCTGTGGTAGAATGTGTTAGAACCTCTCTTGGGAGACTTCCTAGGCCTCTCATGTTGTCAAAGGGTTCAGCACTAGTCTTGTTTCTCCAGATGTTCCCACCATTCTGTCTCTCTCTTTTTTTAACTCTCTTACTTTCCATATTCAGGGATGAGAAGCACGCTTTTTAACTGTCCATGTCTTCCTGTCTGCTTCCTGTCAAATGCAAACATAACGATCACACAAGCCCTCTAGCCCCACCTCCTTTACAGAGTATATGATGAGCAAGTGAAGCATTTACCCTGCAGACAAGCATGTGCCTAACTGTAACATTTTCCTATTCAAACAAACTGAAAAGACAGAAAAAGGCAGTATTCGTTAAACTTGTCAGTTTTACACAGTTGTGCTTTTAACAGCAGCCTCAAACTAAATATTTCCTTCCTGATATAGATAATACCTGAAGTGCTACTTTTATACATATCTTCTCAGTCAATCACAAGCTAGCCTTTCTACAGACACAGACCTAATAAACTTTTCACCCATGTTCCTTTCCAGTTTACTGCAGCTGAGCTGATTACAAGCCTGTTTTGAAAGCTGTCTGCCTGATTCAATGACCCAAACTGAAGTTGCCCCAGCAGTTAAAAGAAATATCATTTAGAACCACATGAAAGGATCCCAAAACCGAAATACTTCACGGAAACATGCAATGTAACTGCTACCAGCTAATCTCTCAAGTGCCAAAATCCAGTTTCTAGAATTCAACAGAAATTCCATTGTTGTAGAAGTATTTACTTACAGTGAAAGATTGAGAGCAGGAGAGGGAAATTCAGCCGCGCTGTAAGGTATAGTTTCCTCAGATATCCTTGCTGGTGCTGATGATAGTTGTAGTAGCAGGGTGGCCTGTCCCAATACTAAATATCACCAGGAGAGCTTGTATTTAGAGCAGACAGCAGGCCCAATCGAGCTTCCACCACGTCGCATGCTCTGTGTATTTACACTACGCAAAGTCATTCTGAGCGTCTGAAAAGCTGCACAGCACGGGAAAAGTACAAGAACAAGAAGCTCCACACTAGGGCTCTGTCCCTAGAACAAATGAAAGGAGGGAGGGGAGGGAGACAGGGAGGGAGAGATGAAGGAAGAGAGAGAGTGAGAGAGAAGGAGGCAGGGAGGGACAGAGCTGGTGTCGTGCATATATAGGACCTGCTGGAATGACCTCTTGTAATGAGAGCACACACTGCAACACGGTTCAGTCTTCAGATGACAGCCATCCACTTTGTACTTTGAGAGATTCCTCCTGATCTGCAGAAGATGAGTATAAATTGGTAAGAGTCTGAATCTCTTTGCTTTTTCTATATTTTTCTTTACAAATTGCTGAAATAAAAACTAAAATCAACTTGTACTACTGAAGCTGCAATGATTAATGACAAATTGTCAGCAACTTAACTAATCTCCTGAAAACAACTTTAAATGTTCAACTCTTCATACTGAAGACTTTTTGGCTAAACACACAGTGCAGACTTTTAATTTTTACATTGAAAGCCTCAAACAGAATGTTAATGTACCACTGTTATTGTTTCTGGTAATTATTTGGGTGGAGCCTTTCAAAGCTAAAGAGTCAAACCCACAGCAATAAGTCACAGTACAAAGAGCTTGTCAGTCAAGTTGACCAAGCTGTAAGATAGTTCCAATATACTCTAAACAAGTTGACACTTAGCAGTCAAGTCAGTCAAATTATGCTCTAACAGTGAGGCAAGAATGTAATTTTTCACAAATACATGTGTCACAACCAGATCAGAGGCAAACTCAAATTTTGCCTTGAATTTAGGGAAAGTATAGTTTGAGAATTTGGGCCACTTTAGCATGGCTCTTTGGTAAGATGTAGATAAACTGAAATTGTTGGAGTTAGGGCTGAGCAATTATATGCAAATTATGTTAAATCGCAGTATAACCTTCTGCAATATTTTACTCCCAGATTGTGCAATACTTCTTAAACCATAAGTGTCAGACTACAGAATACACTGTTTTTGCAGATGATGTTTTATGCTCTTCACTGACATAACTCAACCCTGCTCAACATAATAGCCAAATTGTTGAAAACTACCTTTGTAAGAGGAACAATGTAAGTAGTGAAAGTGGTAAAAACAGTACGAAATAGTGATTAAAAAAAAGTACAAGGTGGCAAAAATGGTCAAAAAGCAGCAAAAATGGGTGAAACAGAAATAAATTGGAAGGAAACTTCAAAAATGGTCAGGGAGAAGAAAAACTTTTCACAGGCCTGACATTTATGGTGAAAATCCCCTTTATTGATGTTATGTAACATTCTAATTTTCTAATTTACATGTTAAGAATCTGGTACAGGAACATTCGCCAATCTAAGTCACCTATTTTGATGGGGGCGTCTGGGTCAAAGCTGGGGGGCACATGAAAATGGACCTCGGCCACAAATGGCCCCCAGGCCTGTGTTTGGACATGCCTGATCCATGCTTTTCTTTTTTTAATGTTTTTACAAAAATCTTACTTTCTCCTTCATGTATGTTTTAAACATGATGTAGAATAATAAAAAAACAAAAACAAAATATCATCGCTTTTTATATAGAAATTAATATCAACAGTACATAAGATGGGAAATCTAATAATTGCATGATAAATCGCAGTTCCAATATACAGGAAAAAAATTGCAATTAGATTTGTTTTGCAAATTGTTCAGCCCTAGTTGGAGCACAACTAAAGCTACTGTAAATCCAATGTCTCCACACTGGAACCCCTTCTTGCACCAGACTCATCAGATCCATCTTCATTACGTCTCCACTCCTTAGCATTTTGATAGCACGTGTTTCAGCCCAGTCATGAAACCAAGGAGTTCCCACACCACCTACAACAATGATGATTCTATCCTCTTTCATATTTGGCTGTAAAAACCAGTTGACACCCGGTCGGTTATTGCTCGTTATGATGGTCTGTTGCTGTTTTAAAATGAAATACAGTTTCTTTTTTTTTTCGAAAGTAAACCTGATATTTTAATGTTGGTTCTGTACACAACTTCCTACCTTCCTGTGACTTCATGTTCTGCTGGGTGATGTGTCAGTATGCATTGACACATTGACTTGCACTGAAACCAATCAGACTGGATGTCATGAAATAGAGGAAACAGACTGGAGACAGATCTGGTGTGAATTAGCAGGTACGCCACACTTAGAACAGAACATTGTTTCTGTTTCAACACATGAGAATCTTATTAGATTAAATCAGCACCTGTCAAACAACTCCATAAAACTGTCTGATCTCCTGTATGCAAGAGGTTTATTGACCTATTGTCATGTCATGGCATTTTGGCATCAATTGTACTATTTTTGCCAAACTGGTTAGTTTTTGGTTGGAGTGCACTGCCTGTCAGATTTTGGTGGGATAGAAAAATAATTCTCCGTAACCAAGGAGGGCCGAAACAATTAACTCATGACTGGTTAATTAACAAAACAATGTAAAAATAACAACTTTGGGTTATTTCCAAAATTTTAAGAGTCCAATCTCATTAAACAGTTGAGTATCTACAGCTTAGACATGAAACTGGAATGGCAAGTAAGGCCTCCTGCATGAAAAGACTTAACAAAAAAACTCAACAAATCAACGATTAAAGTTGATAATATGACTCTGGAATAAAGAAAATATTTTTCTAAAATGAAATATAAAGTCAGCGACAGATAATTAAGTGGGTCCTTCTGGGATTTAAAGGCTGATATTTTGCCAATCTAGAAGTACCCAGATGAATTTATTGTCTTGAACACATGGCAGGCTATGGGAAGATGGACCAATAAGTAAAATACAGTCAAAAAAAAGTTTTAATGACATTTGTTTTCTTTTCTCAAGCCCTCCCTCGAACTCCCTCTGAAAATAATGACTTACAATCAGCAGAAGAGAAAGTATTTGGCCTGTAAACAACCAGCTGTGGGGGAAGCCACAAGGAAAATCTTGTTAGACAATTCCCTCTGAACAATTGATGTTGTGCATGAGCATTCAGCAGTTTCATATTCTTTACATAAGCACCGAGACTATTTACGGCAACTTTGACATTACCCAGTGTGCATAGCCACATACACACACACACACACACACACAAAGAGAGAGAGAGAGAGAGAGAGAGAGAGAGAGAGAGAGCTCTAACTTGATACAGAAAAGGATGACAACGGAGGCAGAGTGGAGGTCTTCCCATGCCCCCCTGCCCTTTCTTGTTGGACTTGGACATCTCCCACAGGCTGAGCTGTAAATAGATAGTACCCCCAAAACCGTCACACACTCACACACATTCACAAATACATATGCATGCACACACACACACACACATGTAACTATACTTAGATGCCTTCTTAGCGCTGCCACCAAATACTCAACTGCCTCTCCCAACTGTGATGCGGGAACATCAGCCTGACTCAGAGACAAAACCACAAACATGTGTGAATTATTTTGAAAAGATGCAATAAACCTGCAGAAATATGCTCCGCTGTTGCCTTTTTAGGCTTATTAGGGCACATTAGATCAGAGGATTTCCCCACAATGCAGCCAAGTTTCCTGCCTTGAGAGCCAGCTTACTAAACATCTTTAGGCTTAAACATCCAGGCATTACAGCTATAGTTTATAAGTCCAGAGGGGAAAACATCCGTAACACAGTGTAGAAACTAGGTGATATTGACTTGTATGTCAAAGAAAAGCCACTTAAAAGACAGCACAGTAAATCATTGTTTTTCAAAGAAGGGAAACCTTAAATAAAACACAGTAAATTACTGTAGTTTGAGAAGTAGCTCTTCACAGGAATACACTGGGGACAGTGGAAAGATCTATGTGCGACATGCAAACACGCGTGTATTAATGAACGAATAAACGCAAACATGCTAACTAACTCAGACACTCAGATGTCTTAATGTAGGCTCCAGTTCTTGAAGCTAATCTACACTTCAAAAATGTGTTCAGTTTGTCAAGAGATGTTATCAGGGAAACAGAGGCAGGTGAAAAGTAACAGCCTTTTCTTTACAAGATAGCGATGTACAGTGAAGGAATTAATTTGCCGGCTCTTAATTTTAGCACGAATGTTATAAACCACTCCCACTGGTACATACCCTTACTTTTTGCTTTCTGCTCCCCCATGTTTTACACATGAAAACAGCAGATTTTCAAACCGCTGAATGTTTATGTATTACCCAAGACAGACATAATACAAACCAGACACCCCATTGACTGACGCTGTCTATTTGGAGCAGATGTGTCAAGGTGGCCGCTATCTTGGAAGGGTCTCGTACTCCCTCTTTGAATGTAAGCCATAACCATCAGAATTAAAGCAAATAAAAGATTGAAATATTTCACTGTGTGACCTGAAACTGTAATATGTAATATGTGCTTTCAACTTTTCACTTGAAGCACTAAAATAAATCAAGTTTTCTGCAATATTACAATTTATTGAGATCTATCACTCATGTCCGTCTTACTTGTAACCACACATGGAGTTTGTGACTTTCTAATGTTTATTGCCTCCGCCTCGACAAACGTAGCTGTTGTTGTAGTTGACAACTGTCACAAGATATATTTCCCCATTATTTTTATTTACAAATTTGGTGGTAATGTAAACAAGAATCCCATTCTCTCTCTCTCTCTCTCTCTCTGCAACTAGCATTGCCTGAGAAGAAAAGCTGTACAGAAGCCCAGTGAAAATGCATCTCAAAGTTTTAGGTGCTACTGCTAAAATGGGCATATTGTGTGTGCTTCAAAACAGCTTGTTCTAGACAAGAGTGAGGAAGAGTACAACATAAGGACGACTTCAATGCCACAAAAAAAAAATCCCACAATGACATATGGCAAGGGCCTCTGAATGACTGTAAATTTTATTACTGAGAACATCAATGTGTGCTCTGTCATGATATTTTTGTTAGATCAAGGTTCTTCATACTATCAAACCACCTTTAATACAGTGACCCCTTGACCTGCAGCATGACCTCATACCAAAATCATTTCATACAGAGTATGTCTTTATTGCTATTGTGATGCAGCCACAAAGTCCTACATCACCATCCCCGCTCACACTTCTATGTCCATCTATTAATAGCAGTGTCAGCAGCCTCTAATGTACAAACATGAGGTTAATACAAATGGCTTCAATCCATCAACAAACAGTAAATCCTTCAACCTTGCAAACAGTAATTCTTGCAGAGAAATAACACAGCATGATGCCATTTCACAGGTGTGGCACCTCTTACAGCCAACACATGATAGATAAAATGTAGATGCCTTTTTAGAATACAATCAGCAACGAAAGCAGCAACAACAAGTATTAATTAATCCATTTATCATACTGCAAAGTAACCAATCATTTCCCCCTTTATTTTCAAATACTCAATTTCAAGCAATTAAATTCATGCCTGCCACTTAGCAACTAACTATCCCTCTCACAAATGTGATACGCACTCTCAACAAGCAACTTCAGCTTCACTCCCAATCTTCCCTGGTGTCCCACCAGCATTCACAAAGAAATCTGAACAAGTGTAACACAGAACAGCAAGTCAGCAGGAAGGATCTTAGGTGACCACTCATGAGGTACCTGCTGTGTCTCATACACGGCAGGAATTTTAAGCCCAGGAGAGAGGAGTGTGAAGGAGTAAAAATGCTAAAACAATGTAAGTATAAAGTATTAAGTATAAACAGACAGACATAATGTTGTGCGTTTTGTATGACTTGCATTGTTGAGATGTGCTATTCTTTAAAGTAAAATCCTCTAAGTTTCTTAGGTCATTGCTAGAAGCTTTGTTGAGCAAAATATTTGACCTGAATGCACCCAATACAACCAACCCTGCTGTAAGCAGTCTAACATGCAGTTTACTCTAGAGTCTGCATTACTTAACTACATGTGCTGAAAGTTCACTTTTGCCAAAGCTTAGAAATCTAGCAAGTTCATATAGGATTGTGTAAAGTACCATAAATAGAGATCTCTTACATAATGAGTTCAACAGTAGCACAAGGCTGGATTACAAAGCCATCTGATAGCTACAAGTGGAAGAAATGTACAATAAAGATGTTTTTACAGATGTACTTTAAGCCTAGTGAATGCTTTCTCAGTGGAACTATAACAGCAAATAGGCTGACATATGAAATCTTAAATGGCATTTAGGGACAGCAGTCTCAACAATCCAATTCATCACGAGAATAAAAGACAATAAAATGCATTTTTTTCAAGCCACTGAACTTAGCAATACAGAAAAAAACAGTACAGAAAGAAAGCATAATGACTGATTTTTTCCTCCATCTGTCCAAAGATTCTTCAAGCCTGCAGGATTGTGTTTGATTGTTGCAGTGAGAAGTGGTCATGGTTAAATTAATTTCAATGCTGTTCAATGATATGCAAATTACAGACAGGGGGTACAATAAATCTGCTGCAGTAATTAAGCAACCTAATTTGCTCATTTGAATTCATGATTTTATAAGCTAATGAAGTATTTTCAGTGACGAGACTTTAGTAAACAGAATAACAATGAGTGTGTTTCTCAGCTTCACCTTAATGTTTAATTGACGAATGTACTTGAATGTTTTAACTGCTGTCAAATGGACTGTTTTAGATTAATTTCTGCAACTCAGGTCCCATCAATGTGGACATTATGAAGAAATAGCTTCTTTTCTGTGTTTTGGCCTTCTGTTCAACTTATTGCTTATATCTGCATGCAGCTTAAACCCAAGATGGTCCCAGGACCTTGTACACTCAGGAAACATTGCTGTTTTACATCATTAAATCATAATTTAGAGGGCAGAACAAGTGCAATGCAATTTTGATTTTACCATTCTTGACTGCCTCTTGCTTTTTCAAGATATTTAAAGGGACTGTTAAGACTTCCTTAGTGTTTTCTTGAAAAAGTCTCATCTCTGGATATATGCCTGATCATAACCCACGACTTAAAATGAGATTATCAGCACCAAAATGGGTTATTTCTAAATGCTGTTTTCGCAGCTTCCTGATCAGATTTAGAATGGATTGATTTATTGCATTTCAACAACACCACACTGGCCGACAAAGGTTAGCAGCAGGAAGAGACATCTGTGTTTTTCTTGGCTTTATTTAGTAGTAAAAGTGGACACTGGAGCTTAACTGAAGAGCAGTAGAAAACTTAATGGGAGAGTGATAGAGCACAGGCTAACGGTCAAAACAGCTGTTAGCTTGATGTGCATATATACTGCAGAGCTCTGTTCAAACTTGAGAGTCTATCAATAAAACGGGGAGTGAGATTACGTTGGGATTCAGCAACGTTCCTCATGAGGATGTCTTTGGGCACCAAGTCATGAGTAGTGCTAAATGTAGCTGGCTACCAATCTACTGTACAAACTGAGTTTACAATGTTTGCTTGTTGACACGTTTTAAACAACAGCACAACGCAACTGTGGAGAAATACATCACCTCATTGTGTTGTAGCCTGTAAAAGTTTTGATCTCCACACATTTTTAAAACAAATACAAGAGTTTCCCGGCCAAAGGAGTCACCGCAGTGTATTTCAAATGGATAGTCCTCACAGTCTCTTTAAAAAGCATAAAAATAATGTTCTTCTATGGTGTTTGCTATGACTGACTGATTAAACATTGCCCCATCAACTGGTCTGTCATCCTTTTTAGGGGGTGTTTTCAACAGTTTCTGAATAATTCCTCCTCATCTCTGCACAAATATATTGGATGGTTCCTGCATGCATCAACTTCCTATTCTCTGTTGGCTGTAAATACAGAAGAGGGCGTCAGCTTTTACAACACAAACAAAAAGTAGTAATGGGCTTTCTGTGCTGACAGTGTCATAAGAGCAGCATCAAGGGAGCAACTGCTTATGATGATGATAAATGAGAGGGAGAGCCCGCCTTTCAAGCTCAAATTTTGATATATAACTCTTTGACTGGCAAACTAGGTCTCCTGCTGCATACGATCACATTGAACACACTGAAACTGTAAAACTGCAACACTTTACTATGGAGCCAGATGAGAAATGTTTGATGTAAGATATATCTAGAATGTCCTTTTTAATTGTTCACTATATGAAAGACACTTACCACTTACTTTGCAGAGTCACACAGTCTTACAGTGCCTAACTGTATGTGTATTTTTTTTTCCATTTCAAGAGAGCTACTTACCCTTTACCATAAACAACTTTGCTGTCCACTTAATCAACTTCTGAATAAGAAAATTAGACAACTTTAAGATAATGCTGACTTTGTCTCAAAATGTAGATTTTTTTCAAACCTCAAAATTCTGATATTTTATCTCGCAATTTCAACTTTTATCTAAAAATTTTGAGTTTTTATCCAAATCGAACTTAATATGGTCCCCCGTAAAATTTCAACATAGCCAAGTTTTCATTTTTATTTTTTTAACTTGCGAAAATGGGCTTCCATAATAATGCCTCACAACATGCTTAAATAAAAAGAAAAATATATCTAATTTTGACAGTTCGGTGCATCAGAATAGTGCCAGTAGCCCAGTGCAGAAGAAGAAGAAAAAAAAAAAAGCCTTGTCAAGTGACATCAGAAGAACCCAAAGTGAAATAATAATAATTTTTTTTTAAATTTCCCAGAAGAACCCTGAGAAAAACAGCTAGAAATGAGGTAGTTTCTTGCTAAATTGTGATATGAACACCTACACAGGTGCAAATGTTGTACATGTTGCAAACTAAGAAAAAAAAAGATATTCACAATATAAATCTAACTTATATGTTTTTCTGTGTTGACTTTTGAAGAGTTACAGCCATTATCACTTTTTAGAATAAAAGTGTGAAGTTAAGAAATAGACATATCAGGATGTCTTGGTATGCAGCGTCAGAGTTCTGACACAAACTTCCAATTTGCAGTGATTTTATTTGCAATTGATGCTCAACCCAGAGAGTGAAAGTAAACAAAAAGAGGTCATTCTTTTACATCAACAAGCTGGAATTGTGTATTTAGACACCACATTTTAAAACTATTTCCTCATGATTTCCTCATGAGACTTGAGTACAGAGTATATCCAGAAAATAAAAGAGCACACTGACTGATAGCTCCATCACTTTTGTACCATGATGTGCTTGCCGCACAACACACGTCTCCGTGGAAACAGCCAGCAGAATGGGTAGCAACAGTGTCAGTCCTGCCGACGCATCTCACTACAGATGCCAGGACATGAACATCGACGCTGCACCTTACAATCCCACTCCAAACTAAAGCAGAGACGTGGGAACTGTCATGCAAAGGACCATATCTGACCGCAGCCCCGAAACCGGCGGGATCTGTGTGATTTCAGCTGAATCAGTGAAGGGTCCTACCTGTTTCTGCTGCTCCTGGAGGAAAAGGAGGAGGAGGCGGAGATGACGGTGACGGTAGCGGGGGAGCGGGCGCATCAAGACGAAGATAGTTACCGCATTTAGAAGATGAGGAGATAAAGGGAATGGAGCAGAAGCAGGGACGTGGTGTCCCTGTGCCAATCACGACGCACGTCTGAGTTTTTGCACTGAGTGGTCAATATTGGCGCACAGTTCCTATAACACACAAAATGAAGAGCGCGAGATGTGAATATTACCAGAAATGTCGCACTGGCGTCAGAAACAGATTTGATAAATATTAGAGTTGCAGAGATAGTTACTTGGTTTAAAAAATAGTTTAGCTAAGGATTTCTGGAGCTACACAGTAGAAGGTAAAGTTGTTAGCAGGTGACTGAAACTTTCTGCTGAGTTCAACAATATGTTCGACCATCCATTAGTTAAGGGGGCCCTGAAGTGCAGTTTTTATGGAAGCCCATTTCCGCAAATATGAGGGAAAAAAAAAAAAAAAAAAATTTATATAAAAAATTAAGAAAAAAAAGAAGAAAGGTTGGCTTTGTTTAGATTTTTTAGGTCCACATAAAGTCAAAAAAAATTGAGATTAAAAAGCCAAAATTTCTAGAAAAAAAGTCCAAATCATGGGATACAAAGTCAAACTTGTGAGATCAAGTCAAAATTATGAGAAAAACAATCAGAATCTTGACGAAAGAAATCAAAAATTTGAGAAAAATAAGTCTACACTTTGAGATACTTAAGTAAAATATTTGAGACAAGATGAAAAATATGAGGAAAAAAGTCAAAATTCAAGATAAGGTCAAAATTTGACCTTTTTATAAAAATCATTTTGACTTCATGGGTAGGTAAAATTTCAACAAATCAAGTTTTTTCATTTAAATTTTAACTGATGGAAACAATTACATGTTTTCACAATCTATGTGATAACATTTTTAGTTATTTGTTTTACAACAAGGCCATAAAAAATAACTCCAAGTGAAATTTATATTAAGATAAAACACTTACTCAGCTCAAACAATGTTTTTTGTATTTCTAGCCATTTCTCTGTAAAAGTAATATTCCTTTTTTTTCATTTTCAATATGTAACAAAATCCTTTCAAGACTTCCAAATATTTTTTCTTTTTTAGATGCATAGTTAGAAGTCAGAAAACAAAACCCAAATTTGTGCCGCAAATGACTTCAGTTGTCACTCAGTGTAATTTTTTTTTTTTTTTTTTTAATCTTTTTGTTGTTGTTGTTGTTGTTGTTTTCCAGAACTTTGGGGGTTCTGTATCAAATACCTAACATATCTACAAACTAAAATAAAAAGGACACACTTTTAAACTTTTGATATAGAAAACATTTTGCTAAAGCAGACATATTCAAAATTTAAATATCTCATGGCTGATGTGAAGTTTTGGGTTTACACTGCACTTTTTTTTGGAATGCTAGAATGGTGCTGTGGCACATTTAATATTTTTTTAATTTAATAACATATTTTATAATCCACTTGTCAACATTTTTGATTATAATCATTTTGTCTTACAACCAGACCATAAATGTGTTAACTATCACAGCCCACATAAGCAGACATTCCTGTCTTCATCCTGTCACAGACTGGCTGGTTGTTTGTGTCTGCTGTCATTCTGCAGTGGGCCACACACAGGGTGCTGAAAATTGATTTACTGGCAGAGATTTAGATTTTTCCATTACGCAGTATACATGTGTTGCCAGGTTGTCTGAGTTAGTCAGGAACTGACCTTATCGGCAAATGTATATTCTCAAAAGCTCACCTTTCCTTATCCTTATCCTGCACTGAGGCTAAACTTTATTTTGGCTGGCTGTCGGTGCAGCACAGTGTAATGAGCTGTGTTGTCTGTCGTAAGGCTGGATGACTTGGATCATGTTCACTTTACTCACACTGAATACTGTAAGCTATTTCTGTGATGTCGATAAGCAGATGGGTCACAGAGCTGCTCTCTTACCTTGGTCAGGGTGTGCAGAGGTACAAATGAAGCAGCAGGAGCAGATGGGAGCGAGACGGATGAGAGGAAGATGAGACAGAGCTGTGTGCTTAATATTTAACCAGTGGAGCTGCATGCTGTTCTGCCCTAGAGGGGGGATAAAATCATCACATTGAAGTGACACGAACAATAGAGATGTATGAATTCATGGATAGAGAGTGAAATCTTGTCCCATTCTGCTTTAACTGTATGAGAGGTGGTTTTTTTTTTGTATTACTTTTTTATTCCTCTAAAGGGTGATATTGCACCTGAGCACCCACCCTTTTTGTTCAATCATAAGCAAAACTACTCACTCATAAGTAACTACCCTTGAAATTAGAGTAAGATTTTTTGCCAAAAGAGCAAACGTGTGAGTGGACTCCTAATATTTACTTGCTTTATACTGATCGAAATTGATTTATTATTCTTTTGGATTGGGGTACATCTTTATTTAATTATTGTTGACTTTTTTAAATTATTATTTCAATGGGAAGATAGAAAAAGTTATGCATTCATAGTTATTGTGCCTTCAATTAAAGGGGCTGTGAATGTGTCAGCATAGTGTGCTAGTGCGGTAAGAAGCATTTCTGTTAATTCTTATTCATCAAGTAAAAGTCAACTTATAGACATACTTATATAGTGACATTAAGTGCCAAAGGCTTAAAGGGTTAACTACTTTAGCACCCCCAGCAGACAGATGGATGAAGTGCAAACAGGCAGTCCTTCCTGTCCTCTTCATCAGTCTAACTCGCACGTACAGAACACCTCATTTCTTTGGCTGCTGATCTGTTAAGTAAAAGGTTTTATGCACACTAAATAGTACAATTGTCTTACTATTACCAATAATCTTTTTTTCCATGTCTGAAACACAGCTATTTGAAGTAAGCAACTTTGCATTTCCTGATCTAATCCATCATATATATATATTTTTTTTAATCTTGGTTAAATACATCCCTACAACCATGGAAGTGTATATTTCATTTTTCCACAGAGAGAGCATTTTAATGCTCATTTTGTTCAAGAAATTTAGTGTTTCCCCTTTATTTTTTTTTTTATTTTTTTTTTTACTGTAAAACAGATTGCCCCTCAGGGATAATAAAGTTTACCTCAACCTACGAAAACAAATGAGTTCCACAAAGACCCTTTGGAAGATTAATTGCTCCCTTCCATGGAGAGCGTGTTAGCATTAACCACAACATAGAACACTGTTCAACATACTGAAGGGGAACATTCATGGTGCCTGTTCAGTATTTATAAAAGAATCAACACTCAAAACATCTCTCTAACGTGCCTCTGGTAAAGGACAGAGTTATTTTCCCCAAGCCAGAAAAGCACGATTTTTACTTTGCTACTGTGATGGAGTAACAGATAAGCTGCTTTATTAAAGCTGATTAAAGATTAACTGGAAACTGTGGAAAAACTAGACACAGTCAAGTGGCCTTTTTTTAAAATTTCATTTCAAAGTGGCATCTCTATAAACATTGATTATGAAGGTAGTGATCATTGCAATCAAATTGCTCTGGCCGCCCTCTAGCACTGAATTTGACTGCATATATTTCCTTAAAGAACTGGTGTGAAACTTTATAAACATCAGTAAATCTTTTTAACAGGTGTGTGTTAGCAGCTGGACATCTTAGTGTGCTTAACAACAGCTAGAACCAAACTGGTCTGGCCCGTCCATAGATCACAAAGTCCACTCAAAAGCACCTCTAAAGCTCATTATGAACATATTTAATCCGGTTCATTTAAGTTTGAACTTTAAGAATTTAAGTTGCTTTAAGAATGGGCCAATTTGGTTAAATTTGCCATCCAGGTAGCTCCAGTTTATTGTTCTCAGGCTTTAAAGCAGGCTAATTGAATGAACTTTGTGTTTAAAAACAGGCCATTTAAATTCATTTTTTTGCAACTGAAGGAATTTAATCCTTTTCACAGCTCTGGTTCCTTGACTCCCCAATTAAGAGGAGCACTATGAGCCAGTCAAAATGGCTAAAATAGAAGACAGGAGAGCATTTTCTCACATAATAGCAGCTAATTCAGCTTGCAGGGTCCCACAGACATGATGTTGGAGTTAGTATAAAGAAAACATGCTGAGTCTTATTCACCTTTGATTTATTCAGTTTGACACTTAAAATAGAACATCATCCATGTGTTGCACTTTTCATTTTGTCCTGCAGGTACAGCAGCCTGAGCCCATTTCACCATTTTAAATGCCTTTACAACTGTCAAAGGATCCCCAATGCAATGAGCAGAATAGGTTTATCTGTCAGATTCAAAAATGAGTGTAAGTACAATGGACCAAATTGGTTTCCTAATAATGAGCCGCAGCAATAATTACTTTGGACTAAGCTCACCTCAAATAAGCCTTGAAGGGATGTAGCTTGCATAATTCCTCTAATTTGCATAAGAAAGAAAATCACCCATCGGCAATAGTGACAGGTAGACAGGTTAGACAGTTCCTTGGAATTTGTGTTTCCAGGAGGAGTTTGATGTTTGGTTTTCCATTTATCAGATAAGTCCAAGTTTAGAACTGGCTTTGTCATGTACCTATCCAGCAGGTTTATTCAACTGTGAGTTCCTCATGAGTTATCTTTCTCTGACTGAAGTGCATCCATATTTTGGCGGAAAAAATAATGGAAATCTTATCCGTCCAAAAAAACATAAAGGAGTCCACCACTCTATAGCTAATGACAAATTAAAGATGAAGGAAAGAAACTGTAACAGAGAATAAAGTGTTGTATGACAAGGCTGAATATGGTGATTAATTGAAGCCATCATCACGTCTTGAAAGTGTTCAAAGGCTTTGAAATCTCAAGACATCCTCATGTGGATTTCTGCCTGAAGTTGCCTCAAGAAACTTCAAGACATGAATGATAACTTGGAGCTGAAAGTTGTGAATTTGACAGACAAACTCGCTTTGCATCAGGATTTATATCAAGAATACAGCGGACTTTAGAGTTTCTATTGTTGAGATTTGAAGGGTAAATAAAAAAATCTTCATTCAGGGAAGCTGCGGGTCATCTGAGGCATGTGCCGACACCAAGATCCAATGATGGCTTTTCTGGATTTATGCTTCGGCAGTTGTTGGAAGGACTCTCACGAACAGCGTTTTAGTGTCCAGAGATTTTACTGATGAATCAGCCGGCAGCTCTGAAAAAACAAACAGCAACTTTAAATAGCAAGAAAGTTTTCAAATAATTTCCAAAGCTTTTTAGATGCTTTAAATGACTTGACTGAGTTTACTCAAACAAGGTTATGAAAAGGACATCAATTCACTCAGTGGCATTAACGAAAGTGCAGTAATGTTTTTATCCTTACTGCACACAAAGTAAAGCCACTTACTCACTGAGCTCTTCACTTATGGATAAAAAAGCAGTAAACTGCTATTTTTTCATCAATGAAGGATTTAACTCCTATAGCAGGCAACAACTGAAACATGTTGATTTATTAATGTAGAACATTTTTCTGGTCTGTAATGTCGAGATTTTGTGGAGTAAACCTGGTATTTATTTCAGTCAGCAGAAAAAATGTAATATGTTAAACTATGACTTATAAATATGTAACACTCTTACTCTGTTTTGGCAGCTTAGCCTCTCATAGCTTGATTCAGACTGGCTAATGCTTCGCACGAAACCGTTACATGGAAATCAAATTTAAACAGAACAGAAATAGTATAAAAAATATTGAGTAAAAGAATCTTGAGGTAGAATTAGAATACAATTCCCAGAGTCCAAAACCCCAATAGAAAGTACTCCCCACCATCCCATCGTCTTACCCTGGGTGAGATCCTGGTCCAGGTACAGCTTGAGACGTCTGCTACGGAGGCCGAACACCTTGGCAGCCTCAGTGATCAGACCTGAGTGGTCTAGCCCGTTCTTGCCCACAGGGTTCACCAGCAGGAGGGTAGCTGCGTCTCCTGACTGACACTCTGAAGGAGTCAGGTGGAGTGTTGAAGAGAAGTGAATCAGACAGACTTACTTCCTTAACAAATTAAGAAATGATTGGCTCGTTTGTGAGGCTTGTTCACAGGCCCTGTGTTAGAAAAACAAGCCTGGTCCAGAAGAAGATAGAGATAGAAAGAAAAGAGTGATGGATCATAAAGAGCTGATGTGAGAGAGAAAAGAGTGCTGGCAAATTCATTTAGAGATGGAGGGGTGTTTGGGTGAAGGTGAAAAGAACTCTGGGTAAATGAAGGAAGGAGGTGGGTCTATTTTATTTACATATATTTTGCTGACGTGTGTTTGACAACTACATTTTTGAGTTATCTTAGAAGTTTAATATTTTTGCGGTTACAGTAAAAGAGGGACCAGTTAGCTTGGACAGAGCCTGGCAGGATGACTCCTCCATTATGGTTTGTGCTAGGCTAAGCTAACTGGTTGCAAAAACTTAATATTTTCTCAATAGATAAGACAGGAGTTGTGGAGCTAAAAATAAAAGTTTTGAATAAAAAGTCGATAAAAACAGGCATTAACAACATTTTCTTCTCCAAATATGTCAAACATTTAATGCAGCCTGTTAACTTGTGTTCTCTTTTTGTTGATTGGTAACTGACTGATCTGTTTGGATAAGAGTGACGTTACATGTATTAAATTCATTAAAGCTTCAACAACACAAACAAAGCTCGTCAGCAGCCACATTTATTGTTGTCATTGGGCTCTCTGGGGGATGTGATTATAATTAAAGACAGTTATGGCAGCGTTTGTCAGTTCTGTTAGCACATTGTTTGTGTGTCTTACCGGCTGGTTGTGCGTTGCAGAGCAGCAGGTTAACGTAAGGACACAGGAGGGTGTCAGAGGTGGTGGTGGAGCCAAGAGCGGAAGAGCCTGAAGTCACGGACAAAGTTTTGCCGTTGAGAGCCTGGAGGTCCGTTTTGCTGGTTAACTCTGTCATGAGAATACAAATACAAGCATAAACACAGGACAGGAGGATTAGAAAACTGTCTTAGCTGTTGTGGAGCCCTTGTGGATGATGAGCTGGACTGGTATGGCTTGTTGCAGTTTTATTTCATTGTATTTTATTCTAAAGATAGCACAAAAAGTAAGGTAATTTGTTATAGATTATTTCTCAGTTGTAATAAAGCTTCTTGACAATAAATCTCATATTATAAGAGAGCCTGATTGTTTCCCTCTTGAATGATGCCATGCTTGTAAGGAACACACATTTGTGAGATGAGCAACAGTGCAGAACACGTGGGTTTCATGGTTACACCCATGAAAAAATTGCCAAATCCTCTCTGCCAATGCCAAACAGCTTATTCTGCCGTTTCTATCGTTATGCTCCCGTGAGCATGGCCACTACACATAAATATTGAAGTGCTTTTTGTGTAGCATTTACAAAACTTGTCAAGGAAATGTTTTAAACTTGATGTTCCTTTGATTTACTCTTGAACTATTCAGCAAACAGTTGATTATATCAAGCAGTCTGTTAAATTTTTGACTGCCTCTCTCTGATAGCTCTGACAGTTTTAGGGCACTGCATTCACCCATCCAAATTTAATTTTACAAAACTAAAAGTGCTCCAGGGTTCACTGGGTTGAAGTAAGCAAATAGCTCCAGGACTCAGTGCTCCTGTTTGAGATCCCTAACGCCATGATTTGTTTGTCACACAAAACAGAGGATGAAAGTCTGCATTTGTCTTTTCCTACCGGTGCCACCGTTGAAAACTTTGAGCTGGGTGTTGTTGGTTCCAAAGATGCTTCTGCACACTTTCTTCAGCTGGTCCAAGCCTAGTCTGTTATCTCCTTTGGGGTTCTCCAACAGCACCACTCCCTCTGGTTGAGAAACCAGTCATAGAGATTTTTAAATTGGAGGCACAGAATGAGACAGAGCTTATCATCCTATCACATTACCCTAAACATGTAAAAGCACTGCATACTATATGTTTATTCCAATTTTATACAAAGCCAGGAAATAAAAATCCCACTATCACATAAAGATTGATTCTCAGTATTCACCCAACAGCTTCATTTCTCTTTGTGCATTTTGTTTACAGTGTGCTACCTTGTTCTTTGTTGTTGACCATCACTCTGAGGTTCACGTAAGAACAGGCTGGCCCATTTAGCTGAGCCCGGGGGGCTGAAGATCCCTTTACGATGACCAACTCCAAGTCTGAGCCCTTCAGCTGCAACAAGGAGAAAAAGAGAATGAAGGAGTAGAAGAGGGAAGGACACACTCACTTTTTTTACCCTTTACTTCTTACATTGGCCCTCAAATACTGCCATGTCATTGTAATAGTATGCTGGGAATTACTAAAAAAAACAATCAAGATCCTCTAAGACTAGAGGAGTAAAGTTAAACAACCTAACTCTAAACTGGTGCAGTTTAATAATAATAAATGGCTTGTCACCAGCATGCATCATGTAAAATAAAAGGCTGTGGTCAGCTTATATGTAATGAACTCCACTTTCATACCTGAGTCTTCTCCTCTATGATGACACTGGCAGTGTTTGGGGCTGGGGAGGGCAGCAAAGGAGCCTTGGTGGTGGCCAGGATGAAGTCTGTGTGAGCCTGGATCACTGAGTCCAAGTACTCTCCCTGTGGTTGGCAGCGGTAATGCACTGAAATTTCATCTGATGGCACCAGATGGCCCTGAGGGACACAGGGATGAGAGATAGGAAATGGATATTAATGTATGAAGAAATAAGAGGTAGTAAAGTATCTCAGAAGGTTGTCTTTACTCATAAAAAATGCTATTTATCAGAGAAGCTGAAAGTTGTCAAGAAATGAAAAGATGTTGATATTTACATACTCTAAGCCCTGGTTAAATACTCCTCCAAATAGCACAGCACAATAATCTCCTGGTTGGCTAAGATAATGCCATTGCTGTTTTATAATGAATATAAATGATCAAATTTTGGTCTTTCTCCCCTGTAAGAAAGTGAAACTTGGACTCCCAGAAAGAAAGGGTGGACAAGATAAATAAGATGGAAGTGCAGGCAAAAGAAAACAGGGTAGGGATTTAAAATAGCTTTAAAAAAAAGTATAGGAGGAACAAATGAAGGCGGGAGGGAACAAGGGGAGACTTTTTATTGGATGAAAGCCCATCTATTTTGGCATTGTGTTCTGCCAGCTTCCTCTAACCTTGACACATTCAAACACATTGATCTCATCCTAATCTGCAGTGTGCAGCCGTGCACACGTGCGCACAGCCATACACACACATATACTGGCTGTGTAATACACAAATACACACACACACAAGCATACACACTCCAATTGCAGTGTGTGGCTCAAGGGCAGTAGAATAACGTTAGCTAGATACAGAGGAGCAGTCAATCAATGGAAGAAGGTTTATAGGCTTTTCCTGCCAAGTCAAGGCAGTGACCCTACCCTGAAGGGGCTGATACAGTGTGCGTGTGCTTATGCTTGTACATGTGTGTGTGTGTGTGTGTGTGTGTGTGTGTGTGTGTGTGTGTGTGTGTGTGCATAAACACGTCAGATAGAGGCAAAGAGATTCCAGTTCTTGAGCAGTCATATATAACACAAACAAACAAAAAATAACCAAAAGAAACACTGACCTCTGTTTCCCAGCCAGGCATATGCACACAACACCGAACACAAACACCCACTAAAGTTGGATAAAGACACATGCAACAACCACAAACTACAACCTAACATGTCAAAGAATTGTTAAAAAATTAATTCCCATCTGTGGGGTGGAAAATTCCTGACAGATCTCAGTTTGAAATAACTGGAGGAATTTAGCCTGGCTGGGAGCCAGTGCACACCACTGGTATAGACGGACGGAAAAATTGTTTGTTGCTTGTGAAAACAAGAGGCTGTTGGCTAATCCGTCTTTACTCCCTAGACCACTTCAAAGCTCCAACATTAGAATCTGAAAGGGGCCAGACTGTAATTAAGCTTCCATTAAGCCTGCCTTATGATGGAGAAACTTCTAACTGTGACGCTGCAGTGGAAAGATTTCAAAACTGGCCTCACAAAATAAGCGTGGGACATAAAGAGGAAGGGGGGAGGTGGGGGGAGGAGGGGGTAGCCATGGGAGGGGAATGCAAAAAAAATGTACAACACGTTTTCTATGACTTGCTGTGATATAAGGCCACAACCCAGCAGTACTTTGACTCTTAATTATTCCAATGACATTTTATTAGACATAGTTTCCTGGAGGACAATAGGATGTATGCATATCACCATTCTGTGCAATAAATATATTTTTTAATAATGAAACAGAAAGCAAAGTACATCCTTACATTTAAAAAAACTTAAATTAAATTTGTTTAACGTCCTCTTGTGGCTCATTTGTTTGACTGCTTTTAGTTTTTTTTCTGTTCTTAGTTGTTTCATATCATTCATTTGTTGCTTATTTTCAATAAAGCACTTACTGTTACATCATTGTGTTTCTACATTTTTGGGCACCATTACTCACTGGCACTAAGGCTAATACATGGGCAAATATGTCATAAAAGATATCCATAAGTTAGTTTCTTTGAGTTTGTAAGACCCCAAAGTGGCAGTTGGGTTTTACTGTGTAAAAATTTGTGCATATCCTTGTTTTCCTGTTTGTGTTTTCCACATATCTGACGGCCAGTCCAAAATGACTCCCTGTGATTAAGTCTTAAAATTTTGAAAATTGATATCAGTTTGATGAAACATATTGTTTGATAGCTCTTGAAGACATAGCTCAACATAAAACATTTAATTTTGAGTGACTGATTTAAAGTCAGTGCAAAATAAAAAATAAAAAAAATCACAATACTAAAAATTTAATTACACCCAAGAGTGCAATGTATCTCCCGACTTCAGCTGCAAAAAGTGACCAGCCTAGATAACAAAACAGGCATCATCCTACAATTTTTTCTGCACATATCAATTTGTAAACAACAGCATACTAATATTTTACAATAAAGAGTTAAGGAAATCATCATTTGTGGAATAAGTTTCTGTTGTACTGAACTCTGCTGGCTGAAATGTTATTAATATGCACTGTCCTTTTAAAATAATAACTCATATTTTTAGCTTTTTTATGTTTCTGGTGCGCTCTCTGTCAGTCTTTCCTGTGACCGTTAAGCAACTGAAGACAATCTTGACATAATCAGCTCTGCTTTGTTACATGATCAGTGCATTAGCATCTCCTGAAGTAGAATGAGATGTGGTTGTGATGAAATTCAGAAAACTCTGGAATAAAATTGGCCTCTTAATTCAGAAGAAGAGTTGGTACAAGGTTGTGTTTTTGTTGACCTAAAAATCAATTTATGAACTGGTTGTTTTGTTTGTTAACTCTAGAGACCTGCAGTAGAGATGCTACTCCACCATGAGGGAACTGTGAGTTGGGGTTGGTGTAGTTCTCCTTGGAGAAAAGTTTTGAAGTCGACTGTATCAAGTTTCTGAAGACTACCCACACCAAATCAGTTACTCTGAACAGTCATATTTTTCTCACAGCCTTCAAGGGTTTATTTCAAGTAACTAACCTCAGACTGCCTCGGCAGTTCACCCTGACACAACCCCAATTACTCTGTATTAGCAAACAGATTCAAATACGTCACTATCTGATCATTAAACACTGGGTTGTTAAATGTATTAGGAGTGTGCTATGTGTCACTCTGCTTTTCCAAATGTAGTAGTGCTCCTCAAATAATCATCCCACCTTCTTGCGTAGTTTCTGAATGCGGTTGATGACTTCTCTGGCTACACCCTCATCCAGCATGGACTGGTCCGGGGTGACGTCCAGGAGCACCAGGACCTGAAGGACAAAAGTGGAAGTTAAATTCTCATTCTTCCTTCTTCAAATATCCAAATGGGCGGTACAGACATTAATATCAATATTCTTGGTTTTGGCCTAAAAGGTCATTTTCCATTCACTGACATATAAAGTTGTCTACTAACAGTGTGCTATTATAATACTTTTGTGCTGACGGATGAAAATCAGCACATTTGCATTCATTGCAACAACTTTTACCCATGACTTACTGCAGTATGCATCTGATAAATTGTGGCACAGATTGACAGATTTTCATATGACATTCAGAGGTGGTAATCATAACCTTATATCCTGTTTACTGACACTTCTCCAAGTCACCCCACAACTTCTGCTTCAAGTGACACCCACTGAACTCAGAAAGCAAGGTAACACCAAGAGAATAAAATTCCTTATAAATAAATAAAAGACAAGCAAAGAGTTAAAATGACAATATGTTAGTTTGAGTGAGTCACTAAACAAAGGAAGTGTCGTGTAGTGTCAGCAGAGCTCCAGCCAACACTGAAAACTTCACCAGGGGACGAAGGAGAGAAAAAGATGACTGGGCTACGGAGGAAAGTGCACAAACAAAACAGGGGATCAAAATGAGGCAGGGAGATAACAGTGAGAGAGAGCAAGAAAGAGGGGGGACAGATGGGTGCTGGAGAGTTGGTGCGAGCGAGCGACAGTAACAGAGAGAATTAAAAAGCCAGCTCAGTAAACTGGTATTAAGGTGCAGCCGTGTGGTGTGTGTACGCTTGGAGGAGCACTGATTAGAGAGGGCCTCTGGGAAACACATACATGCTGGTCTCCACTTAGCCGTGAAATGATTTCATACATCACACTCACAGTAAAGACACATAAATGCATTTACAGTATGTGGCAGCTTTGTGCAGGAGTAACTCCACAAAAGCTTTTTTTTCCCTCAGATCTGGTTTCATTGCATTTTATTGCTCAATCTACACAATCAGAGTCACTAATGTGGCAGAATGACATGAGAGAGGAGGACAGCATGTGCAAAACTGGAATTTCTTCACTTCAGCAATATATTTCATTAAAAAATGTCACTAGTTATTGAAGTGCATAAGTGTTTTATTAAATTTTCTGATTTGTAAAATTTGTAAGATGCAATTCAGTATAGGGCAAACAGTAAGGTAGGAGAAAATATAAGGTAGGAGCATTAAGACTGGAATATTCTGGGCTTGGTTAATGCCCTGCAACTTGGCTGGTTTTACAAGGAGCTGTTGCTCCAGTTAAAATGATTCGCCAATCATTTTATTTTACTGAAAATTGACCTGCAAAAGCTACACAGAGTGTTAACTTCTCATACAAAAGCAGGAAAGCCAATGTATACCTGTGCATCAGAGTGTGCTTCATATTGTGCAGCTGAGCCCGAGCTCTGGTCGAACGTGTACATCAGCCTCAGATCCTCCTCATGAAGCTCATGGCCGTCCACCATAATGGATCCTTTGAATCAACCACAACATAAGAGTGTTCAAAACCATGAAAAAGAAGGAAATAAACATCATTATATGGCAGCATATAATGGTCAGTCATTCAAATAAATGTGTATGCATTTAATAAGAAATAAATTTGCTGTTCATGCAGAAATCAAAACAATGAGCCCTGCTGTGATGCTACAACATCAGGCCACATCTCTGAACGACCATAAATTATATAGTCAAAACAGAACACACCAGGGGGCCTGAAAATGAGTCTAACCATACATAATACATACTCATTAAAGAGCTGCGACCACAAGCATTGAGAGTTTCCTCTTGGGTTTTGATACTCTTGGTACCAAATACAGCAAACAAAATTAAGTCATGAAAAATGTCACAATACAGCATCAGTTTGAAGTTGTAGGACGATATAATGAGGAAAATGCTTGGATGTGGGAACACTTTTGGCAGGTTGCACACATCACGTCATAATATTGCAATTAGAACACAACAACGCTGTAATCAGTTTGTGGAAATCTCAAACAAGTCAGGGTGGGCTAATTGGGGAAATGTGCTAAAGTAAAATGCCACCAATGTGATGAGAACGTTTTTTTTAATTCAGAATAGGATGGAAATGTGTTTAAAATGGCTTCTACTGATGCATATAATGATAAATCAAATCTGCCTACATGCTTTAATGAAAACTGATGATAAACTATTTACGCCCATCTATTCTCTTAATTAAAACTGAATAAACAGCCACCAAATAGTGTGAAAAACAAGCCTTTATTTAGCAGTATCTGAAAAGGATGTAATAACATCACTCTGTACTGAGTAAAGTGATCTGCTAACACACAGCCAGGCTGGGGCATTGTTTTGTGTTTGTTGGGCTTTGGTCTTTACATTTCAACCTCAACTTACCACAACCACCAGAGATGTGAGCGTTCAAACATTAAGCCAACCTATTCTAGTCAAGTTTCATATCTCTTTTCTGCCAGTAGCAGCAATTACCAAAGTCTGTGTTCTGAATAAAAACCATGACCGTGTTATCCTCTCCTTTTCTCTTCTTCTTGCCCAGAGGCTGGGTGCAATAGTCACTCCATCGCTCTCTAATCCTAAATTTCCATGCTTTGATTTCCTCTGTCCCTCCTTACACTTCTTCTCTTATCCACCCTTTTCTTGCCCTGTCAAAATGATGGGATCAAAGGTGCAGGTATGAAATAAGGAGTAATTCAACCACAGGCAATGAAACCACTGTCAGTTTCTGGCCAAATTGCTGCCCTTAAAGTCTAAATTGGAACAAGGCTTTGAGAGTCTGGAGCCAGAAATTGATCAAGTGGTTAAAAAGTTGGCTTTGACCAAAAGTGAAGCATTTTCTAGAGACTTATTACTTTTCAGACTGCATCAAAGAAGAATCTTTCAAAAATTCATGTGTTTAGAAATGCTTATTTTGTTTTCTTTTTTCTACTAAATTCAGTCCTGCCTAGTCAGACCCAGGAGAGCCATTCTCCCTTTTTCAGATATTCATGCATGAATAACCTGACAGGCTGCTAGATGAAGCCTCATCTTTACCATTTTGCACGCTGAAAAGCAGGTTACATACAAATATCTCAAACACATCTCCCCTGTGATAACCAGTCAGTGGGATGTTTCTCGATTCTGCTGTAAACATTTTTATCTGTGTGTTTCCTCCTTCCATCAATTTTTTACCATCCTCCACCACATCTATCTCTTTTCCTCCATCACTCATCCTCTGTTTCTTTTTCCATCCAATTGGCTAGACTTCAAACATCCAAGTGATTGGAAATGTTAAGTTCCCACAGCCCGGCTGACCTCCTCTGCCTCCTTCCCCGGAGACTCTGGGGGCTCTCCTCGTCTTTCTATAATTGGATGGACAAGATACCTTGGACTGCTTTGATCCGTGCTCGAGCTCTGATTATAGTTTCAGGAGGGTTGGGGTTTGCAGGCTGAGGATAAACTGGCTGTCAGTCTGTGCTCTATTTCACTTGCAAGGAATCCCTGCTGAGTTTATGGTTAGATAAACAGGATTTTGACATGTTGTGCAGCAATTTTGCAGCTGTGTGCACAAACTCATCGATAAATATTCTGCTTTCACTCCTATTACTATACACTATCTTTCTTTAAAAATTAGATCTGTGGTATTTAAGGTCAGTTTTTTCTTGTTGCCCAAAATTGCAGCATATACCTGTCTTCTGAAAGGACTGGAGCTGTGAGCTGGTCAGCTCCTTGATGGAAGCAGTGACGGCTTTGAAGGCCCCCTTTAGTCTCTTGCCCAGCACCATGTGGTCAGGCTCTGCTCTCAGGCTGATGCCGTACTTGTCCTTATCCGTAGACAGGGTCAACTGTCTCACATTTAGTTCCTGGAGAAATAAAATCATAGATACAGCACATTTTTGAAAAGGTGAAGTTATATTTTAGATAAAACATTACATTTATGAGCACCAGAACCATCACTGTGGAAAAAATAATACCATCACTGGAATTAACACTGGTCATGAATTGCACTGTTACTCAAACTACTGCAATTATTTCCTATGAAGTAAAACAGAAAACTTGCTCTCAGGTCCCAGGCTAAATGCTATGTCACATTTGGGTGAAATCAATTTAAAATCTTAAATTATTTCATGTGTGAAATCAAGAAGCCAGAAAACCAGTGGACAAAAACAATAATGTTATATACATGGCACAGAGGCCATGATCTTAGAACCCCAGGACTTAACAAATTATCATGTAACTTCCTTTAGCTACTCATGCAAATCACATGTGGGTAATAGTACAGGACACTTCAAAGATCCTCCAGAAAACAGAGATACCTCTGGTTAAATTATGGTAAAAAATAAAAGAGTGAAGTGAATCCTGAATCGATTTATCAAGTTTCTAACATTTGTTATAACAACTCTCACTTTGTAAGACAGTTTGATGGTTCCTCCCTGAGCAGCAGGACCTCAGCCTGCTCTCAATTCTGAGCAAACAAACCTTGTTTACCGGAGGAAAGCTTTAATCCTGCGAGGTTAAATGTTTTCCCCACCAGAAATGAAACAGAGAGAGAGATAAGAGGAGGTTTTAACTAAGATACAGCTTGCAGGAGCCGACAGAAGGCTGTAGCAGAAGCTGTTATCCCACAAGGACCTTAGTCTGCAAATGTTCTGTCAATTTTTCGGGTCAGCATCTTACGAGAACAAGAGCCCGAATCCTTTTTCAGATTGTGATGCATCAGTAATTTGTTAGTATGTAGCTTTCTATCCGTTTTGAAAATATTTTGGAGTGGCTGAAGCACAATAAAAGCAGGCTCGTGAAGTGAGTGTGAAAAAAGCCCAGACACTCTTATGAAAGACGGTAAAGAGGTTATCTCAGTCAGATGTGGAACAATATTGACTCTTTGAACCTGGCAAAGGGAAAATCAAACCTTAGGAAAAAAGGATGATGTCACTTAAATGACTTCCTGCACTACAAGCCCTTTTTGAGACTTCCATAATGTTCCCCCTGTACTCCTGTAGAAGGCTTTACATGGTTTTTTTTCCTCACACTGGTCTGAAACACTTAATTTTAGATGCTGTCTCTTTAAGGTCCCCTGCTCCACAAACCCCTTTCACTCTGATTGTACAGCCCTCTGGAGGCCTGTCAGGGGTAGGGCCACGGGCAGAACTTGATGTTTGAGGTCCATCTGTAAGTAGCTCCATATGCAATGACCTCATTATTTCACATTGAGGATGGATATCCATGTTTGAAATATGAGAAAGCATACTGCCCTCCCTTTAAAGTTATGGGACAATTTGTCGCACATCTGTGATGTTTCCTTTTCCGCTATCCAACACAAAGTATGAACAGAGCCTGAAAACTTCTGTCTTTCATGGGTACTTTTCAAGCAAAATTATTCATGTTACCCCCACGAAAACAAATCATTGCAAACATTTCTAATTTGCTAAAAGTCCATGATATATTAGTATAGAAACCCATCTATCTTGGATAGTTTAACTCTTGCAGCTGCTGCATGTGGGTCTACAACCACATTATGATGCATTTAATGGTGAATTTGGAGAACACAACCAGATTATATGTTGTAAAATATTTCCACGTAGGGAGGGAAAACAATGAAACCAAAACAAAGCACTTATGTCTGCACTCCATTTGATGAAAAGTTTGAGTGTCTAGGAGATAAAACGGGAAATAATTTTCTAGAGCATCTGCTCTCCCTCCTATTCAAATTAATCATGCACTGAAATTTCAATTACAGCTGATGAAACAAACAGCATCTCTGTCATACATCCTCCACATCAAGTGAACACACTAGTTTTGGATTGTCAGAAAAACTTCTCAGGGATGCTTCTCCCCATCTTATCTGTTCGTTAATTGTGATTACAGCTTACTAAATGGACTAAAATTAAGAAAACACCTTCATGAAAGATACAGAAGATGCCGTAAAAACAACTGAATTGTTTAAAAAGGAAACTAGCTATTTTAGGGTCCAGCCTTTAATCAAAGACGGCTTCTGTTATAATCCAGGTGTGGTTAATTTAGATAAACACTGAGTTTATCCACTTCCCTGTGGTTCCTACTCAATGCAGTAAATCTGCGAAAGGCTTTTAACTCGTGCAAGGTGAGGGGTCACTTGCTTTGTGATGTCACAAGGCCAGAAGATTCTGGACAAACCATCAGAAAAAGTTTTAGCAAATGTGAGTAGACCATAAACAAGAAACGTCAGACACCAAAAATATATGAGCAAAACTCCTGAAAAGTTATTTGATGACATGTCCATTTCAAGAAGATATGACGACTTAAAACAAACAACCACCAAATAATACAAATGAATTGGTTTTGAGTTAAAAACAAAATTTACAAAAATAAATTGACTTACTTCCAGGATGTACTTCTGCAGAGACTGGATGTCTTTGAGAGCCTCTGGGTCCTGGTGAATAACTATCACCTCCTTCAGTGGATACTGCAACACAACCAAACATTATATTTAGTCCAGCACTCCAGAGAAAGAAAGGATAAAAATACCCTCACAATCAATAAGTCAACTCAGTCTGCACTACATCTGTCCAACAACAAATATGGAGGGGACACCTACAGGGATTAAAAATACCAGAGACTGACTGCTGGATTTACACACTAAAAACATATTTACAAGTTCAATTAAATTTATTAGATTATTTCGTTAAGTATGACATAAAGCTATAAAGTTTGGATTTAATGATTTCACATACAAAACACATTTTCTAGTGAGACAGGATAGTTGAAGGATTTTCTGTCAAGTAAAATCTGAAAACGTCTGCCGTGAGTCAGTATCAGCTGAAATGGATTATTCCTCTTATAGTTTGAATTTAGTGTAGCTATCATACCATAGTGCATTAATGGATTAGGTTAAGGTAATGATTCACCTTGACAGGCAGGGTCTTCCTGTCTCGGATCACTCTGCCAAGCTCAATCACAGACTGCATCTGGGAGACAGCGCTCTCAATGCGCTTGTCAATCAAACTTTCTCTGAAAAACAAAAACACATGCGAGAGGAAATCTGAGCATCCTAACATGAAAAGTAGAGCTACAATGTCATGGCGTGATTATTTGACCTTTTCATTCAGCTTTGGGTGGGTTGAAGTCATTGGTATTGCAGTGCTTTCTGCAAAATCTGACCGAATTTCCCTCGGCTTGATGAGAACTTTAGGAGAATAAAGAGTGCCCCCTGACTGAGCAGGCTTTTGTAATATTAGGGTGTAGGAGGATGAGAGAACATCTTTCAAAACAACTCATCATCTTTGGAGAGTCATTGAGTATTCTGTAAAATTCTGCACAATGTCAGGTCACATTTGGGGGGGCGGAGGTTCATTTCTGCACTAACTCACATGCAGAATTTTCATGTTAATAGTAGTTTATAAATTCAAATTGCTGTTTTATCGAAGAAAATGAATAATAGAGCGTGGCAAGGCTATTTCCATACTTAGAAGTAAAGAGAGTTCAGAACCATCAGTGCCAGAGTTTAAATCAGGATCATTCACTAATAAGGTACACCGAGACTTCAACCTCCGAATCCAAATTAGCGCTGCACAGCCACTGATAATCACCCATAATAGTGATATTAGCTCTGACTGTCTGCAGCACTGTGTTGTGTGTGCGCTTTCTCATTTACTTCTGCATGTGTGCGCACAAGAGCAGAAAGAAGAGGACACCAGGGACAGCCAATCATTTAATGAGCTGATTGAGGAGCAGCTGTTCCCCCCGCCTGATTGGTGGCTGACCTTTGGGAGGCGGCTGAAGTAGTCCCATTCGACTTGAGGAAGGACAAGCCGCTAATAAAGCAGCCGCGCTGAGTGCTGCCAAAGTGACAGGGGAGATTATATGAACCATTACACTCACTATTTTTCTTTTGCTAAATCAAATGGATATTTAATCATGTCAGAACTTTTTTTTACAGTAAAAGATGATGCAATTAAGTTTAGTCAATTAGAAATTCCTGCCAGGCATCGCAAAACTGATCGGCCACCAAGGCAAACATTAAACTAAAGTAATTGAAGAGAAGGGAATAAAATGATTTCAGATTGTGAGTAATATCCTTTTGCGGGGCTGAATCTGAAGACAGGCGCTGTGCAGTTCTGTGTGTGGGTACTTGAAAGTCTCAGCTCAAAGTGTACAAACTCTGATCTCTCTCCAAAGAAAGCAACAACAGATTTATCCTAAAAATGCAAACAGGGTTAGTTCAGGCTGACTTAGCAGCGATCTTCAGGGAGGTGGTGCGCAAGGATTTCAGTGTTTTTTCCTTCGTATCTGATGACCTGATTGTCAGTTGTTTGTGCTGCTGTGGAAAACGTATCATCCATGATTCATTTTTATCAGCCAGAAACAAAGAGCTTTGCATTTGACACACGAACAGGAAAAGAAAAGCTGATCAGAAATGACTGGCAAACAAATCTTTATCCACAGAAGAAATAAATCCCAAAGAATAACACTCTTAATCATACAATGAAAAGGGAATTTGATCAGTTTGATGACGCAAAAACTGATAAGACAGAGAAAAATAAAGCAGCAAACAGCAGGAATGAAGAGAGAGAGAGACTGGCTCACAATAGAGGAGCTGCTACAGAGTCTGACAGTTATCTAGAAACGACCATGGACTCTGGAGCCTCAAAAGCTGCTCCTCTGAGAAGTTCAGAGTGTGATACGGTCAGGGTAAAGTAAGGCCACGCTCTCTGGCTGGGACTGATTAGGCTGTGGATCGGTAGTGAAAATCCTGTGGGAAAAGGGGCTAACACAAGGGGAGGGGGGAGGGTTCTGTGTGAGCTGTAGGGTGACAATGCAAAAGCGGCGGTTAAAACACAGGATGACCTCGGTTACTTTTATTTGGTTGAAAATCCAGTTTGAGAAAGTGTGTGCACTTCAGATGAGTCACTGAGAATGCTACACGCTGTAGAATGGAGTTATTACAAAGGGAGACTTTTTTTTGCATTCCCTACAGCTTCAACGATTCCCTTTTAAAATAAAACAATTCCTTTTGATACGAGTGAAAGTTAGGTAGCAACCTCTCTTTATGACAGATTAACTGTATTATCTTCATAAATCTTTGATTTCAGACTTTTTCCTCCAGACAGAATATTTGAAAATACTGAAACAAATCTCACAACCCTAAGAAAGCAGCTCTTCAGATGTGGGGCTGGGCAATTAAATGCAAATTAGAGTAAATCGCAATATGACCTGATTGTAATCCTAGATGGTGCAATGTTTCATTAACCTGATATTGTATAAACAAAAGATGAAAAAGTTACAGGTAGCTTATAATGATGCATTCAGAATACTTCTGAAACTGCCAAGATGGACGAGTGCTAGTCACGTTTGTCACCAATGATGTGTCCACATTTCACGCTGTACTTCGAAACTTAATGCACAAATTCATGGGTCGATTAATTGATTCAGAAAATGAAATAATAATGTCACTCTCTCAGCTTGCAAAGAGTGGAACAAGGTTTTCATCCTGTAACTGGAAACATTGGCACAAATGTCTCTTTGTACTTTAATGATGTCAGTATAAACTGCAATCTTATCCATCTGTTTTTTGTATGTTTCTATGTATTTATATAAACCTACGGGTCTGGAATAAAGTGAAGTAAAGTATAAATGTTTGCAACAGATGTTTTTTGCTTTACACTAGTGTTGGTCAACCGAATAGCCAAATAGTTGAAAACCACGACTACGAGAGAAACAATCTAAATGGTGAAAAGTGGCAAAAACAGCAAGAAGCAGCAAAGAAGAAAAAGTTTAAGATGGCAAATATGGTCAAACAATAGAAAAACAGAAGAAAGTAGTGAGAAAACATGGAAAATAGTCAGAAAGTAGTAGTAAATGGTCTGATAGTGGCAAAAAAAAGAGTGAAAAGTGACTAAAATGGGCAATAGCGGTCACGAGCAAAAAAAGAAAATGTCATTCGTTGATGTCATGTTGTAATAAATGTCAGTGTTTGTGCCCACAAATGTATTCAATTAACAACAAATAGGATGGGGAACCCAAAAAGAATCGCAACACAAATTGCAATTGTAATTTCGAAAAAATAGCAGCAAGTCTGACAATTATTACCCTTATTATTGGATAAGTTGTTGGGTATGAAAGTCAGAAAATCAGATGTGTTTACTGTACAAGCCCAAGATGTCCTTTTTTTTTTTTTTTTTACAAATTTTACTGAATTAATTTATTAATATAGCTGATTATTTATTTGATATTCGACAGCTAACTGATCAATCATTGTTTCCTTTGGGCCAGCCAACACTCAACTATTGACTTCAAACAATGTTAAATTTGGAAACATGCAGACAGTTTGAGCTTATTTTTAACATGACAGTCCTTGGATAACACATACCCAATGGCTCCATTCAATTGCCACACCACAAAATGTGGAAAAGAATACAGAAAAGAAATGCCACTGGCTGCAACTCTTTTTTTATGTCCCTAATTTTTTTGCAATGTTATGCTGGTGAGCTGTAACATCCTACCAATAAAATGTCCCATTCTGTTCCTCTTACTAGTTACAGCAGGTAACCTGACAAGGAATTCTAGAGATTTAAAATGTTAAATTGGCATGATTTCAGATCAGGAACATTGTAAGGTTGTCAGGAGCAGTAAAATGGTCACATTGGCAGCTCTGAGGGTGTTACTCATGGCATAAGAAAGTCACTGCCATAACAATTTGAAACCTAACACAATAAGTAGACTGTTTTATAAACCCATGGTATGAGGCAATATTCATCTGGGCAACAGATATAAACTCACTCACACAGTAAACAGTGTTTATGGGGAGAGAGGAGCCTTTAGGTGATACTCACAGGGAGACTAGATGAATGTTCTGTCCGTCAAATTTGTTTTGTTCAAATCAGAGCAAAAGAAACTGGGGTATGGGACAAAGAAAACGGTACTATAAAGGTATTTGTTCTTCTTCTAATAAAGAAATATTGCTATAGCTGCATTTATACCAATCTCTTTAAGGGGCCACTGTTGTTTACAGACTTACAACCTTTTTCAGTGTGGGTAACTTCAACCTTTATTTCCAAATGGTGCTGACTTGTTTGGTTATTCTCTGACCAGGAACAAGCACACCAGCTTGAAGAGTTGCAAGATGGATCCCCCTGATGACAGATATGGAATCCGGCCAATCCATCTGCTCTGCAAGGTTATGAAATTTGAGCTCAACTGAAGGACTTTTTCCAACCTGACTTGTGGCAGCATGAGATAGTGGATGCTGCTGTTGTCCTTCTCCTCCACAGAGGCGGGGTCAATGAGGTGATGTAGGTTTTGGTACATCATCTCTGTAATGAAAGGTGTGAAGGGAGCCTGGGGGAAAGAAGGGAAAAGAGCAAGTCCACATAAAAGCAAGAAGGAAGTGCAGGAGATTATTAGATACCCTGTGCTGTGGTTCATTTACATTTTCTGACAAAGAAAGGTCTAAAAGTCAGAAGCAGCAATAAAATCAGCATAAAAAACACATTTTTCAATGCAGTTTTTTTCCCACTCAGATGGTGCAAAAGTTCAAACAGAAATGTGCTAGAGTGGGTTATTTTTAATGTGATTCTCGTCCATTTCAACCACTGCTAATTAATTTGTGTGGCTCACAGCTGATCCGTATTGATCCAGGTTAGGATAACTGGCTCTTAGCGTGCCTCTCGCCTCACATGCAAACATCTTCAATGTGTTATAAATAAAAACTCCTACTGCTTATGCATTATTCATAGCCATGTGAGCACACACACTCACACTCACCTCTTCTATACCAGTGTTATTTCTTTGTTACTTGCATATACAAAAGCAAAACCTCACCACAAGAAAATTTCCCCATACAATCTCACCTCTATCTCTCGCTCTCTCTCACACAAACACACACATACAGAAGCAGTATGACTCACCATCAGCCTGCACATGGAAAACAGAACACTGAAGAGGGTTTCCAGTGCCCACAGGCAGTCCTCAGTGCCACTCTCTCCCTGAAAAGTTCACACATGCATCAATACAGTCAGTCCCTTCGCAACAGTGAAAAGATAAAAGTGCCCTTGCAGACATCAGGGTATTTATCACCAAACTCATCACAAGCAAATGTTTGGAAGAGAGGTCCAAAAACTGATAACAGCTTTGATGAAGTGACTAAAATATGTTTTAAGAGGTAAATAAGTAATTTACAAATTTAACAGACATATTCATGCACATGATACTAAACTATATTTGATATTTAACCCCTCACTCCTTCCATGTAGATAGCACTGGCAGTCACAAAACATTGGATCATCTTCTCTATAAAGAAACTCTAAAAACACTGATTTTGAGCAGAAATCTCACCTTTAAGCGGCGCCTGTTGGTCCTGACGTACCAGTTGGTGAGCATATCCACGAACTTGACCAGGCGAGGCACGACCGTGTACAGGCGATAAGCTGTGACAGGAAATTTCAATCAATTCACACTGATTATACAACATGGATGGGCCTTTTACGTCAAAAGGCCATTCAGTCATTACAGCCATCTATTTTTCTGATTATTTGTAATTGACAACAATAGGTCACACAGAGTACCTGCAAGTTTCAGCAAGTTAAATTTAAGAGTTTCTTAGACCTCTTTAATGCCACCTTGAATGAAATTTAAGACTAACACTAAAAATATGGCAATGGTTGCAGGATCCCACTGTATGACAATCCAAATGGATTAAGTCCAGCTAACCCTCAATAAATTTACACACACAGTCACAGACAGGCTAGCTAGCATGCAGATAATAATTTATATCAGCAGCCAGGAAGAAAGTAGCCTCTCTACATCTCTTTCTCAGAAAAGTCCCGCAAAGAAAAGAAATGTATATCATTTATTTACCCTGCCCAAACAAATTTAAGACTTTTGCATAATTTTTGCAAGACCAGCAAATAACTTTTCTCATTAATCTAAGTCATTTAAAGACTTTTTAAGGATGCATGGACACTGTCACAGCACAGTGATATCATGGTCATTTAACCAGCTTTTTGAAATTTTGGCAGTGTTGGCAGGTTCCAAGTCCTGCTGGAAAATGAAATCCACATCTTCATAAAGTTTGTCAGCAGACGGCAGTATGAAGTGCTCTACAAACAGTTGTATTGACTCTAAACTTCAGAAAACACAGAGGACCAGCACCAGCAGATGGCATGGCTCGCCAAACCATCACAGACTGTGGACACTTTACACTGGACTTCAAGCAACTTGGATACTGTGCCTCTCCATTCTTCCTTTAGACACAGAGTGAATGATTCCCAAATGACTTCGGAAAATGAGGTAGTTTTTTATACTATCTTCCATAAACAAACTGATCAAAGTTAAAATTAAAATTAAAGCAAGAATCTGGAAAAAAACCCAAAGAAATCAGAACTCTGACTTCAAAGACAAAAAGAACATATAGCCTTTCCCTTTTTAGTAGATAACAGTAGCAGTAACTGGTTTTTGCAGTTTTAAATCAATAAAAACTCTAACATTCAAAGGCATTACTTTGCTGTAATAAAGAGAGAGCATGATGGGGATTTTAATACTGAACACTTTGTAACTTTGAGTTGATTGTCAGGTTTTGATAAAAGAGAGATGAATCAGTCACCACAAACCAAATCATCCTACTGGTAAAAATAAATTGACCTTGAACCTTGTGGTGTGATGTGATGTGAATTTTAAGTTTTGAAGCAGTTTTCTCTGAATTACCATCCCTGTCAAACTGAATTCTCAGAACAAAAAAGGAAAGTGTATGTGTGTCTCACCATCCATCTCAGCCTTGACGAACTGGATAAGGGACTGGGTGAAGGACTGAATCCATCTGTCCATGATGTTGTTGCTCTGCTTCGCAGTGTTTTCATTGTACAGAAATTGAACGTCATCCTCCTGACATGTTAAAAACAACCAGAAAGAAGGTACAGTTCACATGGCTTGTTTTTTTACCACTTCTCTGGATTTCATAAGCAGAACAGGGATGCTGATGTGGAGCAGCTGAAAAAAGGTCAGGAAGAGTTTAAGAGTGTTGATGTGAGCCATCTACAGGCTGGAACAGCTACTTCTACAGCATTTTACACACTTCAGCCATGAAAGATCGGCTCTGTTTCCTGTTGTCATGTTTGCTGCAGGCAATATTTGCTGAATGAAATATTTTGAAGTATGTATTTGTTACCAAATTGCTAGTTATCTGCTGACCCGAAAAAAAGTTAGTTTCAAAGAGTTTAAATACAAAATAGTTAGTCTGTTCTAGGGGTCATGCTTAACATCAGATAAAAGACAAAAACTGGGGGAGAGCAAGATGGGTGTAACATTTTACAAGCAAAGTACACGCACTAATTAAAAAAGGTGCTGTCCGCATCTGTTCTTTTCCTTTTCTAATTAAAACCCAAATCCCCCAGACATCAATAAACTAGTGACATGGGGACATTAGGAGGATGCATTAGTGCAGCTATGTAAAAAGCACATTTTCTTTTTGTGCTTTTAGATGATATGTTAGACATTACAACAGTATTATTCAGCAGTGCTGTGGTTTGTTTAACTGGGAAAGCTAAAGGGAATCTGTCTAAGTGGAGCCATGATGACCTTTAATTTTGGTCATTACATACGTACCTTTTGTAACCTTTGTACATTCTGCACCAGGAAGCGGTATGCGTTATACCACGGCAAGAAGACATCCTTCAGCACATCCCGCACCCCCTCCTCTTTGAAACGCAGGTTCTCTGCTCTGACCACCGGAGAATTGATGAGGTACAGTCTGTACACAGAAAAAAAGGGGGAGTAAGCATGGCAGAACTCATTATCAGGAGTCTGGGTAACAACTAAAAGGTGTTCACACGTGTGAAGCTGTTTATGGATATAGGCTGAGTCAAAGCGAGTTTGTCAGTGTGTGAGGAAATATATAATCACAAACGCAAAGTGAGGATAAGCTTAGCAGAACTTTATGAACAGCAAAAAGTGAACAGATTTAGGAAAATAATTAACCAAGCTAGAATTTCAAATGAGATCTTACAGGTCAACTCTGAATCATAATCATAAGATCACACTGCCAAACAAACTTCTGTATCAACCTAAACAAGTATCATGTTTCCCTTTTTAAAATCGTCCCACTTAAATCTCTTTTGGCTTTCAAAGAGAGAGCTCAGCCCGCAGATCCCTTAATGTCAAATGTTATTTCATATCACAGGACACTTATCTGACAGCATCAAAGGAAAGCTGTGAAACAAGCTGAGTTTCTTAATGCAACTCAAACTCATGTCAAGTGTATTTGGAATGAATAAGGTCAACTAATTAGGCTAACTGTCCAACTTCATTATGTTCTGCACCATTTTTGGACAAACTGATTCTGTAACAAACAGCACAGAGTGTTTTTTCCCACATTTTATCCAAATAAAATCATTGTTGACATGACAGACTAACATCTGAAACATTCATGGTATAATAGCCCATGGCAGGTGACAGAACACAGTGTAGACGTCTTTAAAAAGGGTTCGATGGTGATGTTGTACGGAAGCTTATGATGCAACTTCACGTAACAGGCCATCAGTGTTTCTAATAGCAGCAACTCTTAAAATACTTTTTTTTTAAATGCTCACCACACAGACTCATCAGATAGCCAAATAGTTTTTGGCACTTTAAAATGAGCCAACATGATATCCGAGGGTTGTTTCTTCACCCAATGTAAGAACAGAGTGAGTTGCACCCTGCTGTAACAGCGACACTGATGGTCAGTGTTCGAGCATAAAGGCGACATATTCTATTGTGAATCAAAGAGTTGGAGAAAAAAGACCTCTCTTTATGTCAGGGGCTCACTCTTCATCAGCCTATATAGTGAGCATATGGAGGAACTGCATAGTGCTTTATTCATTAGACCATATGGCCAGAGCACTGTCACCGCTCAGGGCAAAGAAGTGAATGTAAGAGCAGAACGTGTGAATGCATGTGTGTGTGTGTGTACAGTATGCGTGACTGTGAATATTGTATGTAGGACAAAGAAGCTGCCTAGCAAAGCGTGGATAGTGATTCAAACCTTTTAAATTCACTTCTTCACTAATACCATAAGGTATCTTCCCCCACAGATCCATGCCACCGGCACACACACATATTCTCACGCTGGTTCACATTCAAGCACAGAGCTGACCTGAGGGCATCCGCTCCATAGTTCTGCACTATGAGTCCTGGATCCGGGTAGTTCTTCTTGCGCTTGCTCATCTTCTGACCATCGCTGCAGGAGTGATACAGGCAGAGGCATTAATGCTCATTCACACACATGTATGCTTACAACAAAAGTGCATGTTAGAAACCATGCACTTGGTATTCAAATTAGTTCAAGTCCTTCTGGGTCAGTAAGCCTGTGAGCACAAAGCTGCACTTAGACCCCGCGGCTGAGGACAAGTGGCCCTATTGAAGAGCAGCACTAAGGGCTAAATGTTACCGCACATTCAGCTAACTGATCATTAGCTGTAGAAAAAATAATGAATGTCTAGGCTGGGATATGTGCCTCTGGAAACTGAAATGCATTGAATTTGAAATGCAGGGTGGAATAATTGCATGAAATGACTGAATCTAGATAGCACCATTTGAATTCAAATGTAATATTTAAAGATTTAATTTATTTGCTTTGACATTGTATTTTGACCGAATATTCAACTGTCTGTATCACTAAAATTCAACAAATCAACTACCAATTTCAATTCTCACAATTCAGAATCAGTTTTTTAATTCAATTTCAGTTTAGTGTGACACACTTCTGGTCTGTAATGTAGTGCAGGTTCCCTTTTTTTCCCCCTCCCCCTGAGCCAATATTTGGGGCTGATACTGCAAGGTACAGCCCCAGTCTAAGATAATAAGAGGTAACCTCAAATTATTCATGCTGTGATCTGGCACATCTAGCAAAAACAAAATTAACTTGACTTCCAGAGGGAGCGGCGTACCCTACAAATATAATGGTGGGGGAAACACTGTAACTATCCATATCCAGTTTATATGGGTACATATCTCAGCCCATATGAATGACCTGGCAAGGGATGAGAAACAGAATTGAGCAAAGCTTGGAAAATGGAGAGTAAAATGTAGATAAAGAGAAGCAGACAAGAGGAAATGATGTCCACAGAAAAATAGAAATACATTTGAAATTGACTGACAGGAAAAGGTAGGCAATTTCCTGTTTTTCCTGCAGTCAAAAATCCCCAAAATTGATCCTGCAGTAAACAGCAGCTTTGTGGGCTTTCGGCTAAGTGCATCAGAAAAGGAGGGGGGTTGAAAAATGTTTGGAGACACTTATTGCTGGCCTTAAAACTTTAAAGAAAGTGAGTTTTATGTGCAAATGAAAGGTGAATAAGAGGTTGACTGAAAATTAAGGTCTTACCTGGCAAGTACAAGTCCATTAACAATGACGTTCTTGAAGGGAGGTTTGCCAAATAGAGCTGTGGAAAGCACCAGCAGGGTGTAAAACCTAGAGCAAACAACAAAAAAAGTTTGTATCATGCTGAAACAAAAATAGAAATTCAAAACTCTCTTATTTGCTGATTTTTTATCTCCTGTCAGAGGAAACCTTTACTCCCAAACTACCGAACTAATCCCTTCATTTTTCATTCACAGCTCACCATCCTCGCGTCTGGTCAATGCCCTCAGCGATGAAGTCTGCGGGGAAAGTGTCCTCAAACTCTTTCCTGTTCTCAAAGGGGTAGTGGACCTGAGCGTACGGCATGCTGCCACTCTCGAACCAGCAGTCGAACACTTCTGTGACCCTCCGCAGCGTGCCCTTACCGCACCGTGATGGGATGGTCAGACTGTCGATGCTGGGGGGAGAAAACGTGAATAGAAGGATGGAGAGAAAGTTGAAAAAATTGAAGTCAAACTGTTGAGACAAACGACAGCAATAATAATTTGACCACTTCTGTTTAAATCTCGGTTTTATTACTGCTGTGGGGATTTTTTTTCACTTGTATATGCTTTTTGGCTGCAGCCCAGGACAAGTGATTTTATAATATCTCACCGCTGGGTACGAGGTTTAGAAAAGAACAGCAGTGTTCATGTTGTGCTGACACCCACCAGAATAAGGTCTGTTATTGCTTTATGCTTCAAGGATATAAAGATTAATTTACTTCATATACCCGCTCACTCAGACTCAGAGCTGGAACAAAGTTTTGTGTTTTTTTCTTTCACTAAAGTTACTTAAGCTGAGGGAAAAGAAAACCTGAACAAGAAAATCAACCCATAATATGTAGCCATAACAAACTGTCAGCTTGTGTGAGGCGCTTACTAAATCTACATTAAATCCATATGTTCCCTTGGTTTCATTCTGGATAATAAAAAAGAGAACAACAACAAAACATCAAGGTTATAAATCCACATTAGGCTGTATAAGTGAAATGTTCTGCTTTTTCCTCTCGCTGCAACCTGCTTCACATTCTCAGAGTTATTAGAACTCAGGCCTATAAACTACAGATTACACCTTAAATAATCTGTTGTCAGCCACCGAAGCTGCTCTAGTGCAGCCCTTTGCTGCTCCTTAGAGCTCTGCTTCTGGGCCTATTGAGGAAAGAGAGAAGAGTCTTTCAAAAAGAAGTGCACTGCTGAGAACATTTGGAGTAGTTCAATATGTATTTTGTGTGGTGAGTTCGACAAGATTTTGAAAAAACATACCTTCCTAGAGTACAAGCAAATAAGCATCTCTCGGAGCCTTGCACTTATACACCTGAATATGTATCATTAAAATAGTTGCAAAACTCTTTCATATCAAGTATTAAAATGTATTACCCAAAAAAGAGTGGACGCAACCTTTCCCTTTTTATCAATTTAAGAGTGCCTAACCCAAAAAAGTAATTCAAAATTAATGAGCTCATGAACAGCAAAAGGAGGAAGTAAACCCAGTCACAGGTCACATTCAAAAGAAAGAGGGCAAAAGTCATATTTAAAAAAAAAAAGAAGAAAACCTCAGACAGTGTATCAAAAAAAAACGAGGCGGTAAATTTGTGGCTGACACATTATCACAGAAGACATACACTGCTGAGTTCATGTTCAGGTTGCTGGCTGATAATCTTGGCGTTGGATCAGTGACTCACCTCTCTCGATGCAGATCAGTTACTTTGACTCCAGTCAGCTCTTCCAGTTCAGCCATGGAGCCGACACACACCACCTGAAGGAGCAAGCATACACACTCAAATTAACACAGTACAGTTCAAGTTAGCTGTGCAAAGACTGAGTAAGGAAATTAATAGTTTGAAATAACAAAAATCTGCTACTTTCATCATTTTCTGTTTTCTTTTCTGACAATTTCAGAGAGCTGGACCACTGATCAGACTTATATGATTTTTATGTCAACACTTTGTACCTCCTATTTAATTTTCTTTTTTTTTAAAGGGCGCCCTACAGAGACAGTACGGTGTTTGAGTTTACAACAAGCATTCATCTGCTTGAAACCACGCTTATATCAGGGGTCCTACTCCAACAGAAACAATAGTGCTTGTGCTGATACAGTGAAATCGGGATTTTTATTGGGACAGAGAGCTTGGAGACTTATTAAACTTGGAGTATTGTCATCTTCTTACATCCCGATCTGCTACACACACCAACTCACACTGCTAAGGGGTAATTTTGTTCTTAAACAATCCTCTAACATAACTGCTGACCATAAATGCCACTGACCATCATGCCGAAGGGAGGCCAATAAAGATTAAACAGTATCCATTATGTATGCAGCATAAAATACATTTATGTGATTCAGCAGCTAAACAATGAGTAAATGAGGATTTACATCCTGTTAATGCTTCTATGCCTTGTGCATAAATGCACATACATCTGTTCGCTTGGAATTAGACTTTTGATTCTGCTGTTCAGTTTGATTCTGCTGGTCAGTTTGATTGTTTCAGTGGCTATAAAATCAATTTGTGCATTAACATAACTCACAGTAACCGTTGTGTTGTTATTGTTTGCAGAGCTCATACTGGGAGAGCATTAACCTATATAAGGAAGGTAGGTTGAAATCTACCTTGTTAGAAAAAAACTTACCTACCTTACCTGTCTAACCTGAGTCTTAATGAGAGGATATTATGCTTTACCATCCTGTAGACATCAATATAAAGTGATATTGCTGGTTGTTCATACTAAGATTTTCGAACCACTACAGATTTGTGAGTTGCAGAAATCACTGAACCCATCTGTAAACTGAGCAAAACAAATTATTGAGAGTCATCACATTTCCAAACTGGTTGGAGGGGTGGGCTGTGAAAACCAGTGTCTACCCCGACAGACCTCTACAGGGCTGGCCAGTCAGAAGGAGAGTTGTTAAGCAGGGAGCCTTAAAGAGGTATCAGCCTAAATGAACCACTTAAGACAGAGGACGAAGTATGGGTTTTCTATTTTTTAAAAAAAGGGCCAAGGGAGCCACGAAAAAAATCACATCAGCCAAATCCCTCTCTTAGTCTTTTGTGATTTTGTCCTGTACATGTTTATGAAGTAGCTTTGACAAAAAAGCTCCTTAAACTTTTTTTTGCAACATCTTTGATGTAGCACTCATCAATAATTGTAGGACTGCGAAATCCAACCATTTTCCAGTATGCTATCCAACACCTTCCTCACTGCGGCTAGATCAGGCAATAAGAAATGGATACTACTCTTAACAGGAGTTTTACGTCAAACATTCCACGTTTAGTTTGAACTTAACAGTTTAAGCCAGTGTAGCCCAATCAATGACAGACCTTCAATGATTGTTCAGTCCAGTTTATTCTACTGCCTTTAATACAAAACAGCTTATAACTAGGCCTTCAACACACTTCCTGAATAACTCCACCTTAAAAAAGTCCGGTAGAGTGTGTTATCAGGTCTCCTCAGAGAGTTAACCTGTAGGCTCTGCTCTAGTTTTAACACAGCACCAGGTAACATGACCCAGATAGAGTCACGGTCTGATACAAAAGATAAAGAAGTAAAAGAAACAACTAAAGATGCACAAAGGCAGATGGGAGTATATCACAAAGGGAAGACATTAAAGTAGAAGCTGTACAGAGACAGACATTCAAACACACATGCTTGTGGATGCAGTGTTGGATGTGTGTGGACTGCCTCTGAGGGGTGTGTGAAGGAGGCACCAGGGAGTGCGAGTGCTCTGGAAACAGTCACAATGCTATTTCCAGCAAGCAGGTCGCTAACTGTCCCTCTTTCATCCAGGGGAGCACTGCTTCATTTTTTCAAACACTCAAACAACCTAATTCTGACACCTCTATTCAGTTCAGTCTATTTCTCATCCTCAGACTTGTTTTGGCAATGAACACCCACAGCCAGACAAACATTTACAGTTTGGCTACCTTCTCCAAAGCCTGATTATTTTTCCTCTTGGTCGACACTTTCCTCTCTCATTTTGTCTGTCATTTCCCCCCTAGTTAATTTATTCTCCCTCCTCTTCTCTCTCTTCTTTTCTGTGTCTACCTCACCTTCACACGCAGATACTTGTTTGTCTTGAGGACCTTTGAAGTTGCCTTAACTGGAATGAAGAGAAACCAAACACATTTTTGGTTTGTGTTTACATTAATGAATCATTCATGTGTTGCGTTTACGGAGGCACTTGGTAATGCAGCCAGCAGGGAGCTGACTTTGATTGCAGAAAGTTGTCACGCAACGCTCTTGTTTGACACAGTGGTCACATCACTCTGCCATGGCAAAAAGTCTCTTCTACACAAGCCCCCACACACACAAAAGCAGGACTAGATATGCTAAATTATGTTGGAGTCAAAAAGAGGTCAGAGAGAAAAAATTTCACCCTGCCAAATTATGAAAAGAGCTAAAACTCTCAACCCTTGCAGCCGACTAATCTTCCTTAAGAGAGACACAAGACTTTTCCTTAAACTCATTTCTATGGTAAATAAAAGTGAGAGTTATAAAGAGTTCAACTTTTCAATTATGCCCTCTCATGCTCAGCCCAGATTGATTTGTGAGGGCTGCCAGCGCCAAATAAAAGACTTACTGTCTTGGTATTTGGTCATGACACAGACAAATTGTGTAATCTCAGCTGAGTACAAAGACGCATACGAAGCATTAACTACTCTATTAAAGCATAACAAGAGTGTTGTTGTTGTGTGCCGTGCTTTCCTGACCTCCTCGAAGTCGTCGCTGACCCAGAGCGGGATCGGTGTGCCCCAGTAGCGGTTCCTTGAGATTGCCCAGTCTCGTGCATCTCTCAGCCAGTTCCCAAAACGCTTCTCACGCACAAATTCTGGCACCCTGTGGAGACAGAGAGGAGGAGTTTTTTAAGTTAATTTGGAACATACAAACAATAAAAATGTTGTATCCACGAACTGTCACATTCTTTTAGCCTTTAATATTGAGATTGATTATTGACAAATACTGTAGTTTTGTTTTTATGACCTTTATGTTTCAATTTTAAGGAGGGTCTTACTGTCTTGATCAGCAACAATTCCTGCAAGGCGCTTTGATCCATTCCCGTTATTTTTCATAAATTTTAAAACTATAACTGTAAACTATAGTGGTGCAACATGTTTCCATGTTACCATGAGTAAATATACTGTGACAAGTTAAACCCTTACGGACATATCCATGATGCACCCAAAGAGTAATACCAATGTCACTTGGAAACTTGGTTCATACTGTTTTCTTCGTGCAAGTTTGTGGTAACAAACAAAATTTTATGAAGACACCTGGAGTGATCCTACTACAGCAAAACTGAGGCACATACTTCCTTGTTAAGAGAGATGTGGTGCATACGGTAACCTAAGGAGTCATACAGGAAGTAGCGTGGATTAAAACAGTGCTGTTCTTGAATAATCCTTAACTCTCAATAACACAGACACCGGCACTACATATGCAAACTCAACATTTCTGATGCCAAAGTTTCCATGCAAATGTGTAGCCCAAATTATTTCTAGTAGAAAAAGATACAAAGAACAAAAACAAAAAAACAATAAGAAAAATTTTACGTTTTAAGTTTTTAGAAATAAAATGAAAATTTCTGGTGAAACTCTGAGTTTTATATATTTAAATAGCTTAGATCTGAAAATAGGGTGTTGATTTGATGTGCATGCATTTTGCATATTGTGTGTGCATCTTAACAATTTACTAAGCTGACCTGCTTTCATGTTCTTTTTCATTTGGCCCCAAAAACAGACTACACCTTTCTCTTTAAATAGCTGCACTGAAAAGGTTAACATTCCCTTCAAGGCATATTCCTCCTCTGTCCTCCCTTTATACGCTCCTCTTTTTCTATTTTGCCTCAACCAATTTCTTGCTCTTTTCCACTATCTCATGATCACTTCCTCTTCCTCTCATTTTTTTCTGTCCTCTTCTTTCTTGCTGTGCCTGGCCGTGTTGCTTAGGAGAACATTTCAGGGAGGGGTATAAATCGTCTCCAGGATCCACGCGCTAAGCAACGAGTTCATCAATTCCCATTTGTAGGAGGCATTTCTATTTAGGCCTCTAATATATCAATTTAATGATTTTTTTTTTTTTTTTTTTGCTGTGCCCCCCCTCCACTCACACACTCCCCCACCATCACCCTGCCTCTCCTGCTTCTTGCTAAATGTAGATTTTACAGTGTGCTGCCTTGTGCTCAAGACTCTCAGTGGAGCCATTTAATATGTACTGGCTTCTATTAAAAGGCGCGGACACTGGGGATGGATACGAGAGGGAGACTGAGGGACAGAGGTTGTGGTCAGGGACCAACTGAGCATGTGCATGATAGAAATAAGGTACAGATGAAGGGACGATGGGACAATAAAGAGAGACATTTGTCCTTGGTCATTTAGCACTATAGTGTAAGCGACATTTATTGCATACTTCAGGAATACTCTCAAGTGTTCTTGATCTCCACCAAAGAAACAGAAAAGCTGGAACTACTTCACTAACCAATTTAAGAAGCTGAGAGAAGCTGAGTACCTTAAGTTAGCACTCAATAGCTTTAAGCCAAGTTTGAAATTAGAGGACTGAAATCAAGCAAAAATTTATTCAAAAACACATAAATACAAATGGGTCTCCATAAAAAGGACAAAAAAAAACTCTGCCTTATCCAACCCTGAGTGATTTGAGGACCAGTCAATTAATTCTGTCCATTCCTGCCTTGCCTTTAACCAAGAAACTTCATGCACCAGTGACAGAGACTCCTGCACTCAGGGCTTTAAACCTCACTCCCCTTGAAAGCGCTCATTAATTTTGTCCTTAATTTATTCAAGCAGACAGACATCTGGAGAAATCAGTATGAACTCTCTCAATAGATACTCAGCCTGAGTCTACCCACTGCACCCAGAGAGTAAAGAGAGATAAAATGAACAAATCACTTTGAGAATATGGTAACTAGCACTTTGCTTTCTGAAGGATTCTCTTAAGTCTCTCATCAGCTAACATGAACTTCTATATAAAGGTACTGAACTCTGCAAGGATTTGGCTTTTTTAAGTTGCTGATGAGCTGGCAACTCTCAGCAGCAGACAGACAATCTTCCAGAGACCAGAACGCAAGTATAAGAGTGGAGTCTAATCAAAAAGGGAAAAAAAGATCATGCAGTTATGATTGGAGAATAAGCTTAATTAGAAAGCTGCTTAAGATCATCGACCTAAGTGCTCAGTCACACAGACACAGGGAGGAATTATTCATGTTTCTATGTAATTTCTTCAAATATAACAGTTCAACATCTTACTGAGAGACATTATTCCCCAAGTGTCCAAGATCTACAAATATTTTGCATTAATTTTCTTCCTGCTGAAAAAATGTCTCTGAGAAAATGATTTACATGGGGGGGGGGGGTTATTTGGGAACCAAATTTTTAATCAATCAATAGAATGTTAGGGGTGATATTTTGAGAAAAGTTCAATTAATTTAGTTAAAGCTAATGAACGTGAATATTTTCTTATTTGCTCATCTTCAGACATAATACAACAATGCTGTATTGCAAATAGTAATAACACTCCTAAGATAAGTAATAGCACCTTTATAGTCGTGTGTGGCATGTGTGTGTGCAGGTTGGTTCCAACATGTGTGTCAGTGCGTCTTCACCTTCCTAGCGGCTAGTCATTCATCTCAGTTTGACAGTCCCATTACCAGAGGCAGCTACTGTGGCTCAGAAAAGAGCACTGGGAGCACCAAGGGTAATACCACTTAGCAAAGCCATCATGCTGACGCTTACTTTTTCTCCACATTCTGCCAGCACAATTAGCATCATGCTAATGTCCCGCGTGCATCGTAATAAAATACTTTGATGAGGATTTTGACCCCCATTTAATGAAAAATTAAGAATATCTTTGCTACAACTTGCATTTTAAAGCCTATTTCTCCTAATGTGCCCACTGATACATGGCCACCCTGCAGGGACAAGACCACAGGCAACCTAATTCAGTTTTGCAGAATGGCAGCTGTAATTGTTTTGGGACTGCTACTGCTTAACTCTTGTGCCTGGAAAGTTATTTTGGGCCACTTGTTTGGCAAGATGGCAGCAACCACCAAGTCACTGTCACTTAGCACTGAGTTAAGTTATACCGGTTCTAGAACTTACCAGTAGCATTTGCCATTGTTGTCAAGAAGTTTCTCCACCATGTGTTCCACACGGACAAACCAGCTGGGGACAGCTTTATAGATCAGAGGTGTGTCTGACCTAAAAGAACAAATGCACATGACACAAAACATTGTAATTCAGCAGAGTGAAGCATGTTGAGTGTTTTCAAATTAATGGCATTACAATGGTGTTGACTACCATTGACGAATGAAATTCTGTGATTACTGGTGATTTTTTAAATTTTTTTTTAGATTTTTTTTTTCTCTTCCACAGTCTATTTTTTGTAATTTTTCTCTCTGGATAATTTTTTTTGAATCAGCATTTAAATTATATTTTTTTCGGGGCAGGCTCACATGCTACACATCCAGGCAAACATGGCTTAAACATACACCCACTCAATAGCTTTATATTATTGTTTAAGTGACATCATACTGACATTAACATTTAGAACCAAGTGAACCTGACAAAGTGAAACTTCCTGGGCTACTTGAATGACTGATGACATCATCATTACCATGTACACTATTGTTGGATCCTTGTTTGCAGATATTTGTTAACTCTGCTGAACTTATTATGTTTGTACTTTAACCACCTTCTAGTGATTTCAAGAGTGCAACTGATGCATGGCTGCCTTCCTCATAGCTGACAACAGTTCAATCTCTTCCACCATGTGTTCTTCTGGCTCAAAGAGCACATCTCTGCATTTTTACTGGGTTAATTAATCCTTCTAAAGTCAGCCTGCAGCTGCTGCAAGACAGAGAGTGAATTTTAGAGTAGGTGTGTGTCTCCATGTGCTTGTTGGTGAGGACGTGATATTGTGGGACCTTGACAGGTTATGTTTATGTCACCACACTGACATTGTCCTTGTAAACTGATTCAGTGCAGAGACCACAAAATCTCTATTTGACGTCCTACTCTGATGCTCCTAAGGGAAGCACAAACACAGACAGACATCAGACCTCTGCTTTCAAACACTTTACTCTGCTTTACTCTTTGACCTCGGGTACAATGTTTTTTTCTACCGTTACATAAAGCTGTTTGTACCAAAGAAGAAAATATATTTGATTCTTACTGACCTATCATCCACAATATTTAGCCCTGATCTTTGTCACGTGGGTTTATTTTACCACAGCAGGAGCTTCTTAATTCTACCACATCTCACCTCCAGCAGAAAGGGTAGCTATGTTTGAAACTGCTGGCGTTGACAAGTCGGCCCTTCTCCTTCAGCCACTTGATGATATTCTTGTCAGCATCCTAAAAGATAACAAAAAAGAGAGCAGACATGGTTAACAAATTAAATTCATAGGAGAAACTGTGTTCAAAAGTTAAATTCACTTTAAAGGGGGGAACTTAGTTACATTGCAACTTAATTGTAGTGTGTAAGTGTAAGCTCATTAAAATGTGGTCTCTATACGTTTCTTTTGAATAATATAAACAGCGATACAATTGAATTAACAGATACCAGAGAATCCTAATGGAATGCAGAGTCTAAATGAAAATTTCACATTTTTTATTTGTATTTCTGATATAAAACAGGACCCAAGGATGTTTTTCATTTCACCATAATCTTTTGTTAATTACAGAAGCAGTATTGTGCTTTTTTTATTCTTAAGGGTTTTGTGACACCCTCATAGTACCCGGTAAAAGCTTTACATGATTTACCATAAGAAACGAAATGCCTTTTTTTTCGTTTTGGAAAATTCTTATTTACGCCTCTGTCTGAACAACTCTGCTTAAGTTGCCTCTTTATAGAGCGCCCAGCTCCCCTTCCCTCTGATTGGCAAGCCCTCTGGAGATCTGTTGGGGCCATATTCATGGCAAACCTCTGTGTTTGAGGCCTGTCACATTTGTCTCATTTATATTTACAGGTTTTGACTGCAAAGTCTGGAGCAAAATGAGCTTAATTATTCTTAAAGAAGTCCTGTTTGACCTTATCTTGATTAACTTTCACTGAAAATGTTTAGTTTGATATGAATCATTAAATGGTAATTAATATATATAAGATATATAATGAATATATAATACATATAATTATGCTGCAGTGCATCATTGGAAGCATAATAGTTAAAGCTACAGCATGACAGAAAACCTATGGTCCTATTATTTCTTATTATTAACGTGTATATTTTTACATAAAATGATGAAAAAACTATTATAACTACACTCTATGTAAGGAAGGCCTAGATCAATGAAAACGTTCCGCTTTGATGCTTTCCTTGAAGAAAAAAAACAAGGTGAACTTACATCTAGGGTCATGATCTGCTTTCACAGCTGTGATGAATTTCATCCCACAGTTTGGGAGAAATTGCCTGTTTGTTCATTCAGCTGGTCATGCAATCAGCCCTGAATCTCATCAATTATTTTATCTCCCTTTGAGACAAGCTGATGGTGAAGTTCACGTGACGCCCACAAGCATGAGTTTTCAGCAAGGTGGATAATGGATGACGTGTGTTGTGACCTCTTTGTTAAAGAGACTGCTTGCAGTCAATGTTGTTGTTTATGCCCTAACCTGGACTCATTAAAAACAAAAAAAGGACATCTGTTATGTGAAGACTCTTTAAATCTCCCTCTCTAGCCCATCGATGAAACAAGCCTGTTTCCCAACCTGGCCAATTGAGAATAAACAAGGTACACTTGACATATTCCAATGTTACTAACACATATTTGTGAGTCTTTTGGGATCTCTTTGTCTCTATGAAAAAAATACCCTGAAGAGTTACTGACTCAAAATCTGGTACATTTTTTTCTGTAATTATTTTGAACAATGTCATCACGAGGACAGGAAAACTAGAAACCTATGGCCAAGCAATTTTATTCCTAAGTGGCACATTCCTAAGACAGTAATGTCTGGATTTAACTTGGTTATGAGAAATCAAAATAAGTTGAAAGAGGTGGATAAGGAGAAGAGAGAAAAAGAGATGACAGAAACAAGTGTACAGGCAGGACTGTAAAATCAGCTGAAGAAAAACCATCAATGCATCATTTTGAATGCACTCACGTCAATCTTTATTAAGGTACAGTTGGTCAACATTAGTGTAACAGGACAATGCATGTCTCTCTGTCAAAACATTTGGGATAGTCAAAGGGCAATCTAGATCAGTCACAATACTGATGACAATTCGTTGCTTTAGTTGGGGCTGATTGAATAACAAGAAGGTAGTCTGACTGAAAAGGAGAGGCAAGTGACAGATAGCATTGTGTTTAGTTTGGCAGGGAGAGGGGAGGTTGAATTCAACAAGAATTTTGTAAGAAACACTCAGGAGAAGGTTATGACGGAAGAGACCTGAGGGCTGTGATGTAACCAAATCAGGGGGGAGTGGGGATGACAGGGTTTTGACAGGGTTGAGGTGGTTAGGGAATGCAAAAGAAAAATAAGGAAGGTTGCTTTGAAATGATGTAAAAACTTAAAGAGGAATTTGGAAGCGAGCATTGTTAGTGAAGAGAAAGAGGTCAGTTGGGGTGAGTAATTGGGAAGTAGGGCTGGGTAGAGAAGTGCTGCACTGTAAGAATTTAAGACCCACCAAATACAGAATCATTAGATACTTTCTGATTGGAATCAAGCTTTTCTGAAAAGATCTACACGTGTAGGACTTGCTGGATTTTGTTTCTAAAAGCTTACAGAGAACTACAAATTCTTACACAGCTCTTCAATTGGAAGATTTTAAAACAATACCCAGCCCTTTGAGTAAAGATTGTGAATTCTGGAAAGATAGGGAAGATTCTAGAGTCCTTTGTGATGAATAAGCTGATTCCTCTACTCCATGATGCTCTTCTGGTTTCCTCCATTGCCACCGTTGACTCCACCCTTCAGACTTTCAAGCATCTTTGGCGATCCCCAGCCTCACCTCCTCCCCTTCCAGCAGCTTCCTATAGGTGGCGATCTCCGCATCCAGCTTGAGCTTAATGTGCAGTAGTTCCTGGTAGTCTTGTAGATACTTGGTCATCTCCAGTTTAGTTTCACAGAGCTGGGCCTCCAGCTGAGCTATGACACCCTCCAGTGTTCCCACCTTATCCATGTGGGCCATCTCCATGTCCTCCAGCTGTTGCTCCAGGGCTGCATTGCGAGCTCTCAACCCATCGATCTGGTTCTGGAGGTCTGTCACTTGGTTGTGGAAGGTGGAGATCTCGTCTTTCATGGTCTTCATTTGCTCCTCGTTCTTGCCTGCGTGCTCTTTGAGGTTGTCAAACTTGTTCTTGTACCATTTCTCGGCTTCCTGCACATTGCGGGCAGCAACAGATTCAATCTCTGCACGCATGTTGCGTAGATAAGCAGCAAGGTCAGGTCGATCACCATCCAGCTCTGCTGTGATCTTTGAGTCCTCAATCTGCTTCATAATGTCAGCCACCTCCTCATCATGCAGCTTCTTGAGGAACTCTATCTCAGCCACCAGCTGCTCTATGCGCTTCTCCAGCTCTGCTTTCTGGAGAGTGGCATTGTCAACATCCTGGCGAAACTCCTTCAAAATCATTTCTGCCTCTTCTTTCAGAGCCAGCTCCTCATCCAGTTTAAGTCTCCACACCTCAACCTCTTCCTCAATGTAGCCACGCTCAATATCAGCAGCTCCTTTCTCATTGGTCAGGGTCTCAATCAGCTCACGCACCTCTTTAAACTTGAGCTCATATTCTTCTCCAATGCCTGTTGGGCCTCCTTTGTAGCGCCCCTGCAGTGCGGCCAGCTCAGCTTGGAGGGCAGCATTCCTCTGCTCCAGTGCCTGAACCTTCTCGATGTAGCCTGCGAACCTGACATTGAGCTCTTGCATCTCCTCTTTCTCGTTGGCATGTTGCTGGTGGATCTCTGTGCCCAACTCTACGGCAGCCCCTCGAAAACCAGAGCGACCACGGCTGTCATACGAAGACCCGCGGCACCGTGAAGGCGATGGGCTCTGAACCCTGACCCTGCTGTTCGAGCCGCTTACCTGCAGGCTCTTCTGGGTGTAAGACGAAGCTCTCATGACGCTACAGACTACAGGCTTGTCTTTCGGAAAACAGAGGAACAGCTGGTCACTTTGCTTCTCTGTGTGTGGCTTGAGTGTCGACTGTAGCACCGTCACATCTGAGTTTTTATGTGGCAATAAAGAATGTCTCAGACAGACTAGAAACTCACGCCTGGTTTTAACATATTTCAAAAGTGGATAATGACAAACTTCCAGTGAACTGATGCTGCATGCTCTTTATTAGCTAACGCTGTACTGTCAGTGCTCAGGCGGGTCAAGTCCACTCCCTGGCCTTTGCACCAGGATGTGAAATAGTGATCAGATCATGCACGATAGCTATTTTTCACTCACTATCCACTTAGGATGATAATGAAGTTTGGTATGACAGGGAGGGAGAGGGCACACGGTGCGCTAGTAAACAATGATGATGTGCTTTGGCAGCATGTTTGCCACACAACTAAGTGACACTTCTCTGATGCTGGTTTCCACAAATCGTTCTAATCATTGAATAAATCAAACATCCAACAGAATTTATTTCACAGCAGAGATGATCTCAAATTTGTTTTCTCATTGCTATTTTTTTCTAGAATCTAAGACTAGAATATGTAGAACAGCCAAAAAAAACAAAAAAAAAACAAGTTTGAGTAAAGAGCAGGCCTCAGCTTAACCTTTGGCCAAATAGTCTGGAGCCGGTAAACACTGATGCAGGGCAAGGTCAATTAATTAAATGCCATTCTGTAAAGTATTATCATTTTAAAAGATGTCTGGAATATCACGGCACAGGGGAATGGGGCAAAATGTTCAGGGCGTGGCTTCAGAGTAGCCTTTCTTCAAAGAGGAAGAGTTGCTTTCTATCATCATATAAGACGAGGAAAATGGGATATGTGTTGTTTGCTGACCTCGTATTTATGAAGGCCAATCAAAGAGGTTGGTTTTTCAAACAACAAACTTAAACAAACACTCTGCAAGTATGACAAGAGTTAATATCATTTGTTCTTGCAAGCAAACTCAAGGTGCTAGGTGAACCTGAGCACCTGAACAAAAACCCTCAGATTGATGTTTCAGCCCTTAAAAGGTCTCTTAAGTGTTTTAATGTACAGAAAGGGGGAGTGATTCTTTTCTCTACTGCACTAAAATGTAGGATGACAATGCAAAAATCCTATTAAATGATTAAACAGAGAAAAGGATGCAAAAAAGAGAGTGGGTGCATAAAAGCAAGAAATGTGCCGATTAAACAAACCACATAACATCAACCCCAGGGAAGAATTTATCCATGTATCATCCAAGTGGCTTTTTCCTGAGATAGAAAGCCTTACATGTCTTGTTACCTAATCTACATGAAATGTTTGATGTGTCACTCACTTTGACGTACTGTCCTGCAAAGTCAGTGACCTCTGGAGTGAAGCAGCCTGAGGCGTCCACAGGGCAGATAGGAGCCTGGTCTCTCTGGATGATGCTGAATTCTGTGCACACCCTGTAATCATCCTACAGAGACAAAAAAAACCCAAACAGTTAAAGTGGTTAAATGGGGGGAGGTTTTTAAATTTTCCACTTTATACTGAGTTCAAAAAACAACTTAGCAAACACATATCATACTATATTTGAATTGTTTGTCAATTAAGGAAATAAATATCAGACTAATCAAAACTGAAACTAATTGTGAGTTGTAGTCCTGATGATTAAAAGCTATTATACTCTGATATAACTTTAATTATTAGCCTTAGCTGTTGAACAGTGATAAAAAATTGTCCTTATTTTGACACACAATAAACAGATGCATTTATTCTCAAAAGTGAGGTCAATGTATATCAAATTGAGTAACTATCTAACTCCTTTGGCAGCCACTGTCACCAGTTTAACTTTATGTTATGACTTCATATTAAATTCTGTGTTGTGCTGGTTACTTTCTGCAGTGTTGAAACAAGCACTGCTGGTATGTGGCAGCTATGCATGAAAGATCTGAGTGCTGTCCAGCTGTAAATGTATTTTGTATTCAAACACCCTGTCAAGATCCAAGACGGATGACTCACAGGGTCATTTCACATCTAGTCATAACAACATAAAATTTGAAAAATGTGGGTCTGAGACATGTTTCTTCTCACTGTAAATCTTCAGAGCAAATGCCCTGGATTCAGATGCCCTGCAACTAAGCACTGCAATTACTGAATAATAGAATAGAAGTGTAAACATGCTAAAGAATCTAACATTTGAATGTAAATATAGGTGTGATAGTGAAGTGGAAGGTTTACTTCAGAGCCCTGAAGGGACCAAGAGAGCAGAGGAGAGAGCCAAGACTGAGTGTGCCTCCACAGCTGGCTACAGACACAGGGGTATCCATCTGCCCTTGACAAGGGCATCCAACCCATTAGCAATGACCCAATACGTCTGATATCACTGCAACACTGGCCTTGGAACTGTCGGAGTATATTGACACTTAAGCTTGATGCCCAAATACTGAATGAATGAATTCAGCGTTTGTTTCTACCCAAAAGTGATGGCACTTGTTGAAACTGGAGATATTTCAGATGATTGGATGTAAGAAAAATTATCCGTAACTTCATCACTTACTGTCAAATGTTTTTGCAACTATCATGCAACTTAAGCCCTCCATCATGCTGGAGCACACAACATACATAACATTTGTTCTCTATGGCTAAGGCATCCAAAGGACGCACAGGAGGAAACACATTCATCCCTCTGACGATGTAAAAAGCCTCTGTTTATTCAGAAAGCATTAACACATACAGAAAAAGGAACATAATTGAACTGAGTTGCATCAGAAAAGGCAATTCTTCTGGACAAACAAGAAACACCCCCAGTGCTGGATGCACTTTCTTACTCTGGGATGACAGAAAAGCCGTTCGTAGACTTGCACCAGACGAATGCTTTCTTGTTTCACTCTGAGGCATTTCAACACCTACAGCTCTGTAAATCAAGCTTACCCAGAGCAACATTTCGAAAGTACATTTTCAACTTCACTTCTTTCAAACCACCCAAGAAGTGAAGAATGTTTTAATTAAAAAACAAATGGAAGAGGGTGGCTGTTGTGAGCTTGGCAAAGGCAGTTGAGGCGGAGTGACAGAAGGGAGCAGGATCAACAGTATAGGCTGCTTATAGACGAAGACAAACAAGCAACAACTGACTTCCCTTTACAATGTTCTCAGCCAACACAGAAAACTTAAACCTGTGCAGTACTTCTTTTAGGGGAAACTAGATGTATAGCTTGGATTTTGTTTTATGTATGGTGGTTCTTTCGAGAGTCTCAACCACCAGGTTAGCTTCTGATAAATCTTCAAAATAGAGACCAGTATGGTTTTTCAGGGTCAGTACAGGTTGTTAGTAGTCAGGGAGGTCGATATTTAGAGTTGATATTCATCTGCAGTAAAAGTGAAAACACTGGTGTCAAAATACAAACTCCAACACTTAAAGTTGTTTAAATGCCTTGAAGCCTGTTTATTAGAGATACTGCAAGGACTTTCTGAGTGATCTTGAAAAAGTCTCATCTCTAGATAAATGCCTGATCATAATGTACATCTTAAAATGAGATTATCAGTGCTAAAAAAGGTTATTTCTAAATGCTACTTCTTAGCTTCTCGATTGGGTTGAGCAGGACCAAACTGCTTCATCATTGAGGTCGGACAAAGCCAGAGACAGAGTCGTGATTGTAGACATGGCGTGGCTGCTGGAGGGCCAAATAACCATGATATGGTTATAATGGATTTCTTATCAGTTGATTATTGATTAAAGAAAGGCTGGTGCTGATATGCGCCAAAATGCCAAATATCAGCACCGATTATCGGCCCAGGCTGATTACAGGTCTATCCCTATTTCACAATAGTGGGATATTTCAGATTTTTATTACAGTATAATTCCAAACTCTTTCTTCAGGGTTGATTTAAAAACAGCTGCAAGTAGATTGAAGTTCTTGTTTCTGTTGCAATACAAACACAATCATTACAATTATCACAACTATTCCCGACCACACTGTTTTTCTACTATTGTTTCAAATACTTCAAGTATTCTATAATCATATGTTCCCTTCGGTTAACATTTTTTCTAGTAATACTTCATATAGTATTACACCACATACTTCTTATGGTACCTCAATGCATTTTTATGCTTTATGTATTGCACTTTGTGTTTTCATTTAATCAAAAAACCTTCACAAATAAAGACGTTTCTCGAAAAATGGTTTTGATTTTCATTCCAGTCACTTAGACATTATGTCCTTTCAGGGCATTTTGAAAAGTGTAAAGACATTATCGATGCTATTTCTACTCCAAAATTATGAAAAAAATTCAGCTCCCCCCCCACTGGTGTTTCTATCTCTGAAAAGTGGTGGGACTATTCTCTACCTTTACATCTTAGTGTGTGGCAGATGAGCTGTAAAAGGAGCGTAAGAGTGTTATTCAACTCTTTCACCAGGGCTCTACAACAAAACACATGTAGGACGCCACTTACAGCTCCAAAGTAAGGTGCCTGGTGGACCACTCCAGTACCCTCCTCTTCCTTGACGTAGTTATCAATCACCACCTGGAACGCTCCTTTCTCCCCGCACTGCAGAGAAACGAGGAAGAGGAGAGTTAGATAAAGGGTGTTAAAGAAATAGAGCCAGAGGCAGTTGCAAAGAGATTAAGGAGCAGATTTAGTGACCATAGCCCCAGATGCCAATTTGTGGCCCGGCAGGTAATTATAGTGAGACATGGGTCTGTCTTCATTTGAAGACAAGAGAGACATAAAAATGTAGACCAAACAGGGAGCAGAACACAGAGACTACAAACCTTTGAAAAGTACGGGAACAGAGGCTTGTATTTCTTCCCCTTCATTGCCTTACCAGGGAATCTAAAACAAAAGAAACACAAGTTTTTGTTTCTGGGTCCGTCATTCACCTGCCTAGCAAAGACAGATTCTATAAGCAACAACTTCAGACAACATACATGTTTAACAACATTGCTTTATAGATAGAGGAAACACTGCACCCGAAGATGGCTTAATATTACGCTCCAAGGGAGTGTGTTTTTTCTTGGGTTGTGTGGGTCACTTTTTAAAATCCTATTTTCCTCCCCCATCTACTTTTCAATTTCAACAGAGTCCCTGAGGGGTCGCAGTGGAATTTTATTTCATAAACTATTTCCGCATCACCTTGAAATAAGTTCTGCAATCCCTCACATGATTCCCCCCCCAAAAAACCATTTTGACAATGCACATGTATTTCAGAAGAATTTTGAGAAGACATTTTGAATTCACTTTTGGCAAAATGACTCAATTATCAGTCAAATATTTAATAAATAGTGATGTAAGAGACTGAGGAAGAGTAAGTCAGTCATTGTCACCTGCATTTGTCCAACCTTGGTTTCTTACACAAGGTGCAGAAATTTTATGGTGTCATCATGACCTGATCTCTTAAATCAAGGTCCAACATTTTGGCTTTACTCATAAAAACTGTTCTAGTTTTTTTATATCTCAACATCTTGGCAGAGTAAAAATGGAAAAATGTATACTGAGCAGGTTGTTAAAGCGCACCCTGTCAAGGCTGTAATCCATTTATTGTTTATACATCACTCTTTAGTTGTGTACTCACTTGTCCAACAGAGTGTACTCGCCCTCCGACTTGAACAGAGCTCCCAGCCTGGCCTCCATCATAATGTAGGTCTTGTCTGTTGCATTATCTAAAAGATGAATTAGATAAAAACACAAATAAATAAAACTGTTTTACACTTTGCTGCCAGGCAAGTGTATTGATCAGATGAAGGCATGTAATTAACTTAAAGCTTGTTGTGCTTCTATGACTGTTTTATGGAGTAGAAAACATCCCATGAAAGGCTGAGTACAGTAGAAACAAGAACAGAGAGCCTGATCAAAGAATGCTCTTTGGATCAAATCAGAAAAAATATTTCAGTTTTTCTGCTCTTTACTGCCTTCAAAAGTAGTGATGAAAACAGGTGAAGTGGGAATTAGAAAAAGGCAGATCAATATGATGTAAAATGATTTTTTTTTCTGCCATCCAAACATCCCCAGCAGCAGGATTTATGTGTATTGACCGTACACCGGTCTGATGCACAACACCTCATTAAACATGGTGTAATCCCGGGCATCTAATGGGTGGATGCAAGTCTGCTAAACCTCAGTGTCAAGTCCTGTTTCACAATGATATACAGAGCCATGAAGTCAAGGTCAGGTAAAGATCCCATCATGTTACTGAGAAGAGCACAGCTTTCTGAAAAGTTCAGCCTCATGTAGGATAACTGCCTGACGTTTTTGGGAAACAGAGCCCTCCTGGAAAACTAGCCAAAGGGGGAATATAGAAAAGATAAGAGAGCAGCAGGGACAACAGTTGTGAGGAGGGCAAAAACCAAATGGCCTGTGACAGTGAGACACAAAAAAGAAAAGAGAGAGAGAAGAGGGCATCAATAAAAGATGTTTCTGTCTTCCCCTCAGTGGTGTGACAAATGACTGCACAGCTCAGACCTGCTGCTGCTGCTGCTGACAGCTCCCGACTCAAACAGCGACAGAGGCAGCGAGGGAATGAAGACAGACACAAAAAGAGACAGACTGAGAGAGAATAAGAACAACGAAGGACAAAAACAGGTGGATGTGGAGGTAAAGAGAGCAATATGGAAATGAGGAGGGGAAAGGAGTAAAAGAGGACAGTAGATGAAAAAAGGAGAGAGAGACTGAGATGATACAGGAAAAAAACAGTCATTGGTATTCTGAGGCGGTCTCCCATGCAGCACCGCACAGGCGGTGCCATCAGGTTCGCAGACTGTGCTTCAACAGTGCCCCCTGCAGGTTCAAAGAGGCCATGACAAAGTGGTGTGAATCTAGGTCACCCCTTTACAAACTCACCAGTTCCTCTCATCACAGGCAACCAAAAACTACAGCAGGAGGGCAACATAAAAACACTAGCCACCTCTCTGGAGGATTTTCTTTTTTTATGTTTCAACAAGGACATCACTTTTTTAAAGTGACCTGATTACATGTTCATCCACATTTTCCAGGGCTGGAAAACACACATAAACAAGACAGTATGATAAGGTTGCAATGACTTTGCTCATGTCTATGAGAATTTTTTTGACATGCTGTAGCAAAAAAGGTCTAAACAGGTTTCGAGTGAAATAAAAGGAAATCAGGGTGCAATTCTGGCATTTTAGTCCTTTTGACAAAGAAATCATTAAGATATAGCGGCATTTATGCTTTCAGGGCATGTCATTCTTTACTGAGAAAAACTGTCTTAAATGAATTTGAAAATTGCAACACCTTCTGAATTGCAAGTTACATTCTGCACAGGAATATTATATCTGAATCAACTGATTTGCTGCAGATTTTTGTACATAATCAGAAATACTGTATTAAACTAAGGGGTAAATTTCAGTTATCACAGTTGCTCTTATTCACAATGAAGTAAAGAAATGAAATAATAATAAATAGAAATAAATGAGGACTAAATACTATATAAAACCAAAAAACACAAGAGTTAAGAAGCATACAAAGGCACTAAAAGACACAAAATTGTAAATTTTCAAAACATTGACATCACTGGTCACTCAAGCACCTTGATTTAATGTCTATTTGGTTGTTGTTTGTGGTTCCCATGTATTAGAGGACCTGTCACTGAAGAACAACAGTTCTCAGATTAGAGCTTAACTACTGATTTCACATTTAAACCATCTATTTCAGAGTTCCATTCCTAGGTGCTTTTCTCTACAAAATGACTCCTGAGAAAACTATTGGTGTGACTGATGCACTAATTTATTCACGAACCTTTGGTTAAAATCTTGAAGGCCACTCTACGTGGAGGAGGGCAGATAGTGTTTATGATGAACCCACATGAACATTGGTTACGCCTTAGTATGAAGTTACTGCTCATGAAAATAAAGCATCTGGTTTGTTGCAGATAAACACAAAATTGCAGTCACACAGAGTCCCGTTTTTTATTTCATCACACATAGCCAAAGGCTGGAGAGTCCACCAACACATTACAGGACAGAAATCCCTTCCACTGGGTGCAAATTGCAAAGGCAGCACTCCCCCTCCTCTGTTAATTTGTTCCTGTTTGTTCTTTCTGAATAAAAACACCACAGCTGATACTGTGGACCACAACTTTCAACCCACAGGGGAAACAAGATCTCAAACAGAACAGAAAGCCTTAGGCTACAACATTTTAACAACACTGTCCCACAAAACAACCAATCCTGGTAATTCAAGCGATCCACAACACAAACAGGTTTGTGGACAGGTTGTTAAAGTGAATATTTCCTTTTGCCCCCATGAGGAGGTGCAGAAAGTACAGACAGCAGCAAAAAATTTTAAAAAAAAAAGGTTTTCTCCTGACATAAAGATTAAAGTAACCAGACCACAGGAGAACAATGGGAACAACTTCAAGTGGGAAAAACACCTTAGCCCAACGCACTGTACAGGTAAACAATCAGTCCCTGTGAGCACATTAGGAGTTGTTCATCAACTCTCTTTCTGCCTTACATCATATTTTAGGCTTAAAGTATAAAACATGTTCACACTGCACAATAGGGGGCAATGCATCATGGATGAAATGAAAAGGGAAAGCTTTTTTCCATTGTAGTCTTCACTGAGCAGCGACTTTTGACTGTTAATTTTAAACCAAACAGATCATAATGGGCCTCCAAGAATTGATAAATCCTTCACTTTCTTTGCCTATACAAACTGTTTCAACTCCAATAATCTATTCGAGCAGAAATCAGTACATCACGCTAATTTTTTTAATGGCAACTTCTTTTAAAAATGACAGCAGTATTTATCAATTAAGTCATGGGCATTTAAACATCCAGACTTTAACTCTTCTTTTGCTTCTTGTGTTACACTCAAGTAGCAGTTGGAAAACAACTACGGTAAACTGTTTTTCCATTGTATCAGCAAATCTTTATGGTGCCACTTTTTAAACTGCTTTTTTTAGTGAGGCCACAGTTGAGACTATTACACCACATTTAAACAAAAGAGAAAATACTATGCTTAACAGTTGAGTGTGAAGCTAACAGACACTTAAGCCAAACACTGTATCATAAAATTTGTTCCTGATATTCAGCCTGTGGCATGCTGAGGTATGGGAGGCAGTGTTTACTCCAAAGAAACTGCGTTGGTTGTGTTTCTGTACTCAAGATATTTCAGACAATATTTTGAAGGGTATTATCAGATTTGAATATCTGATATTTCATACTGTGCTTTTACAGTCAAAAATCTGCATTTGGTCTGACAAAATTCTTTATAGTTAGACAGTTCTTGTAACTAGACCAGTGTGATTTTTTTTTCCTTTACGCTGACATGTTTTGAAGTTTGGTTGTCCTTCCTGAAGTGGCAGGGTGACCACACCCATGACGTTCTACAGTCTGCTATCAAAACCAACATAATACTATAAAACATTAGTAAGCCTTAAATTTAAAAGGACCATCCAGACCACAGTCTGTGCATTTGCAGGAAGGCAGTCACAACTGTGATCTATTTTCCATGGCAGAGTATTCAATTTGAGCTAACCCTAAGCAGAAGGGTGTAAGGAGTATAACACTAAAAGTTACAAGTTGACTGATTGCAGATTGGGATGTTCTAACGGAGGAAATAAAAAATAAAGAGTGACCTATTAACTTTAAAGAATGTATAAACCTTGCAGGAGAGTCAATGAAAAGTCTTTGTGAGGGAAACGGTCACATGTACTGAGTTTGTATGCGCCACAGCATGCAGCTTTGATAGGTTTGGTGTCAAACTTAGTTTCTCACCTTTGACTTTGACATATGAGAACTCTGGGTTGACACAAAGGGCCAGGTTACTCGGCAGAGTCCAGGGAGTGGTCGTCCAGGCAATCAAAGCAACATCCTCGTTCTCAACCAATGGAAAGTTGACTATCACTGATGGGTCCTGAACATCCTGCAGATAAAGATAAAACAGATGCAGAACTAAGTTTGATATTTACACTTAATCGGTTTATTTTGTTACTAAAAAAGAAAATACGTATGATACAAACAAACCTTGTAGTTTTGATGGGACTCAAAATTGGACAGTGGAGTGTTGCAGGCCGTGGAGAAAGGCATGACTTTGACACCTCTGTAAACCAGACCCTTGTCGTACAGTTGCTTGAACACCCACCTAAAATACGAAAAGACAACACAAGCCTTGAAGAATTGCACTTTGACTTAAAAACTGAAGCTTTTTTAACTTTTAACTTTTCGGTGAATTTGAATAAAGGCAGAGCAAGCCTCTATTCTCTTGATTTTTAGCACTTGAGACAGACCAGCTGCTCATGAATGTGGTCTGAACGTCTGATTTGTTAACATACAAGCTGGACTTGAGATCAGGCTGTTCTGGTGCCATCATGCCTCGAACGAGCACCACAGTACAGTGGGCTATGAAAATGCAAGCAGGGACAGAGTTCACGTGCCAAAATGTACCACTTGGAGGAAATGCATCATGTGTCTGTTTCTGTGTTTAATGTGAAAAAGGCTATATCAAAAGCATAAAAATAAAAAAAAACTAAAACAGGGCTGGAGAGACAGACTGAGCACAGAGGGACAGATTCCAAACTGATGAACTTCAGTTTGTATGACATTCACATATAGTGCTTCAAGTGTTTTACTCTCAGTAGATTGTGACTCAATAAGTGACATCTTTGTGCTGCTACAATTTCCCTTGGGATGATTAAGTTCTAGTTGAAGAAATGATTTAGTGGATTCAGCATAAACATCTGATGGAAATGACTTGGCACACGTATCTTTAAGTTAAAAAGTTGTATTTGTAAGACTAAATGTCTGACTTTCATACCAGACTGATTCCATGAACCAAGGGTACAGTGTCTTGTAGTCATGTTTGAAGTCAATCCACCGTCCCATTCTTGTGACTGAAGTCTAGGGAAAAAAAGAGACCCACAGTAAGAATACTAAAAAACATAACTTTCCAATTATCCAAAACAAACAAAGGGGTTTATTTTAGAAGGTCTGTCTTTCTCAAACAGTCAAGGACACGCACTAAGATATATTAAATTGTCAAATCAAAGCTAATTTCCTGGACTCTTTGTGTCCGGAATGAACATCTATTCATATTTATGATCATCATTACAAAGAAAAGATTATCATGAATTTGTATTTGTGTTCCAAATGCAATATTCTCTCTGTACAAGTTCACTTTGCTTTCTACTGCTTTTATAAAGCAGGTTAAGACTCACTTTCCCAAATTGGCTTTATACCATTTGATAAAATGTTCAGTTTCCTGTTCTATATTATTGGTTCATTTTAGTGCCATTACTGTTTTTAGAACTATTTGAACATTTTAAGAAGCACTTTCCAATTTTGCTCTTTATCCCCCCGTTTTATGTATTCTTACCTCCCACTCATTGGAGTATCTCATGACGATGTTTCTGCAATGCTTGTTGTACTCAGCAATGCCCATTTTTGCCACATCCTCAGGGCCTTTGATCCCCAAAGTTTTATCGATCTCATACTCCTACAAAAAAAAAATCACAAATTTCAGTTTAAAAAAAAAAAAAGAAATTTCACCACAATTCAATCTTTAACTTCACAGCAAAGGTTTGAGTAAATTTCTCATATTTCTAAAGAACCAAGAGAGCAGATTCTTACCACAGGCAGGCCATGACAATCCCAGCCAAAGCGCCGATCCACATGAAAGCCGCTCTGATGAGCAAAACGAGTGACAATGTCCTTGATGGTGCCGGCTAGGATGTGCCCATAATGAGGAAGACCAGTAGCAAAGGGAGGTCCATCATAGAAAGTATACCTTATTAAGAAATGAGGAAAAATATGATTATTGTGACACATGTAACATTTACACTGCCTATTATGCAAGTATAGGTATGGTTACTTCATTCAGAGCTACTTTTACATTCCTCTGTACATCTTAAGGATATTTACAGGACAGCAGGACAGAAAAAGTGACTTTTGTTGTCAAATCTGGACATTTGAGCCAATATCTACTGAAATGTACACGTGGATAATGATCTGTTTCAGTTCAATAACTAAATAAATATATATAGTAAGATCTTTTTCGACAACATTAGTCAGAACAGTTTGCTCAAGGCCCTAGTTAATCCCAGTTGCTGCTACTTTATACAGCATATGTCATCATGGCATCAATTGTTTTTCTTGGCTTCAGAAGAAAAAGAACATACTTAATCTGTTTTCGTATAGTTATTCACAATTTTTTATTTCCAATTCACCCAAATATTAGCAGAGACCGTTGCTCAAACTCTGAACAACTTATTCAGACCTTCAAATTACTGAATTTGTGTACAAATTTAAAAACTCAGCCTGTCGTCATCATCATGTATTGTCTTTCCCCACGCTTTCACATGATAGACAAGTACTGACAAAGACTGGCATTTAGAATATATGATGTTGTTGAACAACTTCTGGTTAGCCAAGAAATACAGCTTTTTAACTTGGCAGTGAAACAGCTGGAATGATAATTATAACAAACAACTCTTCACTTCTGCCAATGACACAAGATACAACATGACTTGGAAGCTACGATTAACCATAAGAGATTAATGACATTAAAAACTGATTATAGTGTTTAGAAATTTGCCAACACTTTTGAACACCTATTTAATTTCTCAGACTGGTTTTGAGTTACTGTTTATAAATGCTGAACGCATCCATGTTTCAAGAAAAAAGAACACTCAGCTTTTAAACTGAATTAAGTAAATCAATATTTTTAAACAAGAAACATTTACTTGGGCCTGTTCTTGGACTGTTTAAGGCATTCCTGGAAGCAATTCTTCTCTTTCCACTGCTGCAGGATCTTCTCCTCTTCAGAGGGAAAGTTGATCGACTCAGGAACTGGCTCAACCATGGTGTCTGCAAAAAACACACAAAACAAAAAAAAGGAGCTTAATGATCTTGAAGGGATGGGATACAAATTTAAGCTTTGTGCCAAAAACAACAAATGCTGAATATTTCCACTGCGCTTCAGAACGTTTTGGTTAATCTGGAACAAAACACAGCGCTTGAGTGAAAGCCAGTTGGAGTTTTTAAGTCTCCTCATTGCAGTATGTCCACTTGGCTCTGCAGCTTATTTTGGATCTTCTCAGGAACAGTCAGCCTACTTGTCAAAGTCTGTCGAAGCTCAGCAGTTCAATAGAAATTGCAGTTTTTCTATTGATTTAAGCGAAAAAGCAAATATTTCCCTGTGTATTATTTCGATATTGAACATGCAAGAGCAAGAATTACATCTGAGTACGTTTAGAAAGTCTATTTAAACACTTTTTCATGACACTTAGGACAGAGGGATGACGCCTCCTTGTTGATAGCTAGCACGCCATGCTAACCGGTTACTGCTTCAATAAACTAGTTAGCTTTGAGCTGACCGAAAAATAAAGTTTATTAGAGGTAGCGCTTGAATAATCACATATTATTGAAGGTGTCTTTCTGAGAGTGAATTTGTTCTAACATTTACAGTGAGGTGGAAAAGGCTGAATGGATATACTCACATGTTGTCTGCCCCCGGCTGCCAAGAGAGACAAGAAATGATGCAAGCTGGAGTCAACGTGAACGGAAGTGACGATATGACGCACGCTGAGGAGCTTTGTTGGAATAAAATAAATGTAATAAAATTCAAAATACTGACAGCTCCTCTTTTTTAGACTTTATTTATTGTGGGTTTTACATATGCAACACACGGTGAAAAACAATGAGGGTCATGATACACACACACACACACACACACACATATATATCCCTCACCCTCCCCTCACCCATGGATGGCAAATAACATGGAAAACATTAGAGCTATACTCAAATATAGTTTGGCAAAGTAGATATGTACAGAGTCAGAAAATAAGATAAAGTGAAAATAGAATAAATAGGCAGACTGTAACACACACACACACACACACACACAAACCCACACACAAACCCACACACACACACACACACACACACACACACACACACACACACACACAAGTACAATACTCTGAATGGTATTACCAGTTGATAATAGACGGTATTTCTCATCAGTTTTCACATCTGACAACTCATACACATAGGGTTTTGGTAGAAAAATAGATAAATGAATAAATCCAACCTCTCAAGGTAATGTTAACGAACTGACATGTGTAACAAATATGGACCACCTTTTTTTGACCAACCAATCAAAATTGGTATGCTCTTAAATTTAACGTGTGGTAATTGGTTCTACTATTATGATTGTGGCTGATGAAAATTATGTTTAGGTAACAGTCATTGCTGCTTGATTCAAGTACATTACCATCTTTAAAAACTACTGTTTTGAAACCTTTCCTATCAATTTTCTATCAACCTGTTATTTTTAACAACTTTTATGTCCTATATGATCTTCCTGGTTAGTTGACGCCTACTGCAGTTCCTTTCCTGATACTGAAGTTCCTTCATGGAAAGTAGTGGTAGGAGATATTTCAAAATTTGATATCAACCCGATACCAAGTAAATACAAAGCCAGTATCGCTAATATCAATACAGGTGTGTCGAAATTAATCAAGATTAATAAACAACCACTAAAACCAGTGTTTCCTTATTTTGAAGAACCTCTACAATATGATTTCAGTGAAGCGTGGCATCAAAATATGTAACTTCGAGCTCTTCACTACCCTTTTCTGTCTATATTTGAAAAGCAAAACTGTTATTCATTAAAGTAAGGCACTACAGGGAGCATTAATCATGGTATCTTTCAATTCTTTCATACCATGTGTACTGTATAAGTACATTTGAAAAAAGAAAAAAAAAAATCAGTTCCCTTATTTGACCATGTGGCTTGTGTTGATTCCCTTATTTCTACATCATACTTGGCAGCCAGAGAAGTGAGTTCCAGTTATAAATGAACAAAGAAAACCAGATGTCCTTGAATGCTTTATACTTTAAAACTTAAGCTGTCACAACACTGCACTATGTAGAATGGTTATTTTCTCATTCTTTCTTGACTTTCTTATATTTTAATATTTAAACTTTCTAAAAAATGTTATACTTAGTTTTCTGTTAGGTTTGAACTTTATACTTGTTTTATTCTTACCAAACATGGTCATCTTTTATGGATGGCATTTTATATTTTATTGACTAGCCTCCTCCGGTCATGCTCATGTTGTGGTGATATGGAAGTTTTCAGTAAGAATGCCTCATGGTGACCACCTGGCTGTTTAACTATATTACTACAACTACGTATACTGTACTAAAGGAAAATTCCAATTTTCTGGAGCAATTTTCAGATGTGAACCCTTTTATTAATTTTTAAAAAACACTTCCTGACATTTGCCTGAATAAAACATACAGTGATATAGAAGTCAAAGGCAGATTCAATAATGAGCAGAGAATCAGACAGTTTGTTAACAAAGCATAGCTTTATTATCATACATGGAACACAAGCAGACATGGTGGTGAGCGGTTGGCAGCCTATGGTGCTACTGCTGCTGGAGCTTGGGCTGCTGCTGCTGCTGCTGCCGCCGCCGCCGCCGCCTTCCTTGCCGCCTTCAGGCCCTTTCTGTTGTGCTTCTTGGCAAAGCGCAAGTTCCTCAGGAACTTAGGGTCCACCTGAAGGAAAGAAACAGACAGGTAAGCAGATGGAATACAAGTGAGAGGATGGTGCCCAATCTTGAGATCTGTTTGTATTTCAGAAAGATGATTAAATCACTTCTAAACACGATAAGGCCGCTCACAGACCCACACTGGGAAAAGACACGTTGTTGGAGTAGTGTATACCTGACAATACATAAAATCCAAAACAACTACTGTTGGATCACAGTTTCCATTTGATACTGGAAAACGATGAAACTTGTCAGTGAATCGACATTTTCAAAGTTTAGACAACATCCAGCTGCAACACCTAACCCTTATAGGTCCGAGAACTACCTTCATCCACACAAAACAACAAACAAACCAAAAAGGGCTGGCATTACCGGGGTGCTCATTACTTTAGATCCTGTCTTCTGGGAATTCCATATAACTACTTGTAGTATTATCCAGTCAGGGCTACATGTACCAAGAGCCTCCCGCAACACAAAAGCAGGCTAATACCAGAGATCACTCCTTCTCACTACCCTTTTCCTACACAATTTTACACACTTTAATGAACCCTGTACTTATGACTAATGGAAGAAAACCATATCAAACCCAATCTACAACCCACAAGGGCTCCAGACATCAACAGCAACACGAAAGATTATACGCAGCATAGTAAAAACACCTCAGACACCTACAGAACATGATCTTATTAAAATAAGTCTCCAAAAAAGGAGCTTGTACAGTAAGTCTAACAGCCCACGGTGAAACGATCCTGTAATGCTTCAACCTCTGTCACACAGAAGCTTCTTACAATACAATATTTGAAATCTGGGATATATTCAGGCACTGATTACACACTGACATTTGACAGAGATCATGCATCAAATACACTTCAAAATTCAATGTCAACACCATCACCCAGTCAACAGTGAAAGCTTCACACAATTACTAGTTTTGTTTACACATGAGCTTACTTGAGTAGGTTTTACACATGAATACATCAGAAAAAGTCAACCTTTATGATGCAGAATGATGTCTACGGGGCTGTTCACAAGTCAGCAGTTTTAGGATGAAACAATAGTATTGTAGTTTTGTATTGTCCAGGGTAGTTTTTTTTTAAGAAAAGTTGATATAACGCTCTGCTTTGAGCATAACACTTTTACGGTGCCATGCATGAATTGGACAATAACAGTAACAACAGTAGACTTTAGTGTTATGCTTGAGCTGATGAATCTACTGACTGTCTTCCCACAAAATGTGCATCTGTTGCACCACTTCTGCAAACAGTGAAGAAGAATTCATCGTATACGCTGGATGATCAGCCCACCCTTACTTCGGCCTCTTATCATGAATGTGGACCCTACAACTTTATCCCAGACCACAGGCCTCATCATGTGTGCTAAACATTTAAAGTATCTCAGCATTTCTTTAAAAAGTTTTTCTCAAAATTTTGTCATGTTTACGGGGCTAAAGGTGCATTAATTGTGTACTGGCTGTTCAGACTGCGATCGCTTTCAAAAAAAGTTTGCTATGTGTATCCAAATAAACACCACATTTGAAAGTGGCCTAAATCTGGCTCCAAAATGTCAAATTCAATGTGACTTTTGCTGCTAACACTTTTAGAAACAAAGCAGAAATGGGTCACATTTGAGCAAAACAAACAGACTCAAGTCAGACGATTTATAAATGATGAAAAGTAATTCAAGGGCATTTCAGGACACATATCTTTCTTAGATCATTCCCTCATTTGTCTTGTTTAGGTTGTGTATTCTTGATCTGATACCTACCCCCTTCACTGACTCGTAGCGATCAGCCGAGGGCTTTTTAATGCCATTTCTGTGGGCTTTACGAGCTGTACAAACAGGAAAATAAAGTTAGTAACACAAATTAACTTTCTGATTCCACGCAATAACAACAGCAGTAAACTTGGCTTTGAAACTATGTTGCCAAAGACATTTTCAGACATGACCACCTGGTGCTGCTTTAGGGCACCTGCAGGTTTCAGCAAGTCAAATTTAAAAATTTTTAAGACCTTTTTAGTACCACTTTGAATTAAACTTCAGACCAAAAACACTCGAATACAGTCGATTGTTGGGGGATCCTACTGTAATGCAAACCCAATCGTAGGATGTGTGTCACCCAATGGGACCTACTCAGGTTTAAATCTTGTCTGTTTATTGAACATAAAGTGATCCCCAGGGCTATCTGGATCAATAAATATAAAAGAGCAGACAGCGACCCAGGATGGCAATAACAATTTATATCAGCAACTTGTAAGACAGCTTTCATTATCACTAAAACATTAACAAATCCTGCCCTGACAAATGTAAGACCTTAGAATAATTTATTCAAGACTAGAATATAAAATTTTAAGAAATTCAAGACTTTTTAAGGCCTTATTTTAAACACACGAATTTAGGACTTTTTAAGGATGTGTATGAACCCTGTGCTTTTACACACATCTGCTAAGTCTGAGTGATGGCTACTATACAACATCAAGTTTAAAAAAAAAAAAAAACATGCGCCTGCCTTCTTACTTACCTTGGTTGTGGGTGGTGTGGTTCTTGGACTTGGCCATCTCTACGCTTTTAATCTGTGAACAGAAAACATTAGAAATCGTATATTAATATTTTTCAGACAGCTCTTATTTGAACGCTAACCAGAGATGCTAACCCTGCTAACGCTAACTCGTAAACAGTGACCGGTTTCGTACAAAACTGAGTGGAAATAGTCAACTTTTAGTGTCTGGGTACACACATGCACTGAAAAGTTACACACTTTGACTGAATATCTAAGTCTTTCTGTGCAGAGGTCTCTGATTTCTGTGGAGATCCTACTTTGCGTGCGGTTGCATTAGCACTTTTTTAAGTGATGTTTTTAACCTGAAGTGCGCATCACATTTACAACATACTGCCGTAGAAAAATAGTCACTAAAGTGGTTTAACTAAATAGCCTATTGGTTAGGTATGAAAATGTTAAACATCCACAGATTGATGTAGATTCTTTGACTCTTTTTATATGGAGAAAGATATGTACCTGTCACACGAACAGACGCCTACCGGAAGAGAAAGAATCAAATCCGCAGCAGCAACAAAGAAGCGTCATGGAAAGAGAAACAGACACTGGAGAAAAGTGCTCTGTCTGAAAACACTGCCCCTGCAGGTGATGATTAGTATGACATGTCAAAGCCAACACAGCCACACGGTGTCACCATAGACTGTATTAACACTGACAAATTTCAGCCATAGACTTAAAATCTATGATGTGCAATGAAGTGTTTTAATTAGAAATGAAAGCATGGGAACAGAAAAGAGGATTATGTCCATCCATAAGATCCACTTTCTTCTCTAAAATAATGTGTTCACTGAAGACCTTTTTTATTCATTTTTTTGTCAAATGTAAGAAATAAATTTTAACCAACTTCAAAATTGAACTCCATCCAGATGTGTTTAACAAATCTCTAGTTTCTTGAAAGAAATGAGGTGATGAAAAAAACTTTGTCACAAAATACATTTTGCTGGCTTAATTCTTCCATAAGTGTCTTTGATTAATGCGCCAGGCCACATAAATGTCATGATAAATCACCCGACAATTTTTTGTCACTTGGTTACTTTTCTGATAAACAACCATTGTTGGATATTTTTGCATATCATGACAGTTATCTGGCCTGAGGTCTGTACAAAAGACATGACTGACAGAAATGCAAAAGTTAAAATAATGAATTAGGACATTAGTCCATCATACAGCATTACTTTGAGTGCAGATTTGCAGTACAATAAAAAATATAAAATCTAATTTTCTTTTTTTTTTTTTCTTTTTTTTTTTAAATACATTTACTGGTTGAGAGATTCCATCCTCCAGATGTTTCATTCACAAAACAATAATTGAGCTCAAAGTTGATCAAATCCACATTTTGTGAATAAAGCAACTACATAAATTATTATAATTAGGGTTTTACCCAATTAGTCTCTCTTAATCAGTATGAATACCAATATAAACATTAGGAAACACATATGAATACTATTTTTAGTATACCAATATACCTGTTTTACCAACTTAGATATTATTCCTGTGGAGAAATAATAATAATAATAATAATAATAATAATAATAATAATCTTATATGAGATTGGTGTGTTACATACGTCTTTTGATCAGTGAAAAAGGATGTGATGTCAGTTCTGTCTCCACCAACCGTATGTCTTCATGTCATGGCTTCATCAGCACAATGTGGCATCCACCAAAGTGGAATTGTGGCTAAACATTTCACAGTGCAAGAAAATAGAGGCAAAGTGACAGCATTACAGAGATGTATAAGTGGTTGATTTGACAAAAATAGCCCAACTTCACTCAAGATTTTTCGGATTTGCATATAAGAAACAACTTGATTGTTGTGCATGCTAGGGTCTGTAAGTTTTCAAGTTCCCCACCTCAAATTTTGATCCATAAGTACAAACTGACCGTCCAAAGTTAGTACCATAAACTGGACTTATCATGGTGTTTACCTCATTTTAATGAGCAGGGATTCACCCCCACCCCCATTAGAACTTGGCTATAATGCGTCTTACCTGATTATGAATCAAAACCTTTTGATTGACAAAAAAACTTCTGTTTCACTGAAGACTAAGATGAAAGTGTTTGAAATCTGAATGAAGTTTGGTGAAGGTAGTATGAGATTGTCCTGTCAGAGTTGACAAATCTCAATGCCTTTAACTGTATGTTTCTTTTCATCAATCCTGACTGAGGTCACAACAGTGCAGTTAGCATGAGGAGATGATGGACGGATTGTAAAGCAGCCAGCATTTATAGACAGATCCACAGAGATTATAGAGCTGCTGGCCTCCTCTATGTGGTGATGGACAAGAAAGGATGCACAGCCATGTGACTGAGCTTACATCTTTCTCTCTCTCTCTCTCTCTCTCTGCCTCTCTCTCTCTCTCTCATACACACACACATACACCACATACAAACTGGATCACAGACAGAACCAAAGGATTTTTCTAAACATGGCCCTAACTTCCCCTCTTTCTTTCTTTCCTTCCCTCTCTGTTCCTCTCCTCTCTTTCATCTCTCCTCTCATCCTGGGCTGAGGCTGGGTGAATCCCTGCTCAAGCAGAAGAAATCATGCAGCAGCATCCTATATTTAGACCCCTGTTTGATCATACAAGCCTCTGCGCTTCACTCTGCGGCACTCGGCTCTGCTCAGTAAAATTACAGATTTGGATACATGTGTTTTTTCAGGCATTCTCCTTGATCTGATAGCGGTCAAGAGAGGTTTTCCATTTCCTGTGTAAATTTCCATAGAGGTTTTGCAGGTGTGGGAGTGTGAGTTTCTACTGCACACATGGACATATCTCTGAATGTTTTCACAGCATCATTTGTGTAAAATTATGCAAATCAGAGAACATAATTCAAGTCATTCACTGGATTCCTAGATATCCCAACACTTCAGAAATTAGAGGGTAATATATTTACAAAAATATATTATACATAAACTGAACTAGATAGGACATTTACTCTCCACACATACACAGAACATATAGTAATTTAGAATAAACAAAAGGGGTGGTGAAGGAGTTAAGTTTTAACTATGTATTCATTAACATAAGTCAGAAAGTTTCCATTTTGCGGTTTTAAAACTGATCAGCAACTGAACTTTTTTTGGATGAGCCATATTTGTAAGCATATTTGTTTGGTAACAGCTACATTACTGACTAGAAAACATGTGAAAATAATTTAACAAGAGGCATCGTTGAACAATTTGCATACACAATTGATTAATTTGTGCCTGCAAAAATCAAAAGTCATCTTTTTGGTATGTTGTGTCACTGTTGATCCATTGCCAGACTCATGGTACTGATCAAATTCAATAGCTTTTTAATCTCCAGCTATTACTGCTTTTGTTGTTACAGCTTTATTCCCTGCCTTGTACAGAAATTGTGATATAATGTCAGGAAGGACACCTGAAAGTTCTGGTACGTACCTTGTAATGGTGGTTTTCTAGTCTGAGCATCCACAAAGATGTTGTGCTGCACTTTTCCCCCACTTATTATCAATCTATAGGAGACCACCTGCAGTGCTCGGTTACCTAATCACGTACCTTTGAGAGAGGAGAAGACATCACATGCCGCTGCCATACTGCTGCTGCTGCCGAGATCTCTGTGGCTTTTTTTTTAAAACTATCTATTAATGTCACTCTTTCTCTCCCACTCTGTTTCAAGCTGTACATTAGAGTACATGTGCTTCTTCTGAAGTAGTACATAATGTTTGCACACCTCTGTATTTATTGAAGAGAGACATGTTGCATATTGTTTACTCCTCATTTTAGGAGGTACTTTGATGAGTTTGATGGTAAATGAATTTGACTTCTGCAACTGCTATGAAAAGAAGAGAGGGAGAGATAGGACAACAATTTGTTTATTCCAGCAATAATAAGGAAGCTAATAGAGCATGGTAACTCCAGAGATTTATCCATATGTGTGCATTAATGTGAAAAGATGATGCCTGTTTCAAAATAAAAACATATACAATGCCATTTCAGTTCAGTGGTTGTATTTTTGTTTGCCCTGCAATAGGCTTACACAGTGAAGAAGAGGTTATGGGCTAACTCCAGGAGGGCATCTTGAAGTGGTAATCCAATCTGGTACCAAGCAGGCAGAAATAAATTGTCCAATCATACCATTAAAGCTGATTCAAATGTACCCATTACACTAAGAGTCTAATAAATGATAGAAGCAAAGTAAGATGAAGATATGGGGACAGAAAGAAATGCAGTTCACCACCTGGTATTTGCAAAGAGCATGGATTATGCAATGTGAGAAGCCCTTTTGCATAAACTCTTCAGGTGTGGATGCTTTAAGCATATTTTACTGATATACTCCTCATACTTAAACATTAAAATGGAAGTTCCCCACAATTTTGGAGTAACTCCTGCTGTTATCTCCAACCAATTATCTTTCCTACCTCCACCCTGCTTTTTCTTGGATTCACTTTCCTTCAATCCCTCTCTCCTCCATCTGTCTCCGTCATTCATGTCCCACCCACGTTCTCCTCCTCTGTTTCCCCCCCTAAGTCGAACTTAGCCTTTTGCACCTCTTTCCCTCTCCATTTCCCCCCCGAACTCCATCTCATACTCTCCTGCTCTCTCTCTTTTGCACCGCTCCCCACCCACTTTCATTTCCTTTTCATCTTTGAGAGGAAATCTCGTCTTTGAGCCGCACAGAGTCAATCCCTCAGGGACTCAATTCACCTCAACACATGAAAGAGGCTGCTTATTATGTCTCTGGATTATGGAGGCATTATAGGTTGCCATATCCAAACATAACAGGAGATCCATTAAGCGCCACACACATGAGTGCATATGAATGTAATAAGAAGAAAAAGGAGTATTTAGGGTTTTAAAAGTGACAGTTTTATGAATATGTTGTGTGTTCTATGTTTCGATTCAATTCATGAATTGAATTTCACAACCTCATCTCACAATTATAGATAGTTTTATGTATGGGATTGTTAACCATAGAGTTGCATGCAATACAATGAGAAGGACAACTACAGTAAATCTTCCTGCTTGATGATTCTTGTCTTTATGTGATTTTAGTTAACCCAGAGCTAATAGTCTTATCCTTGCTTTTCTTTCCGTAAACAACAAATAAAAGTATAATTTGAATATGATAAATCTGTTTTAATTGCAGAAATGACTGCTCAACATGGGTTGTAAACAGATTTGTAACAAACAAATAGCAGCAATTTCTAGAAATTATTACAATAATGAGGGAGAATGTGAAGTAAGTTGTGTAGTGTAACAAATTTTGAAAGATCCATCATCCTCAGTTAATTTTCAGCTCCAGATAGAGCAGTATTATTCCCTCCTCTTTAGCTACTCATTTCATTTCCTCCTCAAAACCTTCACCATTCTGGTTAACTTTTGCTGCTCAAATTCAGTTAACGGCCTCATTGAATTAATACAGTAGCTGTATTACTGGGCATGGTTCAAGTTTTCTAAAACATCTTACTTATGTCCCTTTCAGTGCCCTCACGTACTTCTGAACACACATGATCTCCCTCCTGCTCTGTCTGTTAATTCTCTACATTTGCTGTTTCCAACTCCACACTTGACTCCATTCATTGTGGTCGGAGGATGGGGAATACAAACGTTAAAATCACTCGCAATCACTCAGACCAGCCCTGTAATGTGAAGTCTTACCATAACTTAACCATAACCCAGATGATAAGTCTGCAATAGCTTAGTGGTTAACACTTATAGGGGTAAAAGAAAGTTGTGAAAACTTAACATACGCTGACTAATCAGTTAGTTTATCATATGGTGAAATTAATCAGCATTCTGATGTTGTCTGTGCTTATGAGGCTGATTAGATGTCAACAGGTCTTTTCCATGCAAAATGACAGCATTTAAAATCTGAAAAAAAGCAGGTTAGTGTTTAATATATGAATAGATTCTTTTATGTTATATTGAATTATGCAGTTAAATCTAACTTCTGATATACATGCATTCAATCTTTGTATCATTTATTTATTTGGATCCCCATGAGCATGTGACTTTACTACAGGCTCTTAAATCTAACTTTTCCCCCCCTTTAGTTGCTGTTGTTGAGCCTCAACTTGGAGCATCACTCTTATTGTTTGACTTTCCCCTTCAGTTTTGACTTTGTGCATCTGTTAGCTTCTGGCAAATGGAAACAACAAAAGACGTCAGGCCTCATTTACCCATCAGTTTAAAATGTTTTCTTCCCTTGAAATGATCACAGATGTGATATCAAATGCATCCAACTTTCTTAGAAAAATAGAGAAGTTCATGATTTTCTTTTCCTCATTCAATGACCCAGAAAAAGCCAGACATGCTGATATTTCTTCCAGTATTAATTACTGTAATGCACTTGTCCCTGGTGTCCCTGCTCCGCTCTCAGTCAAACTAATTTAAAACTCAGCAGACAGATAATGAATGAGCGAGTAGCTCTGATTACATTATCCCCGTCTGTGTTTATTGGCTCTTATGGATGCATACATGGATAATAAGTTCTTTTTCCAGCTGCCAAAGCATTGCATTTCTTCGTGGCACAATACAGAAGTAAGAAAGTACCTCGAAGTTCAGTTCACACAACCCTTGTATTTAAAAAAAAATAGCTCATGGAGAATGTTCTCTCCACTGGCAGTGAGAATTCAAGACTTTTTTTTTCCATACAACTCATGATTCAACCTTGTTTTCTCCTCTGAAGCACCAAGGTTACTCAAACACTGTGCCCTGTAACAATACTTTGTTCTTTGTATTTTTCAGATTCTTTCTTCTCTTTCTTTCTTTCTTTCTCTTTATACATGCACACAAACACAGAAAAGATAAAATATGAGAATTATATCAACCTCTTCTAGGAAAATACAAGTTAGAATTTAAATTGCTCCATGCAGCATGAGACATTATTAAGAAGAGGCAAAAAAAGTGTAATCCATAGTGATCTTTTTTATTTATGCTGCTGTTTTCCCACTAAAACTTAAAGTGACTGTGAGGAGAATTCATATGAAGTGGAGTGAAGCCACTCCTTTGGCCGGAGGACATACAAACACTGGTGTAATGACATGACACATGTACTTGTTTTGAACGATGAATAGAGATTGGATCTTCCTTTTAACACTCGTTTTTCTTTGTTCAAGACAACTTTTTACTTGATACAATGTGGCAAGGTGATGTACAAACAGATACATTGCACTGTTGTTTGAAACGTGATAACAAGCAATCATTGCAAGTTTGCACTATAATTTAGTAGCTGGCTACATTTAGCGCTAGTCACAGCCCATTGCGCTAAGACATATCTGTAACATGTAATGTTAATAGATCCTGGTCATGTCCTACCAGTGCTCATCTACCGAGCAGAGCTCATGTAACTTGGCTCTTCTTTTTATTGACAGACTCTCAAGTTTTAAAAAAGCACTGCAATATAACCCCTGCATGTGGGATGGAATGAACATTATCACGAACAGCTTGTCCCATATTTTAGCCTCTAGCATGTGCTCTATCACTCTCCCAGTTAGCCTTATTTTCTTCTCCTGCCCCTTCTCTGTCAGATAGTCAGGCTCCAGTCAAGAAATAGCATTTAGGAATAACTTATCTAGGTGTTGATCACATCATTTTATTAATTTGTTAATTCATTTGGGGATTATGATAAGGTATATCTCTATAGATATCAGACTTTGTCAAGATCACTTAGACAGTCCTCACAGTCACAAAACACTGGTGGAGGCATACACTTGATACTGTACTGGTTCTCTCTATTCTTCTGCCTGAGAGTTGGGGCGCCAGTTGGAGAATAAAGGTAAGAGAGTGTGATGTGACCCAGAGCATTTCATTTTGTTAAATCACAAGAACCTCACGTTCATTTCAAAATGTATACTTCTTTGAACTTTCTTCAAAGTGTAGCTGGTCAGAGGACAAACAGCCTGTTTGGACCAGAGCAACATCACACTACAGATGAACACCTCAGTGTCATTTATTGTTTGTTTGCTATTTTGAACATCTTTCAGCTCATTAGTGACACAAGGTCAGCAAAAATACACTCAAATACAGTCAAACAGTCCTTTAGAGAGCTCTTTTTGACAGAGTGAGCAGGCACGTGCCTTAGAGTCTGTGAGTCCTTGAGCGTGGACATTGGGATTGGGCCAATGTCACTTAACTTCAAACAGTAACTAAAGGGCTTTGTCACTGTGAGTGTCGCCTTGAGGGGCTCTTGCTTGGAACAAGTGATGCTGTTGTTGCTCTCTGTTTGAAGGCAGCCTCTTTGTATCAGAAGGCATAGATGATTGTCCTCTGAATGCTTAAACAACAGTTAAAAAAGCTGAAGCAAACAAATTCTAAATCATGATCTGGTGACTCACTCGCATCACTGCCACACACACATTCACACATTCACACAGAACACACACTAGCTTCAGGTGCAGTTCACACACATTTACAGTATGTTTTCACAACACACCTACACACTTTCACTCAAGTTGCCGCTCAGAATTCTGTATTTTTAACCCAATGTTTTTCTGTAGCTTCCTATACAAGGACAGCCTATCTTACTCTGACCTGTTTGTTTTTTTGTCTCAGTGGGAAGGTTGGAAGGGATTCATCTCAAGAACAGGCACAAATCGCTAATATCTTCCTCAAGAGAGAGAAGAAGAAATTAGAATTCGAACTCACCACATCATCAGAGTTACTGAGCGTGTAAACTGAATGATTCTGCTGAGATAGTGGAAATAAACACAATACAAGCCTCTGCAAAAGCAAATAATGTGGGGGTGTTTCGATGTGAGATGCATTTGTTATGCAAGAGTAATTTGATGTGTTGATGCTTCACAAGAGGAAGTTTTAGATTGAACAACCTTTTGAGTTGATATGCTAATGCTGTGAAAATGACAATAAATTATTCCAAACATTTTATTTGGCATCCTCAGCCTTTACTTTTTGTGCGTGTTGTTTTTAAATCTTTTTGTTTGGGTTTCAGGCTTCATCCTGAGTGTTGGAATGACTACCATTTTCACATCAATCAAAGATTTCTCACAGACAGCATTTTTCATTTTATTGCACAAATTCTGAGCCAACAACAAAGGGTGTAGATTCCCACAAGGGGGTAATCAAGCGCTCAAAAAATGGCAAAAACACAAGTGACTGCAGCGTGATGGTTGAGACTGAAGAGGAGCGATTTTCAAACACAGTTTTTCATCTTGTACTGTGTTGTTCCAAGTCTCATAGAATCTCAAATGCCCTCTTGTTAACGTTATTGATCCCATCTTTCTCAGTCCCTCACTGTCCTTCGCTGTCGTTATTCAGATTAGGTCAATGCAAAGGTGAGGAAATTCAGACACGTATTTCAAAATGGTCTGCTGTTCTGTTAGTCAGTCCTAAAGTCGCACTTTACCAAAAAGACTTTTATATTTTGAGTCTGAAAGTTTGTCTCTATAACTCAAGGCTAACTCAGAACACAATGCCATGTCAGCATAGAAACAGGCAGTGACATCTGCTGACATATTTTTTTATTTATTGATTTAAAAAAAAAAAAAAAGACTGTTTGAGAAAATAATAAGAGATGGAAGAGTTTTAAATTGGACAGAAAACATGTCAAAAATATCCAGCACTGCAATCATAGTCAATCCTTTTTGGGGTTGTTTGAGAAAATATCCAGCATCTGGCAGACACACTGCTTAAATACCACCATTTCCTGTTAGTTTAACAGTTTTTGTTAGCCTGGTGGGATCCATTCAATTAACTTACTTATTCCAAGAGGCATTAGAAATGGACAAAGTTCCTGTGGAAGCTTTCGGACGGACCGACCTCTGGTCTCAGACAGTCACAGTAAAATTCTGCAGAGGTTTGGCTGCTTTCTGAGGGTATTTTGACCTTCAGACTTTAAAAAAAAATTGCCTGAACTTAGCTTTAAGTTTAATTAGTTGGGGAATGTCATTAATGAGAACAAACGATAACTGCACAAACCATGTTGGAAAAAAGTATTGGTGATCTTTTTTGATTAGAAAGTTTGGCTCATGTCCTATCTGATCACTTGGAGCTGTCAAAAAAACATCTACTGTGACCTTTTTGGGGCTGTAGAATTACTTGGCTTTGTGGGGTTTTTTGTTACACAGCATCATACAGACAGAGCATTATACATATTACTATATATAACATTAAAGATATGAGCTTTCATCCATAGCTTGTGTATTTCTTGGGTTACAAAATGAACTTGTGAAACTGTGGGAAGATATCTCAAAATTTTGACCTTCAAATTCTGGAGTCATGGCTGCACCTAGACTCTTGATGTTGTTGTACTTGTTGTTGTTGTTGTTGTCGTTGTCATCATTAAAGAATAACGCAGAGTCTGTCTGTGTCATTCCTACAGCTGTCAGATATAAAAATGATCCAGCCAGCTACCTCAAAGTGTCATAACAGAGGAATGAAAGTTTTCCAGCTGTGATTTTGAGCAGAGAAGATGTTTGAGCTTATTTTCTGAGCATACAGTAAATCAAGAATAAAGAACAAAGTAACGCTGCTCCACAGGTGACACTTCACAGCTACATTGCAGTAAAAACTTATTTTTGTAATATCTTTCAGTCACAACACATCCTAGAGTGGAGAATATTGTATCTTTTTTTTTTTTAAATCATCACACAACATCCTTCTTTATCCAATGAACTCTTCACCTTTCTGCGCTACTTATGACAATCGTGTGAAACACTGTTTGGGAAACGTAGACAATTTGTCGCCTGTTATGAGGGATGTTAGCAAGTTAGATTTTATTGCAGTTTCCTGACCCTTATGCTCACACTGCACATTGTATAACACTCAGAGAATTATGCAATCATTTTATAGAATTATATGAAAAATAATCTAAAAATCAACAGGCTTCTTAACCATAGTACAATGTGATACTGCTGCATAAATAAATCCTTCATTTAAAGAAAAATGTGTCAGTGCGATGGTACAAATGTCACATCAGCTCAAACCTTAGCCCACCTTCGCCAGTGTTACATAATTAAGCTGCAAAGCACTTTTTGAATGTAGAGCTTAAAACAACTTTATCAAATTAACACTATCACCTTTGTTCAGAGTTATTTTTTCCCACCTGATGTAACAAGTAAAGTTTACAGCAGAACTCAAAAAAATTAAGAGCTGTAGTTTGTAGTTTGAGTAAAAAAAAAAAAAAAAAAAGAAACAACAAAACAAAACAAACAGATAGGCAGTGACACTGGATATGTGTGTGTTTTGGGCCAGATCCAAAACTGGACATAAGAGTACTTTGGGTTTCCATGCAGCCCAAAAAAATTATCACTTGGGAAGGAGCATTTAAGCAAATTGAACGCTCACAAGTGAAAACAGAAGAAGAATCAACAGGAGAATCAGCTCCCCCTCAAGCGAAAATATTCCATTGACGGCAGATCTGAATCCCCAACATGATAGCAGATGATACCAGTAGAAACATTACTGAGCAGATTTCATATCCATATCATATACATATAGAAGTAATAAATGGTATTCAATGTCACTTTCTTTACAGAAGTTCAGGAAGACAACAGACTCACAAAAAAGAACAACAACTGATAAAGACAGAAACTCACAAACATGGTAATTTGTTACATATGGAAGAGCTGCATCTGGATTGGAGAACATACTCATTTGAATGATTTTTGATGATTTTACACATCTGATTAATTTTTCTTCAATTATGTGTTTTGCATTCCTTTTTCTCTTGTTACTAGAAAGCCTGATAAAACTCAAATGAACCATGTTTCTCCTCTGTGTCATGTACTTCTGCCCTAAAAAACAAATTATGAAAGCACTGTTATGTGATGCTCTTTCCAAAAGTCCATTGATGGCCCTCCCTGGGTGTATTTTTCGACCTTCAGTATTCTTTGTTGGAGCCATGAAGAGATACAGTATGTAATCTAAAAAGAAACACGGTGCCTCTAACAAGGACGGGCTCCTCAGAGAGTTGAGTCATGTATATTGATGGGTTTGTTTGGCATTGGCTTCGTTCTGATTATTATCCTGCCTTTTCTCCAGGCCTGCACAAAACCACTCTCCAGTCCCACTCAGTGTTCTGCCCTGTATTTGGGGTTATCAAACCCTTTCACTGAGGACCTGAGTACAGGCCCATTTTGTAATTAATTTGTTCAAACCACTTTGCAGACTAATCAAATTTTCCATGGCTCTTAGGCCACCAGCAGATGTTACCTCATCTGCAGCGTTTCACGTGGCTGGTAAAATCAAGATTTTACCCCCTAAAATAAAATCATGATGGAAAACAGGACATACAGGGGCTGTATGGGCCACACAGGTGTTATTAGATACATGATTCTGTGTTGTAAAAATCTTGCAAGATCCATACTAAAAATGCATTAAAGTGGAGCCATTGTATTTAGCTGAGTCAAGCTATGGGATTTCTCCAACATATTTCAATGCAAAAATATATAAGAACAAAACCATCACAAGTAAATACGCCTTTTTGCTAAAACATAGTTCTTGTGTATATTTCAGGGAAATTAACTGTTTTACCTCTTTGGAGTTTATTTTTGTGATTTCCGGTTTATTTGTCCTTGCACGATTCTTTTTCATTGTTACTCATCACAGGCAATGAGTCATAGAAGAAACCAGGGAAGTCAGGGTTTCAGTTTTGGGTGGGCTAAACAAAAGGGCCAAAAAGTGAATTTGGTTACTTTTTGCTCCTTTAATATTTAATTGAATTTTTATAATATTTTTGTGAATTGGGCAGATCTACCTGTGATCGCTCTCCACAATACTGACGAAAGAAAGAATCACTCTAATGCTGCTCGGCCACAGCTTTCCATTTATTATAGGCTGTAAGGACTGCACCATTAACCACAGTTAAATCAAAGACAAAAAATCAAAGTCTTTACCAAAACTGTGCTCCAGTCCCACCTGTTTAACATGAAACTAAGCATAACTCGGTTTAATTATTTTTCCGAATGGGCTAAAAAGATGGCAAAACTTAACTTTTTTTTTTTTTTAACACAGGGTCTCTAACGATAAAAATCTTGAAGAGACAAAATTTTAAAAAATAAGTATTTTCAAAGAAAAGTGGGTGGTCCTGGGACCATTTGGCCCACCAATAATGTCGCCCCTGCTTTAGTAGCCTTTTAGATTTTAAGACAGGAGAGAGTGGGCTGAGTCTGCTCTGAAGGTATTTTGTAATACCTTAAGTAGCTATTTTCATACTCAGTGAAACGCACATTTATTTAGGCTCAGCTGTGATTTTTGGGCTGACTTTGCTTGAGCTACCATTATATGGCATTTTGTGCCATTTTCCTGAGCAAATATTGAGAATCTCTTATTGTTTTCCTTGTCAGTTTTCTTCCCCTATTCCTATTATATGCTTTATGCATATTTCCTAATCAGCAGTCCACTTGGTGATTATACCCACCTCTTAAACATACCAGTGGGGTGTGCAATCTTATTTAAACTCTGCTTCAGAGCGTCTAAAGAAGAAAAAACACTCCACAGGGGGGCTTCAGTGTCAGTTACTATGAATCATTTGGAGACATTGAAGGAACAGGAGTGGCTTCAAGGTTTTGCAATAGTTATTTAAAATATAACTGTGAAACTGTATTAACAATGGAAGTCTCTCTGGATGTTTCTCTTTTTTACCTTCTCTGCTCCGTCTGCTCTCTTGTTTTATTCATAGTCAGAATTAATCGGATGTCTAAGGTGTGTGTAATTACAGTAGAAGGTCTTCAGCAGTTGGCCTGTATACGGTGATGTGCGTGCCAGACACACACACACACACACAATGAAGAAGTAGAGCTGTGCTTGCAGCTGGAGCCCTGCTTCTGTCTGTATGATGAGGAAAAAGTAGGTCTCATGTCTTGTTAATCACACTTATGCTGTTACTGTGAGATTAAGGTGTTGATTGAACACGCTGGTAAGAGAACAAGAGTGCTGAATCTTTGTCAAGGGGATTCTCTTTTGGGTGAGGAGAATTTCAGGTCAGGTCTTGAATCTTTGTGTGAATGCTGATCAGATGCTTTGTTTCCCTGCAGATTTTTGTCTTTGATTTAAAATATGTTTCAACATATGGGGTGTGAAGGTATTCATGTACGGATCTGCAAAGGTTCAGGTGACTTATCATCACCCTCTTAAACTAATGGCTTAAGTCAGTGGTTTCCAACCTTTTCAAACTCAGAGCCCATTTTGAAGCCTAAAAGATTTTTACACCCCGACTTGGACCCTATGTACACCTAGGCCCTATGATGCCTTCTCATAGGACTTAGTTTATACTGTATATAAATATGTGAACATGTTCAACCCTTTGGATACCAAACCTACTGAAAGGAATAAAAAAAAACCTCACTTACTTTGAAATGACTGGCATTTACAAACTATTTGTCCAATCCAAAATGTGAAGTAAATGGCAAAATTGTCAGGTACTCAAGTTTTCTAGAGCACCTGAATGTATCATTATCAAACATTTCACCTTTTTTTCTGCTTTCATCAAGCCCTAAATGATGAATCTACACCTCTGAAATTTGCCTGAATCTAAAGAGGAACAGGACCTCACTTTGTTGACATAAATAAGACCACAGTGAATAAAAATGTGAGGGAAGTAAAGACCGACCAAAAACAACTTGGTATCTCTAGGATCAAGATCCTTTTAAACTGAGTTTTAACATCTAAAATATTATTCTGTATGTTTTCTTCTGTATATAATTAATTTCCCCATGTCCAGGTTGATCCAAAGATAGGCATGTTCAGTCATACTGCCTTTAGATTGTCTCTGCAATGGGTGACATCACCAGAAGTACATTCAATTTTTATACAAATCTACAATATATAACAATGCATGCATTCAGATCTGGCATTCTATGATAGGTGTATTTCATTGGTGTCATGTAAGCATTAAAAATCAAATAAATCCTTAACGATCCAGGTCCGATCTGTAAACAGCAACTTTATCACTACTTCTCGGAAATCAGACTCTCCAGCATCTGTTTTCTATCTGCTGCTATGGTCACAGCACAAACTATCAGAGAAACAGGGACTGATCCATCACATTTTTATCCCATTATTAAGTCCCACAGCTTTGAGCGTAATCCATACAGGCTGCATGTGGGATATTTCCTTGCAGGGTGAGGTGGTCAGATTTCCAAAAGGAAACTCTGGTGCAAGTGGGAGGGGTCTTGATCTCCATGAGAGCAAAGTGGGAGCGGGTGGGATGATGCATCTGCAGGAATTCAAACAGCAGTGACGGGAAATCCTGCGTGAGTGTGTGAAATATCAAAATAACCAAATCATCTTTTTTACCCTGAATAACCATTTCAAAAACCCTCTGTTTATAAGGCAGTTTTATAGCCAGAGATGACTGAAACAAATCTGATACCACCCCCCACTCAAATATGCTCTCACGTGCAGGTGGAGAAGTAAAGAAAATCCTGACAATGTGAGATGCGATGATTTTCCTCTGCACTGCTGCTGCTGCCTCGTGTGTTCCTGAGCAGAGGCCATGTGACAGCAGATCCAAGCGAGCAGGCGGTGGAGAGCAAACGCACACACAACAATGCACAGGAGCACACACACGCACAATTACGCCTGCGTTCATGTGCATGCTAATGAAACTCTCCATGCTTCACTGGCACATACTTGTTACCAAATACACACTATTTCCTCTGATGTATGTGCAGGCCAAATCATTCATGAAAACATCAGTAAGATGAAAAGTAACAGGCTCCACAGACAGGCATACAAGACTGCACACTTCCTCTGTTAATCAGAGTTGTCTTTCACTAAGTAAAGGCCAGTGATGTGTGAAACTGAGACGTGCAGCATGTGACTCCATTAATGAATGAATTGCTTTCAGCAGAGTGTGTGCGCACATGCATTTGTGTGTACGTCTTGAGAACACTGAAATAAGTACCTCCTCTGATCCCTTCTTGCAGATCACTCATTGCTGTGGATGGTTTTCATTTGTGTGTCTGTGTGTGAAAGAGGAAGTGCTGAACAGATAGGAGGTGTTAGCAAATCCTTCCATTCAACATCCAGCTACAGTTTGATATATCATTCATACAGAGTTGTAGTATCAAAGTCCAGGATTTTGACTGGAGTGTCGGTATGTAGGATTGGTAATTGGAGCCTATATTTCCTCTCCATTGATTAACTATGAATGGAGCTTAGTACTGTGCAGTTTAGTGAGGTGAACTCAGGCAATCATCCTCTGTGTTTATGTGTGTAAGTCGCTCTAACCTCCATTGTGTGCTCTGAGCAGAATCACTGGCTGAGTCCAAACAGCATAAGTGTTTCACAGTGATGCAGAAAAAGTCACATGACTGGTTCAAAACACTCTTGTATTCAGTAACCCAGAGCTAGCTGAGTTCATTCTATGACTTATAATTAATGGATATCACCATGCAAGGCCTCTTTTTTCAAGGCGAGGCTGCAGAACATGGCAATGCTCCCCATTTTTACCAAGAAATAAGTCAACAAATTTATTACACAACTTTTCTTGAAATTCTTAATTCAAAGTTGATCATAAAGCAATAGTCTCTATTTCTTGGCATTACTACTGGTACAGCTTTGTTAACTGACTCTGTTGAAATGACTGTGATGATATCAATCAGCCAAAAGAGGTTAAGTTAATTTGAAGTTTGTTTTCAGTGGTGAAAACTTTTGAAACATTAAATTAGGCAGAGGAGGTTAAAAAGGTGGTATGATGTTCTTATTTTAAAAAATGGATATAAAGCAATAATGCTGAATGCCCGTGCTGAAACCATGCCGATTTTCAAACCAAAACAAACTCATATGTTGTAGAAAAAAATCTCTGCATCTCTCAGTTACCTTCTTAAAATGCTGTGTTCTACGAAATAGCACAAGATCTTCACAGAACTTGCTGGAATGATGACATCATTAAAAGGCTCTTGTGACTGGAATTGAGCGTTGGGGGCCTTAAGCACCAAGGCTCAAAGCTCTGCCCCTGCCTCCTCTAAAACAGTGGCTAAAATAACAGTTTTCTACATTACCGATGTGAGGAAGAGTTTTTTGTAGCTATCGATCTTGTAAAGCTACTACAGCTGCACCGAAGGGTTAGCATCAAGGCCAAAAGAAATAGCAACACCCCCTCTTTAAAGGCATATTCTGTAGGCTTTGACAGAAAAATCTATAGACCATTAGTGGAAATGATTAGCTAAGCGTGAGTGATAAAAGCTTTGTCTGTTTAAAGAAGATTACAAAGTTAAACATGAAAGGGCAATAATCCAAAACTTGTGTCCTTCATTACTGACAGACGAATCAACACAAATCTAAGAAATCATAATATTGTGTCTTGGAACGAGGAGTCTTGGCTCAATAATATTTTCCATGTATCATAAACTGAGGTTTTTCCTGTAAGGCCTCAACAGTGACTTGCAGAATAATGTGACCATGTTTTTTTTTTTTTTTCTTGTTATGGTGGCAGCTGACGTCTAATCTAGATGGAGCCACAGATCGGAAAAAAAACTTGTGTTCGTGTTTATTTGGGGGTTAAATCACAAGGGAGGCAGTCACAGCATGGAGGCACAAGTTTCTCCCGAGGCGATGGTCCATCTGGAAGAGAAAACATGGAGCCAGCATAATACAGTTCCTGTTTTAATTATTTTATTTCTGTCTGTGTTTCTGATCAACTCTTGGTTAACCCTGAAGCAAGAGAAAGAGCATGGTTTCCCTGTTATTTTTCTGTCTGCCTTTGAAAAGTAAGCACATACATTCATCTGACTCGACAGTAACCTTGATTTTGGTAGAGACCAATTTCTAAAATCTGGTTGAGTAGTTTTACATCTTAGAAGAGAAAGATTACAAGATGAAAATTTATTCATTTATAATTTCAGGCTCAGTGCACGGATCAAGATTATGTAAAGAACTCTAGGCTACTATATTATACTATACTATACTATACTATACTATACTATACTACATACTATATTTGGAAATAGTTTTGGACAGGATCTACAAAAATCAGAATCAGAATCCCTTTTATTCACCAAGTATCTTCAGGATTCATTCATGGTTTTCAACTCTCTCTATACAAACATGTATGAATAAACATTAAATATCAAATATATATTAACAGAGGAGGAGTTATCAAAAGAAAAATCTGAAAAAAAGAAGAAAAAACATATCTAGGTCAAATTGTGCAACAAATAAAGCCATTAAATGTGCAAAGGAGAAACAGACACAGACAAGCAGACTGTCATTCATCACATGAAAGTCGTTTGCCTACACTCAAACAACCTACTTACCCAACATCTGTTGCTTTGTTTTCCACATAAAAGAACAAACAAATTGAAACTCAGGTGATATAAGAGCATAAAACATATCAATTAGCTGGTATAAAATGCATGAATAAATCATCTCTATTTGTGTTTCTTAAGATGTTTATATTGTTGCACTCGAAATGTAAATCACTTGTTTTAAATATGTCATGATGTCCCTTGCATCTTGAGCCATTTGAATTCATTGTTTTTCTTTTCATTGTATGTGTTGGTATTATTTTTATCTTAAATTACTATCATATTTCTATTTCATCAATTTAATGCTTTTTAAAGTAAAATCCAATCTGCTGTTTTTGGCCCTGTATGCACAGATCCCATGAGCGGCTGGTCCATAACTCTGACTGCGTGCCAGGCCCTCCACTAACTATTGATCCACCGGTGCACTTTAAATGTAACTCAACTCTCAGCCCGCATTAATCCTCTCAGCCCCCTCACCCTGCATCCTGAGGCTGCAGCATCCAAAACTGCCTACTAGGGTACCGTTTCTAACTGGAAATTATCGATCCTGCATGGATCATCTGATTATGATGTGTTTTATGACTCGCTGGATGGGAGCTTTATTGTTTTAGTGGCCGCATCTGGTTTCTGATGATGGACTTGATGAGGTCAGTGTATGGGTAGGGGAGGGGTGAAAAACACAGAAACAATGGAGTAAGAGAGAGGCAGAGTGATGTGTTAGAGGGGAGAGTTTTAATCAATACTCTAAAGCATGACATCATCGTTTAGTCGGTCTGGAGGGACACCAGGCACTTTGCCAGGAACCCACAGCAGCCAGACCCGGACTATGAATCATTAATGTCATTGGCTCGTCCATCCCTCTACGCTGGTTCAGTCCAGTCTGATATCTCAGGCTGGGACACCTTTCAGCCAGCAAAGTGTTTGTCAACAACTGATTTTTAAACAGTGCTGTGGAGCTCAGTTAGAGGAACTTAGTGAGGTGCATACTGTAAAGTGACACAACTGTTCACAACAAAACAACACCACTACATTTACTACTTCCTCTACATGTACTGCTGCTTCTTTAATAGCACAATATTTTCCTGTTCATATGACAGTACACACTGCAGCTACCCTTTTAGAATGTAAACCCTGCATAAAATATGCAAATGTTTGTTTTTGTTTTGTCAGCTCACATGTAATGTGACCACACGAGAGAGCCTTAATAAACACCAAAGCTGTAGTCACTGAGGCAGACATCTCACATCCTTGTTTTTTTTTGTTTCTGAGCAGAAGTTGTAGTCACGTATCAAGTGTTTTAAATAAACAGAAATTCAAAGCCCTGTGTCGGACATCAGGACAAAGCAGCACAAACTGCTCAATGGGACCGCTCATGTTGGTTGTAAGGAAAGTCGGCGTCTCTTGCCTTAGCTTGTCGGAAACTTGCTAATTCTCTTTTTTTTATGGCATAGGAAACCAGAACAGAAAGAGATGCTTTTAGACCAACAGTCATTGCTAGTTTTCAGATTGCAAGATGTGACTGAATGAAGAAGAAGAACATTCTGGTACTTTTATGGCCTGCTGCTTTTGATACACATGTACTTAACCTCTCTAATCCCAACAACAGAAACATGGTTATTGGAAGCAGCTAAAGTTTAAAGAGCTATTCATCTAGTTACAAATAAATCTCTGTCTTAATTTTTTTTTTACTACCCATTGGTTTTTGGACAACTTCTAGCAGCTGTTATGACTTGTGCTATCTATCAAAGACATAAAGCATAGAGGACTTATCTTCAAAATATATCATTTAATATAATAACTACAATGACCATATTCTAAAACCCCCAAATAAAACAAACAATGTTGAATAGTATTTAGAGATCAATTTCAGCTGTCTAAAATGAAAAAAGATAGAAAAAAATGGCTTTTTTGAGATTTTTTCTTTTGCTCTTATCAAGTTAAAATTTTGTGATCAAAGTAAAAAAAAAAATTAGATAAAAAAAAAAATAATAATAATAATCTCAATTTTTTACTTTTCAATATCGACATTTTTACTTTTTTTTCTCATGAATTTGGAAAAATCAGAAAAACTGACAAAATTAGCTTACAATTTTTATTTCTCATCTCAAAATTTCAACTGGTGTGAATTTTGAGGAATTGTATAAAATCCCCCCAGACATAACATTATGACCAAAAAGGAGGACGTGGCAAAAGAGGACGTATGGTCACTCTAGCCTGCCCACTACATTATAAAATGCTTTAAAAAGGAAATTTTTCTTGCCTCAGTGTCCAAAATTTAGAAACTTCTTAAATCTTGAAGTTTTAATAACAGACTTTGAGCCATACCATGCATTCATTGTCTTTTGTCTGAAAAACTACTTGGAAATTGACGTCCTATGATATGATCATTATATGTACAAAACAATTTTTAAGACATGAAACAACTCACATCTATGAGATGACAGCTGCCACATGCTTAATTTAGCAAACCCATTAGATGGTGAAAAGAAAGAATCGTCTGCCACAACCTGCTGACCTCTAGACAGGACAGGACAGCTTGTCTGGAGGTCATTAGAACAGACCCCACACACACACACACACACACACACACACACACACACACACACACGCACACACACACACACACACACACACACACACAGGGATGCAGAAGGTATACCATACATACATGATATGTGAGACTGACTCAGACACAGAGTGATGGAGACAGTCTATGAATGGAGTTAGACATTAGTTAGTATTCCTGCTGTCTGGAGGTGAATTAGTCTCTGATGGATTATTAATGAAGCCAGGGGAGCCCCCAGTAACCCGGTACTCTCACCCATTTTAATTTTAATGATCCAGGCACATCCGACCTGCTGTATATCCTTACTGTCTGAGGTGAGCAGACAGACTACAACTTCAGAAACATGAGGACACTACATATCCATCTGTGCCTCTAATTAGGCCATCAACAATTTCTGAAATAAACTTCCTCTTAAAAAATCATATTGGTACACTGAGGTTATCCTATAGATTTTAACATCTGTGTGTGAAGAATCAAACGTGAAGACTGATAACTGGCTTTATTTCCAGTTAAAGGTATGATGACTAATTAAAAAAAAGAAATGAAGAAAGGCTTTCTGAGTCTTTTGTTTTTTGTTCAAGTGGTGGACAAAATGACAACAGGGCTGAGTGGCAGCTCCATATCTGACTCCCCCGATGGTCAGTACAGCTCCAAGGATACCAATGGGTGTAATGTGAGACCTTTTAGAGCACCTTGTTGAAAGCCTGGCAGGTCCACTTAGGACCACTTTTAAACGATCCTGGGAAGTTCTGCTAATGGAAGTTAAAAGAAAAAGTAATCCAAGAGGGAAAAGATGAATGCAAGATTATGCCATTGACATTGTAACTGGAGACAGTGGCCGTGCGAGCCACAGAGGTGCTGTAAGGTAACTCCACAATCAGTATTCTAACGGTGATACCAACAGATGCTGAAACCTCCAATAAATAGCAATATTCAAATAAGACACACAAAAAAACACTCACAAAAAGAACAGCACGTTTTGAATTAATTAAGATATTTTAATGGATAATTAAAAGCTCTGATCTATAGGTAGGAATTGATCTGGGCTGGGGGAAAAAAGAGGAAAACATAAAAACTGCCATCAAACTGCAGTTCCTCGACTGACCACTTGAGGATGCCTCAAAAGTAAGTCAATCACCAAAAAAACAAACATGGTTTTCCGGTGTGAGTCAGCCGATCAGAATGAACCCCTGTCATCCTGTCTGTTTTGCCAGATTTAAACATGGCACTGGGATCTTATGTCTGGATGGTTAAAAAGGTTATCCAGAGGCTTTAGTCTTCATTGCCACTTTTTACTGCATGTTTTACCCCACTTTCTGCTCCACATATTTCCTTTCTCTCCTCAGCTGTCAATAAACTCCTGGATTTGCTTCAATAACAAACAACTTGAGTTTTTTCATGCCCTCTGGAACTGACCTCACTCAAGAAGAAAAACAAAGAGTTTAACCCACAAGACTGACCCACAACATACTAACAAGCCTCAAAGCTGGACATAGCAAAGACTGATAAGTTATTCTGGTCATACTGAAGGCCCTGCTGAAGTGAGTTTATATCTAAGACCAGCACACACACGTTGAAAGTCACCTGGCGTGAGAAAGAGCAGATACTGTAAATGTTCATCTTTTCCCATGTGGGATCAAAAGATTCCCACAGTGGCTTCTGCATGGATATCTAATCAAATCCCTCTTGAAAATCTCCTTTCCAAGCTCAAAGAGAGGTGAGAAGTTCTCCGCATATCCACAGAGGTTAATCCCATCATAGCTGCCAAAAACACACGCGACTAAACACATGAGCACATGCTTATGTACACTAATAAATGTGTGCACACATACAGGCTTTTATTCTCACACATAAACACACTCACACTTCAGCACACTGGGTTTTTTGCTGTGCCCCAGTTGCCATAGTGACAGGGTGACAGAATATTGAGCTCTGTGTGTGAGTGTGCGCACGTGTGTGTGTGTGTGTGTGTGTGTGTGTGTTTTGTCACACTTCACCCTCTACCAGATCGTGTTGAGTGTTGATTTGTGAGGATTTCAGGAGTGCTTTGCGACATCACGGGTGTGTGTAAGTGATTCTGTCAATCCCAGTGTGTATGTGTGTTTGTGTGTGTTCATACGTGAGTTAACTGTGTGACTTTGTGTGTGTGTGTGTGTGTGTGTGTGTGAGTGTGTCCGTGTGTGTGTGTGTGTGTGTACGTGTGTGTGCATCAGGAAACAGAGGAAACACTCAAGCTCGTCTGTCGGCACTCCAACCAGAAATAGGACTTATGAACACCTACTCACCAGATAAGAGCCTCTTTTCCATAGAGCCCCAGACTGAAAATCACTCTGACCGCTCTGACTCAAATGTACTCATCTTCCCCCCCTGAATCACCCTTAGAAGACTGACTTTTACAAATAAGTGTCTGCTTTGTAACTTTAATTTGGGGAAAGTAAGGTATTGGGTTTAAGGGACTGCGTTGCAAAATTCAGGGAATTACATTTACCATATTGATCTGTCATAAAAACATCAGTCTCAACAAGCTTTTTGAAGAGGATATAACTACTGGTTTCCAGAAATTAAGGAACACAGATGTCAAGGCTTAAAATATGCAAAAGGTCAAGAAAAAAATGACCGGATTGCAAACCAGACTCTTAATGGAGGGGGGCTCAAACACCAAGGGCCACCCATTACTCATCTTATGGAGGGCTTCCAGTCACAGTGTTGCCAATTTAGGAGCTTTGTCATTATGTTTAGAGTTTAGAGACTCTGATGTGAAAGCATGTATCGATTATACTGCTCTCAACATGCAGTCAGTGCTGCCCGACTGTTGGACCCCCTGTCCCAAACCACTCACCAGCGGACAAGTCTTCCTGACTCACACAACAGTCCCCCAAGCTGCAGCTCTGAGCCAAAGAAGGTGACTGCATGCAAATGAATCACACATGTGTCTTTCAGGTCATTTTTCTGGTTCCAAGCCCTGACAAAGGAAGGAGGGTTGTCATTTTGACACTAAAAAACAATAGCAGAGGGTTTATGTGTAGTTCAAAACATATTTGCATTGTTTTTGCTTACTTTTTGTATTTCCCTGGCTGCTAAAATGGTGTCATGGTCTCTCTTTAAATTAGAGAAACTCAGCAGCCAGTAAGTATGAGATATTTAAAATCTAATAATATGAGTGAAAGGTCCAAAAATTGCTAAGAAATTTCCTCACATAGTTTCATCATTTCTTTTTCTTTTTGTATGGAACATGATCATTTTCGGATTTATGCTAGTCCCGGAATGTCCTTTTTGTCCGTGAACTGCAAATTTCATTGTCTATATGCGACACCAACAAGGTTTCGACCACAAAAAAATTGAATGAATCAAGTCTTTGAGGGTGAAAATCATTCCTATTCTTGTGTTGCATAAGTAGTTCCTCTGCCCTCCCTGTAACTACATACACCCGTCATTGCTGCAGCAGGAAGTTTGGTGGTTAGCATGTTGGATGTTAATGGTCAAAGCGTCTATTTTCAGACTGCAACCTGAGACGAATGGCAGCTGCGTGGACCGGGACTGAGCCACCATCCCTGAGCACCGGACAGGAAAGGCAGAACGGACACCGGGGGTTTAGATGTCAGTCTGTGTGTGTGTGTGTGTGTGTGTGTGTGTGTGTGTGTGTGTGTGTCAGAGAGGAGAGGAAGCGGACATAGACACCAGAGTCCACGTCTGATATGTTGGGAATCTGTCACCTCCGATCACATGGTGGAATCTGTCACACTGGGCCAAGGACAGGCCAAGACTTTCCCACAGTCAGAGTTAGTCAGAGACAGACTGATGGATGGATAGACAAAGAAAAAAACTGTTAACCCACAAAAAATTACAAAATGGAATAAGCTCTAACTCTCAGTTTTTGAGGCAAAATTAGTTTAAATAAATCTTGAGAAAATAAAAACCTCTTTGAGACAGTAAAGGGTAAAGTAATTGAAATAATGCCAAGAAGGTCGATCTAAATTAACATTTAAACAGAGAGGAAATGTTGAAATGAGACTACATGCTTCAGCACAAAACCACAAAGCACTCCAAAAAGGCAAAACTACTCCTCTCTACTCCTCTCCTTGCTGCTTCTCTCCTCTCCTTTCCTCTCCTCTCACAGCTGAAACCCCTCTGATAATGATCTGTTTTCAGCCCACTATGTGTCTCTGTCTAAAGCGTGTGGTTTGTTAGCTGAGAGAGCGTCAGGGCAGACTGGAGCTGACCCTGTCACATGCTGCCGTTATCACACAGCGAGACTGAGGAGATATCATAACCATCAAGACTCTAAGAGAGAAAACAGAAATGAATGTGTTTTGCTGGGTTGTTAAAAAAATGAGCTGCTTAATATCTGTTGCACAACATGATACATCTGACTATTTTAGAAAATAAGGAAAAAAGTCAGTTACTTCTTATCAGGGTGTCAGTTTTGATCTATGAGATGAGATAAATTAAAAAAGTGTGTCGCAAAGGGCAGAAACAACTGCACAAATTATTGCAGGTGCAAAAACCATGCAAATCCAAAAGCAGAGAACAAATGCAAAAGAATTAGTGTGCCACTAAAGACATGGCAGTAGAAAGGCCTATTTGGGTGTTCAGTGGAAAAGATTTTTAGCGAAATGAACTGTTTCTTCACGATCCAAACTTTTCTCATACTTGTCAAGAGAGTGAATTTTTTGAACAGATGAGAAAGTGGCACTCTGTGAGGACACAATGAGCTCATGAGCTTGTGCATACTGTATTATAATGTAACTTTTGCTTCAATGTAAAGGGCTGCCTTAGAATTCCATGATAGGTCAATAAATAAATATTGCTCTAACAGGTTTGCATTCCCCTGATGACCGTTTTGGGAACTTCTTGATCAGCCCAGAATGTAGTTAAAAAATTAACTGCGTTTTCATACTTGATTACACTCATCACAAGTTCACATATTTCATTGCTTTCTTTTTCCAAGACAATAGGTTTAATAGATTTTCTTAAAGCAGGGTGAATTTATCCAGGCTTAAAGTGTGAAGAACAACATTTTATCTGTGTGCAGCACGTATCCTCCTATTTTCACAGAAATCTTCATCATGTCATTTTTTTCATGGTGATGAAAAAGCATCATAACCCTTTTATCTTCATTTCAAGACTCTTGTTGGTGGTAGTTAAATGTATTTCTTCCAGCAGGATATATTTAGCAGGTGTAATTTACAGAGCAAACGCCTCGTGCAGGAATCCCTCATCTACTTAAGGGATTCCATTCAGTGTGATGATAGACACTAATCTGTGTTTGTGTGTGTGTGTGTGTGTGTGTGTGTGTGTGTGTGTGTATGTGTGTGTGTGTGTGTGTGTGTGTGTGTGTGTGTGTGTGTGTGTGTGTGGTTGTGTGTGTGTGTGTGTGTGTGTGTGTGTGTGTGTGTGTGTGTGTGTGTGTGTGTGTGTGTGTGTGTGTCAGAGAGGAGAGGAAGCGGACATAGACACCAGAGTCCACGTCTGATATGTTGGGAATCTGTCACCTCCGATCACATGGTGGAATCTGTCACACTGGGCCAAGGACAGGCCAAGACTTTCCCACAGTAAGAGTTAGTCAGAGACAGACTGATGGATGGATAGACAAAGAAAAAAACTGTTAACCCACAAAAAATAACAAAATGGAATAAGCTCTAACTCTCAGTTTTTGAGGCAAAATTAGTTTAAATAAATCTTGAGAAAATAAAAACCTCTCTGAGACAGTAAAGGGTAAAGTAATTGAAATAATGCCAAGAAGGTCGATCTAAATTAACATTTAGACAGAGAGGAAATGTTGAAATGAGACTACATGCTTCAGCACAAAACCACAAAGCACTCCAAAAAGGCAAAACTACTCCTCTCTACTCCTCTCCTTGCTGCTTCTCTCCTCTCCCATCCTCTCCTCTCACAGCTGAAACCCCTCTGATAATGATCTGTTTTCAGCCCACTATGTGTCTCTGTCTAAAGCGTGTGGCTTGTTAGCTGAGAGAGCGTCAGGGCAGACTGGAGCTGACCCTGTCACATGCTGCCGTTATCACACAGCGAGACTGAGGAGATATCATAACCATCAAGACTCTAAGAGAGAAAACAGAAATGAATGTGTTTTGCTGGGTTGTTAAAAAAAATGAGCTGCTTAATATCTGTTGCACAACATGATAGATCTGACTATTTTAGAAAATAAGGATAAAAGTCAGTTACTTCTTATCAGGGTGTCAGTTTTGATCTATGAGATGAGATAAATTAATAAAGCGTGTCGCAAAGGGCAGAAACAACTGCACAAATTATTGCAGGTGCAAAAACCATGCAAATCCAAAAGCAGAGAACAAATGCAAAAGAATTAGTGTGCAACTAAAGACATTGCAATAGAAAGGCCTATGTGGGTGTTCAGTGGAAAAGATTGTAAGCGAAATGAACTGTTTCTTCACGATCCAAACTTTTCTCATACTTGTCAAGAGAGTGAATTTTTTGTACAGATGAGAAAGTGGCACTCTGTGAGGACACAATGAGCTCATGAGCTTGTGCATACTGTATTATAATGTAACTTTTGCTTCAATGTAAAGGGCTGCCTTAGAATTTCATGATAGGTCAAAAAATAAATATTGCTCTAACAGGTTTGCATTCCCCTGATGACCGCTTTGGGAACTTCTTGATCAGCCCAGAATGTAGTTAAAAAATTAACTGCGTTTCCATACTTGATTACACTCATCACAAGTTCACATATTTCATTGCTTTCTTTTTCCAAGACAATAGGTTTAATAGATTTTCTTAAAGCAGGGTGAATTTATCCAGGCTTAAAGTGTGAAGAACAACATTTTATCTGAGTGCAGCACTTTCGTATCCTCCTATTTTCACAGAAATCTTCATCATGTCATTTTTTTCATGGTGATGAAAAAGCATCATAACCCTTTTATCTTCATTTCAAGACTCTTGTTGGTGGTAGTTAAATGTATTTCTTCCAGCAAGATATATTTAGCAGGTGTAATTTACAGAGCAAACGCCTCGTGCAGGAATCCCTCATCTACTTAAGGGATTCCATTCAGTGTGATGATAGACACTAATCTGTGTTTGTGTGTGTGTGTGTGTGTGTGTGTGTGTGTGTGTGTGTATGTGTGTGTGTGCGCACGTGTGTGGACGTGTGTGGCACAATCACACATACAGATGCAGACATCTCATCCACTGTGCTGTTAAGCCTAGACTCATGTTTGCCAATAAGTAGTGCTGACACAGAGCCAAGGCCGCAACAAGACCAGGGGATTTGTAGATCATTAGTAGCCCCAACAAACGCGCACACACACACACTTTCACACACTGTGTTCTGTGTCCCCTGCAGGAAATGACTCGATGATTCTTTCACTCTCCCAACAGATAATGGACACTAATGAGGTGGGACTGACGAAGCAAAGAGTCCAAACGAGAGAAGAGCAGAAAGAGGAACAAATGAAGGAGACAAAAGTACGTAAAACAATCATGACAGGGAAAAAAATACATTCATTGAATTAACTTTGGAAACAATTAAAACCATCTGAATGATACAAGAACACCCTGTGAGCACATAATGAGATTACGCTGTGGAAAGAACATTTATGATTATTTTCCAGAGAGCTCTCATCCATGCTGATACCAAACTCGTGTTCTCCTCCGTAATAAAGCACTTGACATGCAGCCTGCACACGTTTACTCAGAATAAACAACAAAGACGCCAGGAATGGAATTAATACCCACTCATCAACCACCTCAGTTCTGCCTCCTAGTTCATTACACTGAAATGAAATGAAGCCTCGGCTTCTGTAAATCTAGGGGTCCTGCCCAAAGACGGGCAGGGTGACGCAACGATATCAAAACATTACAGTTAAATTCAGCAGATGCAAATCTGACAGTAATAGCAGACCTAATTTTTCACAATATGAGACCCCAGAAGGTGAAAAATGATGACAGTTTTTTTTTTTTCCAAGAAAAAAACCATTCATCAACAAGTAGTCCCAACTTTCAAAACAGATTTCCCACAAAGTTTCTCCTGGTGAAACCAAGTTTAATTGTAGTTACCATTTGTTACCTCTGACATGTTTATTATGTACATTAAGGGGAAAAAAAGCAATATTGGCCCAAGAAAATCGTTGGCCTGTATTGTATATACCCTACAAAATAATCCATCTCAAACAATCTCTACCTCAGATTTCACTTTCAAGAGAAGTAAAATCACTTCTCATGTTCCTCAAAGTACAAAAGTATTTGGCACAAGACATACCACAAGAACTATCAAGACATTAATACTATGTAATACAAACAAAACAAATCCACAAATTAATCCTGACTATTACATGGTGGGTAAGTAAGTAGTGGTAAGTACTCTAAACTAAATTGCTGGTTAAAAAGCGAGTAACCTGACTTTTAATTTGATGCCAGTGGAAAATGAGAACCACAGAGTATTGTGCAGTTCTGGTTTAGTGGAGGACCCGTCGTGCTGTTGTACTCAGATTCATCTGCACAGGTTTGAAATGTGCATACAGGAGGGCCTACGAGTGAGGAGTTGCAGTCGTCAAAGTGTGATGCACAGAGAGCCTGTGCCAGTAACTGTGTTGCATGCTCAGACAGGTAGACTCAGATCTTCCTGAAGTTGTTAGAGGAAATTGATGTGACTGAGCATCCAGACCACATGAACCTCAAAAGCTTGCAGGTTGTCAATCATGAGACCTGGGGCAGACTTTGAGGGACTGCGAGCAGAATATCAGTCTGTGAGAGCGATTTCAGGCCATGGGCAGTCCATGACAGGATGCATGCTGGGACTTTTCTGTCATCTGGCGGGAAGTTAGAGACCCTGTTATCCTGACACACAAACTGGATGGAGTTTTTTCCTTCTTCATTCATACAGATCTAATTAAATCTTTCCTTAACACCCAACTCCATACTGTATGACTGTTGGCAAGCAGAGCAGAAAGAGTGAGCGATGGTTACGCAATACTATGTTTCTTTCTTTTCATCCAAGCTGCTATTTTAAAACGTCTCTATGAATAAACAGCCTTCGGTGAGTGTGTGTGGAGGACACAGCTCGAGGTCGGCCTTTCTGTCAGAGCGTTCATGACTCTGAGATCTGTTGTAAAACAGTATCTATTCATATCTCTATTTTTTGAAGCTAGAGGTGTGAGTGCAACAGGCATGGCCTGGATTTTTGCTCTTATCTGAGGAGCAAATTTCATACAGAAGTAGAGCAAGAAGGTATGATGCAGGAAAGACTTAGTTTTATTTCTGTCTGCAGGAACAGAGGGGAAAACTGGAATACAAAGTCAAAACAACCAGTGAAAGTGAAACATACTTGTATGCATTTCTTACATTGATGTATTTACATCTCCACTGTTGGGAATCCCACAGCAATATATGACAAATTTAAAAGTAGTTCAAGCCTTTAACAGAGCAAAAAGCAAAGCATGGATGTTGAAATTTAGGCTACAGCAGGAATGCTTTCTCAGTTTCAGCGCATGAGGATGAAGGGCTTATTGGAGGATTAAACAGCAGCTCCTTAAATCTTTATTCACTTTTTGAGTAGAAGCTGTGAACTCTTTTTAACCCACAAACTGGAGTTAGTGGGGCTTATATAAACTCTCTCTGTCAGTGAGAAAGCCCTTAAGCGACTGCAACACAAACTTCTCTCTAAAACCACAAATACATGTTAATTAATGTAATCACTCAAAAACAGTGGGCTTGAACCCAGAGGAGAAATACAAAGAGAGTCAGGGTAAGATAAAAGTTCAGGTTTAATAAGGTCATGAATGGGTTCAGAAGCAGGTAGAAAGTCAAACTAGGGAAGCTCAGTCAGAGAAAGATAAAAAGCATAGTCAGCAAGATGAAGCATGGAAACTTAACAGCTGCAAACTCAACACTCTGATAGGGGATGAATGGAAAAGGGCTTGAGTGCTGCAAGGCTGTTCAGGGCAATGGGAAGCAGGTGAGTGGGTGGTAGGTTAGAGGAATGGTGTGAAAAAGGTTACAAGAAAGTACTGCTCAGTTTGAGAAATAAAGAGCAAGAGGACTGGGAATGTTTCTCAAACAGCCTTATTTGCCAAGAAAAAGATCTTAGTGGTGGGAAAGAGGAAGAGGAGCATCCTGTGGTGTCAGACGACTAGTCATAACATCACACCTTTGGCACTGTCATCACTGGCTTTGTGTACCCTTGTGTGACGCTTAAAAAAGGGGTATCATGCTTTCCAATAATTCAAACACTGATATAAAGAAATAGTGCTGGATGTCCATACTAAACGTGCACAGATGTTTAAACAGCTGCATATTCTTGTGTTGTAAAATTCCCCAAATCTGTCAACTGCTTAAAACAGTCTGTACTAAAAGATAGCAGGAGTTCTTTAGGAAACTCGCTGAATTGGTGAGGTCTTTGCATAAGGATCTCCTGACTAGTTCATGACCCGTTGGAAATATGCCCTAGAAAGGTCTGCAACACTCCTGCCAACACACGGCAGAAAGTAAAGCTTTTGCTCTAGCTTAATTTGAAAAAATAAAATATAGAAAAATAGTATGATTAGTATTGATGGTGACACACCCTTTGACCCTGTAATTGGGTGAATCATCAGACCAAATGACAAGGCTGGGGGGCAAGGTAATTTCCTGCTTTTTCAAAATCAAACCTAGGTAGGTATGCTCCATAGGGCTTATCCAATCAGGGAGGAAAGGGGAGTCTTTAAGGAACAGCAGTTAAAACCTGGAGTCTCAGACAGGGGCTAAATTAAGGTTTTTTCTAAAACACCAGTTTGAGAAAAATAGGCTCTTTGTAAATCATTAACAGATACTGTGCTACAAAGGATAGAAGGACAATTTCAAGTCTAAAAAAAGCACAATGCCCCCTCCCGCAGTTCCCTGAGGCACATTAAATCACAGCTTGAGAATAGTTGCTTTAGAAGCCATAAGCAACAGCTACTGGAGAGTTTCAGCCTGGTAGAAATTGACAGCAACAGCTGCAGCACAAACTCTGACAACCTAACCACTTCATGAGCCCTCAGGTGAGAGCAGTTTCTCCAATGAGCAGATACAGAGCATGGCAGTCAGAACTATAGCTGAGCAAGATGACACCAAACATGTCAGTCCATAAAAGTCACTACTTTATGGGGGAATTCCCAAACTAGTCCTATCAGTGCCTCAAGAAGGGCTTGCTTATCTGTGCACACCAGACAATATGATACAATACACCATAAAAGATGTGATAGAGTGTCATTAAGTGTAGCAAGGTGTAATTGAACCAGATTGAAAAAAAAAAAACTTTTTGGCAGAGTATACCATGTTACATGATGTTGTGTAATGTTATATCAACTCCTGTCTGAAGTAAATGTGAGTGTGCAGGTGTTTAAAAAGTGTATACACTAAAATGAGATTTTCATTATGAATGTCTGGTCTCTGATTCAAGCTGCATCTTTAGACCCAATTTCCTGAGATGGTGTGATGCTGCATAAGCAGAAAATGAGCAATTTCCTTGCTCTAGGACCCTTCAGTAGGGTGCATTTACGTGAAAAGGGTCTAAATCAGCGTGTCACCCTGCCAGCCTCTCCTATAATCATCACATGGTCTGATATTCACGCTGTCACGTTCGTTTCAGCTGAGGTCAGTTCAGGTCTGTGGAAGTCATTGCAGTGGTTGATTATGCAAGCTGATAGACAATCCACTGGAGTAAGATAAAACTGTGGCTAGAGTCCACAGAATCATGATAAGCGCTGAGTAACCATGACAGGATGTTACGCGAATATCAAAGAGCCAGTAATGGCAGACTTTTCTCTTATAGTAGTTTTAGTAGTTGCACAGTATCTGCATAAACCTCCCACACACTTGGGTCTTCCAAAAGGCTGTGATTACTTGTTCTGGTTTATGTGAGAAGTTCAGCTGGTCCTGCTGAGCTCTGCAACAACGCCACTTCCTTCCTGTTACAGGTTGCTATAGTAATAATAAGGGAGAACTCTGTTATCAACCGACAGATCAGGCCAAAAAAAGTATTTTTATCTCCACTTCCCCATCACTCTACCTCACTGAGAACTGTGTGTCCTTTCGGGTTTCAGTGAACAGCATTTCCAAGAAAGAAAGACAAAATTAAAACTAGATAACAACAACGAGAACAGTCATTGAAGTGCAGTCATAGTGAGTTATTGAAACATAGCTGCTTGAGAGGACAAACACACAAACAGCACCTTTAGATATGAGGATGTATGTTAGAAGTTACAACTCAAGTGATTATGTGTGTTATAAAGAAAAAATGAAGACAAACAAACAAACAAAAAGGTAGAATCTACAGAGAGGCTGTGCAAGGAGTAGTTTGATTTTTTCTTGTAATGTTTGAATGTAGTGGGAAATAACTCTTTGTGAAAGCATCACCTGCAGGCATCACAGGTGAAAGAGTTTCATTGAAAACTGAGAGGCATATTGAAAATTCATCCTTTTCTTGCTTGAATGGAAACTAAGTGTTTGAAAAAGTCAAGGTTCGACACGCTAACTTATTTAGAGCGAATCCAATTCAGCAGAAATTATCCCTCATAGAACTCACGATCATAGCACAACAGTTTTCTTTCCCCTTTAATACGAAAGGACATTTTATGTTAAGATATTACTTTTGATAGTAAAGTGCACTAAATATCAGATTCTTTAAAGCTTTTATGCAAGCAATAGTATAAAAGGTGACTTTAAAGTAATTGTCTGGTAATACAAGGAAGAAGTCTTGTTGTCAAGTACATTATACAAGACTCGTTATGACATAAAATAAAAGAAACAAAAGATAATGGATTATTTTTTGTTTTACAAAATACTGGAAAAAAAGAAAATAAACACCAAAATAAAACAAATAAAATGCCAAACTGCCATACACAAAAACAATGACTTTTAACTGCATTAAATCATCTGATAAATTCTTCAAACGCAAATGGCCCGTCATGGCCGGATAAGCTATTTATACAGGGTACTTCAGAGGTAAAAACCATTCTCATTCAGAAACTAGTCTCAGTGTGTGTCTTGGGCCCATCTCACATAGTGCAACAATTTCTAATTTAACCATCTGTCTCCGTGAAGCTGCCAGGGTGAAAGAGGAGAGCAGAAACGATGTAATGGTGGCAAGCTCCCTCCTCAGATGATTGGGTAATTTAAAGGAGTCAATGTGCTAACAGTGTGCTAATCTACCTACAGGGAGCACACCGCAGCATTTCATTCATAATTCATGAATGCCAGAGTAGAGATCATGTCTGATCACTTATTATTTTATGGGTGCATATTACCTGTTGGCTGAAATATAACAGGATATATCCCACTGTGAGAGGAAAGATATGGAAGAGAATATGCATAATACATAGTTGAAGGGAGGCTGAAAAAAAAGAAAAGACTTGCCGGTACATTCAATCACAATTTTCTTCACTAAGTCTCCAATTTCAGCAAAATATACAGGGTTTATCAGCAATAAGAGCTATGAACATTAGAAATAAGACACTGAAGACTTGATTAATTCAGTATTCAGATTACAGATGATTCTGTGCTTTCATGCTTTACACTAACGCAGAACCTTACCAACTGTTGAGTTAACAGAGATGTGTGTATAAAAGGACTATACGACTAATGTTATGCAGGAAAATTTCCACAAAGGTCATACAGAAATAAAACCATTTCTGTACTGACAGACTGTATTACTGGTGTGACTGAGTGTAGTGTGGTAATCACCTGTTCTTGTTACTCTTTAACTCGTGAACAGATGTGTGGTGCACTTTATTGGTGTAGTGAGCACCTTAACCTGGCTGGACCAATGTTCATGGATTTATTTTTCAAACCTGAAAGGGATGCAAAGATCATGTGACAGTCAGGTGAAAGGACAGGAAGAAGTAAACTGGAGGGAGGGAGAATGTGGAGGAGGGGAAGTAAAAACAGCAGAAAACTTGATGAAAAAGTAGTTTTAAAAAAGGCGGAGATGGTCAATCAACTCCACAACAGTAAGCAGTTTACTGGAAATAAACAGAGGAAACAAAAAGCCACATGCCTGAGTTTCACTAAAATATTTGGAACAGTTATGAACAACAAGAGATGAGGTCTCCAGTTTTTTTAGAAATCCAGTTTGAAGAAATTTTTCATTTGAAAACTCTCATTAGATGTTCTGTTTTGCAGCTGGTACTTTTGCAAAAACAACACTGTATCAATAAATTATAGAAAATACAGTGTACTGTATATCACACTGTATAAAAGGCATATTTGAACGTTCAGGAAAACAACCTACACTACACCACAAGAATAAAATAAATACAACAGTTGCCTCATAGGTAATGACCCAAGGGTGAAAAAGATAAGAACACTCCAAATGTGTTTGCTCAACAAGGACAGGATAAAAGTCACATATCCACTAATGCTCATGTGGCTGCTCATGCGCACTGACAGCTGGTGTAAGCACACAGATGATACAGTCTGAGATCATGGCCTGAGAGAATTTGGATTTCCCTTCAGAGGATTTTTATTCTTGTGTTTGACAAAAGTGCTCCACATGACTCAGACAAGAGATCATGATTATATTTTCAACTTCATGACCCCTTGTTTTGTATGTGAGCTGTTAAGGCACAGTCAGGATAGTTGTAAATCAGAGTGTGGTTGAAGGTAAGCGTAAAATGTGTGTTTGTTAAGTTTGGTTGGAATGAAGACGCTCATGCATCTTGTCCAGTCTTGTCTTTGCTAAATGTGAGGTTTGGTTGTCAGGCCATGAAATGTCATGTGACGATACCCTCAGACCATCACTTAGCTGTAACTTATCTCACTCAGTTTTGGCTGGGGCCCACAACTGACCAATCTAAATAAAGTCTTAAACAGATCCATGTATTACTGAGCAGATAAAATCTGATGAGTCTGATCCCATGCCTGCTTTCCTCCTGGTTTTGAGGTTTCCGCTTTGCAGGTATGCAGGCTTGAACATGATAAAACATGAAGTCCCTCCTCTCATCCTTTCTCCCTCCACTTCCGTCCCCCTCCAAGCTCCCCCTCTCATTATGCTCTTGAAGTGGTGCGTTACTGGAGAGCGCACCGCGCTGGTTCTTTATATAACTGTAACAGAGAGCAGGGAGAGTACAGTGCACCAGAGTACAGTAGCTCTCTCAGTGGGAGGACGGGGCTCATCGAAGTACTGTAGCAGCAGGAGCTGTTATTGCAGTTATTTACTGTAATTATTTGAGCCTATTAAAGGAGCTGTCAAGAGAGAGACTTTCATGAGAGCCACCAGACCTGAGCTTCTGTATTTGTCAGTGTCAAGATCATGTCAGATCTTTTGTCAGTCAGAAAGAACTGAGAAGACTAATTCAAACAAGATGGAGTCATTAACAAAAAACAAGCCTGTGTGGCTTAGGTCAGTGTCATTACAGGATTGTATTGAATCATGTGGTTTTACATTTCTTAACAGACAAATTTTGCTTTTAGCTTCACTCTAAGCTGTAATAGTAATATAATCTTGTTTTGCAGATTTTCATGTGGATACACAGTGTGCACTAATCTTTTTGGAACTGAATTACTTTTGAATGATACAGACAGAAAGATTTATCTTTTTTGCTGAGATCTTTTTTTATTTTTATCTATTTTAGAAAGATTAATCCACATTTTGGCTTAGGTTTTTTCTCTCTTTTGGACAACTTGCCTCTCAACCTCTCAATTTTGCAGAACAAATATGAAGGAATTTGGACTGTTTTGGTTTAAATGGTGATCCTGTCAACTGGCTTCTTTTGGTCAAATATTTTAAGATAGTTACTCTGGTTGTGATCACATCTTCATTCTGTAGGACTTAAGCTGCTGTCAGATAGACCTTGTAAAGTTGTGTGAATGAATGGTGTTCAAGTGTATATGAATGGAAACATTGCAACATGGTTACCAAAAGTCAAATCAATGCCTTACTGATTTCTTTATGGAAACAGCAGTTTTATTTTTTGTTGGACTAAAATTCCATGAAGAAGGACAAAAGAAAAAGGCTCCAGATTTACACTTGCCATAGGTCCTTTTGGTTCTGAATGCGGCAAATGTTTATTGCTCAAGGTAGCTAATTTAGCACGTCTCACTTCATCAAATCTGAGTGTCACAAATGTCAACAAGACATTGATGCCAATGACAGTTTAAATCCTAAAAAGCTTCTCAACTTCTGGGGATGAATGTAGCAAAAAGTGGCCTCCATTGCAAAAACATGTGTACATATTTTTTGATGGAGACGTGAAGCGTGATTTTAGCTTTAGAAGCAAAGTGCTTCACTTTAAAAACATAACTTTTAATGTCAATGATGCTTTCCTTCAGTTTATGACACATTTCTAGTTTTAATTGCCCTAAATTACAGCCGGAAAAAGTCCTCATTACATGTACAGTGATAGTGATGATTGGCATGTGGAAAAGTGTCATCAGGGTGCCAGGAAACCAAAGAGTAATCAGTGGTTAGTTACAGTCACTCTGTCCCCGGCCTCCTCAAACACAAGCGTCTTCATATCCGTTATTCCACCTGTGCTGCCGCTGTAATATCCTGCCTTAATTACCACGAGGCAGCGGCTCACTTGATCGTGCGGTGGTGCAGGAAGTCACAGCGTATCCAAGAGGAGCCGCTGGAAAGAGGAGGGAGGAGGAAGCGGGGTTAACGGTGGAGGAGACGAGGAGCGATGAGGGGGAGATATTTTTAGCCGGCTCAGCTCAGCTCACAGCGCTGTCTCTAAGATGCTCTTTTTTACTTCCACCAACCCTACTTCTCGCTTCCTCACTCTGTTGCTTCTCGCTGTCAGTTTTCCTGTGCACATGTGCCATTATTACTCCCTAATTAAGGAGAAAGAAAGTGCAGTAAAGGTTATGTGAGGGCACCGATAATGGATGTGCAGGTATCAGACAATGAGCTCAGAGAGAGAAATGTAGGGTTTCTTTTCTCCCCCTACAGCCAGACTTACACTTACATTATATAGAATATAAAACCTTATATTGACTCAGAAAACTATTCATTAAAGGTACACACAGTATTTGAAAGCATCTATAAGATAATGACATTATAATCCTAGAGAAACCATCAAGCTGCCTTGAATTAGCAAAGTGGCAACAAACTGGGGAAGCTAGCTTGGCACTTTGTCCAGAGGAATTCAATAACCTTCAGCACCTCTTAATAGCATGAATAAAACTTACATTTTTGTTGTTTTTAGCAGTTTGTTTAAGATTAAATGCTGTTTGTTGGTTTTTTTCAGCTTTCTAATTGGTGGTAGCTAGCTTTGGTCACCCTTGGATGAAATCAGGCCGAATGTTTGACCATTAGAAACAATTGAGCTGGCTGGCTGCTTGCTTAAGCTTCATATTCACCATACAAATATGAGTTATATCGCTCAGCTTGTCGTCAAATAAAGTGTTTTTGTGTGTCTACATTTCAAATTTATGTATAAGTTGGCTATGTTTCTGTGCTGTCCTGATGTTTATGCTAAGATCAGTAACTGCACTCAGATGAGAGTAAAACTGTGAGTGCGTGCTATTTTTCTCTATCTCACACCAAAAACAAACTCTGCTGTACTATATAAATGGGATTACTGTGGTAAATGTAGCTGTCAGAGACCTTAGGAACCATAGCAAAGCATGATAAACTGTGAAAGTGTGTGTGATTGCAAAAGTGGAGTTTGAGGAAGTTTGTGGCTTTGAAAAATTTAAAAAAGTTGCTTAAGCCATTTTGTTCCGACCGCAAACAGGGTTGCTATATCTGACCAACAGTTTCCAGCTAAAACACACGGTAAATCCCACACAAATCTCGGCTTCTGTAGAAACTCATGTCAAAGCCTAATGGTACTGCGCAGGACAAGACCTATATCATTTTGTGGCACCTTGGTTCTCTCTTTTTTAGTATCATGCTCAGGTTGCCATGCTACAATACATGCAACGAGCCTTGAAGTTATACTATGGGACGGTGCAACCCAAGATGTAAACTCCAGATCAGCCTCCTGTTCTTTCTGTATACTTTTTGTATTTCTCAACTTTGACAATATGCAGTCTCTAAACGCCAAGTCCAGGCTAGAAAGGAAAGACCTTCAGTCCAACACACCTTAGTGTTACTTGGCTGAACTCTTCAGGGCACTTACAATTGGCAGTGACCGATACTACACCACAGTGACTCTTGTTTAAACTATGACTATTACAGATCAATGATACAAAGTTGGACTTATTCTTTCCGTTAAAAAAAAAAAAAAAAAAAAATACCAATGATAAGAGTGGAACAGTTTAATGAAATATGCAAGGTTTAATTTTTTTAATAGCAGCTGATGTTTTTCCTAGACTGTTTTCTAAAAAGCCTCTAAATGTTGTGAAAGCAGGCCAAATTTTAACAGCCCACTCAACGCTTTTCTGGCCCAACGTGTTCAAAATAAACCCAATTAGGCAGAAACCAGCCCACCTGACAACACTGACTGCATCTTTTTGACAAACTTATTTACAAACACAGGTTGCACTTTCAGCAGAGGGAAGTACATTTACTTGTTGATTCATAAATCAGTTATCTGCAATATAAGAGAACACACTTAACTTATTATTACTGTAAACACTGCTCTTTGCTTTAAGCAGTAGCAGTAGAGTAAACATTGTCATATCTTTATTTTATCTGATATAAGGCAATGTAAGGCTTGATAGTGAGCAGGTGCTTATGCAAAACATAATTCTGACAGGGTGAAACCATACTGGCTTATCACCTGGCCACTAGATGTAGACACAATGAAACTGATTTGAAGTATTGTGATAAAATTGAATTTTATCACTTTTAAATGATGAATTAAAGCTGCTTAAAAGTTACGTCACTTAACGTCACTTTACGTTAATGACGTTAAGATTCACTTTGACAATAGGTTACTTTTTATTGATATGTATAATGATGTGTGACCAAGTGTCTGGGGTCACTCACCCGCTTCAGATGTAATTATTTTCCTTTAGAGCTTTTGACCAATCAGAATCAAGCATTTAACAGCTAGATAAAAATGTTGCATAAATTACATAGAAATATACAAACTGATACTGGTGCCACATTTAATAGTATCATTAATAACCGCTACATATACATTGTACAATATTTTATCATTTAAAGAAGCAAATGTGTTTATATACAAGTAAAAAAGTAGTTGTGCCCATAACTTCTAAATGATGTTGATGTTCTTTTTGTTGCATACATTCTCATAATGAAGACTTATGAACCTTTCGATAAAAAAACTAAAGGATTTCCAGCAATTACATTTTCTTATAAATGTCATGTTGATTGCTATTCATAGTAATTATTTTGTACCAGAGAGTTGGAGGGAATAAAAACAAAGGAATCAAGTGTTAAAGAAAAAAATATTTCAATATTTATTTGCAGTATAAACATGTCTTCTGTTGTTTCCATTTACTGTACAATACATCAGGTCAATCATTTTTCCTTCAGTAGACAGAAAGGTGAAACTTCCCCGGTTAACATGCCCCTTGTTTTATACACAGACAGATTGCATCTGTTTTAAAAACTGTTTACAGCACAATACAAAACAGCTAGTCAACGTGTGTTTGAAGCTGTAACACGATGCAAGATGCATTGTCAAAAAAATCCCTGAAAAATTCCTCACTGAGGTAACATTTTTAAAATCATTCACTTTTTCTTTCACTTTGTATTTAACACTGCCACTCTCTCTCTCTCTCTCACACGCTCTCGTTCTCTGCTGCTCTCGCTCATTCACCTCTTTCCCTCCCGAGCACATTCTTACCGAGATGTAGCTACAAGTTTTAAGGACACAGAAACAGCCGTTCCCATGATCTGGCAAAATTACAAACAGAGAAAAAGACTTGATTTCTCTTTCATTGTTACAAAGACACAAAAACACAAGAAAGCAGCTTGAAATCAACCATGTTTCTTTAGAAATAGAAAAAGCTCTGCACTGAAATATATTTCAATCCTAGGGTGCAAGTGATCAAGTCCTCAACATTTCCTTATTGTAAGTGGGATGTGACTACAGACAAGGGAAGTCCATTCAAGCATGGTGGTGTCTTCATCTCTGATGCTATAATAGGAGAGGATCTTTTGCATATAAATTCATAACATATATATACTTAGATATATATTCATATTGAAAGGCCACAGGAATAGCATAGAGCACATTATATCAAAACAGAAAAGACCTTGTCATTATTAAAGCCGGGTGGTGTAATCATCTACTGTGAAATATAACTGGCATGCTGAACCACAGCTCTGGCTGTGTGAAGCAAAGTGTGTGTGCATGTTTGTCTGTCTGTTAGTGACAGCCCCTTTCAGGCCCCTAATGGTCAAACATTTTGGACACCCCAGGTGAAATGTTACTTCAGTCCACAAGCCATACTGAGCTGGATGTTGGATACTTATGTAGAATAGATATAGTACAAAAGAAGAAAGGTTTTAAAAACGTTGAGGTCTTGGATCTTACAAAATACTGCAAAAAGGTGTTTTGATATATTGCAGAGTAACAAAGAGGACCTCGTGTGACCCGTCATGGCACAAAGACAGCTCGCTGTCTGTTGTTACCATGTTCTGATTCAAATAACAAACAAATATTTCAGTTTTTTACATAAGGTTTCTTTTGAAGTGAGATACAAAGTATTGAACAGTCAGCATTAGAAACAAGTTAGAAAGATTATATAAGGCCAGCTTAAACCAACCCTGTTCAGCTTCTGCTGTCCCCTCAGAAACCCAGTTCTTTGTTTTCTGTGTGGACCCTCTTCACATCCAGGCTTTGCAAACCAGATTCTTGTAGTTTTCTTTGAATACTAGTAACAGACATCATGCAAGAAACAGTCATACAAAAATGGTTTTCCAGCTGATGTTTTAACCAAAAACAGCTCTTTCTAAAACCAACACACAGCCTGATGCTTTGTTTCCAATTTGGTACTTGACTGTTTGTTAATCCATGAATAAACAGATGATAACTAAACCAAAACTATCTGTGGCCATTAGAGAGAGATGGGGATAACTCATTATTCTGATTAAACATCATAACACTAATAAATATTCAATAAAGACAGCATTATTCTCATGAAAAATATGTTACGACCAGAAACCAACCAGTTCTTTTTAGTCATATTTACTCGCCTAACATTCAACAATGGCTACTAAACTGAAGAAATGTATGAAAATAAGAGAATATGAGAAGTGTTTTTTTCCCAATTCATACAACCAGATTTTGGGGTATATAGCTTTTGTTGCACCTCATTGGTATGATTAGAATCAGTATTGGAATTCAAAAATTTTTTAAATGCAGATATTGAGGGACAGTATGTGCTAATTGATATTTTTTGATATTCAAAGCTTTGTTTTAGCTTGATAATCATGGATCCACAGCTCTGAGATGACCATCATGGATTGGATAGACTTTGTAATCTCAACAGTTATTTCTGCAAACAAGTAAACATCAAAGAAAGACTGTGATAGCAACAATAAAGGTTTTTGCATGATGTCCATGTTGATCAGATGCTCCTTATGTGAAGAGGGTCTCAGAAAACTCCTTGGCCACATGCTGTGTGCTGCTGTGTTAAGCAGCAACAGCAGTAAAAAAAACTGTCCCCATCGTTCGTCTTCCCACCTCTTAAAGCAACATCAAACCCGTGGTTACGTCTACTGTTAGAGAGCACACAGTACGACGAGCATGCTCAGGTATACAAAATAATATAGATCTGTTTACGATAAGCTTTATTAGAGAAATATTTATATGTATCAATTCCTGTTTAATATATCTTTTATATTATATACCCAAGGCTTAAGGGTGAATCAACTTAAACAAACTTCTCTTTGATCCCTTTACTGAAAGACCTTTCCTTTTGTTTGCAGTTAAGAGACATGTAGCTAAGTGCAGTCTGTAGCTGAGGCCAATCCCAGCCCACAACCTCCCAACATCGAGGCCAGATTACAATCAAAATAATTTTTTGGTAAATTTGTACCTGGCGACTCTAAGACAGCGGGACAAACTGAGCAACTTCCTTTTGGTGTAGAGATGTAAGGAAATATAAGAGTGTTGAGGCACTTCCTTGACCAAAAGTTGCTCAGACATGTTAACGCTGTCCTAGCATCCCCCAACAAGAACCTCAACCCTGGTCTCAAGTTTAAGTCTTTGGCCTTGATCCACAAAAGTCCAAAGATGCCAATTTGGACAAACATAGTGGTGCAATGATGTCCTGTGATGAAAAGAGAGATGTAATGTTGTGGTATATTTTATCTTTCTTGTTACAGATTCTCAACTTGAGTATTAGTCTAATCATAGCCCTCCTTTGGTACTGCTGAAAGAAATATACACATAACTGGTTAAAATAAATACTATTCACTGCTCTCAGTATCACAACAGGATCAGCTTGGCTTTAAGTGGAAGGGGGCAAATTAAAAGTTCAAATTTTAGTTTCAGACTGAAATACAACAAATGGCTGGTGTGCAACTGGAACTTCTTGTTAGACAACTGGACTAACAGTCATTCAAAGAAGGAAGTAGAAATCAGGAACTTGCTCTGAAAAAAGCTGGCAAAATGTCAACAGTTGTGTAACGTCTTCACTCACACAGGACCCCAGCTACCCTGATAATCTCCAACCCCATGTACCCCAGTCCCTGAACCTCTCACCCCTTGAACCTCGTCCTTTTCCTGGGTACTGCTTCCTGCTCCCTCCCCTCTCCTCTCCTCTCGTCTGTGCAGCTGTCAGGACTCGTCGCAGCCTGGGACTGGCCTCCCTCCTCTGAATGTCTCTTTATCTGCCTGCGTCAAGTGCCAGCAAGTCAATGGCTACACCACTGTGCAAACTGCATTAGGTCATTACAAACCTAACAGACAAAAAAGAAACTGAGAAAAGAAAAAAAGGCGACTACGAAAATCACAAAAACGTTCCTCTTTGATGGTGTCAGCACACCCGTTCCCCTTCTCTAGTTTTACATTCTCTTAAGCCATTATTGGATTGGATAGATAAAATTTCTATGCGTATATATTTATATAAGGTATAGATTTGTGCGTAAATGTACACAAAAATATACAAAATGCATAAAGACATACTGATTTGTTAAGGACTGCTGCTGCTATGTACGTTAACTTACATACAGTACAAACATACATACTTTGTGTGTGTGTGTGTGTGTGTGTGTGTGTGTGTGTGTGCGTGTGTGTTAATTCCTTGGTTTTTAAAACTCTACATTCAGTAGAGCGAGATTTCCTACGAGTAAATCCCGGATTCTCCACTTGGCACCAGTCAGCTCAGCTCGAGAGCCGAGACAAAAAGACAGAGAGGATGTTGTCATCTCAGAAAGTCGAGTGCTGGAAGTTTTTCCATGTTTCTATCTTTGTATGAAGCTGCAGTCTTCTCAGTCACATAAATCTCCTTGGTTCTTTGTTACAAAACAAGAAGATCAGGGCTCTTCCTCCTTTGATTTCAATCAAGCTCTAAGGAGGACACCATTGTTAAAGTGTCTATCAGTTCAAAACCAAAAACTCGCCTTCCCTCCTTTTTACGTGGCATCTGTGGCCTCCTCTGTCCCTCCAACGCAGCTCCGTGACCAGGCTCTCAGACGACGAGCCACTGGGAGGCTAAAACATTCATTAAAACTGCTTTTTCTCTCCAGTGTAGTCGCTTGTTACCGTGGCAAAAGCACCACTGTGCTCCCTACAGAAAAAAGGGACAGTCCAGTGTCTTATTTTCATGTAGACTCCAGCGTGTCCAGTTGAAACACGTTGTGGTTGGTCGGCGTGGTGAAGAAGAGCTGGTCGTGCATGGGGGAGGTCGAGTGGTTATCACAGGGGCTGTTGAGACCCAGCGTTCGCTCAAAGTCCAGCAGCTGGCCCATGAAGTTAAAGTTCGGGGAAATGTTCGACTTTTTTCGTTTCACAAAGTCGTACGCGTCATTGAGTGACAGGTTGAGCTTCTGCATCAGGTAGGCCACCGTGACAGTCACTGAGCGGCTGATTCCCGCCAGACAGTGCACCAGGATGCCACACTTTTTGGAGCGTGCCTCATCTGAGGGAGAGGAGAGGGAAAAGATGAGGGTTAGATATCACCTTTGTATTTTGGTGAATGAGTTCAGGTCATGAACGAGCCAGAGAGAAACATTGTATTTAGCTGGCTGCTACAGTGTGGAGATAATTGCTTTAGTGTCTGGACCTCTTGTAACTCAATATCAAAAATCTTGGAGCGAGGACACTGAGTGTGAAGACAAGACACATTTATGATGCTGACTTTTACACACAAGGAAGAAAAAATTGAATAGAGGTTGAGTCACTCCTTTCTCACACATTCTTTGCATAATAATGGACATTTCTTCATCACCATTGAGCTGATAGCTCCTTTCACACATCCACCACACTTCTGAAAATTCCACAACGTTATCTGGGTGGGCTACAGGTATGAACTCGTATGGCAAAACTTATAATCCCGACTTAAATCTAACAGTTGTCTTCTTGTTTTTAAATATTTTATACTAAATCAGGGTGAGCTGGTGCAGGAACACTGCAGGTAAGTTCGGAAAATTTACAGTGAGCAGGCAGGATGATTACATTCACACAGCTTCCCACTCTTGACTGCTTGCCTCATTCGTCAGTATTGAGTTTTCAATTGCTGTGATTAGGCTGTGTAAACATCCTTTCACACATTGTGATAATATAAACCCAGAAACCTATGAGGTGCATGTGTGAACAGCTAGTTCCTGAAAATGTCAGGGTTTGAATTTCTGCAATCATTTAGCAAATTTCAGTGTTTCTTCAGTAAAAGAGGCCTGTTCTGCCTTTTTACCTCTTACTTTGGCTGTTCCCAAGATACTGTAATGTCATATAGGCTGAAACACCCTGCGAAAGACACTATAGACACCACGCTGTTTTTTCTCTTTACAGTTTGAGTAAAAGAATCAATTTTCTTCTTTTTCCTGAGCATTCAAGGAAAAAAAGAGTTTATTTTTCACATACTCCCCAGTAACATCAGGAAGTGTGACACATTTCTAGTTTACAAGGCAAAGGGGAAGTGGACTCCTTCTGTTGGTTTCATCAATTAATCAACTTTAATCACACCAACGTCAATAGAAATTCAATATTCAACAAAAAGATAGCACATCTTATTGAGAGGATACAGAGCCTATTTTCTAAGAAACTTGTAAAATAAGCAAGCAAGATGCAGACAACTATTATTTTCTGCCAAAGACTGGACAGCTTTTGTTTCACACACCATATTCCTGCATTTCCATTTGTCTCTGTGCTCTACTTACTACTTTCTGGAAAAGCTGACAGTTGGTAAAAGCGTGAAGCCAAATCAAACACAATCTTTTGCTCATTTAGTTGAATCTTTGATTACAGCTTAAAAACTAGTTTTATATGATTTAAAACACAGCTGACTTGACATTTCAAACATCACTAACATCTCACTTACCATCACGCAAATAAAAGTCAAAGCTAACTTCAGAATAACAACATCACACTCTGTGGGAGTTGTATACAAATGCAGCTGCTAGATATTGGCTCATTCAATTCAAACGTTATATACTACGTTTTCTTTTCAGAATGACCTTCCTGAATGAGCAGAGAGAGACATTTCATTCTGCTTTCTAGCTCTCAGTCCACAGAAAAATCTGAATAAAACACATCTTGCATTATTTACAGGCTACATCCTCCACCTTCTCTCGGCGTTGAGGCCTTGCACTTTGCATCACTAGCAGCCATTAGAGCAAGAGTTAAGTGCTTCTTTTCTTTCTCTCATCCTCTCACTCATCCTCTCTCTCTATCTGCCTCCTCCCCTCGCTCTCTTGTTGTAGGATTGAGGTCAGACAGCTCACGAGCTCGGGCTGCAGAGCCGATGCCAAATTACGTTTTAAATGTAATGTGTGCTCACTTTCCACAATAAAAAGAGCCAAAGAAATCCTCACGGTGAAACCCCGAACATAATGAGGCAAGACTCAGAGGGTGAATAAGTCAGCAGCGGTTAATCTGTGGAGAACTGATCCTCAGATTTTGGATTTTTGTGCTTTAAATACATCTTAAACAAGAATTGTTCATTTCCATGGCTCCTACGTAAGGTCTTCATGCTCTATAGTCTTGACTTCAATAGAAAACATGTTAATTGAATTATCTCAAATATTTGAAAAATCCACAGAACAGCCCTCTGTAACATCTGTGTCTCCTTCACCCATAATTAGCCTGCTGTTAGCTAAAAGACCTGATGTAATCCCTGCACATTACAGCCAGCCAGACAGCGCCATTTAACATCAGCATGACCCAAATCTGCCACGACCACTGGCTCTGGCATATGTCACACTTCCTCCCACCTGAGAAGAAACATTCGTCCGTTCTTTGAAAAAAAAAAACCTGAAACGAATGTCAGGGGGTCTGGACAGTCTAAGAGCAACGTTAAGGCTCTGACTCACTGAGGGAATTTACTCACTCTCTGGGAATTCACTGAGTAGGAATGACGGGAATGATGGGAAATAGTGAAACTTGGACAGGATGAGGGCTGAAATTCTTGTGACCCCATTCTGAAAGAATTTGCTCCCATGTTTTATTCAAAAGGTTGCTTTTTATTTCATGAATCAAGTTTCATATTTTATCAGGAAGAGAGAGACACCGAAAGCTGTCAGAAGCTAGTTTTTTTTGTTACAGAACAGCATGTTAAAATGATTGAAAAGAAGACAGAATTGTAATTTAATTCATTTTATGGAAAAACTTGTGTTTAAATTTCTCAGATGTTGGTTTTAAATTCTAATCTGTTAATCTACTAAGGAAGTCTGAGAGCAACTAATTTCCAAGCTATGGAAACAGGAACAGCAAAAACATAAGAAAACTTACAGACCTCAATTTGTTTAACATGTCTAAAAGCAAGATTAGAGAACAACAATGTCAAAATTACAGAGTGGCTAACACTAGCAGATAGTGGTGTGCCATACTGCAAAATTTGGTATTGATCGGTTAGCAATTAGATATAGGGCTCCCCCAATATCAATACAGATATCGATACTTTTTATGTAGACAAAGAAGGTTGTCAAGATTAATCAAGAATCACACACAACCAGTAAAACTGCTTCTGTTCATCAATGAAAGTAAATAAATTTTTCAACCAGAAAATAATCATGTGCTTATTTTTTTTCTGCCTTGTTGTAAAACAGTACATTTGATTGTTCATGGGTGACAGGAATTATTATATTTTGGTGCTAAATACGTCATTTTGATCAAACAGCTTGCACTTACTGGCAGATTAACCATTACAAAAGCATAAAAATATTTAGGAAATCAGCAATAAACTGATTATTTTAAGTATTGTGCAAAATTTGAACATTACTGATGCCAAAATTCTTATTGGTAAGTTGTTTTATGTACTTCACTGTTTTGTGTACTTACTGTTTTGTGTACTTCTTGTTTGCCACTCCAAGCTCTTCTAATTGCTCCTTGGGGATAAATAAAGTTTTTTCCGATTCTGATTCTGATACTTTAGATCGATCTGCCCACAACCACTAGCAGACCTAGTACTTCCAGCTGTCGGTCTCCTTGCAGGTTTTGCTTACACCTGTGTTGGTTAAACATTATGGTTTTGTACCGGTTTCACCAGAAACAACTTATATACAACTGTATCTCCATGTTTTCAGCAAAATACTGCAAAAACCACACTGTACTAAGATAAGTTGACTGACATTTCTGCTTGTTTACATCAGGGTAGTAAAGCATTACTGTATGAAGACAGCAGGTTCCATTGACCCCATCTAAAGCTCTGGCTGGTGTCAAGAGGCTGCACTGCAGATTCATGACTGACATGTCAGCCCAACAATACAGAAATTTTAAGAATTTGTTTAAATGACTTTGAAACTCTGATGACCATTCAGTCCAATTTAGACCAGGAGAGACACAGACATTTGTTTGAGCAATGTAAACAAAAATATCAATGACTCTGCCTTTCATGTAGCATCCTGACACAACTTGGGTGCATTCTTCCTTTTTACTTACCAATGAATGAAATGGCCTCTGGGAAAAACTGCGACAGGTTCTGGCTCCAGTGATCAGAGATGGGGATCTGTTTGTACTTGAAGTCTCCTTCATGTTCGAACATGTTGGGCAAGTTGGGCGTCACGTTGAGGATGTACTTGATATTATACTTGCTGAGCACGTCCAGGTTTGTGGAGTCTTTGGCACAGCCCAGGTAAAGGTATGGCAGGATCTGGACCGGGAACGCTGGCTGGTTGTTGGGGAGCGGGCTGCCCTCAGATTCAGTGGCGCTGCCAGGCTCACGGTCTGATTCCCCATCCGAACAGTCTGAGCTGATGCGCAGTCCTCCGAGACCCAGGACGGAGGACGGCGGCGAACTGCTGGGACACGAGCAGTCCAGATTGGTCTCGCAGTGCTCGGGGTACTCCGACTGAAACTTGTTGAAGCCTCCTGGAGTACAACAACAACAATTGTTGTGTTAAGAGACAGAAACGAAATCAATGTGTGGTACATGGAGTGTGCCCCCTAAATGACCATAAACTGAGGTGATTTGTTACATATTTAAAATTGTAGCTGAACTGTGCAGGCTTCAAAAAGGTTTAAAACATGCAAAAGCAAAAGGGATTTGGTTAGAATAAGCCTTTTTGTGTTTTTAAAGTTGAGTTACTATGATGGTGCAATTAGACATTTCTTTTCTGTATTAGTTAACAGTGTTATCTGAGATACACTACAGGTAAATGTGTAGAGCACCTCACATTTACATCATGATTTTTTTCTGAAATTTCAGATTTTTTTTGTGTGTAAAATGAAACAAGTAGTCACATATATTTTTCTGAACCACTGCCTCAATATGTCAGGGAGAATAACGTGAGATTTACGTCATTAGGAATAGGCTAAAAGGCTGGACAGATGTGCTCCATTGAGAAAAGCTGAGCCCTGGGGAGGATCAGCAGCAGAGAAGGACACTTACAACACTCACTACTCTGCTCAGTGGACTTTTTGTGAATGGCAGCTCACTGTTTGACTCCACTCAAACATTTCTATTATGCTAAAGAAATCACATCAAGTCAGTCTTTTAAAATGCTGGCGTATTTAAGACGTGTGGCTTTTCATTGTTGTGGATTTAAATGGTTGTTTAAATTATTCAGAGCGTGTCGTCGCTTCCTCGTTTCCTCGTCCATTCATGAAAAAAAAGCTGTCTTTTCCTGAAGGAGCACAACATGGCGGGGGTATTTCTGAGACATTTAACTCAAAAACACCTTTTAAAATGCTCTTTTAATTAAGATTTATAACACATGGAAAAGCGTGGATCCTCTTGGAACCTCGTTAAAGTCATAGCGATGAATTATGGCAACAATATGTCAGGGAATGTGCGTCTGTGAAAGTTCAACATGAGCTCAGTGACTGGAGCTCGTGTGTTTATAAATATGAGAATAAAACAAATGTTGCCTCATTGAGAAAGAAATACAGGATAATTAAAAAACAACCTTCTTTGACCATAACAGTGTAGTTTTTTTGGAGATACAGACTGGCTACAACATTACAACAGCACTATGCGTAATAATATGTTATAAACTAAAAGGCTCGTCTGAAAGGAAGCCGCATTTTCTAGAATTTATTAACCAAGCTTTGAAGTTAGACTCTTATAAAAGTTATTACATGATTCCAGATCTGACTTTTACGGCAAGTTCAACATTAATGGCCCACTGTTTGTTTGGAAACCCCAAAGCCAGCCTGGAATTAAACAATCTGCCTCTCCTTTGGTGCGTCTGGATTAAAAATACAGAGACAACACCAAGTCCTGTGCTCTTACCCTCCAAAAAGAAAGCCTTGCAGCCGTCGTCCCGCAGTTTCTGCAGCAGCAGCCCCAGCACGGAGCTCCCCAGCCCGGACTCCTGTCGCTCCGGACTCGCCTCGTCGTACAGGACCACCACGTCCGTCTTGCAGCGCTTGACGAATTTCTCCTTGTCCTCGTTGTTGGGAATGATGGAGCGGATGGGGAGGTTTCCCTTCTTCAGCCTCCGCAGCATGAGGCCCGGGATGGCCAGGTTGATGGCGGACTCGATGTGCGAGGACTCGTACAGCTCATGGGGTCTGCAGTCCAGCAGCAGCAGAGAGCCGGCCCCGGACTCCAGCTCCTCCTGCAGCCACTCCACGCTCTTACTCGACATCATCATAGTCACGATCACAGAACCGCTCCACAGATGGTTAATTTTCATCAGGGAAACGTTAATCCGCCTGTCCTCGGGTGCAGCGTGGAATAAACACAACAGTATAAAGGTAAAGAAAAAGAAAAATCACGGCACTAAACTTCCCTTCCCGCGGCCACCACCACCTCCACCACCGCCGCCGCCACTGCCGCTGCTGGTCCTCCGTTTGCGCACACACAAGCACCCAACACACACTTCCACTCACGCACCCACATCCAACACGCACGAAGCGATGCCCCTGCGGTTTGAGCAGGAAACTTGAACATGCAGAGGTTTCTTTCCCTCCTTCCTTCAGTCCGATAGGAGCGGAGGATTCATTCCTGTCCATCGACGTCCATTTGGCGAGTCCGCTTCATCCAGACGCGTCCGCAGACCAACAGTAAGGCCCTGAAATGTTTCTTCAATGTCTCAGGTTTGGGGTTTGGGATGAGTTGGTGCTGCTAATGCCCATGATTAGTGTTGGTGTTTGACACGCTGGCCCGTGGAGCGCCTCTGGTTTGTCATTTCCACTGGATGTGTTAAAGAGGCAGTGCAGGCTGGTCATTGAGAGGAGGGAGGAGCGCGTGCATTTAAAGGCGCAGAGCTGCGGCAGATACTCCCAGGAGCTCAGACTGTGTTCATGACTTTCATGCCCATTCATTGAAAATAGGCTACCTGTAAAATTCACATAAAAGCATCACGCTCACTGAATAAAAGCCCCATTTTGTGTGTTGTGTCCTTATTGGGTCCTTTTTTCCCTGTCTATTCACTCATTTGCCCAAAACCATTAAAGGGACTGTGAGGACTTTCTAGGTGACTTGAAAAACTCTCATATCTAGATATTTGCCTGATTGTATTAATACCAATTTAAAATAACATTATCAGGGCTACAACAGGTTATATATGCTCATTCTTACCTTCCCGAGTTGGACTGGACAGGATTGAGTTATGGCAAGTCAAAGTCTCTATGTAGATACCATGCTAGCTGACGAAGTTTAGTAGTGAGCAAAGAGTTTTTCCCTATGATTTATTTATTAGTAATAGTGGACACCGAAGCTCAACTGTGCGACAGAAAAAAGGACACAAGACCAGAAGAAAGCTAAATGGGAGAGGGATAGAACGTGGGCTAAAGGCTAAAGCCCAATATAGAGGCTAAAACACAGGTTCTAGGCCAAAATCCTGGTTATTTAAAACAGAACAAAGGCTAAAACACAGGTTCTAGGCTGAAACATGGGTCAAAGGCTGAAACATAAGCTAAAGGCTCAAACACAAGTTAGGCTGTTTGTGGAAATGTTCATTCCAACCCACATGCAGCAGTTATACAGCGGTGCAATTCAAACCTGAGAGTCTATCAATAAACGAAGAGCAAGATTAAGTTAGCTCTGCTTGGTGGATGAAAAATGGTTTATTACCTCGTCACATTGTATCCCGTCAAAAGTTGTGTTGAACAGAGAACAGTTGAGTTAAAAAGAAGAAACAATAGACTTCCTCTTTCACTTTCAAAACAAATACATCACGGCAGTTGGGGCAAGTCCCCTGGCTGAAGGGAACTGCAGCAATCCACTTCACAGAGATTCTCCTCACAGTCACTTCAATGAGGGGTTTCTGCGCTTTCCAATAGTTCAAACATGGGAATAAAGTCACAAAGTTTCACTGCTGGACGTCATGCTAAATATACAAGTTCTCAAACTGCTACATATTTGTCTGATGCAGAAATCTCTGAGTCAGTCTGTAAACTGCCTCAAGTGATCCAATATTAGAATACTATGAGCTCCTCAAGAGACTTTCTTATGTAATGAGACCATCATATAAGGATCTCCAGACTGGTTCATGATGTATTGGAGGGGTGGGCGTCAAATACTTCAATCTGCATGAAACTCCACCCAAATATGGCCTCTTGTAGCTGGCTAATCAGAGAAAAGGGGGTTTGTGGAGCAGTGGGCTTTAAAGGGGCAGCTGCTACAATAAAGTGTTTCAGACAGAGGCTGAAATAAGGGTTTCTTAAAACATTACTGTGGGAAAAAAATGGGATTTCTGAGGGATCCAGAGCTTTATTATAATTCCTAGCTCCATTTTGGGTACTTGCTTACGAAACGTTTTTATTTTCACAAGCTAAATCTAAAATATGTAAACAGTGAATAGGATTTAACGGGGAAACAAGATGCAAGTGCAACATTTTTTTAGCTCAGCATAAAACTTAATTATATCTAGGACTCGGGTGGAATCCGAATCCTGTGATTTTTTACCATTGCTGTGGATTACACCTTCTCTTTGCCATCTCTAACTCATTCACTCTTTCATAATACCTTCCCACCTCCACACATTGGTGTACCAATCAATCAGTGACATGTTGTTCACCCAAAATTGGCTTTTGTCCACTATCTCGACAGCACTAATGGAGTGACCCATTTCCAATGTGTCAGAGTATTACTCCTGTCATCGCCCTTTGCTGTTGTTCATTCATGTTTGTGTCACAGCGATGAAACAGCTGCTCCACTCTGCACATGTTTCAGAGGGTGAATGAATAAAATATTTAGATGCACACTTGAGAAAAGGGAAAATGCAACTAACTTTAGGAACTCTACTTTGTTCCTGTGATACGTATAAGCTGAAGCTTCTGATGCACACATAACAACATTTTGCATATTAATCAATAAAAGCATGAAATAACCGTCTGTGGTGTGATGTGCAAACGACATGCATTTTTTTTTGTTTATTTGTGTTGTAGGAGCTCTTCGGTGCTGGTGAACCTGCAGCACTACTCAGCCCATCAGAGGGTCATCACTACGCCTCACCATGAATGACCTAATAAGGCATCAGCAGGTTGTGACAGAAGCAGAGAGGGGGAAAAGAGGAGCGTTTGATTTCCTCACAGCTGCACAGAGGAGGAGTGGGGGATGCACCAGCTGCAGACAATGACTCTTTATCCCCTCCAGTGACTTACACACAGACTCACACTCACTCAGAAAACACAGTCACAGACATACATGCATGCACAAGTACACAAATAGACACACAAACACACACACAGACACACTCACAAACTTTAGAGCTCTTGTGTCTCCTCTCCCTCCATGGACAACAACAGGCTCTCTGAGAAAGTGTGTAGTCGCTCTGTGTGTGTGTTTGGCTACGACTTCTATCCAGAAGTAAACAAAACATCATCAGACTTACTATTAGCTGTAGCGCTTTGCTAGCTGAACGTGTATTTGTTTCATAGATACAAAATATATGGAGCGATTGTGGGATCACAAAATGCTTTGAGTCCTGCTTAATGGATATTTCTTACTATTTGAAAGCCACTGTTTTTGACTGGAAACCACAGATTTCTGCACATTTCTCCACATTAATTTTAAGGTACGACTTATCAATGTCACTTGAAATCTGTTCATATTTATATCATTTCACTACTTGAGTTCCAAAAAACTGACCCAGCTTGCGTTGCTTGACTTTGAATTGGGGTGGTATTACAAAATAAGTAGAGCTTTTTCAGCTTTGGGAGGGTTTGACAACAATAGATAGAATTAGCAACAACAGTAGTAAATATATCTTTAGAGTGACTCCTCCGGTTTAGACATATTTCCAAATTTCAAAGACTTTTATGTCCAAAAATCTCTACAAGAGTCATCATTTTGATTCAGATATTGAATCAAAGCAAGTAAATGTTCATCATTTTCTTGCTCACCCTTGGTAATGCTATCCGTCAACACTCCTCCATGCCTTTGTGACTTCCCATTTGGACTACTGCAATAGCATTCTCTATGGATCATCCTCTAAAGTCCCCCATAAACTATAATACATCCAGAACTCTGCTGCACGCCCCCTCACCTCTACTCACTCCCATGACCACATCACCCCTGTCCTTCAGCGTCTCCATTGGCTCCCCGTCCCCTACCGCACTCAGTTTAAAACTCTCCTCCACCACCAGGCCCCTTCCTACCTCACTGACCTCCTCCACCATCACACTCTATCCTGCAACCCACGTTCCTCACACACCAACCTCCTGTCTCCACCTCACAGAACAAAGCACCAAACTTGGGGGGGACAGAGCCTTCTACATAGCCACCCCCTCCCTCTGGAGCTCACTTCCCTCTCATATCCAAAACTGCTCTGACCCTTCAACCTTCAAATCCCTGTTAAAAAAAAAAAATAATCAGTGCGACTGATCCAAAGCTATTTTTGCACATTAAAAGGTTCTTCATTCAGATATTTAAACTCTGGGTTAAAAAAAAAATAACCTCACCAGTTTATTTAGACAAAATTTGAAGTTCTTCCGTGCCTGTGAGGGCCTTATATTAGTTTGATATTGTGATAAAGTTGAAGATCTCTTTTTGCTGTTCATCTTGTGTTTGTCTTTTTGAGTCAGACTGTGGTTAAACCCACTCACCTCACCGATGGAGTGAGGTAGCCTCCCCTCTCCCACGCTAACGCTGGCATTTCCTCTGCTGTTTCCTCTGCCCCCAAACACGCAGGTCGCCAACACATTAAAAGCAGGCCTGGAAAAGACATCAAGGCATTAAGTCTCTGTTCTCTCTACCTGTTATTGTTTATTTTTCAGTTTTACACAAAGAAAGAAAATGTTTCTAATGATTACTGGTGATGTCTTTTAGTGCTAAGAGCAATCAAACATATAGCTGTACTGTTAAAAATGTCTTCATTGTGGATTAAAAAAAAAAATACATGCATGAAAAAGGTTATAGTTGTAGCATTGTAATACACATCCTAAACTGGATTATTTTCAATTAGATTATAAAATAAGATAAAACAACACTTTTTACTGTATGGTTCTTGGTAAGAGAAAACAAAAAAAAATGCTAAAAAAGAAGAATCTTTTTTTTTTGTTTTAATATTATTAAGTTATGACTTTAAACTAATCCAAACAGAATTAAAAGGAACAGTGTGGCCCTTTAGTGTTTAATGAGTGTTCAAGTATGCATAAAATTAAAAGTCCAGTTGTTGTTTTGATTGTTTTTTGTTTTTGTTTATTTTTTATTTTTTCTAGCAAATTAAAACCATATTAATATTGTCAGCAGGTCCTACTGTTTAAGCCTGTGGTGCTGTAGGGTGAAAAATGTATTCACAGACCTGGCCACCAGGCCACAAGTTCACACAACTTGCAAACTTCAGTTCCAAATTTGGGTCTTACAAGGATACAATGATAAGCTAATATTGTTATCAATATATTCTTTATATTTCATAACTTTTTTCATGTGATACTGTTATTTATTTCTGTAAATATATGAATTTATTCTTGTATATTTTGAATTTAATACAACATTTTTCTTTATATGATGGCTTTATTTTCAAAATTTTACTTTTTTAAAATCTGTTTTGACATTATTCTTGTTGAATTAACTCCTATATCTCTCTTTTCTTCCTCAATTTTACCTCAATCCTCCCATCAATTTGGATCCAATATGGATGTCTATCTTTAAATTTATGCTTACAATTTCCATAGAAATGTGTTGTATGCTGCTTTGGACAAAAGCGTCCTCTAATGAAGTTTTATAATATTGTAGATGGAGAGCATAACTTGATTTACCGTGACTGATCACTGCCAAGTTGAACAGACTAACAGTGCCTTCTTGTTAAACATTAATGTTTTTCAAATTGTGAAAATTAATTTCTGCTGATTAGTTCTGAAATGTTACACTGGTACAGACATCATAACAGGATTTACATCACTATAAATGCACTGCATGTGCGCAAAGGTGAGGTGAGTTACGCATATAAAAATCTGACCCATACACAAGCTTAAGTGGTGGATTATTTTTCCTTTTGATGACATTTTGATCTCTTGATGATCATGTGTAGCTCGCTCACAGGGGTAAAAGAAGGCAGTTGTTCATTCCAGTGTCTTCAGCTGAACTGTGTAAGCACTAACTGTTATGAATTTTTCAGGAATCCTAGAGATGGTCCAAGCATGACTGTGTGTGTGCTTGAGTGTGTGTGTGTTTAAGAGTATGTTTTCTGCAGTGTGTGAGTGTGTGAGTGTGTGTGTTAAAGAGCAGAGAACACGTGCTGACGCTGTGAAGTCTGAGCCACAGAGAAGTCTCTCAGCAGAATTCATTATTAAAGACCAAACTAGAACAATAGAGAAAAAAGGGAGCGGTTGGAATGAAACAGAGAAAAGAAGGAAGAGAGACTGAGATGGGGACAAAGAAAGATGCTGAGAGATGAAAGAGAGCGGGTTTCAAGAAAGGCTGTCTCAGTTATGATTCTGGAAATCAGTTTGAACAATGAGTTCACAGAAATGAGTCTGTGATTGTCAGTGATCTTCACAGAAAATATGAATGACTGTGATTTTGCCCCCCCACCACACACACACACACACAGAAACCTCTTTAATTGAATAATCTGAAGTTAATATTGATTCCCCACCTATACCACACACATAATGAAGTGAGTTGTAAATTATTTAAGACCTCAGCGATCCTTTTCTATACTTGTTTTTTATGACCTTATGCAAACCTGATCAATGGTTTCATTCCATGTTACATCATAACTGCATGTTACAAAAGGGAGATCTAGTGATGAAGCAAACTTAGCCTCTTAAGACCCAATGTCCACATATTGACTTGTTATTTTGTTTGATTACTCTTCAAATAAAAACCTTTTTTGTTACTCATTCTGAGGGGTGTACATTTAGGTCCTTCCTGCCAACACAACATGCTGACCACTTCAGCAAATTTCTGGCTAAAAATGTCCATACCATGAAGAACAGTCCAAGACTGCACTCAAAAAATGAAAAATTGAATTTAATTAAATTTATTTTGTCAACTGGTTCCAAGTAAATCTATTAGATTGGTTAAAAGCAATAATTTTAGGGTTAGCTAAGCTGAACTTAAAATCATTTCTCAGTCTCTTAAGATGCAACCAGTTGGCATGATACATTTATTGAAAGTCAATGTTTAATTTTTTGAGAGTGATAATTGTTGTATTATACGTAATGTGTACTGTTTGTGTGAAAAGCAGAGTATTGCTTATAAAATGATGTTGGCAATGATCGCAGGTCGCACATACAAGACAAAGTGGCTAAACCAATCCCAGGGAGGTTTGCGGAAAGTTACTTTCACCAGACATATTTGAATTTTGAGACAATCAAACTGATTGAGGAGAGAGAGGAGATTTGTGCCAGTTTCCCCATCAGTCTACAGCAGCTTAACTAAGAGCTACTCTAAGCCTGAGTCAGCTCGAACTACATTATAAGTTTCATCAGAAAGGAGAGTTTCAAACCTATACTCTAAAAAGTAGAGAGGGTGTCTGCTTCCAAGACCCTGACTGGTAGATAATTCCAGAGACATGAGGCCTGACACCTACAGGCTCTACATCCCATACCTTTGAATATATTTGGTACCATGAGCACAGAAGCTCATAATGTTTGGCTCATTTTGGCTAAGATACTGATTTTCTTAAAACTGATAAAAAAACTGTGAGAACTTTACTGATGACTATGCCAAATCCGCAATTTCTTTTTGATCTTAACCATTTGCTGAAGTTCCCACAAAATGTCATTCCAATCACAGCCAGAGCCAGAACAGAACAGTAAGCAAAAAAACCTCTTGTCCTTCTTGAAATAGGACATGCTGTTCCTCAAAGAGTTAACAGTGGAAATCCTAAAACTGAGTCATCAACCTGTCCTCAAAATCCCTCTGCTGCTCTTCAAACCTGGAGCACCTCCAAAACAAAAAAAAAGAAAAAACTTCAGCTGGTGTTGTTCCCATTTTGAAAGAGTATTTAATACACCACTGCGCCAACAACAAAAGCAATATTGACTCAATTTAACCCCTTATTTAAAGATTTAATTTTTCAAACCACCTTTAATCCTCACCTACCTGCCACCTCAATCTTATCTACCTGCAGAGTAAACACACTGTACTTAAGTAGGCGAGATTGTAAAAACACTGAGGTGAGTCACCAAGTGTTGTCCTGCTCTTCACCTTTCGGTGTTACGCTCACGCACCTTCAGCCTCACCCTTTGTACGACTGTGACAGCTGAAAAAGACAGATGGTCAAAGGTGCCCAAATAACACTGAACAATCTGTTCTATCTCACATCTTCATTTCATTTTTTCTGTTCCATGTTTCAGTTGGTTCTAGGAGCAGCTGACTCACATGAAAATGACATTAGTCCGCTAATTTTGAGCCTTACACAAGTGACCTCATAACTGCTGTCGTTATAAAATAAGAGATCTGGATGCCAAGATTTTGGGACATAATTGTTCTACGTGGGTGTGAAAAATCAGTTTATGAATCACACTGGACGGGTGTCCAAAATACTGTCCATGAATGATAAGAGCTACAGTATGAGGAGAAAAATACGGAGTCACAACACCTTGACAGGAAACGTGTTAAGGGTTGAAAATCTGATTATGAATAAAGATCCACCAATATTGGGAGGTAACATGATTAAATATTATCAAGAAAGTGCAGAAATAACATCAATTGTTATTATTATGAGGATTGTCAATGATGTCTTCTGTTTCTGGTTGATGTGAGGATTTTTTTTAAGACTGACAATTAATTTCTCATTTCATGTGTTCTTGTGGGGGAGTGTGTCTAAGGGCCCTGTTAAAACCAGTTTTCTCAAGTAAATTTGCCAATTACAAAATAAAAGGGCAGTTAATCTTCAAAACTCATCAAAAACGTCCCAAAATGCCAATCACAAATTTGTTCCAATTCGTCGTCTTGATGGGGATGATTCATAATAAAATGAGACACCATTATAAGTCCAAGTTTCCGTTCTGAAAACTGTGTCAGCAGATTATCTCTGCAACAAAAAAACAATCAAAGCATCTGTACAAGATCACATTTTTTAAAGTACCAAATATCCTGTGTCCTGCATTTATCAGAGTGTCATGGGTCCCTGGGTAGCTTCAGACTGCTTACTGTCGTCATTGAAGGTTGACGTGTTTTCCTGTTCTTGTCCCTCAGTTTTTCACCAAGCCCTTGTTCAGGCATAAGCATTTAAGGGGTAAAATATTGTTACTGTTATTTATTATTGAAAAACAAGTTCTTATAACCTTCACTGGACAAGGCTCACGTGTCCAAGGAATGAACAAACTGAAGAAAAAGTTCCCAGCTCAGTTTCTTCTTTCTTCGCAGGTTTTCATTTATGACTCCCCTGAGTTTTCACAAATCTTAGAGCCTTAGGCCCCATTTGCACAGCGTTTCACAATAGACCACACCATAAAATGCAGTGAAAAACTGCATTTACACGGAACGCTGAGGAACAAAAAAGGGTTGTAGTATGCATGCCAGACCCGTAGTTGGTGATATACTGGTATGAGCTGAATACATGACATCAGTCTGGATGCCAAAGTAGAGGTAAGCTGATACTCTGGTGTACACATCTGGCAAATCAAAGGAATGCAGAAATAGTGTAACAGATGCACATTTTATTTATAGGTAGCAGCACAAGCACAAGTCTGCCATTTTAATCGTTGTTGTTGTCTGGATTGTACATGGTCATGCCACAATCAAAGTGGAACGTACACATGCAGATGGAGCATGACATCAGCATTTCCACTGAAAACTCTTCACGGCAACAGTGACCACAGCCTTTCCAGAAAAAATCCAATTTGGATGTCATTTTCAAAAGTTTCAGATTCAAACGCCATTTCTGAGTTAATGAAAGGCCAAAACACAACAATACCTTTGTGTTTATCGTAAAACTGTTGTGGTGTAAATGGCGCCTTACAGTAGGGTCTGCAAATAATACCTTTTTCTTTTGTTGTTTTATGAGACTTAACATACAGAAAAGTAAAAGACTACTTTTATTTCAATAAGTTTGATGAGAAGTAGCCTTCTTTTTGCCCATGTGCACAACATTCCTACAGCATTTCACCTGACTTGTGATTATGCTAAATTCAGTATGAAAAATGTTTTTATTGGGTTTTGGGGAAAATGTACACAATTACTACCACAGTTTGTGTATTTTTCCTCAAAGTCAAAGCATCAGACCCAATGTTGCAAGATGCTGCAGGATGTTTTCCTTTACTCTTAATTTCCTGCGATCAAATGATGATCAATTCATCTTTTCATGAGCTTAACTTACCCACAGATATCCGTAATAGCAACATAAAAGAGTAACGACGTGACACATTTTAACAGTTGTATTGTCAAATGCAATAAAACATGATTGCATTTGAGTGGAGCAGCTGTCATATTAATCAACATTTTGACAACACAGTCATTGAGCTTAAATTATGTCAATATATTACGCTAATAGTCAACTTTTTGTGGCAAAACTCATCTTTAGCACTAGTATCCCTGAAAAAAAAAAAGAATTTCAAGCTTTCTTTATTTTCATGCCGGAAGATCTCACCTGTTTGATGTGTCTTATATGAGATTTACACTCACAGAAATAGTAAGCGTTTTCATTTTATTAAAAAAAAACCCAACAGTATAATGAATCACAGAAGAAAAATAAACGAACAATGAAAATGATGATTAGTGGGTTGCCCTCTATGGCCTAAAGCGCAAAAACTCATTAAGGCATTGCAAACACAGTATCTTGTTTCGTGGTGCATGTTTCACTTGAGCCTGTCTTGAACTCTGGGTGTGTTTGAAAGGTTGTGACCTCAGGAGAGGCAGGTGAGTGTGAGGTGAGGTGACGTTCTGAAGGAGGCGGGTGTTCTCTGAGTTATCAGCAGGTTTGTTTTGTGGGTTGGCCTGTCGTAAAAGTAGGTCATCAATTTTGAACTCAGCACATACACACCTACATGAGTGTGAGTTGGTTTTCTTTCTGTTTCCTGAGCGAGGGCACCGCAGGTCATGTGTGATTGACAGCTGAAGTTACGCTACTGACCCAAATGATAGTGATAGATCTTTTTCACTCATAGGTGAAGGGGTGCTAACGACATGATAACTACACATAAATTATGGACTTCTACAGAAAGGAGCATCAGAAATATTTGGGGATAAGACAGCGATAAATTACAACCTGAGAGCTCATCAATGGGATTGAAAAATGTGTTCCCTGTTTTGCTCTCTAACAACAAAAGAAAAAAATAGAACCTTGCTCCCTGTGCCCAAACACTCTCGTTGGGGTTGAATGGAAAAGACGGGGTTTTGGAGCCGATTCTAAAGCGTGGGCTGCAAAAACACAGCGCCAAACCTCAGCCGCTGTCGACAAGCTGGGCTCAGTCTCCGAGAGGGAAGGAGTGGGAGGTGATGAGAGGGGAGAGAAAAGGGGGAGCAAGGAGGGATGAAGCAGGAAATGAGGCACTGGGGAGTTTAGTCAAATCCAACAGAGGATGGTGAAATGAGGCTCAAACAAGGACTTTGGTGAACTTACACTGCCATACTGTGACTGTTTCAAGTCATCAGTTAAACTCAGACATCCATGATGATGCTCGTACACAACTTAAACTCTTTAAAATAAGCTTCTGTACTCCAGGTGTATTTTTAAAATCTGTGTCCAGGCGATAACATCTTGTGATGCATTAAGAAAGTGTGTAAGTATAAAAAACTGCAGTCCCTCAGCTGTCCTCTTGAAGCTGACTCCAAAAGCAAAGAAGATTAGCCTGACATCACCAGACCAATCAACGAGCTCACACTTTGGTGGCAGTTGGGTCTGGAAATGCTGCCATGACTGAACTCACAACAATCTCAGATATTCAGAACGCATCAGGGGGCTGCCTCCTTTCTCCCTAACAACCAAGATGGCAGTTTCCTTTTTTGTGTTTTCAGTGTAGTATCTGGTCTTTATTTAAACCTGGTGCCTGGCATCTGTTTCTCAACACAGAGAAAAACAGAGACTTTGAAAAGGAGGACTTTGATCAAACATTTTCAAAAGAACTGGGTTATAAATATATAGTCAGGTTTAATAGAATGAGTATTCTACATCTGTACCACATTTTATCATAGGGTGAATTAAATAACTTCCTGGAATTATTAAAAGATGTCTTAAAGACACATGTGCAGTTTGGACACATATGGTGAGGCTTTTTATAGGCTTCAATTGTCAGGTCCATTTCCTGAAAAACTTCACTTGAGTATCATCAGCCAGTAAAGGTAACGATGATTATATGTAGTCACAGTTCACATATACATACATACTTTATCTTATCATAGACTTGGTCAAAAACTTTTTGCAGTTGTAGAACATTGTATCTGTGCTAGGACTTCATCATGAACTTTACATGCAGAAATAAAGTAATAAGGATATCTGTTAAAAACTAATTGACAGGAACTGCTCAAAATGAGCTACTAATCTGATCATCTCATGGCACCCCAGGTAGGGTCTGCGGGATTTTCCTAAAGAATAAAATTTCAACTTTTACAGGACTAATCCTGCCACTTTGGATGTTATGTTATATAAACAGTTGGGGAAAAAATCCTGCAAACCCTTCCTTTAGAGCTCCTGTGTGGAACTTTTCATTTGTTTTTGGTGCCCCCCTGAGGACTAAGTGTTACCTCTGATATCGTAGTTTATTTCATTTAGAGAGAAGTTTCCTAATTGAAAAAAAAAATCTCATCCTGCTATCTTTTAACGCTTGTATTGAAAATTACTAAAAAATAATTGTGACAACCTCTTTTAAAAGGTCCTCTTTACATTTCCTTCACTCAGAATCATTCACAAGTTTTTACTCTTTTTTTGCTCATTTAGCAGGTGAATCATAGCTTTGATGTCAGACAAGTTGATGGATAAGTGACATCTGTTTTTAAGCGTACAACACTGGTTAATTGAACCAATGTGCCGCGGGGATCCAAAAGAAGGGCTGAGAAAAAAAGATTTACTGAGGAGAAATGCTCTACAGAATTTGTTTTCTCTGGACATTCTGACGTGTTTCCATCAATGAAATTTCTGCAACTTAATTCCAGCACACCGTCTAAAGGTGTCTTCATTTTGCCCCGTTCCTGTGAAGTCTGCAAAACAGGTCATTCACACAATCAACCAAAATATTTCTCTTAAAAGATAGTAACATTTCCAGAAGATTTAATTTTGATATTAATCTTTCACTGTTCTTCTTATTCACTTTAGCTTCATGCAGAGGCAAGGGTATTACTTTCAATTCCATTCCACAACCAGCTTAAAACTCCTTATAGGAGCTTTAAGAAGCACATCATGACATAATGATGCTTAGCAATTTAGCTCAGCAAAAATAACCAACATTTAAGCTTTGCATAAACTTATTACAGCTAACATCTACTAAAATAAACTGAAACAGTATTTTCTGAACACGTCTTTGTGCTTGTCGACGTACTGTGCACCTGCTATGACTCAGTGGAAAGTCTTGAACATGGTAATTCTTTTTTTTTCTACTGCCGATGTACTTTGAATCTTTAAACCGCCTCTTTCCAAGAACTACAAAACATTTGGCTTCCCAACAGCCCAGTGAGTACTGACCACCACACTGCTTCACCAAATACAAATTATAACGCACACTGGCACAGCTTGTAGTCCTAAGAATACACACTGGAATTAGATGTTTTGGGTAAAAAGACTGTTTTTCTTTTTCTCTTTATCCTGCTGCCAAAGTAAAAACTGTGTGACAGCACGGCCTCCACCTGCTGCAAAATCAGGGCACAGCAGAGCAAGCGGACGGGTGCTGTTCAATCTCCCAGTTCTCCCTGAATAAGACTCGATCTGTGCGGAAACAAAGAGCAAAGAGGAGCAGCGGAGAACAAAAACCTGACACACTGAACTAGTAAAACACTCAAACACACACTGACACACACTAAGGCAAGCAGTGGCAACGACCACAGCACACCAGGCAAAACATATCCAGATGTTCTCCTCATTGGATCACCAACCCCCTCCTTCACACACACACACACACACACACACACACACACACACACACACACACTTGTGGGCCACACATGGGCTACATATTACAGAGGCTTGTGCTCCAACTTTTTTCTCTCCTTTTCCTTCTAATGTGCACACACGCGCATACACACACACACACACACACACACACACACACACACACACACACACACACACACACACGACTGAACATCTATACCTACGAGGACTCTCTTTGACGTAATTCATTCCCCAAAGCCCCAAAACTGTAACCCTAACCATAACAATAAATCTCTACCTCCAACCGCAACTTGGCAGCTTCACGTACCGGTGAGACCTGAAATCTGAACCAGGAAGTTGAGTTTGGGGAGCAGATCTGTTAGTTTGAAAGCTAATAAGATGCTAAAACCAAAAATGGAGGTTTTTAATCCTCAAGCTATCTTGAAAAGAAGTATTCTAACTTAAAGTACAATAATCCAAACAATGATTGGCAGATAAACATAAGTAATATGAACTCTAATTTCTTTACATGGTTGTGTCACACTTTATTGATGAAGGATGAGCAACATGCAGTTTCTAAGACATAGACATAGTTTGTTGACAAATGTGCTAAGACTGGCTACTTCCAGGAATATTTGCCTTGTCAGAGAGCTCACACACATAGATCATTCAGTGATTTATAAAACTGGCTGTTAAACACAACACTTTTGCGCTTAACCTTAATACTGTTGTCGTGTAAATGGCCTCTTTGTGACTGAAAAGTTCTGATATTAATCATTGAATCAATTTTTTCTCACATCAATGATAAGCCTCCCCTAATTCTAGCTTGTTGACTCCAGGCCTGGCACCACTCATTATGATTGTTTGTTGTTGTGATTTAATAAAATACAGATCCGGGCACTAACAATAGGGTTTTATTCTGAAAATCAAGCTGTTGAATGATATTAGGAGCATTGATTTTTTTAGGTGTGATGAATTGTGGCACCATTATTAAAGAAAAAACTCTTCTTTTAACCCTAGATGGCAATACCCTTGGCCAAAACAACTTTGTTGCACTTGTTAAGAATTTCCCCTTACAGTCTTAATTCTTGTTTGTGTTGCACATCGCTTTGGACAGTCTACTTCATGACATTTTAGAGTTACAGAATTGTAAAGGCGGGTGTTGTTTCAATGTCTGACTTCCTGTCCCCCAAACTCACAAAGTTTGCTCGTCACGCTTCAAACAACAGCGTCACATAACTTTTGTTGGATACATCACCTCATCACGTTATATCCGGTGCAAAGTTCATAAACAAAGAAAAGTTCCATCCAAACTATTGTGGCTGAAGGGAGTCGCTGCAATCCACTTCAATGGATTCTCCTAACAGCCACTTTAAAATCATTCTGGAAACCCAGAAATGCAAAGAAGTGACATGAATATCAGAATTAGTGGTCATAATTCAGACATTCGTAGTTGCATTTGCACTGATTTTTAGTTTAAAAAAACAAGAAAACAAAAATAAAAGCGAATCCATTTGTTTGATTTTTTTTCTTGAATTTATACTCAGAAAATTATAAATGACAAATGTACCTTCATTCTCTGTCAATCAATTAAATTTGTAATGTCACCATCAGATCTCGTGCATCAATCGTTCAAATTTGTTTTTCCAGTTCCAATTTAAAACTTAAGACACCGCTACATGCCATCCAAAGGGACCAGGTCTTGATTTTACTGTTATGTGTTTCACAGAGATCCAGTCACCTTTGGCAAAGTTTGGCAACAGCAGGAAAAACTACCTTTGAACAGGCTGAAACTTTGGCAGAACCACCTTCATGATGAACAACCATCTGCTTCACCTCGACAAGGCTCAATGCTAAAATACAAAAAGAACTCTTTCATTTTGCAAGAGTCCTCACTTTGTAGGAATGTCCTCTCCTAAGGTTTGAAACTCATCTTGGTCCCTACAAAGAAGGAAGAACACACACAAACATGCACACACACACAGAGGCACACACACACTCCCAAAGTCAAGACTTGTAGTTATTGAACCCACTCTTCAGCTCCTCCTCCTCCTCTCCTCCACTCGAGCCCTGGCAGGCTGTCTGGTTGAGGCCCATGGTAGAGGGAGCCGTTTTCTCTGCAATGAGTGGTCAAGTGTGTGTGTGTGTGTGTGTGTGTGTGTGTGTGTTCCTGGGCCCCAGACAGGAAGGAAGAGAGTGGGCCCGGCAGCACAGCTCAAGAATTCCGGTTCTGTTTTCTTCTTTTTCCATCAGTGCGCAGCCCAAACGAGTCTTAAAGAAACAGTCATTAATATTTTCCCCTCTTGATGACGCCACGCGGTTCTCTGTGAGCTGCTGAGACTTTCACATTAAGTCTTAGTATGATTCACTGCTTTACTATGTAAACATATCACCGTGTGTTGAATAAAAAAAATAAAACGGATGAACACTTCCTTATGTCTGAGATGAATCTGTTACTCAGGAAAACGCTGTGTGTCTTCACGTTGCCTCAGGCTCATTTTCATTCAAGCTCCTAAAAATAAAAAGTCCTGATCCAGCATAAGTGGTCAGGTTACGTAAATTACTCCGGGGGTGAAACATAAGGATTTTAAACACAAGCAAGGCAGCCGTATGGAGCTGCCAACCTCATGCTTTTGTAATAAATCATCACTCAAAATCTGGCAAAGACAGAGTTAGAAATTTATGGCCTCTAGGGCTGGATGACACGGCTCACGGCTTCTGATCTTAATGTCTCTGCAGAGGACAATAAAGGCAGGGGAGTCATGATTTCTCGGGTAACTGCCGGGGCTCTGAGGACCGATCAGAGGAGAGAGCGCTCTCTAAAAGGAGCCGGTGACATCATGTATTTGGCAACTATTGTGAAAACAAACTCTTTATCACACAGTGTTGTAAAAGAACTGAGATCATTTCAACAGCAGATCATAAGTCTGAGATATGACTGAAAAATATTTATCAAGGTTTACAATACATAACATCCAGTGTATAAAAACTTTAGCCAAGGTTGTTCTCCCAAATCACTGTAACCAGCACACTGCATTCTAAAAGGAGGAAACAAGAACAGACAACACCATCATACCAACTTCATGTATCAAACAACTGGTGTTTACATTTGCTTTCATAGAGAACAAAACATTTGCAGAAATTTTCACAACAACTATCACATCTGACAGCCCAACTAAAATAAATAAAAAGTAATTTTTATCATATATTGAAGGGATTTTAAAAAGCTGGCTTTTAAAGCAGGTTGCCACAGTAATGTGTTTGGGAAACATAGGAAGTATTTATCTTGAAAACAGGAAACAAATAAACAGGTGCATTTTCTCAGCTGAAATCTAGCTTGGAGATTTGGGGAATCATAAAAAGGATCTTAAGAGGGGGTACTATGCTGTCCTATGTATTAAATCTGGGTGTTAAGTAACAGTGCTGGGTGTCAAATTTTCAAAGATATTTTGATTTGTTGTAGAAATCTCTAAATCTGTCTAGCACCTGAAACTGCTGACCTAAAGGTGCCGTGAAAGCTCTGCAGGCCACTCAATATCTTGCTATCTTTGCATTGTCTGCGGAGGCACTATTGGTGAAATGTATCAAACACACGGAAAGATTGTCCACTCATTACGGTGGCTGATGGTACACTTATAGATGGAGACAAGAGATGCTTAAATGGTCTATAAATTAAGTTTGAATGTTCACCCAGGTATCAACTGTTCATGGGACATATTGGCGGTGATTCAGTCCTAAGAGATGTGATGATGCCAAATAAGTAGACTCGAAGGCAGTCAGCCTCCTCCTGTTTTCAAAAGGAATCTTCATTCAATTTTCAGCTTTTTCTGATTCTGAAAGTTAATCACAAGTGAGAACAAACATAGTAAAAAAAAAGTAACATTAAGGAAAATAACATAAACTCCTGTTTAATGAACATTTCAACAAGCCTTCGGTTAAAAAACATAAAATTGTGTCCTGTAGTTCAAGACAGTCAGTGTGCCTTTCATTTTGCAAAATTAGTTAAAACATCTGCATGTGCAGAGCACAGACAAGTACCAAAGTGTGTCACATGTGTCTTTGCTTTTGCCTACACTGTGTGCAGACAGACACACAAAAACCCACACACACAGTGACAAGCAGCAGGTCCTTTGTCAGCAGAAAGGGACTGCGCTCTCAGCACTGTTAAAGAGGAACAACATCTCTAATATTCATCTCCTCTACTTTGGAGATCTCTCTGTTAGCCAGTCCCACACTAAAGGCTCAGGTTGCATTTAGTGTCCAGTCAGGAAAACAGTTCACGCCAACACTTGGGAATGTGTTACAGCGTGTTACATCGCACATTTAAAGTGTGATCTCACTACATGCAGAGCGTTGTGTACGAGTGTTTCTGCTAATGGTGCTGATGTGACCCCGTTTCCCTCACACGACACAGTTCGACCTCTCTGCGACGCCACCGTTGTTCTAAGACTCCTCTCGTCTCTGAAGATGTAGGCTGATCTCCATCTGGTTCTCCAAACACTCTTTGAGCTTGTCCTCCGTCAGCGTCAACCGCTGCTCCAAGATCGAAACAGTCTGGATGGAGACAGAAAGAGAGAAAGAGTGAGGAAGAGGAGAAGAATAAGACAAAGAAAAGAAGGAAGAAGGGGAAGGAAAGAGATGGATAAGTGAGAAGGAGCATGTTAGAGAGGACTGTACAGCATCAGCCTGACAGTAATGACTGTATAATGCTTGTGCTTGTGTGTGTGAAAGAGGCAGTTTGTGTGTTTGAGACAGATGTTGTGCGTGCAAGACAATCCAGCTGATTATCAAGGAGAGATCTGCAGCTCGGGCTGAGTTTCTGTGTCTGGCACGCACTCTCTCACACAGTTGCATAAACACTCTTACGCACACGGAGAAGACAAGAAAGTTGCTATCCGAAACAGGATGGCCATGTGTGGGTAGTGAGATCACAGCACGACATACTTTTCCTCCCAGCATCCTCCAACAGTGACAGTATTTGTATTGCTTGTTAGTGCTTGTACAATGATCATTGTGTTATTTGCGCCTGCTTATAAAAGGCGCCTCCAGGTGGAACTTCCAGGGGTGTCACCCTCTAAACAAACAGATTACTGAGGATGAAGCTGGATTTTCTATCTTTCATTCAATCTTTGGTTTAGCAGCCACATGAAGACGAAATTAATCTGCCTTTCATCTCCTGAAACAAAGAGTGAACGCTTGTGGGAACAAGTCTAGACATTAGTAAGGTGCTGCTTTAACACATCTTTATTTAAACACTCTGTTCGTTACCATAAAAAAGCCACTTCAACTTAAAGATTCTCGGCGCTGGGACTAAAACTGAGATGATACATTATTTCTTTATAGTCTTTTTTTTTTATTACTGAGACTGTTGTGGTGGTAGCTGTCAGAAAAATGTATCAGCAGCAAGTGACATGATGGGTTGTTAAAAGACAACAGGAGACTACTCATATATACAGCTCAAAATAAGCTGAGAGATGAGAAAGAGGTTCTGCTTTTCTCCACTCGGGGTGACAAAGTCAATATGTTCCTTACAGAAGCTTTATCCTTGATTCTGGTTGGTCAAAAACGCAGCATGGATCCACTGTGAGGGATTAGAGCGACACAATATTCATATAGCAAAGTATAAAATATATCACAACATATTTGAGCATTTCAATAAAGTATATGTAGCCTGTCTATGCCCAACCACAAAACCAATAGATATAAATGAGCATCGCTTTCTATATTTTACTGAATTACATGCAACAACTTGCACAGTTAGAGCATCTTCTCTGTACCCTGTCATTTCACCTGTAATTATCAGGGTCTATTATTGATAGGACTATTATTGGGTGCACACTGAACACTAAGTAGTAATGCAAGACAACGCAGGGTTTGACTGATTAAATTCCTCTCTGCATTCAAATTTTGCTGTTTATTTTATGTCATTTTCAAATTTGATCTACCTTTGTGCATTCTTTGTTTTAAATACATATATATGTATAGAATATATATGCATTTATCTCCTGAAGAACAATCAAGTGCTGACTGAATCTCTGTGGTATTTTGCTTCTGTGTTAGAATCTGATCATGTCATAAATCTTCTGCAGTAACAGACAAAATAAGATGCGAAAGAAATCTTTTGACTATTGATGTTTTCCCCTAAAATGCTCAAGTGGCCACAGCTCCCTAATGATATTTTATGTTGATGTCTACAAAGCTACTGTTGCCAGGTGAAAATCATAATTCCAGTGACAAATCATTTTGGACAGTAGTACCTGGCAACAAAAATTTGCCTCAGTGCAGAAACAATCAGTCTGTAAACATTTTGTTCTCTGACAGAAGAGACTGCAGATTTGGACCAGAGAGTGAAAGATATGTCAACATGTCTTGACCTGTAATCTGACTGCTCTTCTTGTGCCATTGTGTGTAATTTTGAAATTGCTGGAAAGCAGAGTGGAGATGAGTCATTTATCAAAACATAACCAGCTGTGTGAGAGACAGACAGGGAGAAAACAAAACAATTAGGTTTAACTCTAAAGCGGTCAGCTTCCACAAAATGACTTATTTTGTCAAAATAAAAGTAAAAGACAGATTTAATTCCTTTGAAGCTATACATTCTACGACTGGTACCTATAATGGAGGGTCGGGGTTATAACGTCATTATAATATATTTTCTCTTCATCTTTTATTTCTGCTCTGTACATCGATCACGTCACGCAATCAGGATAAGGCAAACAACAAAAGACTTTTGTCATTGCATTTCTAAAGAACTCAAATGAAGCATGATTGGTTGAGTGAATGGAAGAAAATGTCATTATACCTCCATTATTCTTGCTCCAAAAATAAACTCCATACTGACGTTTTTCAGCTCTTTAGTTTGATTAAACCGGGGAATAAGTGTAGACTTCTGTTGGATATGTCCAGCTGACTGCAGGGTTCCCATTTCAAATTTTTCACCTCAAGGCAAATGAATAGAAAAGTCCAGAAAAAATTGGGTACAGTAAGAAGTTAAGTACAAATGATAAGTCATATCAACCAGCTAACTCTGTCCCTTTTTAATTGTGAAGATGATAAGACACCAGCTGTGACTTGTTGAACTGGAAATGGGTAAATTTTAGCACAGGAAAGAGTTGACTGTAAAAATGATTTGTGTTTTAAATAACCACTATTGAATAAAACTCATCTTTTCAACTTTAATCCAAAATTTGTCTGAAGGCTATGGAAAAGGGATACAGTGAAGGCTGCTAACATTGAATACCATCCTTTTTTTTCTTAAACAAAACCCTTTCTTTCTTCTTCTCTCATTTTTCATTTACAGTGAAGCAAACATTATGCAGTAGGTGGCTCAATGTGAAGACAAATGGTGTGAAGCTTTCACCATAAACACATCACATAGCTTTAAAGTAACCCTCAATGTTTCGCACATGTAAACAGTCATTTTCAAACCCAAGACACCATATGCAGCACGCACACAATCCGGCGGTCCAGCTGTGTTTGGTAATTGGCTGTGTATGACCCCACACTGCCACACAAAAACAAACACACACACACAACTAAGCACAAATAATTAAACACGTAGTGATTGAGGAATTCACCGAGATTGTTAAAGTCCCTTAGATAATCTCACACTTCAACACAGCGCACAGACACACAGCATTGAGTTTAACTGAGTGGGCGAGTGGTGTTTTCTTTTGGGTCATCAAACTTAACAACATCTCCTGCTTCTTCATGCATCATGGGAGACAAAAAGGGTTGTATTTCCTCTTTCTTTCCCTCTCTCTACCTGTCTCCATTTTCTGGATCAATACTAGTTTCTTTATCTCCTCAAACCGATACAGCAACCTGGTCCTCAGCCAGGCCAGCCATCAGTGTTTATTTGTGTGTCTGTGTGTGTGTGTGTGTGTGTGTGATCTTGCGTGTGTCCCCAGGCAGCAGGAACATTATACTACCATATAGTGTTCATCAGGAGTAGAAACCAAATCTTTGAGCTCCTAAAAATAGAGGAAGCTGATTTTTCTTTTCTCTCCAGAACACATTATACTCTGCATCGCCTCGAGCAGAACTGGTTTCATAGCTCTGATATGACCCGCGCTACAGTAGTCTGAAAGTCAAAGCGAGACAAAGTCAGATCATTTCTTGAGATGTAGCCAAGTGATGTGTGCTATTCATGCCAAACCTAGATATCAAAAAGGAAGGCTGAAAAACAGAAGACTTGTGTCAGATGTTCAATAAATCATTGAGGACGTAGTGTAAGGCTAATGACAAAACCGTCAGATATACGCTGTTATTATCCGTAAGCTGAGGTTTAAATCCATTGTGTATGCACAAGCAGGTCATCAACTTACAGCTTCAGTTTTGTGTTTCTGTGCCAATATTAGCCTGTTAGCATGCTGCTACAGTGTGATACTTGAAGAGAAGGCTGATGATTTCCAGACTTTTGTGGTTGATTTTCTTTCTTGAGTTGTTAAATTTTTGTTCTTTGCAGTTTTTATTGAACGGTACTCAGCCCTGTTTCTTCTGCTGTCCTCATTATTTTTTCAGGTTAATTAGAACTAGTATCAATTTGTGAGAGATTAAGTGTATACACAGGAGTAATTAAAAACACATTAGCCTTGGACTCAAAATAAGGAATAAAGCAAAACAAAAGTTAATGGAGTTTTCTAAGATAAGATGGCATCATGTAGTCTTTGTGTGGTAACTTTCAAAACCTGTCCCGAGGAGAACAGTAGAGTTCGTCATCTCTAAATCAAAATGTGGGGGGTCAATACCCAGGTCCTGCTTTCCACATATCCAAGCATCCCTGGGCAAGACCTTTAACTCAAACTTAATTACAAGTCATTGATTTATAAAGAGCCAAAGTTTTTTTCAATGTTTGGCTTGTATGATATTTCAAAGAGTGACTTTGGGGGCGAAGTCAGCTGATTGTGCTTAAGTGAAGAGCGCAAAGCCTCCTGAAGAAAGTCTTAGGACAAGCTTTAAAAATAAGGGAAACACAATTGATTGCAAACATCAAGTATGCGTGGGAAGAACCTGGCTGGTTGAGTTGATGAGTTGATCTGGTAAAGACAATATTATAGCTATACTCTAACTATAACAACAGAGAATGCTTGTATTTAGCAATGTATTTCACATGCATCTTAATTTATAGTTTCCTCATTGCTCCATGTGTTAAAATCAAAGGGGGGTGAGGTTTATAGCTTAAACTCAGTTAAACCTTTCGGTACTTAGCACCACACTGTTATAAGTATCTGGAGTCTGGGGGGATTGTGTAATAATGAGTCTGACATGCAGTTATTTGTAAACTTTTCAGTATAGGGCTGAACGATTTGCAAAAACTATCTGAGTGTGATTATTTTGGGGTTCTGCATCTTTTGTGGTGTCTATATCAATTGCTTTATTGAAGGGGATGGTTTTCTTTTTATTATTCTCATTTTGAATAAGAAAAACAAACATGAGGGAGAAAAAGTCTGTATAAAGTTTGTATAAAAAATGCACAAAAGAAACTGTTTGTATAAACATGTACTTCTGAAAAATCAGAATACCATGAAAAGTGAAATATTTTTGGTAACTCATTTCAGAAAGTGAAACCCAAATAATATTAAGATGCTTTAGAGGGAATTATTTCAAGCCTTTATTAATCGAAATGTTGATGATAATGGCTTACAGATAATGAAAAACCCAGAATTCAGTGTTTCAGAAAATTAAAAGCCACTTAAGATCAATAAAAAAGGTTACATCAGAAACATCAGGCCTCTGAAAAGTTTTACTGTTCTGACCATTTTCCAGGTAATCTCCCAATTCTCATCCCTCTTTATCCCTTTTTGACCATTTTTTTCCACCTGATACTCATTTTTATAGCTATTTCTTGCCGTTTTGCCACTTTCCACCTCTTACATTGTTTCACTGGCAAAGGTAGTTTCCAACACTTTAGCTCTTTGATTGAGCAGGATTGAATTCAGTGTTGTAGAGCAAAAAAATATTGAATGCAAAGAAATCATGCGGTATTGTAACACATTTGAGGTTAAAGAAATGTTGCACTCGGAATATTGCAACAGGCCATATTGCGATGTAAAGTTATTTGCAATTAACCATTCAGCTCATATCAGAATAGGTGCTTTAATATATCCAATTGTGATATCTGTCTCAAAAATAATAATTGGACTAAAAATGGACCTGAATAGAGACATTTTACTTGCATTTTTTTCCTCTTAAATGTATAACTTAATGCTCGTAAATTACATTTTGGGTTTCCATGTGACTCAGAACTATTGTTATCAGTCTTGGGATTTTTTTTTTTTTGTTTTCACTTTCACTTTCACTGTCACTAAGTGAGGAACTAGATGGACTGTCAAAGGTGTCATTTCAAGAGAAATTGTTTAACTCTCCCAGAGCACAGCACACAAATAAGAGGCTGAGACTAACTCTCAAATATCTCAAACACTGTGGGAAATTGCAATCTTTTAAAGAACTATTGGAAGTAGGAAGATGTGTGGTTTCCAAGAAGACTTTGATCACAGTTTTATTCTTTTCTGGGGAACAAAGGAAAAGCCCCATCTTTTTGGTTTTTTACTTTCTGAGTGAGTTCCTCGCAGCTCCACTTATATCTGTTTTAACAGGAATCTGAATTCACCAGTCCATATTTTTGCATATCAGCTCTGATGAAGACAAAGAAAGGGCAGTGGTTTCACTGTTGTTCGCCATGCACTAATAGTTCTGAGGAATTACAGAGGAGAAAGGTTTTGTTTCAAAGGAAGAAGTGTTAATGACAGACATTTTGCTCCAGAGTGTTCCCTCTGTGAAGGAGATCATACAGAAAGTTTCAAGCCTTTTAAAGTACACCACTGTCTGATCCATTGAGGAGGAAAGAGTGCCACTGTACTTCAAATTAAAATTCTTTGTCAAGATTTGTTATAATTAAAAGAGGGAGTTCGAGAGGAGGGGATGAGTGTTCGTGTTGCAGGCACAAAGTGTTAGAAAACATGTAAGAGCCGTGAATTAGAAGACCGAGGGAGAAGAAAAGGGTGAAGGCGGAGATGAGGATGGGGGGGCAGACAAGTGAAAGTAGCTAGCACAGCAAACTGTGGCTTTGGAAGCTTCGGTCGAATGTTGAATTATTCATCATCTTCTCTCTCAGTCTCCTCGACTATTAGAGTAACAAAGAGCTGTAAGAGTGAAAAATAATACTGAGAGAAAGATGTATGAAGCAGCAGGGGTGTAGAGGAGGAATAAATAATGCTGCTCTGTCAGGTTTATCTCCAGTGAATGGACTGCAGTCATTTAAAGTGTCGTGTTGGGTGAGGTTGAGCAGAAATTACAACAAATGGTGCATTTTATTTCTACTAACACTTTCACGATCAAAATGTTGTATGACATGTCTTTTTTTTAGCCTATTATGGAGAACACATATTACTCAGAGTTGCCTGTACTACTCTTGGTTCCTTAGGAAATGCTATTTTCAAACTTGGGTGAAGCAGCGAGCCCCTGTTCTGAAACATCTGTGTGGGTGAAGTCTGTTGAGTCCTAGGCTTCTGCACAGATCATCTCATACAATTCACTGTAAAAACTGTGATTCTTCAGTACCCTGATTGAAATTTGACACTGATTCAAAACCAAAGATGCCTTTGAGAATAACACCACAGTGTTCGCCCTGCTTCAGTGTCATTTTTTAGCAACAGCAACAAAAAATCTTAATTCCTTTTTTTTTTTTTTTTAAAGAACTGTGTGTGTGATTCATAGTGTGAATCTGAACTGAGAAATGTCTAAAAATAAAATCTGTATTAGTTGTGAGTTTTCAGTTACTTTACCCCTTAAGGGCTGATTCAGAGATTAATGTTAATACAGAAATAATGTTTTTTTACTGGTATTGAAATTTCTGTCTACTTTATAACCACTCAAACCTTTTAACAGGGACTATAAATGACTTCCCCTATTTTTTTACAAATTACTGACACCTATAGATCTATGGATATCTAAAGCCAATGGAAGGACAGTGAACTGTATCACAAAAAAATTCTTAGTGGCATTACTCAAAGATAAGGGTATAAACCTGTAAAAATAAACTCTCATTTCATCCCTCCCTTATTTATTTTACTTGTCTTCTTAGTTTCATACGCTCATTTAATGAGCAGTAAACACAAGTGTCAAACATGGCATCTTTGTTAAATCAGCTCTGTAAAATAAGCTTGTAAAAACAGCCTAATGAGGTGTACCAGCTACAGTCCCTTACTAAACTGCCGCTACTGGAAGACGCAGAGCTGCATGGTAAAACCATCTCCCTCTTAAAGCATTTACAAGGACATGAAGTTGAGTCAAATTAAGCACTGGTATCACATATGAAGAAAACTCGATAAAAAAGTATCAAACACTTCTAAAAGTTGCTCAACCAAAAACCTTTGAAAACCTTCATATTTCAAGATCTGATGAGTGAAAATGAAACAAAGAGAAGAGTTTCAGGATTAAACTCCACAAAGATCCATCTGGTATCAGGGTTCAGGTAAACACAGCAGAAGTTGGCACCGCCCCCCCTGAGGAGGGGTGAGCCAGCTGCCTGACTGCCATGGGTGAATACTAAACTCTCCCACATGCTGGAGTGCAGCTTGAAAGGAAACGCAGGAAGAAAGAGAGATAAAAGCCAAGAAGAAACATTTGGAGAACACACACACACGCACACACACACACACACACACACACACACACACACACACACACACACACACACACACACACACACACACACACACACACACACACACACACACACACACACACACACACACACTTGTACAAGTACCAGTACACGAAGAGTTTCAGCCTTTCTGCACAGCCATTAAGCATTTACTCTTACTACCAGTGAGTGTGGTAGAGTGCTGCCAGCGCTCATATATGAATGATGTATTCTCCTCAGGACACATTCATAACCTCCAGCTAAGACCACACACACACACACACACACACACACACACACACACACACACACACACACACACACACACAAACAAACACGAACGCACACACACACACACACCAAGCCATCGTGCTCTCCCCTTCTTCATTCAGCTCCTTTTTCCTTTCTGCCCTTGTGTTCCTGCTCCTCTCCCTCATCCCCTTTCGCTTGATCTCCCCAGGGTGCTCATGTTTCTCTGCACTCTTTCTTCTCTTGCCTAGAACCATGCTCCTGACTTTAATCGTCACTCTTAATGAATTCTGTAAAAACCAAGGCAAAACACATTCTTTATTTTTCTGCTTCTTTATTGGTGTGGTTGTGTTCAATCTGGCTTAGAAGAAACATATAGTTGAATATCATCAGTCTAACTGCAATAAGAGACTCAATGAAGTTGACTGATCACATGGCAAAGTGGCAGAATATAAAAGGAGAATAAGATAGGTCCCAGCAGAGAACCTTGGGGCACACCATATGACAGAGAAGCTATCTCAGACATGTAAGGATCAAGTGACATGGAGAAATGTCTATCAGAGATAAGATGAAACCCAATCTTCTCCTTTTACCGCTTTTACACTCAAGCATCCTGGTATTAGTTCTTGGCTGATGCTAGTTCAGAGTCGTTTCAATTCAAGAACCATCTAAGAGCAGGTGAGCTTTTCCACACAAGAGAGCCTGATTATTACATCACTGAACTTCTCTTTTTGTCTGGAACACGTCAGGAATTCTTCAGGTGTGACTGTCTTGATTACATTTGTTTTTCAGATTGATGAAAATATATATGCATTCTTGGCATCTACTGAAAAGAAAACAAAGATCTTAGACATCCAAAACTGGAGTATTGTTTAAGTATAACTACTAGGATGAGTCAGTAAAGTAAATTCTATCCTCATTCTAAGAGCATGTGCAGCAAATATGTGCATGTAAATAAACAATCAAAAGGAACATGCTGCATCCTGTAGCCTCATTTGGATTGGCAGAAAGAATAAAGGTTTAAATTAATTAGCTGCATGTTTCAAGATAAAAGCCCTCTATGAAAGAAGGAAGGAGGTTATTATTATTTTGATCTCCTGCAAGTATTAATTAACAGCACCGCAGCACTTAGCAAAAAAGGAAATATGAACAAAGGATTGGTTTAGTTGTAACTAAGATTTCTCCCACTTTTACAGCCCTTACTGGTCAGGCAAATAACCGTTTTTCTTTTTCACGTCTCTCAGTATCCATCATTGATCACATCTGATAAAGACCAACAAGTAATAAACTTGACATTAACTGATGAGAAACAGATACAAGGGTCTTAAACTGATCACTGTTCTTCTCTGTTTTTGTTTAAGAGACTATTTTTGGTTCTAATCAGTCTCAAGGTCTGGCTTTAAAATTGTGTCTGGCCTTGAACAGATCTGAAAGCACTCACACTGTGGGTCAAATCAAACAGAGCAAACAAACACAAATGGCCACAAGAAGTCCATTGTGAGCCAAACTAAGAACATTTTGTCTGTTAAAACTTTTTTTGACCCAGAACTCTGCTGTATGTCACCCTTTAAGGTTAAGAAATGGTATCTTTCCTCTGGTTCTGGTCAAAGATTACTTATGCTCTGAACCAGAAGAGGATAAAAGCCCTTTGTGTGATTTTAAGGAAGTTGAAAATGAAACAAAGGCTTTGTTCTATTGTCAAAACCTTTTATGCCAGTTGTCGAGCTAAATTTCTGAAAATCGTCCTCAATAGTCAGAATGATTTTCCTGACAAAAAATGACATAATTATGATAAAAGTGACATTTTTTCATTAAAAAAAAATGTTTCTATGGCAGCACCTACAGCATCAAGAAAAACACCAAATGTGTCTTTAGACTCCCACAAAACAGCATCTGTTTTTTCCTGTTTGTTCTTAACTGGATGACAAATGTGGTTTTTTTTTCTCTTTGGTTTTTCATTATTTGGCAGACATTGATATTTTCTTTGTTTTATTTGCAGATAGTAACCCTTCACTCAAAACTCAGCAGAGGTTTGAGTGAACAGTGCACTACTCCTGCTTTTTCTGACAGACCAACCACCATTGTGAAAAATAAACATCTGTAAATGCAGGGGGAAATATAAGTGTGCTGTGTGCTCAAACATTGTTGTATGTGAAATCATTGCACCAAATATAGCAACAAATCTAAGGTTGATTCAACAGAAAATCTTTGTAATCATTGATGTTGTCCATAAGAAATGTCTTTTTTAACACTATAACAAGAAGTTGATGTGAAAATTTTGTGGGATTTCAGCGTTTTTATTTGCAGTTAGCTGCAGCCTTTGTGTACATGGGCCAGTTAGGGGGATTTTACCAACAATAAAAGTGCAAAGGAAGTCTTCATTTTGTTTCTTGACCATTTTTTTTCATTAATTTCTTCCTAAAGTTTGATTTCTGTTGCATAACACAGCATTATGTTTTTACATGTATGTACATATATAAACATCCACCACACACCTACACTTGTATGTAGAGTCACTGCAACAGTCTGCTGCAGTTCTAAACAGCACTGAAGAGGTTTTTCTCTCTGAATATTTTGGCCTGCTGAAATAACCTCTGGCGAGCAGGTAGAAAGTAAAGGAAGCGTTTGTTCTGAACAGTGTGAGTGGGAGGCTCAGTGAGAGCACAATGCATGCTGCTTGTCATGAAAGATTAACACATGCTCTGCTTACCTGAGTGAGAATATCCAGTTGACCTATGATGTGTTCCAGGGTGCTGGCGAGGCCAGCGGGGACTCCGCTGTCGGAGGCCTGGGACTGTGCTTGAACCTGCTGTGGGTGCTGAGGTGGGGCCTTGCTCTGTGTCTGCTGGGTGGAGGAGGAGGTGGAGCTGGGGCGTCTGTAGGTGTGTGAGTGAGTGGTTTTCCCGTGGCTGCCACTGCGGTTGCTGCTCAGAGCGTGGGCGGCGGCGGTGTGGGAGTCCTGTCCGTTTAAATGTTCAGATGGTTCAGAGGCCTGGAAACGGAGAGGAAGGAGCAGTTTGAAAATCAGATGGTGAAGAGGCTGAAACAAAGTGCTTCATCATTTGTTTGACCCTTACTTTGTGACATTTATTTCTAATAAGTACCCAAACTCTTTCTGTGTCATTTCATGGAGACAGAAAGAAGTGTTCAATAATATCACCCATCAACCACAGACTGTCTGAGAAGCAGTAAAATTATTTGCACCATGTTACAATAATAATAATTTTTGGGACCTCTTGAGACTCACTCAGCTCATAAAATGCATATGTCACCTACAAACCTTTTGATGCTCTACATGAGAAACATGTTTGGCTCAGATCTGTCAGGCTTTCTTTATGAGCCAAGTGTGTGGCCGATACCACAAATATTTGTGACTCAAATGTTTTTCTGACAACAATGATGTTCATCTAGCAGTTTCCTCCTACGCCTGCTCCATAGTTGCTTCACATCAGACAGAACTGTCAACTCTTAGCACACCATTTTCATCCTCAGTTTGACAATGCAGCCACTGGAACTGATGTCTTAAAAAGGAAAAGGTTTGATTCTTCCTGATCAATAATAGGGAAGAAGCTTTTATTCCTGAGTGTGAAGCCTTGATCTTTGAGATTTTCTTTTCTGTTTATTTTTCATTTTGACCAGCTAAACGTCCATGTATCAAGTGGAAGACAAAGAGGAAAAGAGTGGCTGTTGTGCAAAACATTATCCATATGATCCGCCAGTGCGAGTAAAAATGTTCCAAAAATTAGGTTTAGGATTTCAAGAGGGAAACTGTTGACTCTTTTCAGACAAATACACTCATGCACACACAAGCTGCCAGTCAGTCTGCCTGTGTTGTGATTAATCCAATGAGACACAAACACATGTAGGTCAGTGACCACATCTCTCCCTCACCACGTCTATGACTAAAATCTGTGCACACATCTATAGGTGTCTCCATACTCCTGTCTGTCCTTACAGTGTGTATGTCTGTGAATGCGTTCATTTTTGCAACTGCTCCATGAAACTACCTATTCTCTGTCGCAGAATAGAGACGACAGCTGTTTTAGTCATCACCACATAATAGTAGATCTATTTCCACTCAGCTGAGTATGTTTGAGAGCACAGTGTCAAAGTGTGTTGTTCCTAAATGAAGTCAGATGAGCAGAGCTGTCAGCAATCACCTGGCTCTGCAGATTTAACACAGACAAGGGTTACACATGGTGACACACCAAATTTAGGCAGTGACTCAGTGCGGTCATCTACAGATGTTCCTCAAAATGGCGTTTTAACGGTTTCTGTGTCACTTCTGAGAAACAGAAAATATACTCTCAATACTTATTTTGCAGAAAGACATTACACTTCATGGTTGTGTTAATGACAAGCAGATGATGTCAAAAGTAAAAGTTGAGGGTTTGTGATTTTGTAAAAAAGTTAGAACAAGTTTAGAAAAGGCTTTACTCCCTGTTCTACATGGCAGAGTACTCTGTGTAAAAAAGATCAGAAAGTCCAAATGGTGTGCTGAGGAAGAAAATAGCAAAAGAGGAACTCAGTGCTCTCAAGGATTTATTCCACAAACCTCTTCTTGGTTCAGAATGCAAGTTAGTCTCAAGCTTAGCTTGCCTGGAGTCAACAATAGACAGGTTTATAGCCAACACAGGAGATTCTGTGATCAATAAGTACGTTTTTCTTCCAATCATGATTGGTGACGTGTGAACTACGCGTTTTATCACCAAAGTAACAACTAGTCACCAAAATCTCCAGTTGTGTTCTAAGCACTGTAAAAGATGGCTTCACAAATCAAAACCTGTCATCTGATATTTTCCCAATGTCAGTGTCCGCTCTTAAGTCTCACAGACTTTGTTGATGTTGAGTGTGTGTGCAGGAGAAATTCAGATGGTATAGGAGTACATGACTGTTATGATATCAAAAAAAGGCCTGGAGATTGGTAGGGTTATTATGTGGAAAGCAAAAATTTAATTCATAAAAGTATCATGTTCATATTTGATCAATTATTAACTCAAAAAATTTGATAAAACTCAACAAATGTGACATGAATATAAACAAAAGTGAATTCACGGTAGTCATATTTGATTTCAAGATTCTCAAACTTCATTAAATACTCCTTCAATACACAAAACATATGTCAGTTTTTAGTGTAAGGCTGAAAGATGATTTCCCTCATGCTCCCAAATTTGCAATGAACTCTGGGTAAGACCCAACATTAGGTCAGTGTAGCTTGGAGTTGTGAAGTTTGCATCAACAGCCTTATCACTGAAAGCCCTAACCCAATCATTTTTAATCTGCTGAATAAGTAAAGTTTTGACTTTCACTGTGGTGCCAGATTCCTCCAGCGCACTTACATCCTGCTGTGATTTTTCAGTTATGGCTGTACAAAGGTGAGAGAAAAAAAGAGAGTGAGGAAACCAGAAGAGACAATAGAGTCATTCTGCTGAGCCTACAATCTCCACCAAGTCTGGATTAACAGTTGTTGAATGTACGTCTTTTAGCTTTGTGTTAAAGTAAATGCTTAAATACACAAATTCCTATAAACACACATTTTCATATAGAAAAGTAATCTTGAATTCCCAGCAGATACATCAAGCTGCTTGTCTCTTTAAATGACCAGAAAAGGCTGATGAAAAATCATCTTTGGGTTAAAACTTCATTTAAAAGAAATATGCTTTAACCAAGAAATATGTGCTGTGAGTTATTCAAAAAGAAAACATCTGGAGTTTTTATTTGCAATCAAGCAGCAAAAAGGTTTAACCATCTCCATTGCTGGCTGTATTTACCTATTCTTGCTATGTGACGTGTATATAGTGATATTGATGCTAAAACTCCATATTGTCTGGAAACTCAACATGTCTTGTGCTGCCGTAACCTTACGTGGGGTGAAGGGAAAGCCCCGATCAGCAGCAGTGTACACACGGCACACACAGTAACCACCCTTCTAATGAATCACCTGGAGTGGAAAAACCAACAGTGGAAAATTTCCTGGGGCCCAAATTAAACTCTTAGTCTGACACAGGGAGGCATCAATACGGCTTGTAACCTGCATGAAAAAATATTTATTTCAAATACAGCAGGTTCCACCTGACATTTTTGAAACATGCTTATAAAAGCATGAGACACAGCTTCATATTTCTTTCTTCTGCATTTGCAGCTAGTCAGTCTGGTCTTATTTTGTAGAGGTATATCAGAGGAGACAAAAAGAGATGTGGGGAATCCTGTGAAGTTGTATGTGAGCATATGTCTCATCACTTACTATACAGCCAACCTTTTCCAAATCAGCACCATGTTGTCAGACAGTAATTCCCAGTCCTCAAAGAGTGGGTGTAATGTTTTCCTGTATTTTAAAAATGAAAATCAAGTCACTATACTGGATGTCCAAAATTAACACGTGCTCATTTTCAAACCATTACAAATGTATGCGTTGTAGAAATTCTTTAATTGGTCTAAATGCTACTCACAACAGTCCAACTCCACAAACCCTCTGATCCTCCAGAGGCCTGGTCAATCAGTGTGAGAGACAAAAAGAGATATTTTTTGAGCAGTAAATCATGTAAAGTTGCAACTGGAGTACCAGAGGTGCGGTATGACTCTTTAATAAATGACAATGCCCTCTCTTTAAATAGAGACATTTGCTACTGATTTACCACTGACCATGTTTTCATCCACTTGACACCTTTATTTTTATCTTCTTTTAATTTTATCCTACTGTCACTAAGGCATACTTTATCATGTTTTTACTATGGGTTACTCTTCTAGTACTGAGCACTGTTATCCTGTTGTTCATTAAGTCTTGTCCTATGCTGAGTGTCTGTGAAAACAAAGTCTGACTCACTCACTCACTATGAACCCACTCTACGACCAGGTATAAATACAGTTACCTTGAGCAGGCAGCATATGCATGATTCTTTATCTGCTTTCCTGCCTTAGCTGTTCAGGACAGAAGAGAACTTCACATTTGTAATTTTACTGCATTTGATTGGCTGTCCCTTTGTAAATGTCTTATTTAACCTCATGCCTGAAAACACATCAGTTCAAAACTCCTTTTATCCTTCAATCCCACCCACACATTTAATCTTTATTTGTTGTTTAATCTAGTTTTGCTGTGTATTTCTATCATTTATTCCCATTTTTAAGTGTCCTTGAGTGCTCTGAAAGGTGCTTTTAAATAAAATGTAACTATATTATTGTGTTATTATCATTATTATTATCATTATATTATTTTACATACAAATAAACAATAGCTCATAATATCAACTTCATCCTTGATAAAGTACAGCATACTTATAAAGTAGTCATACAATTACAAGTTTCATCTTATACTATTGCAACATTCTTTTGATAATTGTTCAATGTATCTTCAAGTGGTTTTAAAAATGTATTCCAATAAATGAGGAGCTTTACTCTTGTAAATGTAAGAATGTAAAACAGTCAATGCTTACTCCTGTGAAGCTACAACTTTATTCTTGACATCTTGATTGTTTCATCTTAATTATTTCGCTTGTTTTGTTCTACTACAGAGTAAGTATAGACCGATAAATTGACTAATACATATCACTGGACATATCAGCATTGGACGATACGCGCTGCCCGGTGGATTTGCCAAAATATATTTCACTTGCATAATTTCAAGACATACATCCATGGGCAGCGCAGTGTTGCTAGGAGACACTACAGTCCACGTGCAGCACATGCCTTGCTCCTCCCCTGCTTGCAGACTGAAGCAACTAACAAACAACATATTCTGCATCTTTTCCATCTTGCTTTAATATTAAATACAGCTAAATAAATGTTCCTTAAAAATCTTAACTCTGGGTATTGTAAACAATGGTACCAAAGTTAAAATACTACAAGTAAATCCCTCGTTTTCGTCATAGCCGGGGTCTATAGCTGGGTTCTTTTACCTGTCGGCCATAGTCGGTAACCGTTTCCAACTACTTTTTCTTAGCCATAGCCACTTGGATTTTTTAGGGATAGCCAGCTAGGGATGAAGTCTCAAGGGCTGCACGATATGGGAAAATTTTGCGATTGGCTAATACCACTTGTAATAACGCTAAACGCTAACGCTAAACGCTAAACTATTTACCACTGTACCCCGAAAAAGGGACTAATTGTTACTTGTACGTCTCATACAATCATAACATATTAATAAAACCTCATACGTAAAGAATTGAATTTTGTATGTTCATAATTCATATTACAAATGACAAGGCTTTTATAGTACTTTTTTCAAAATAACAGTTTAAAGAATTGATTATTCCCCCCTAAAAATAAATACATTTAGCAATGAGACATAACTGTGGGCTCGAGTTATTTACACACATAATTTGAACAGAATTTATATATATATATATATATAAGGGCTGGGACTTGATAAAAAAAATAATTAACGTATCAATCGGAGTCTTTGAAATTTATTAATCTTGATCAATTACATTTTAATAACATATCAATATTTGACCCAAGAACAGTGAGAATCATTTTTTGAAATGATTTACGAGTGAATTAATGAATAGTTAACTGAATTAATACATAAGCTTTAGCAAACAAAAGCTTGTTCATTTTTTTCTAGTTGGTACTTAACTGAGACCAACAGATCAGTGCATTTCTTCTGCCATAAAGTGCAGCAGTTTTAGGAATGAACAATACAGAATCAATTTCAGAGATTCAGGTCGTGTTGGCTAGAATGGCAGCTTTTGTGAGTGAGGGAACTTTTTGTTCATTTCATTAAACAACGATTTGCTTGGGTCGACAGTTCTTAAACTCCTCAAGTAGTATTAACTCTTTTGCATGCTTTTATTATGAAATGTATGCTTTTATTTTGAAATGCATATTGCGAAACCGGACGTGCAGCAGAACACGAGGTGTGTGATTCTCCTGAATGTATCGAAGGACACAACTAAAGTTGTTAGCTGGTGACTCCTGGCTCCTGTATCACTTTGTGGACCTGACTTATTAAACAGACAGACGCTCAGATCCTCTGCAGATGTGACACTCCAGGCCTGGCACCGATTGTCAAAAAGCACACTTTTCTACCGTGTTTTTTCGTCACCTGTTCCTTTTCTGCTTGCTCATCATTGCTCCTCATTCAACTATTCCTCAGCTTGCTGGAAAATCACGTGACCAAACAGACTGCGCACACGCGCGCGCACTCACACATGCACACACAGATTCTTGGAGCAGTGATGCATAGATGGCAGTGATGGGCGTGACGAAACGGACTCCAAACAGAGGGCAGATTGTAGGATTCAGGGACGCATGCGCACAACTAGTTAAATCGCAAATCGCAGCCTTAAGTGCGATTATATAATCGCACGTTCTCATATCGCGATTGCGATTGCGATTCGATTAATTGTGCAGCCCTACTTCAGAGTGTAGTTCTGTGTTTCTTGTGTCCAACAAATCACAACCTAGGGACTGGTTCAGGGCATGTCCAAACTATCCAGATGTGAAAACGTCCTGAGTCATCTGTAAAACCGGCTCAATACTCAATAACGATGACTGATGTTAAAATTTCTTCCACTAGAACAAAACCAACATTGACTGCAAATTTATTCACCCAAAGGATATGATTGCACAAAGGAAGTGTTCCACCTCCTCTTCTATATGAAATACTAAAGTAACAGCATCATGGACCCGTGAGTACAATGTGTGTTGACACCAGCTGTCACCATTCAACTGGCTCTGGAGTGTTAATTAACTGTCTGAGAATAATGTCTATGTTTACGTTTAATCTATGCCAATGATATAGGCTTCCTTTACATTACTCCCAGCACAGATGGCATAGCTGGTGGTAATTATTCAGCCTTACATTTTTAAATAACATGATGAAATCCTGTAATGACCAAAGAACTTGTTAACAACAAAGGTCCATCATACTTATCCTCTGATGCTTGACAAAAATGATGAATTAAGAAATGATGAAACATCTCTGTTCTTAATTAAACAGGTAAGGATGGATGAATGTGTGACATATTATAACCATGAAATGATAACAAATCTTTCCACCATCAGCTGATAAATCAGCTAATAACAGAGGAGCAAACATGCGTTTTGATGAATGAAGCATGTGATGTGACTCAGCATTGAGTTATGCCTTGGGGGTCAGCTATGGGGGGAGGGTATTTCTCACTAAAGCCTTTTATTAATACGGCTTAGTCTACTCCTCACTCTCATTTTCCATCTCACTCATTCTTCTATCACAGGTTCGTCTTTCTTCTCCTTTATCCGTCTCCTTTTTGCCCTGATCCCCATCTCTGTAACTTCATTCTGACTGCTTCAGTGGGACAAGGATGAACAGGTGTCTGCTAATGCCGCTCAGATTTTCCAAACTCATTATTGTCATCCACTTCTTTGCTTTTTCTTGTCTCCTGTGTTCTTGTGTTGTCTCATTCCCTCACATGCTCACCCTGTTTTCTCACTTAGCTACTTCACCCCCCCCCGACTCTGTTTCTCAGGGATGCTCTCTCGCTCCAGTAGACCATCGGGCTCTCCATTACTATCTTGCCTTCTTCAACGCTGCCTCGTCGCACTCTCTTGCATTCCCTTTCTTTGCTCCTGCTGTCGGATTAATTTAACTCCTTCTGTCTGAACAAAACCACCTGTCAGCACCTTAGAGATGCACAAACACTGATGCGACACACCTTTCTCCTCACTCGAGGGCAACTTAAGTTTGATCTGTTGTAGCACATTCAAGGCATCTTATTTTGTCTTGGAGATAAAAGTTCAAACAGCGACTGCAGTCAGAGAACCCCCTCCTTGCTCTCCAATCCATATCCTAAAGCTCAACCAAGCGGTGCAGTGATCTGTGTGTGTGTTTGAGGGGAAGCCTGCTGTGAGTGTGCGGCTCGTCTGTCTGCACACGTGAGTGGGAGAGAGACCCAGATGTGAAGCTAGAGACAGGAAGGAGGGGGAGGAGAGCAGAGAAGGGGGGGGGTGGATGTAGGGATTATAGCGGATGTGATCAGAGAGAGCTGATCTGTCTGTCAGCAATGGTTGGCACTCACACATGCACACGCACAAACACAAATAAAAACACACATGGCTGCATCTATTCCTCCACACATACAGATTTGCTCAGTTGTGCCGAGCTCAGACACAGACTCAGGCTGGCTGAACCGCGCACACATTCTTAGTCTTTCGATGCAGGGACCTCGTTTTGAAGCTGGCTTATTGTGTTTAACAAATAGGCCCACATGTTCCTGGTATAGCGCCCATCGCTGGCACATTATCATGGAGCTTCACATCCAAGTACATTAAAGGATCAGCATATCAAATTAGCTGCTTATGAAAGCCCTGTGGATTTGATTCTGAGAGGGCAGGGGCCATGGGTGGCCTGTGCTGCTGTATGAATAAACACAGCATTACTGTCTCATTAGGCAAATTTCTTCCTGCTGAAATGAATTATAGCCACGGGCATCTGTGTGTAACACTGGATGTTTGACAATGTTAGGAAGGATGGTTTTAACACCTTTGTCAATCAGACGGTGTAAACACCGACTTAAGGGCCTGTCACTTTCAAGTCAGCTTCAATTCCTCAAACTTCACTTCTTGGATAAACAAATCTTGATATTTCATGTCACCGTCACCTTTGCTGAAATAACTATTATTTATAAATTTACAAATTGAATCCCTTGAAAATCAACAAAATTTGCTCCAACATCTAAAATTGCCAGAAGAAAACACGCTGGATTAACTCAACCATGCCTTTTGTTTAGATGCAAATGTATTTACAACATCCAAAATAGGACACTCATCATTTTATGGAAAACATCTTTCCCAGGGAGAGCTTTAAGTGGGCTGGAACACTTCAGTATACAATTCTGCCACCTTTAGATTTAACCCCTTGGTGTACTGAGACTCTGCTTTAATCTGATGTGAGGTCTTTGCAATGTCATATTTATGATCATATCAATCACCTGTCTTCCACAGTTAGTGCGTTTCCATGTAGACAGTGATCCAACTAAGGTCATAGCCCGGTCATAAAGTCACACCAGGGGATCTATTCTTGCCACAACATACATGTCTAACGTCTCACTCACTATATTAGCAAAGTGGTTGGTTGGAGGGCTGTGACAGTCCAAAACAACTTGTTAGAAGCATTCTGCTTCTCTCAAACCAAACCAATTTCTAACAGCACATCCGCTCTACTCATCCCTTCCTCCATCTAGCCTTCTCTCCGTTTTAGACTCTCCTCTTGCTGAACTCACCACGTCTTTGAATGATCTTTCCAGGGAAAAAGAAAACGACGACATTTAAGTGAGTTGGTGGCAGCTTTCCCCTCTCTGCTTCCCCTGGCAACACGTGTGCAAGACTCTCAGCAGTTTATGAGAGATGAAAGGGCCTGTATTAATAATAAATTATGAATGACTAAATTATACATGAAAAGAAAAAAATCCTGGAAGCAGTAGCTTCCAGCTGCTGTTACTACCATGACTTAAAGTGTAACAACTGGTGGAGAACAATTCATTTTCATGGGTAAGTTTGAGAAGGTAAATGGGGTCAGAGTGTGTTTTATGTGTTACAGTGATTAACTGCACTAAAGGTAGTTCAATTAGAACAATATTTGAACATGTTTTTTTTTACAAGCCAAGGCATTTTTTTGGTAAACAGAGTATTTATTAGCCAGTTTGCTATAATTGTCTTAGTCATTTTTATTATTGCATACTGGTCTCACAGTAATCCCTGTGGCTCGAATGCCTGTCACCAATGAGGAAGTCTGGCAACACGAGTAAAATATTTCACATGAGGGAATAAACAAGAGCTTAAAAAAATAAAAAGTTCAACTCCATCAAGCTCTTTTTTCATGTCCCTTTGCCCACATTTCTTACATCAAACATTGTGCAAATCCGATCACTAAAACAAGCTTCACTTTGCCAGTGTAAACTTTTGAAAATACTAAGCAGAATAATTTGATATAAACATCACTTTCAATTTCCCACATAATGCATTCATCCCTCTATGTTTTGAATGTAATCAGCCAATAGACCACTGTGAATGCAAATTGAAAGCTTTCATCATTATCAAGAGTGACATCTTTTTACTCATGAGTATGCCATGTTGAAGCAACAATGTCAGCTTATAAAGACAATATCTGGTCAAATGAACATATTGCACCAAAAACTGCATTTTATTATCATTTCCAAAACTCATGGAGAAAGAAATCCATCTTACCATGCCCTTCAAGTCAGAAAAATAGGAAAATAGGTTCCTTGTTTTAAAAATTCTTTATTTACAGCCTGAATAAAAACAGTAGGTTAAAACTAGGTCACTGGCAGACATTTCTTACCACAAACGAACAGTGTGTGTGCATGGAGCAGGGGTTAAGTTTTGGTTTGAAATTTAGTATTTAATCATTAAATGGCTCTTAGGACACCTGATAGGGGCAGATCAAGCTGAAAGTACAAATCTTAAATCTCTTCATTGCAGTTGCAGATGATCTTTTTAGATACTTGGTCTTGGAAATTAGTCCAAAAATGGAAAGAAACTCCAGAGATGCAACACACATTGTCTGAGGCAAATGACCAAACCGGTACCTTGGCAAGCTGGAAATAAGCTAAGTGCCAAACGTCAAGGTGTCCCTTATTTGTGAGTGAATGTCTAAATAAGATCAAGTGAGGGACTTGCACTGGATTCTGATTTCTCAAAATACTAAGAACTGTTTTTACTTGTTTTATCTGATCTCATGGGCTAGTTTTACCAACAAAGCCGCAAGTAAGATGCTGCCAGAGCCCTCTGAGTGATTCTCTCTTAATATCAAATTAAGAGTCCACAGACCCAAACCCAAAACAAACACAATCAAATAAAGAACTAATGCATCTACTCTTGAAAACTGCATCCCGTGAGTGGTGTTTTTCTGAGTCCAAAGAGAGCCACCACAATCACCAGATCAGAATGTGTACCTGTTGTTAACAGAGGTGATGTGAAGTACAGTGCTCTATTGGAAAAACCATTATTCCCAGTGAAATGGGTTTTTATAAGAAGAGCAGTTCTCAGAAGAGGAGAACGCATTTAATACAACGTGCTAATCACACCCCTCCACACAGCCCAATTGCCCATTTTCTAATCACCCTTTGGGGCACATCTGTAATAACGGCTGTCGAGTGGAGGAGCTATTAAATTCCATTTACAGTCCTGTATCACAGCAGCGGGCGAGACAGACTCAGTAAGACAGGGACGAAGAAGAAAGAGCCTGAAGGGCTCGATGGATGGCACAAAGAAACTGGTGTTTAAAGGAGGTTAAGAAATTCATAATTACACCACTCAAGCAAATGGAAAGTAGATGTTATATACCTCCTCTACATCTCTGATTCTGTGCTGTGTTTCAGCAATGAGTTTTTTGTTAACAACGTTATGCTCTTCCAAAATTTAGGTCAATAAGGTTTGTTTAACATGCGATTATCAGTACTGGTGTGTTTTCAAACACAGCAGCCATTTTTCACTTGTCTTATAAGGAACAATGCTTAGGGAAAAGTCGCTCCAAGTCTCGGCCTGTCGATGCAACAAAACGTCAGTGAGAAAGGAGGCAAATCGAAGAGTGGGTCCAGACTTAGTGATATTCATCTTTAAGCCATACTTAGGGTTTCAGCTTCCACCTCCCACAGAGCTCATTGGCCCAGCTGTCTGAGCAGAAACACCCTCAGGTGTCTTTCAGCAAACGTTCAACAAGAAAAGCCAAATATCACCTTTAAATTGTTCATGAAATGTTGTGAAATGTGGTTGTTCTGACAGTTGGAGAGGTTTTTTTTTCACCTGATGTGGCCTTGACAAGATTGGATGTTCAGCCACCCTAAGCTTATTTGATTTTGAGACACCTACTCTACATTGGTATGAGCCTACTCAAGGTGCATTTTTGGCATTCTGACATTTTTTTACAACTATTGGTTACTTTGTAGCAGTCTGCAACTTAGATATGAAGTCTCTGACTTTGCCTGGTTTCCAGTTTAGGATCTATTATTGGAAATATCCATGCTCATAATCATCTTATCCTTCATGATGTTAAGTTTACGCCACAGTGTCAACAGGCAGGTTGTATCAACTAGGCATCTTCCAATGAATCGACTTGATATGATGTGTGTGATCTAGTTGTCTAACCCTAGCAGTGCTTCTGCCGTTGAGAATTAGTACTCACAATTATCGGTTTTTGAACAATGAAAATCAAGTATTCAGAGTAGCTAGGTATCAAACATTTTTAATCTTAACTATTTCACTATTTACAATTTTTCATGAAGTGTAAAGTGACGGTTGCACGGCTGGGTTAATCTGGGTAAATGGTAGATCATAACTTCAAGGCGAACTCAGCAACAGCAACCAAAAAGAGAAGATGTGTGTTAATGTATGTGTGTGTCTGTGTGCGCAAGAGTGTGTGTCAGAGGGAGAGTGAGATAGGGGACCTTGGCTATGCCCTTGTTGGTGTAAGTAACACAGGAGCAGCCAAAGAGGTTGAAATGGAAACCATTCCGCTAGGTCGAGCCCGGCTGTGACACCCTGTCCTCTGTGTGTGTGTGTGTGTGTGTGTGTGTGTGTGTGTGTGTGTGTGTGTGTGTGTGTGTGTGTTTGTGTGTGTGTATGAGATAGAGAGAGAAAGAGAATGAGTGACACCTGACAAGGCCCTTCAATATTTAAACATCACTAATGGCTGCCATGCTTTCTCACTTTCAGTTTGTTTCTGAACACATTTCTTTTCAAGTCTGATTGTCTCATCTCTTTCACTCATGAAGTCATTTTTGAAGAAAAACAAAATGTATTTTGCGCATTCTTCTTTTCAAGATCCACGTGAGCTCAATATTTTTGAATGTTCACTTATTCTGAAAATGTCACCTTGGGTTCCTGGAAGCTGTGACGAATCAATAGCATTCTCCTCGTAATAAACTGTGATAACAGCTTTGTCTGGTTGGGAGCCCTTCTGTCCTGCAACTAAGCAACAATTATAAAAAAAATAGTATTCTGACATCATTTCTTTTTGTGTAGATTAAAAAAAACCCTGAATAGTGTCTTTTGTGATTACAGTCAAGTTACTTTATGGCATGTGTATGACTTTCTCCCCGGCCAGATGATGGGATACTTTTTCTACTCTATTGACTTTGAAAAATTCTCCTCATGTTAACTTAAATTCATTTGGTTCTCTGACAGATTGTACCAGCAGTTGGAAAGGGTGTGGTTCAGTCAGTGCAAGTAGTGGTTCTTCAGACGACTGAGAAACAGAGAATGATCTTTTATTGAATTACTGTCATGAAAATGAAAAGATGCTGCCAGAAATGTGGCTTCTTCAGTCTGGAAGGCTCAATGTTATCTGAATATCTTATAGTGTAAGTGATTTTGGCATTTATTCCATCCTAACATTATCTGAAAGCTCTGTGTTGTCAAAGTTAGTGGAACAGTTTGAAACAGGGTAATGCAGTGTCACGTGTACTGCAATGACATTGAACACAAAAAGTGACCATTGAAGACGCCTAATCCCTACCCACAAACTCATCCCCAGAACGTTAAAAGAGCTCTGTACATTTTTTATATGCAAGGATGTAATCATGTGCTAAGATCTGATTAATATTTCATCTCTTTCAATGATCAGAGAGACTAAAAAAAAAAACTCCTGCATATCAAAGTGAAGGAGTAAGTCGGTGTTCCTCTCCTTCATGTGAGATATGGATGTAGCTCTGGGCCACACTGCAGACTTCAAAGGAAGGATGTGCAGGCAGGAAATAATTCAGCGTGAAGAAGTGATGGGCAGGAGTGCATGTGTTTCTTGGGGTTTTAGCTCAGGTAGCACACATGCATGGAATTATGGGTGCAGATTAAAATCAGGTACTTTTTTCCGGCAAATTATATTTTTCTGTCATGCAACTGCTAAATGTCATGTTTAACACCACCAAACTTCAGTTATAGACATAAACTCTGGAACTTCTGCAAAATTTAACTTGAATGTGGTTTCACAGTTTTAAGCAGGTGGGTGCAGAGGTCAAATGTGAAATGTTTAAATTTGACATTTAAAAAAGAAACACCATGAAAGAAAACCAAAAGTGTTGTCACAAAATCTCAAATGTGGATCCAGATTTTTAACTTGCTCAGAATCTTTCTTCACTCAAGCACAGTGTTAAGGAAGGGTAAAGGTTATGTGTGCAGGGGGAGGGAAAGCACATTCAATTCTACGATGGTTGCGTTTTCATGCTGTGCAAAGGAGAAACTAATGCATCAAATTACCGAGTTTAAACAGCATTAGGGAAAGTGTTTTGAACTTACCTGGCTGTACATCGTTGATTGGTGTGAGTTAAAGTTCGGGTGAGCCATGGAGCTGGTTGGTGGCGTCTTAATGCTGGATGTTCTTTTACGCTGCAGTCTGACAGCATCAGTGCATTCGGCACAGTCAAAGTTGCTCTTCCACACCATTACCTGGAGGGTGAAATTTTCAGTTGCTCAAAATCAACAAAGCTTGCTGTCTTTGTCCTTTTTCAATCAAATCTGTGCTTCAAAAAATTGGCAAAACATTAAATTCTGCTTGTGTACATTTCACACAGCACCCCAACTTTTTGGGGAATTCAGGCTACGGAAGAAGATGTCCTCACCTGTTCATCTGAACCACCAGAAGCAAAGTACTCTCCTGTTCTGGAGAAGGCCACACAGGTCACTGGACCCTGGACAGAGGGCAGACAGAGGGATACAAAGAAGTTCAAGTCTCCTAGATGTTCCAGTGAAATGAGTCATCTTTCATTTTTGAACTGCAAACTGTGAACAGGTCAACTTGAAAGAGAGTAAAGCAATGGTTGATTTATCAATACTAAATATAGTTACTTGATACACCCTTTAATGTTAAGATGAAAAATCTATTGTGTGTGATAACAGTGTAGTCTGTGTTATTCAAGCCAAAGTATTCATTTCTAATCTGACACATTGGGAGGCTGGATGGAGAACAATCAGCTGTTTTCTTCTGGAGCTGGAGTGAGAGTGTGGGTGGTTATATACACTATGGAAGGAAGTAAAACTACAGCATTTAACAAAAAACAGCACACAAAATAAAAATACATCCCCCCTTTGAGAAGTGTAAAAATCAAAGCTACGGGACCAAAGCAGCAGAGCACTTTTTTCATGTGTCTATAGCTCATACATTTAAAGAAACTCTTCAAACCTTTTGAGGACACAAAACTTTACTCTGAGCAGAATCTCCTTCATATGTTTGTGGAGGAGGAGGTGGGTGTGTGGGACTCTGGCAGAGCAATCAATACTAGAAAGCGGAGCTGCAGGTGGGGTGAGGTCACCCCTGGTCAGAGCCAAAAATGATCACCTGAGGAAGTCAAGGCTTTGGTATGCTGTGAGTGTGCCTGTGTGTGTTTGTGTTCGCTTGTTCTTTTTTATCAACCTTCAAAGACAGACTCCTGGCTTCAAAAATAATGCAGAAATCACCCTCTCTCTGGGTTTACTCTTTTCCTTCTACCTTACAATGCAGAATGGGGTCAACGATTAGAGCCTGAGCCCGCTGACTGTGTTCAAAGAGAAGATGAAGGAGAGAACAAACAGACGAGAAGGAAAAAGAAACACACAGGGAGGCTGCTGAAAGAGGAAAAGAAAGGAGCTGCTGTGTCCTGCGGCTGGCACCCAGACAGGCTGGTTTGGGTGAGGAATGGTTTCCCAGAAGCACCTGAGAGAAGCAGACAGTGTCACTATAGCAACGCGACGGCCTGACAGACAGCATGTTCTGTCTCGGCTCTGACTAATGCCTGCTGCCAGGCTGGCACTTGCCATGGCCAGACACACACACACACATACACACACAGGGAGTCTGACAGGGCAATGAAGCTAACTGGCACATTTTATGCACTGATAAATGAATTGGGGTTACAGAAGGCAGACAGGCCCCACATGGTGAAGTTATGACTAACAAAATATGATTATATACTTGTTCTGGTTAAAATTTATCCTCTGTTATAAATGCACCTCTGAGAGCATTTAAAAACATGTTTAACAGTGAATACTTAAAACTTTAGCTGCGGCTCCTTGTGACCCTCCATAAAAAGTAATTAAAAACACTAAAATGGAAAGTTGTAAGTGGACACAAAAGTTTGCAGGTATTTCATGGAGACAAACCAAAGTGTCACCCTTTACTCCACCTGTATGACATAAGAGAAATCTGTGCAACTTTATTTTAAAGACTACAATGACAGTAAGAAATAGCATAAACAAATAGCTAAAAAGCACATCAGATATAGTCCACTGTATCATGTCTGACTGCTGTTTCGTCCATTTTCATAATAGTGATATTTACAATGTGCCATGCCGTGACTCCCAAACATTTCTTCAGCCACTATTTAAGTGGCACCAATTACTGTTGGGGAGCTGAGTTTTGCTAGGTTTTGTGTTATTAAACTTGGGAGTTTTGCCCAAATACAGGCAAGGCTGATCTGACTGACAGGTGGGGACACAGCAGCTGTCTATGAGGACCTTTAATTCGTTCAAACTTCAAATTAAGCAAGGTTGAGGTCAGCATTTCCAGTATGGCAACCGCAGACGATATATGGATCCTAAATAAATGGGTGACGTTACAGAGACTTAATGCATGTATTATACAGTCCTTGGGAAACACATGGTCATAACACTTGAGCCTCCATCCAATGGAAAGAGTATAAACATGTTAAACAAGGGAAGCAATGGTCATGAGGTGAAATTGGTTTTATAATTTATTCAGATGTACATGTTTGAGTCAAGGTTATTTTGAAAGCTCATAGCCCTATAAAAAAATTACCTCATTAATATTTTACTACAATCTGAAATGTTTCTTCAGATAACAGTCGACCACAGTATGTGTGTAGTTCAACATGATCAACAAGCTCACTCGAAGGTACAAGTAATGTAGACCAAAAATGTGGACTGTTTTGCCCAATACAACAGTGTAAAATCACTTCACATCAATGTGCACGTTTTGATAACATGCCTCAGTTTGGGAAACAAAATATTCTTTTGTATCACACAGCAGCATCAGGTCCAAGTGTTTTAGTGCATAAAAGTGTTCAATCAACATTAATTCCTAATGCTTTACACACTGAAAAAATAGTTGCTGCAAAGTGTATCAAAATATCATGTTGCAGCATCACACAAAGAAACATGGACAATGCAACAGCTCCTGCAAAGTGAATCCAAAACCTCCAGGGTTTAAGCTGTTTGAAGGCTTGTTAAAGCCTGATATGTAACAACAATCCAAAATGTAACAACAACTTACAATGTAATTAAAAATGTAACAAAATCCGAACATTATAACTGGTCGATGATGTAACAAAAGTGCTGAGACCAAAATGTAAATAAAATGTAGTAAACCCCAACTGAAACAACTTATAACCTTTTGGGGAACAAGTTATTACATTTTGGGATCAGCATCTGTTCCACAGCAGAGCCCCTGTTTAAATGTATTTAATAAATCATGCTCAATAATGACTGTTAAATGAATGTTTAAAACTGTTAGAGGAGAAGGCTAATATGAATTCAACAGTCTTGTTTAGATGAAAAGGAAATCAGCTCAGATCATCCCTAACACTTCTCAGGCAGAATATTCTGATAACTGAGAAAATTGAATTTAATCCCATTGGTCGATGCATACGCACATAGCATCAAAGCCAGTTTTTATCCTTTGCAGTACCTTTATTTCAATTTTTAAAACCAAACCTCACCTGAAACTGAGTTATCTCAGCTTTCATATGAAGTCTTACAGGTATGCTTTAGGCACTAAGCTGGAAAGTTTCTCCATAAAAACTTTTGAATCACTGTGCGTAAATCAATTGTCAAAAATGGAGCAGAGAGACAAATTAACCTAAATTAGACTGATTCAACCCAGCCAGGTATGGTTCCCCCGGAGACGAGGTAAACAACACGTTTGTCACATCCAACGGAGGAGAAACACTCCCACAGAGGCATCATGTGTTTTCACATACTGTACATGAACATAGACAAGCAGACGTAAACACACAGACACCTACACACTCACAACGAACAGATGGGGGTCTCTCCCACATCTAACCGTGCAACTGGAGAGACAATTAACACCCTGAACGCTCACAGCACTGACAGATTGGTGGAGTCACCACTGAGCCAAAAAGAACAACAGAAACAGAGAGCAAGTGCGGGAGATGACAAATCTAAAGGTGTGAAGAGAGACGAGGGAAAGTTAGTTTTTTTTTTCATTTTGACAAATAGAAGAGTTTTGGCAAGAACCCTAAAAGAAGCACAGGTAAAAAAAAAGAGATGATGGGTTGCGTGTACAGAGGGATAGATAAACAGACGGACCACATGTGGTACTGGCAAGCCACTGCTTTCCACAACTAGCCAGCAAGCCAGTCCATCAGCTGTTCAAACAAACAGATACAGTCAGAGAGCGGTCCAGTCGGCTCGTCCAGTCAGTCTAAATGTGAGTGCATTAAAAGCGAGGCGGTAGAAAAAAAATCAAGGCGGAGGAGGAGGAAAAAAAAGGATGATAATTACAGTAGTGATGCCTCGGAACACAGTAAAGAGGAGGGTTAAAGTTGTGGAAAAAGGACGGGACGGAAACAGAGAGGAGGAGGAAGAGAAGAAGAGGAGGAGAGGATCCAGAGGAATGGAGGCAGAAACACGGCTTTGCTTCCTTCCAACAACCCTGAGATGAGTCACTTTGAGTGGGCTGCCCGCTCGCCTGGCAAGTACTAAAATACACCATGTACAAAAAAGGCATCATACGCACACACACACACACACACACACACACACACACACACACACACTCACACACTCATATATATATATATATATATACACACACACACACATTCACACACTTCAGACAATCAAACAGGCACAAAGGAGATGTCAAACACACTCATACCAAACATACGCAGGAACACACTAAAACAGACACGACCTGTTGTGATCACGACAAGATGAACTGCACAGTTTGGTCGGATGGTGTAATGATATTTATACGACACGTGTGAGAGAGTATGTCTACCTGGTGTCCATGCAGTGTGTACAGTAGCTTGCCCTCCACAAGGTCCAATATTTTCACCGTGGAATCGCTGGATGCAGTGATGAGGAAATTACCAGCCGGGTGGAAAGACAAGCTGTTCACGACACCACTGTGGACTGGAGAAAACACACACAAACACAGACACAATTCTAATAGGTCAAAACTCTATTATAGCCCAAAACAGCCCTATAATGACCTCAACAATAGAAGTAATTCTAAGAACAACCTCATCATACGCATTAAATCAAATCAAGCCATCTAAAGGTCTCACTTTTGTTTCTCATCCACCCTGTTGTAATTTGCATAATCAACCTTTCACGATTCATCATCCCTTATTTATAATCACAGGGATGATATGATGTGATGTGATGTCTAAGTTGCAGCAATACAGTGACTTTGGATTGGACTGCACGTTAAGCTAGCTTTGTTGCATTGTAGGTGTCTTGTGGTCCTGAATAAAATAAAAAATTATGGACTTTGAATTTTTCTGCTGCTGTAAATTTGTGGAGTAAAGGCAAAATATTATGTTCTAAAAAATATCAAATTGAGGAAAATTTTAAAAACTGACTTAATCCTCCCTGCTTTGGTAAACACAGTCTACTTTCTTCCCAAACTTGATGTCAGAGGACTAGTTCGGGCACAAACCAGCACCTTAACAGCAATAAAGGTGCAACACTTCAGCAGGGCAGAGGTTTACAAACATGGTTGCCTGGATCCCGCTGAGGAGCACTGCTGCTGTAAATCACAATGCCTCAGTTGCTGTGAAACTTAAGAAGACCTTAGCATCAGGTTTATACAACTGCATACCTCTCCTTACATCAATTATAGGAGCTTATCATAAAGAAACAAAACTACCAAAAATCATGAAACTCTTCTTCCGTGAGGTGACGGAGTTCTTCACTGCAACAGAATAATGAAGGCTCACATTTGACAAGTGGCATGCTCCCTCTGCTGGCTGTCAGATGCCATGGCATAAATAGAAACATTAACCTCTACTAAAAGAAGAAGGTGAATATTATTTGAATTTATAATAAACTAGTGAGAAACATTTCCTTTACATGAACAGAGAACTTTTGCAGTGAACCTCCCAAAAGAAATATAACCATGAAAATTATTTTGGCCATTTATTACCTGAGGGTAACAAAATCCCAGTTGAACTAGAATTCGACACTTATCTTTCTGGCATCATTCGCAAGAAAGATATCTTTTGTCTGGTGCAGAAAATGCAAAAAAACTAGAGCACAAAAGGAAAATCAGCTTTCATCTCCATGCTCAGTCTCTTCAGGCAGATGTGATTATCCTTTATTAGGTCTCACAACAACTCAAATCCATTTAAGAGAGCTGACTTTCACAATCAGACTGAGTGGCAGGCTGACAGAAGCCGTTGTTACTCACTTTATTAAAAATCAAGAAATAGTGAGTCTTGATTACTTCTTTAATCATTCCCCTTAAAAGCTAATTTGATCTTGTTATTTCAGTAACATTTCAGAAGCCTTTGCTGTATTTTTAAATGTGGTTTTAGATATTGCTTTAGTGTGTTGGAGACTTAAGGAAGTGGGTGATTATTATGACTGTGCCTACTTGTGCGTGTTGTATCTTTTGAACATTCTCTTGTAAAATTGTTCCTGGATAACAGAAGTGTTAGTAAACATATAAACATTTGGTCTGTGTAGCTGATCCAGAACCTTTCATAAATTCAAAAGCCCACCTTCAGCGTTATGATTGTTCATAATCTTTAGGTTTGCTTATTCTCAGTAAGAAAACTTTAATTGAGTTGTGATTTAATGCAATTTTTGTTAAGTGACTTGACCATGAGCTCAAAATAAACTAATTCGCAAAGTAGTAGGTTTTATTACCTTGGTAGTGCTGCAGCATCTTATGTGATCTGATATCCCACACCTTCACAGAGTTGTCAGTGCTAGCTGCAGCAATGCATGTTCCACTAGGATGGAAGTCTACCTGGTTTGCATACCTGGACAACATGAAACATGATTAAGACACAGGTCTTAAGGTAAAGTTCAAATACCCAATTCCAGAAAAATAGTTGACATCACAACCTAATTTCACAAGGTTTGGCTTAAAATATTTTTCAAATTGTTGAATGACTATTCTGAGCTCAAATTTTGCTTTTCCCCTTTTGTCCTCTTTGAGCATCAGTAGGAATTTCAGTCTCCCACCTCAAATGGCTTCTTGTCTTAACATGGCTTATATCTGCTCTAAAATGTATTTTAGAAATTGGACCTAAATACTTGCTTTGTTTTTTCAGTGAATGTAATAATATCAAAATATTTTACTGAAATTGTATGAACATGATGTATCTTGTATTGTTGAATCATTTCACAAATTGTGCTATACTGTAAACATGAGTGGTTTGACTGCATCTTCAACATGAACTGAATAAACACATCAAACAAGTCCACAAATACTGGAATGTCTGAACATCTATACTTTTCCCATGCTACTTCTGATGTGAAGTGCTCACCCAGCATGTTCGAAGAATGAATGGATACAATCTCTGCTGTTCTTGTCCCACAGCTTTATAGTTTTATCATCACTGGATGACACAATCAAGCGATCATCTGGGGAAAACCTGAAAGAAATGAATCAGATATTCTCAAGTTCAAAAGAAGGCTACAACTCTTGCCTTCAACTAGGGTCATCTAGAAATGAAAACAACGTGTGTGTGCGTTTTTGCATCATACTTGGCACAGCGGACCCAGTTGGTGTGCTGGTTGAGAGAGAAGATAAACTTCTGTCTGTGAACGGTCCATACTTTGATAGTCTTGTCATCAGAGGCCGTGACCAGAGTCTGTCCATCACCAGAAAAGTTAACACTGCGTACGGTGGCGGTGTGAGCTCTGAAAGCTGTTGACTCAGCCTTCCTGCACACAGACAGCAATACAACAATAAAGTTCAGACAAACTACTAGAAACCAGTGGGTGCTGAGATATGTGTGCCTTCATCCTTGCTGGCAGCAGCAAGAGGTTCTGAACAACTGTCCGATTTTGTTGTTTTTATGAGTCACTATCTTTGTCTTTTGTGGGAGCTGTCAAGTTGAAAAGATAATAATAAAATACTAAAGGCCGAGTGCTTCAGAACGTACATGCTGGGAATCCAGAGACGGACTGTCTTGTCTCTTGAAGCAGAGGCCACCAGGTGCCCCGAGGGAGAAAACTGCACAGACATGACAGCATCTTTGTGCCCATCAAAACGATACGCTCGCATCTGAGGTTTCATGTTCCAGATCATCACACAGGAGTCCATAGAGCCTGTGGCTGGAGGAGATGAAAGTACAGGTCAGTAAATGAAAAAACTGCCTTTGACCATGGGAGATATAGATAATACAAGGAAAACAGATGCAGACAAAGACAAACAGAGAAATGGAGGACACTTAAGTATCAGCTACCAATCTGTTTCATATTGCTGCTGAAGTCCACACTCGTCACTGTCTCCCTGTGACCCTTAAAATGTCTCTCTAGAGTTGGATCAGACTGAAAAGAGAAAGAGACAAAAAGGCAGATTTAAGGACACAATAAACCAACCACTAGAAACTGGCTACCCATGGTACTACAGTTTAAAAGTCGTTTATTATAAATATAAATCAAAAGCAGAATCAAAAGTTACAGTCAAACAACATCTTCGTTTTTCTTTTAACAGTTTAGCGCTGAGATACAAAACAATGTCAGTTTGATAGTAAATGATAGCACAAGTGCAATTTGACTGTCATCCTTTGAGACTATGAGATGAGGAGCTTCTATAATGTCATCAAAACACTGTATACATAATGAAAAATACATACGAAAGAAAGTGGAGCTAAGTAAAAATAGTAATAATACAACTATCAGGCAAGCCACTTCAACTTCAAACACTGATAAGTAAATGCTAATGAGACTCCATTTACATGTATTGCCACTTAGTTTTAATTCAGAAAAACACAGACAGTCCTCAGACAGATAGATAGATAGATAGATAGATAGATAGATAGATAGATAGATAGATAGATAGATAGATAGATAGATGTAGAGAAAGAAAACAAACTATTACTGAGTTCAAGCACGGGGTCACGCTCTTTCAGAATGTACTGGTGACTACCCTAAAAAATGATTCCCAGTGAGAATGAAAACACAAATTAAAATAATAACTTTGTTAAGAAGTGTTATGAATAGGGACAAGACATACTTAATTAAGAATTAATTTCTTTTACTTTTGGGAGTTTGTGTTTTTTGTGAGTTTTTGTGTGTGGGGTCGCCGTTTTGTCTGTCTCTTTGTAATTTTGAATGGGTTGCGATCTTGTATTGTACTTGTGGCAATAACCAAAAAAATCCATACCCCCCCCTAAAAATAAATAATTAAACAAATATTAAAAAGGTCATACGAGGAAACGGAGGAACCACGTCAAATGCAACGAAAACGAGTTTATTTTCCCCAGACTGATGACTGTCAGGCAGCGCTTCCTCTGTTCTTCCCATAGACGGTTCTTCCACGGCTTGGACCAAAAAATCTTTTCGGCTCTTCTTGATAAGTGACTTTAAAATAGACCACTACGAGTTTGGTTTAAACGAATATTACAGCCTTCTGATGGAAGTGCAAAAAACCGAGGTACTACCACGACCTAAAGTGCTGCCTTAGTACTGATACCGAGGGCGAATTACTGTCGCCATTGCAGGGTGTTGCCAGGGAGACGAGAGCTGTGTTGCCAGGCTGCTAGTCGCCGTTAGCTAAGTTGGCCCTTGGGACACAGATCGTGAGAAGAAAGCTTTCTACGTCGAATGAATTTGTGCCAGAAACTTGTAACAACATGGCTGAGCTGCACATTATAGGCCAGATCATCGGAGCCACGGGCTTTCCGCAGAGCAGCCTTTTCTGCAAATGGGGAGTTCACACAGGAGGAGCATGGCGTCTCCTCTCTGGGCTGAAGGAGGGTCAGACCCAAGTGGATATTCCACAAATAGGAGACATGTCGTACTGGAGTCACCCCATTGATCTGCACTTCGCGACTAAGGGGCTGCAGGGCTGGCCGAAGCTTCACCTCCAAGTGTGGCACCAGGACTCTTTCGGTCGCTGCCAGTTGAGTGGTTACGGCTACTGCCATATCCCATCTAGCCCCGGACATCACCGGATAAAATGTGTGACATGGAGGCCTCTCGGCTCCTGGCAGGAGCAGTTATCACAAATGTTTGTCGGCGGAGGTCCGCAGCTCCGTAATCCGGACCTCGTGTACAGCGGGGCGGACAGATACAGACTGCACACCGAGTCCATGGGGACAGTGGAGCTGGAGCTGGGCATTATCATGAGACACTTCGACAAATACGGCGTCGAGAGTTAACACGAACAGATTGAAAGGACTAAACTTTGCTTGGCAGGGTCTTACCCGAACAAAACTTGTGTATTTTTCTACTTTCCATTTGTACATCTTTTAATAAAGAAACTATCGTATTGACGGAGTGTGTTCCTTGTTCATGTCATCTTCCATTGCAAACTACTGTAACACAGGCGTCAACCGGGATTAGCCCCTGATAAGCTGTTAAAACTGATGCATAGCTGAAACCACGGAAGTCTGCATCAGGTTTACTCCAATCCTGTATATTTCTGGAGTTATTGAACTTCTATCGATACATACAGTTGTGCCTCAAAGTTTACACCCCCCTTCAGCAGATTTTTCTGATTTTTTGGCCTTTTCTCAGAAAATATGAATGGCAATAGAAAAACCTTTCTGTCACCAATGGTCAGAGGTTGGGTGAAGACATCTAACAACAAACAACTGTGTTTACTCTTTTTAAATCATAATCACAAAAGAAACTTCAAAAATGACCCTGCTCATTTTTTTATACACTCACACTGATTACAAGCAAATGGAGGAATAAATACAAATACAAGCACAGGTGAGGATGGTTACCTTTAGTAGACATTCAAACACATCTGTGGTAACTTTTGAGCATTTATCAGGCCAACACCACCAGAGCTGTGTAAACTTCTTAACAGGGTCATTTTTGAAGTTTCTGTTTTCATTATAATTTAAAAAGAGGAGACTATTTTTTATTTCAATAAAAAATCTTCACCCAACCACTATCTTTGAGTGATAGAAAGGATTTTGTGTTATTATTCGTATTTTCTGAGAAAAAGCCAAAAAGTAGGAAATTCCGCTGGGGGGGTGTAAACTTTTGGGCATAACTGTATATTTAACTCTCCTGTTGTCTTCAGGTTTAAAGTGCAAGGTGGAAGTGCAAGAATCTCAAATGATCCAAAAAGCTGCAGCAACAACAGCAGCAACAAAATTTACAAACAGGTTCCTACAAAAATGCAACTCCATGTAGCTTCATACATGGCAGTGCTGTGCAATACTGTAAAAGTTGTATCGTTCTGATACCTAGTGAATATGAGACCAAACACCAAAACCGATAGATGTTTTTTTTTCCATAGAAGAGCAGAATTTCAAATTTAATCAAGAATAACACACAACCACTAAAACTATTTTTTCTGTTCATGAATGAAACTAAATAACCACTTTTACAATCAGAAAAAAATCACGTGCTTAAATTTTTCCCCCCAGCTTTATTGTAACAGTTAATTTGAATATTTTTGAATAACAGGAATTGTTTTAGTTTAGTAATAAAAATATAATTTTCACCAAACGGCCTGCACATACTAGTGGATTAGCTATTACGGAAACATCAAAATAGTTGAGACATCAGCAATATACTGATAATCCAGGGCAGCAGGAGTAAACAACTCACCTTAAGTAGTGTTCTAATACATTTGTTAAGCAATGTATGAAAACAGTTTATAGCTTTATGACGTAAAATTTTCAGTTCCAGAAAAATAATTCATTCAGATTTATTCAACTGATTTTGCATGCGTATTACATCAGTATCTTAATGGTCTTTATTAAATTAGTTTTTAGTGTGCATGAGCAATAGAAGGAGCATGCAATCAGTGGAAAACTAAAACTTAAGAGTTGATCTCATCAAGCAATATTGATCAACATTGATACCATTGTTGGTATCGATATATTATTTTAGATCGATCCGCCCACTAGTGATGCAAGCCTTTTTTTTTTTTAACTGTTTGTCATCCTGCACAGAAAGATAGACATCTCTGTTGGTGGTGCTGTACTGAAGTAGAACAACCAAATATGGCTCATTTTTGAATAACAATCGAAACGACTGACATACATGAAACAAAATAGGAATCTTAGAGACAACACATATCAATTATAGGGTGACAATATCTGTATTAAGATTACAATTGCACAAATATTATAGTCAGTCAAAACATTGCTGGCAGAATAAAAATATTAGTTTTACAGTGCAATTATTTCCTATAAGGATGGTTGGATTTTTTTATGAAGCTTTATCCACATTACCTGTACCCATTTTGATTTTGAAATGTAATGATCTGAAGCTGAAACTTTCCTCTTAGCAGCTTGATTACTATTCAACCTGATTAAAAAACACTTTCCAAGTTAGTTAACTTGAAACACATATAACAGGAGTAACGGAAGTTGCTGCTGTATATTATGGGATGCAAAATTGACAACCTGAAACCAACTAAAGGATACAGATGTAAGAGAACCTACAACTTCCAAACAACGACCAGAAACACTCACCATGGCAGATGTCAACTTTCCTGATACCGTTGTCGAAGCAAGAGCCTCCGTTCACTGTTTCTAAACTCGTGTTTCTTCCACCGTAAAAAGAACAAACGTCTAATGTTCATCGGCTAACGTTAGCTTAGCCACAAGTTGCTGACAACAACAAAGTTCAGTTTACGCGCCGCGATTGGGCGGTCAGCGCCGGGTCTGGCTTCTTAAAGGGACAGTTACACCGTTAACTGTTTACTTGGACACACTATAAAATTTGAGGATGTAATACAAGCAAACAGTGCTGCAAATAATGAGGTACATCTTCAGTTTATATTAATTTTTATGTATTTTAGGACGTACTTTTTTAACTGCAATGACGCAACACCACCACCAGGTGTCAGGATTGAACCACTAAAGAGACAGCGGGCGGCAATAGGGAAACTGAAGGCTTTTTAAAATCACATTAATGTATTTTCTTCATGGAATTATTACATTCAAGTTGCAGAATACTTTTGGTGAGAGATCACCCTTTAATATCATGGTATCCACAATAGCTAAGGAGATATTTTTGTGTGAAAAATGAGCTATTCAACCAGAAATATGAGACGAGTCCAAGGAACAGCATGGCCAAAGAGAGAACCATTACTTTCCCACACCTTAAGTCTTTATGCCCTTGCATTGACAAGATGACTGTTACATGTTGTATCTTCCTAAATTCACTTCCTAAATTCTTCCTTGAAAGAACCCAAAACTGTGTTTGACTAATCATCACCTGTTACACTGCTTATCCGTTTAATGACAAGTTAAATCATCTGATAACTCAACATTCAAAGTGATCATCTTTTAAAGCAATGATCATCAACTGGGGGTTCATCCGGCCTGCCGAACCGCCCAATCCGGCCCACGACAAGATTCCAAAATTGGTCGACTGTGGTATAGGTGATAGGAACCTGACTCATAAAGGCTAAATACGCCTTCAGTTTTGTAATGAAATTGAAACAAATAGAAACAATAAACACTGAATAGTAATTTCATGCCAAAATTAGATTTTTATCTAATTTTCATTTGAGGGTACAGCCCCCAAAGAAACTGTCTGGTAAATTCTGGCCTCCTGATAAATGTAGTTGGTGACCCCTGCTTTAGAGGGACTGTGAGGACTCTCTTAGTAATCTTGAAAAGGTCACATATCTAGAAATATGCCTGATCATAATCCATAGTTTAAAAAGAAATTATAAGAACTTAAATAGGTTGTTTCTAAGTTATTTCAGCGCCGAAATGAGCTATTTCTAGATGCTAATTCCGAGCTTCCCTATCAGGTCAGACTAACAGAAGAGTGATAGAGCACTAGCTAAAGGCTAAAACATGGGTCAAGGTGTTTGTGATAATGTTCATTCCAGCCCCTATGTAGCCGTTATACTGCAGTGAACTGTTCAAAACTGAGAGTAATAAAATGAAGAGCGAGGTTACGTTTGCTCAGCTTGATAGATGAACACCGGCAGGATATAACAAGGATTCGTTAATGTTACCTGTTATGGATATGTTAGGGCCTTGATTAGATTGATTCAAAAGACAGGAAAAACCTGTAGACATGGAGTTATGCATAATGCACTGCTAACTAAGCTAACTAAGGAGTGGAAACCTGTCCCAAAATATGCAGCCAAAAGTTGTGAACTTATAAATTACAGGTAGCTAAAACAAACACGTTAGCACGTAAACAGCATGAACATTTCATAATAAGGCCTTGTATTTTAACCTAGATGTTCAGGTACATTTCTAGTATGCTCTGTGACCAATTCATAAAAATATGTCGCACTAAACCACCCTTATTACAGTCCTGTGTGGTGTTATCTCTCTTTAGTTGTGTTAATCATGACCAACACCCCTTGCCTTTCACCCGAATCCTCTGTGGGCTGATACAGCTGGAAGGTTGCTGAGTCAGTTAATAACCAACCATTCCACAATTACTCAAATTATAGTCTTTCTTCAACCCAAAGTATCATGAATGACTGTAGTTATGGTGTTTACGTGATATTTTTATACCATGAAGTCCCTGGCATCAAAAAGCTTGCTGCAGTTCACTTGGTAGCAAACAAGATGGTTATCAACAAAAATAGGAATTGGGGAGGAAAGTATGTTTTCTTGGTGCTTGGTGTAATGTCTCCTGCCAGTTCTCTCTTCCTAGAGCCATTTACTCTTATTAAACTTTATAAATGGGGTTTTAATTTGTTGCACCCTGAAGTTTTCATGCTGAGGGCAACTTAGATTAAATCATCAAGGCAACGCTCTTCTATTGATTTTAAATCAAGCACAACACATCCAGACCCAAATTAGGCCTCCCGGCAAGGTTCAACATATTCTCAGAACTCCTTGTCCTTCACACATATATGTTTTAATTTGTAGAATAAAATGATTTAGGAAACTAGCAACAGCCTTTGGCAGCTTAATACTATGACCATTAATTATTATCCCTTTGATTTAATTTTAAACTAGTCTTTGCATGCAACCAGTGTGATCCAATGGGAATATTCAATGTGTCTTACTCGCTGTAAAACCTGTTGCTTCCAGCAGATGATGCCTTCAGATAAGAGGAGAAGAGAGGAGGTTGCAAAACAACTGAATGACCTAGATAACCATAACAAATGATTCATATTAGGTGGCGGTAAAAACACTGCAGCTCTGTAATTACCATACTTGCATGTTTGTCTTTCTCTCACACACACAAACAAAAAGAGTTTCCTTGAAAAATACGTCAAAGCACTTGAGGTTACATACTTCCTTGTCAGACACTCAAGGCTTATCTGACTACTTTATGGATGGCTACAGCGAAGCTTACAGTCATGAAGGGTTGAAGGACACACATTTATGTTTCCTTTTCAGGAAAAGAGGAAGTTCTCAAAGATATTTTTCGTATTATCTGGCCCTTAAAACATTTATGGCTGCTTTACTAACCTATAAGGGGCTTTTATCTTATCTTCCGTACTTGCTGCTTCTTCTGTGCTTAATGTGGCTTTCTAGAATACAGCAAACAGTGTGGTGTAGCTTGGTTTTGAAACCCTCTGAAATTAAATTAAATTAAATTAAATTTAGTTTGCTTCCGTGCTGTGATGGCTAAAGTGCACATTAATCTTGTATTAATCAATGTTATACATTTGCAGTGCAAAGAATAAGATTTGAGTTGTAACTTTTGCTATATGGGTTAATAGAAGCCTTAAGCTCTAACATGAATTATATTTAACTAGTTTGAACATATGTAAAACTGTTGTAAGCAAGCACAGGTAAGGGCTGTTTTTATTATTGCCCTAACTATGTAGCTATTCTAATTCAAAAATATTTTCCACCAACTCTTCTTACGGTGAAATATTGATTGTGTTCATGTGATTGTCCACTTGTCCAGTGCACCCTAACAGTATCAGGGTCAGACAGTTATTCACTTCTCCTGAGCAAAATACTGAGACTGTACTTTGGTTTCTTTGGGGTGAGGAATCCTGTTTACAAAGCTCTTCTGAAACTCACAACAGATTTTAACACTGTGGATTAGATTTGAGAGAGAAACATTCATCAACATCCTGCTGGGTTTAGAGACACACCTTTAGGTTGCTAATACATTCAGAGTCTGTAAACCCCAGAGAGGGTTGGACTTTATTGTTCTACAGCTTCAGGCCTGAGTATCAGACTAGCCTTCAGCACAACACTGTTGTACTAAGTGAAACAAGTATGTGACTCATGTATGAGGAAATGTGAAAATTTACTGAACTGTGCTCTGCATGAATGCGGTTCTGCATCATTGCATTGGTGTTTGTTTCCCATACAAAAGACAAGGAACTTTTTAAAAATCTTCCTCATTGCCACAGGGGAGACAAAGACAACTGAGTTATGTAATTCTTGCTCAATGCAACCTTTGAGGACGTTACATAGGTATAAACATAGATCACAGTGAAAGAGTCGGGCGGCATTTTCGTCTGTTTTATTTTAAACTGAAATTTTAAAGGAGAGAGAGAAAAGTGCCTGCTGATATGTTGCCAGTAGGTCAGCCTCGTTGATGGTATGCCAGCTGCATGTGTTAAGTTGTAAATTAGTGTGCTTGTCACCTCAGTGTTGCTATCAGAAATCAATTTGTCTTCTAAAGGTATGTGCTGTTTCCCAACAGCAGCTTCTCTTTAAAATGAAACCCACTTTCATGCTGACCAGTTCAGCCTTAACTTCATTTTCAATATGCATATAAATTATAATACTAGATGCCTTGCTTCAAGGCATTAAAATTTATTTATTTTGCATTTCAAAACAGATTTTAAGCCCATATTCATCATTTAAAACAATTTTTGCCTGTTGAGATCATTTTTAGAACTCATTCATGTCGGGGCGCAGATGGCCTAGTGGATATGGCTGTGCACCATGAGGCATGTCCTCGAGCGGGCGGCCCGGGTTCGAATCCGACCTGTGGCCAATTTCCCGCATGTCACTCCCCACTCTCTCTCCCCTTTCCGACACTATCCACTGTCCTCCTCTATATAATAAAGGCACAAAAGCCAAAAAAAAAAAAAAAGAACTCATTCATGTCCAGTGACCCCTGTTGATTTGACGGCATTGGGTCGAAGGCAGTTGCCATTCATTTAGAAAGTGCTGGAGTAAACTTTTTTAATTCAGTTTTCTCACTGGTTCTGTGACAAACCGAGCTCACAGCAAAGCTTACCTCAGCTGGCAAGGATACTGTAATGAATGACTTTGCAACTTTTTTTCTTGATTTCAATATGATCTTCTTGCAAAGGCTTTGACAGATCTTTAGTTTAGATTAAAACAGACTCATGCGCTCTCTTTACTTGCTGATGTTGCTAATAACATACAATAACAACTACAAGAGATCTCTCTTCCATTGGGAGAACAGGGTGTGGAATATACTCTATTTGTACTTCAGCAAGAAAACAAAATATTGTCAATATTTCATGGTGAAATACATAAAATAGTATTTTAATGTAATAGCTATGAATGTTAAAGGTAATATTTTTAACAACAAATTTCACAGGAGAGCTGTTTTTTTTAATAGGAGGCAGCTTGACTCTCCTGTCCTGTGTGGTTCTAATTTTACCTTTGTCATGTTTGCAAGTATTTGTACTGTTAGATCATCATTGAAACCTTATGTAATGTGACTTTTCATGCCAAATATCAAAGGTGAAGCTGCAGAGCAGCCCAACATTAACTTAAGTTTCTAGTTGTATTGGATTTTGGACACAGGAAGAAAAGTAAGTCAGTGGTCCACAATAACTTGGGATGCATACACTTTATACAGAAGGACAATACAGAGCAAACCGTATCACTGTTTGACTCTCAGATGATAGTGAAGTGACATGCAGCTTCAGACCACTTTTCAAGTGTTTACACAGCTAACCAAGTTCACGCAAAGATAGCATGTGAAGCCTTGTGGGCTGTAAACACAAACTGTAATCTTGAATTAATTAATCCCTTTAGTGGAAACAAAGGTGCCAAAGTGACTGTCAGGTGTCAGTACTTCTTGATGGCGCCAAAGGATCATTAAATATGATTGATGTTGTGATGCTTTTTAGTAAAAAAAAGAAAAAATGCACGTTCCAGTCAAAGTATTGAGGCCACAAACGATCAATTTGGAGGACAAAGTCTAAAGCGTGTAGCTTTATTGAATTCTTTCTGCTGCAACCAGGAACAATATTTTCTTATCTTTGTTATGAGGAAGCAAGGAATGAAGGAAACACACTTTTGGAAATCCACTTACCATGTCATCATAATAAAAACATAACTGCCCTAACTGGTACAACAACTCTAAACGGAAATCCAAATGGTTTTTATTTACAGTTTGATGAATTAAAGCTGTAAACAAAGTAAGAAAAGCAATAAAGTGACTGGTGTAATGTTACCTTTACCCTGGTTTATGAGAGTAAGAGTTCAGTGTCTCTTTCATGTTTGCTTGATGCCCTTTTACCTGCACAGGGGAGTTGGCAGTATGTTGAGAAGCACGCCCACGATTAAGAGTGAATAAATCATTTAAAAAAATCCTTCTTCATCGCGAGACATTTAGTCCTGAACCTCCTGAATACTATGTGCACAACCAAGTTCCTTCTAAGCATGAAATAAAACAAACACACATGGCTGTCATTTATTTAACCATTAATTTTCCCTAGATACCCTCCTTCATAAGCTCACACAATGTAGAGAACACAGAAAGCCGCTTGTATTGCTTTGCCTTCTGTGGAAAAGAGGAAGGGCTGACTTCTTCCGGCTGTGTAGCTGTATGCTGTTATGTGTCACGCACATGTAGACTGTAAACATGACTTTGCTTCATGTCTCTCTCTCCCTCTCTCTTTCACACACATACACACACACACACGCACACACTCACTGAAAAGTGATATCACCGATTTTTGAACCTAGTTTAAGTGTTTAGGGAGTAAAGAAAACTGGTTTTCCATCTGAAACTCCAGATATAGATGACCCCTAGACCTTTTTGAGGTTGAATCTGTACTCATGTACATCTTTTTTCTAAAACACATCAACAAAACTTAACAAACAGGGAAGTTTGAGGAGCAATAAATACTCTTCAGTTATCGTCAACCTCGGAAACTCTGTCTCGGAAAGTGTGACATGTACCGGTGGCATGTTACCTTTAAACATAGGAGTTCCCGGTGAGTCCTCAGAAGGGTGTGGACAAAGCCTGCCTCTGGGGTTATAAAAGTAAAGGTTATAACAGGAAACAAATCAAGGAAAAAGAATAGATGGTGGCAATGTTTTACAGGAATAGTACTACCATGTCTCGTAAAACAATTAAGAAATTAAAATTCAAAGAATCCTTTCATGAAGAACAGAAAGGGACATCATAAAAATGTATTTCCTTCAGTGACCTTCAGTGATCGGTGTTATGTGTACCTTAGGTGTAAAATGTTCTTGATACAGAAGTGGATAAATTTAAATGTGATATATGAAATAAAAATAATTTTCCCTGTCAGTGGTGTCACATGTTTGTCCTTATATGTAACATAATCATGACCGCATTTGTAGGGCAGGGGGACGCAAAAGGCCGCAAGAGGACAGGAATGCTCAGCTCGAGGGCCTGGACACCATCCAGTCTCAAATGTGTCCGTGAAGGCCCGCCAAGGCCAGTGTGATGTAGGACTTCAAAACCCCTCTGATCTACCGAGTCGCATGATAACTGTCTACGTAACTCATAAAGTTAATAAAATACTTCTATCTGTCCACAATATCTTTTCAAAGCTTGCTTTTGGGCTTTTACTGAGAGAGTCATTTAGCTGGTTGGAAAGGAAACTAGCTGCAGGATGGAATAAAACCTAGGCCAAGAAATACAGTCTCTGGACTCAGGACATACTGGGCTTAACTGGGGCATATTTCTTGAATTTTCTCTCCAAAGACATCCTGCCAAATCACAAAAAAAAAACCCTTTTGACTATGAAAATAGTCAAGAACAATGGAGACAACAGCACAGTTTCAAACAGGTGCTATCTACTTGATAACAGCTTTTACTTCTGTCTTATGTATTACAAATCAAGACGTGGTGTATGAATGAACAAAGAAAGCATCAGATTAAACAGAAACTAGGATTTAAAGAGGAAATATTTGCTTATTTTTAGGCTTTATAGTGTTTCCCTGGTACCCCTGTGGTAGCTTTGTATGATTCCTGCAAATTATTTGCTTAACTCCTGTCAAAAACAGGTCTTGAATCTCAATGGGAAAATGGTTAAATAAAGGTGCAATGAAATAGACATTTCAAGTTTCTCTCTGAGAAATACAGCTGTGTCTAAATATGGAGTGATGACCATAAATGCTACAGTGAACATGCTTTTCAAGGCTCCAGGTTTTCAAATTTAAAGGAATTGCACACAAACTGGCAGCCATCTCTTAACAAAGCATGACAATGCGTATGTCTCTGAGTGTGTGCGTGCGATCTGCTGGTAAGATAATTGTTTCTTTTTCCTGCAACAGTCTGGTTAGGGTGGGGATTGTTTCACTGCCTGTTCACTCTCTGAATTGCATTCCTGTCTGATCTCATGCTCCAGTAAATCACAGAGGAAACTTCTTCCGTGTAAAAGGCTTACAGTAAACCAACACAGCATGTGAGCATACAGTACTTCCCAATTTACACCCTATAAAGTCTGTAGTTAGTTGGTGTGACTTCCCTATACAGGGTTGCCATAGTCGGTCCAGCAGTAAGTAATAAGTGATGAGCAAGCACATATTAACATAACTTACAAATAGTACAAAAACCAATTAGATCGATGACCAAACAATGCACATTTTGCACCGTTTATATCAAGTGGAATGTCCTTATTTTAAGTTTTCAGATGGTTTGGTTGTGAAACTGCCTGTGGTCCTGTTGTTTGTTGGTAATTGCTCTGAAGGGATCAGTGCATTGAGCCTACAGGCCTGCGTCAGATTTGGGAGAAAAAAACACAGAAAGTTAGCACACTTGTCAGTCTGGTTACTTTTGTCAGAGATAGGACATTTTAAGTGAGCCTACAGGAATTTCCATCTCTTGATTACCCCATCTTCTGCTTGTTTGTTGTAAGTTGTAAGTGCATGTGTCTCAATCTTTGCACCACTCTTGGCGTAATTGTGTAATACGTGCAGTAACTGCACAGCTTTGCTGGTAAAGGTCAGTTTATAAGAGAGGAATCAGTGATTATCTTACAATGACTCAGACCTGTATGTGTTGGACTGTATGACCGAAAATGGTCATAAACCCTAGTTTTGTTGTTCAAAAATCAACTCACAACCCTCATTTTCCCAAAAGCATTTTGCATTAGCAGACATAAGCCACTCTTTTCCTATTTGTAGCACTTGGAGATTTGTTTCTGATACAAAGTGCATTATTAATAAAATGTATTATTATTATCATTATCATCATTGAACTCCATGTTAATCCCTGCAAATTCTTACAAGGAGGTAATATCGGTGTGTATTAAGTAACCTTGAAATCGTCTTACTTACTTTCCTCGAAGAAAACCACTTCTCCAATCAATTTTTCAGATGAATGCCGACACTGAAGCTGGAAAAGGACAGAAGAGCAACAGAAAGCTAAACCTTTGACCTTCTTGACCTCAACACATTCTGACCCTTGCATTCTGCAAAAAGTCATCTTGAACAAACAAAAAGGAGTTTAGAGGAATATCTGAATTAAATTCACTTGCCCCCATAACAAATACACTCTTTAGAAAGAGCTAGAACTGTGATGGTGGAGACCTCACCCCAGACATGCACTGTTGATTTTGTGATAAGGGATCACAAGATTCAACACAATGAAAACACGTCACAGTGCCTTTAAAGGTCCTATTAAAGATAGATGTTATTAAAACTATCAGTCCCATCACAACAATGTCATAGGACCGACTCTGCCTCGCCTATTTCTAATGCATCACCCTATTTCTCCATTGTTATGAGTGAAAAACAGGGCACTTGAATGTCCGCTGGAAACAGTGTGACAGAAAAAGGCTCCAGAGGTGAAAAGAAGTGCACCGTTTGATTGCTTCTGCACAGCTATCACATTAACTTCTCGGTCTACAATGATAGAGCAGATGTCCCATATCCTTAAGGCATCTTTCAGCATGCATGTGATTGCACTTCATTCATGCAGATACCCGCACAGTTCATATTTTCAGAAGGCTGAAACAGCCAGTCACGTGCTTACATTCCAGGAGGCCCCAAGGACTCACATTTATCCGGACCCAGATAACTGGGTCAGTGTCAAAGCCGAACCATGGGTATGAATTTAATGGCCTATCCAGCAAAAATGAGTGTTTTTAATCAACACTTAGTGAGTATTATTTTTGCAGCAGCCACAGCTGAGGGTTCTAGCTTGTCTGTGATCTGTGGAAAGCAGAAATGACACCAAGTTTCAACTTCTGCATCACTTATTTTAATCAAATGTTGGACTGTTTACCTCTCTGCATTTTGATTCACAGAAGAAACAGCTGTCTTGAAACTAGGTTGAGAAAATAATAGACTCCAGTAAGGTAACACCTCTATCTATTCCAGCGCAGAGGTATGAAATGAACATGACTTCAAAGTCATTAATCCTGGACTATGACAGTGCAATTCTAATAAGGGCTGTATTGTTTTCAAAAACACAGCTGCAATACAGGAATCTCCCCAGAAATGTTGAAAACTTTGAAATCTGATGCTTTTTTTAATCAGTTTCATACCAGGCAGCTACACAGATACACGATGAAAAGGTTAGAGAGATTTCACGAGTACAAAACAGCTTATGTTGTGGTCTCGTAGTGTGCGTTAAAAACATAACTGAGAAAAATTTGTTGCATAGTGTAGGCTCCAGATTTGTAACAACGTTTTTGTCCCTGCACCCACCTCCTCTCGTTATAATGAGTGGGTGACCTTTTTCAAAAAGAGATAAAGCTCCAACAGTCAATGATGTGCAGTTAAGCCGTCTGCTGAACCTTTTAGTTGCCTAAGGTATGGTTGCTCTTACTTCCTGGAAAAAATGATTGCGAAAAACAAAGAACTGCTTTTTTCTCAGTAGTTGCATTAGTAGACCTGACATCTTGTGGCTGCTGTAGTGAGGGTGAGAATAAAGTTCTTGTAGTTGATAAATTTAGTCAGATTTGAGACCACAAATTTGGCCAACATACCTCTCAATACTAAAAGCATGTTGTACTGCCACTGTTGCATAGTAAATACAGTAGCTGACTAAACTTGTTAAATTGTATCACAAGCTAGCATAAACTCACTTGAATAAAGCAACATCAATCAGTTGTAAAGTCTTTTACGGTAGTAGGTCATTTTATTTACAAGATATTGGGCTGGTTTTGTCTGGTCTGAAATAATTCCTACATCTGTAAACATGGGAGCATTAGCTTTGTGTTTTTGGCTAGCTAGCAGTTTGTGTAGCAGCATTCGTAAGTCAATGGCGCAAGACTTGTGAACCAGTCCTTCATTGTTTTCAGTCAGTGAATTTGGATTAAAAGCTGTCTGGTGTGCTGTTGCTGGGTTTCCAGATTGTTCTCATGTAGCAAAGCTGAAGCTGTTTGAGGTGTCTGACGCATTTAACCTCAGTTTTCAACCGGATGTGTGTTTCAAAGCTCCTGTAAAGGTCTGGACTTGGAGATTTGGCAGCAGTGCCAGAATCAATGGGACAAACGCACAAACACACAAACACTTGAACAAGGGTTTGTCAAGGTTCCCAGAGCACTTGCCAATTTGCCCTTCATCATTTTTAAACAAACTCCCCTGCTTGAGGGGACAATGCAAACTGGGAAATAAATTTGATAAAAGGTGTGAAAGCTGGCAATGACCCACAATCTTCCAAGAATCAAGAAATCAAACAAGTAAACGCCCCAACTCGTTGGTGTGATGATTAGCATTGATGTCTCACATCTTGAGATTATGAACTTGAAACCCAGCTAAGACCTGTCCTGAACTGCAGGCTTTCCCCAACTGAAGTGTTTGGGTTCAATTTTGTGGATTAAAATGCATTATTCAGTTGTCCCCATTGGCTTTATAACTACGCACTTGTCTGATAAGCAGAGCCTCAAAAGTACATCACCCTGCACCTCACTGCACATTGTTTGAGCATGTGACACTTTTGAAATGTGAACACGTGTACACATGGGTTTATTTTTGTATATGTGTGTGTGTGTATGCAGCAAGGGAGTGATTCGAGTCACACAGCCACATATCTGAGGGTATAAAAATAACTGGTGGGGTCAATTAGCTTGGAAGTAAAGTGCAAGCAGTGTGGACAAACCTGGAACAATTTCTCTGGAAGACAAAATAACTGACTGGAAATTATGGACACCATATTACTAATTCAATCACTTTTGCTACAATTTATCTCATACTTTATTAAGAAAAATAGATATTGAGTAATATAAATTGACCATTTCAGAGCTGTAAACTTTCAGACATTATTGGGCAGGAAAATGTGTGAAACCATTCTGCAATTCCAAACTCAGGGAAAAACCTAAGGCAGTGAAGTGGTTTAGCGATATCGATTAAAAAAAAGGTATAAGATTGGTCATTTTGCATTTTGAAAATACTGAATCCTGCTTATTTCACACACAAAAAAAATACCAGCAGTTCAAACAAAGTCTAAAAACATTTGCAGAGCATGTTATGTGATTAATGTATTAATGGGCTTTGTTCTGGCGCTATCTCAACTCAAAAGTGGAAGCATCTGAATTTACAACACTGGCTTGCAATTGCTAAAAATATGTCTCACCACCACTTTCAGAGAAGCTGTTCCTCTTGTGCAGCAACAGTAGGTTTTTACAACATCATACAGGAAGTGATTAAACCAAACACTGTCTGTTGAATGGACAGGGCCATGGACCCTTCATTTGTTCTTCACCTCTTGTCTACAGTAAATGTAAAGAATCACAGAGTAACCCAAATAAGTCCAGTCTCTGTGTGTAAGGGGTGTTTCATATCAAATCTGGAGTCACAGTGTTCACCAGACATCTGGAGTGATTCTGGTACGGTTTCAGGATTATGTGGATCTCTGAGGTCTGATGTTTTCATCACTATGACCCCTTTTTGTGATTCTGGGTCACCTGAAGTCTCTCTAAGAGATTTATGTCACTGACCACCTGAATTTACAGGACAGTGGGTTAGTAGGTCCCCCGGTGGGCACAGATGGTGAGAGATTTCACTTGATAACATGGCAAAATGTGTCATTTCCATTGATAAGCAGTGCTATCATGTTCAGAGATGTAATACAGGCTTGAATGGATTAATTGTCATTGTCATGCTTAAAACATGATGGAAAGACCTCCTGAATTCAAAGTCACTCATCTAAATTTGCTATAATTACCTTGTTATCTCCATGTGCTTATCACCACCGCGCAGATCATCTTCCATATTGTTCGCTTTCTCTAACAAGCATAAGTAGGTCAGTGGATCAGAATAATTTGATCTCCAGCCGCAAAGAATTTTCTTTACCTTCACCCATGGCCACAAATTGTTATTGAGGTGTTTGCCATGACCCATTTTTGAGGTCACAAAAAGGCATCCACTGAGCAATTTACATGCACATCACAACAGCTCATGACTTACATCCTTCATACACTCTTTCATGTAGCAATACATTGTTCATGTACAGCTGGTCGTTCCATTAATCAGTGCGCTTGTCAAAGCACAAAAGTCCTAAGTTACACATTGGAGTTCTAAGATTGTTTATTTCTTTTAAGAATGGACCACTGTTGTATAGCTTTTGCACAAAAAAGGTTGAGTATTTTCTATTTGTTCATTGTTCCTTCTCAACTCAGCTAATGAAATACTCATGAAACTCAATCAGGACAAACAACATTTCTTTTCATCTCATATTTTTTATTTTGAGCATATAGAACATTTGAACATAGAATATCTTAAATAATATGTGTAGGAGGACTTATCAAAGATAATTAATACATTCTATGACAGTGACAGGAATGGGTAATGAAAGTGTATGTGCCGTCTCCAGCCCGCAGTGAGGAAAGTAGTGTTACGCGCAGGCAGAGATCGGGTGGCTGAGGCCACTGAAGTAAGACTTTTCTCGCTCGCTCATCACTTCAAAGTGAAGCGGCTGCTGGCAGAAGGTGCACTCTGCTGAAGAGTGAGGCTTCAGCTCCAGACCAACCTCCTTCCAGGTGTGCACCAACCTCTCTGTGGAGGATAAACACGTCAGGTTAGGTTTGATTTAATTAAAGAATGTCTACTGTCAGCTACAGTTCTCTGACGTGTCACAGGTGCTACGATTAGGTAAACAAAGAATTCTTTAACAAGTGTATACAAGCTTCAAAAACATTAATGACGAAATCTTCTTACCAACAAAGTATTTCATCATCTCAGGGGTGTGATGAGGTGTTGGTGCGATACGCAGAAGCTCTTCCCCCCTGGCAACAGTTGGGTAGTTGATAGCCTGAACGTAGATGTTGTGGCGACTCATCATGAGATCACACACCAGTGTGTTCTTTTCAGCGTCAGAAACCTACAAATGAAAACAAGGCACATACTATGATCAGTTTGGAACCACTCATGAAGAGACAGACTTAGCAGGACTCTGTTCTAAATCCTGGGAACTTCCAAAAAAGAGGAAATTGAGCAATAAAAGAAATCCTCAATTACCCGAACAGGGATGATGTGGCTGGGGCAGTGAACCACAGGCAGTCCTGAGTCCATGAGCATTTGTCTGAGTAGTTTCACATTTCTCTGGTGTTTACGTCTCAGAGCTCGACCCTCTTCCCCTTTAAGAACCTGGATGGACTGTCTGGCTCCAGCTAAGAGCATTGGCGGCAGAGAGGTTGTGAAGATGAAACCAGCTGCGTAGCTGCGCACAGTGTCCACCAGCCCAGCTGTACTTGCGATGTAACCGCCCACACAGCCGAATGCTTTACCTGGTAGAAAACAAGATAATATATGGTCACTCTTTTATGTGAATGTTTGCTTCAGCTCTACGCACAACTTTTTGTATTCTGTAACTCAAACTCATGTTAAGAAAAATTTCAACACAAAATCTTTCATGGTCTCTTAAAAATCCCCTCACTGAAATCTAAGAAGCCAAATTTTCTTGGAATGGCTACTGCCGAAGAAAAGGGTTTTCTGAGCTCTCAGTCAGAAATGACTGTCCCCTCAGCTTGAAAGCGACAAACAGACAGAGGGTAATTCAATAAGAGTGCAACAAGAGCCTACAGTCTCCTAGCAACAGCAGAGCAGCTCCGGCTTCCTAAAGCCCTCCGGCATATTGTGTGACACAGAGGAGACCTGAGCCTGAGCATGACAACAGAGATTAGAGATTTCAATCAGCTGAGAGTTTTTGTTTTGATTTCTAAAACTGTATCCAATGACAAATACAGCTTAACGTATGCAGAATGACCCAATAAGCTACTACAAGGTCTGCTTTAGAGCCACATTAGGCCATTTTAAGTCACAGTACTTGGTGGATTGATGGTTTTATTATACTGTGATAGCAAGCTGACCTAGAGTGCCAGAGATGATATCCATCTTGTGCATGACGCCGTCCCTGTCTCCGATGCCTCCTCCTCTGGCTCCGTACAGACCCACAGCGTGGACCTCATCTACAAAGGTGATGGCACCAAATTCATGGGAAACATCACACATCTCCTCCAGTGGACAGACAGCACCTGTGTGGGGAAAAAAAATGGACAAAAGAATTGTTTAGAAAATTTGTACAGTTGATTCCATCTGTCAAAGAGTAACTCAAAGCTGTCAGCACTTTAAATACAACTGATGATGATGATGTTATGCTTAAACTATATTCATAAAGCGTTTCCTGAAAGACGTAAGGGACTATCCTACACTTACCATCCATGGAGTGGACGGTCTCAAAGGCCACAATCTTCGGTTTTGTTGGATCTCCCTTTTGCAAGAGCTCTCGGAGATGGGCAACATCATTATGGCGGAAAATAAACTTCTTAGCACCACTGTTCCGGATACCCTGGATCATTGAGGCGTGGTTGCCTGCATCTGAGTAGATCTCACAACCTGAAATAGTTCAAAAGAAAAAGAGGGGGAAAGATATTAGAACTTTGAATGACAGCTGTAAATACCCAGAATATTAGGTTAATTTTTTTTTTTTTTGTGGCATACCAGGCAGCATCTTTGCAAGGGTGAAGAGGGTGGAGTCATTTGCCACGAAGCAGGAGGTGAAGAGCAGTGCAGCGTCCTTCTTGTGAAGGTCAGCTAGTTCTTGTTCTAGTTCCACATGGAACTTGCTGGTCCCAGAGATATTCCTCGTGCCTCCTGCCCCTGAACCATGCTTTCGTAAAGTATCCCTGGAAAAGGACGACATGAAGGACAAGTAGAGGAGTTAATACATGCCAAGTGTAATCCTATAGTGTAACAGGACCTCGAGAAGTAAAAATATAGCTAAGCTCTTATGAAGGCCAACTTCACTCCAAGGTTTCACTGCAGCACAGGGAACAAGATAACTGGGCAAGCACAAACATGTTTGCAGGAGGATAATAGGGAAAACATCCCACCTCAGTTAGGCCTGAGAGGGTTGAGTGTTACCTATGTCCAACTAGCACCCGCACGCAACAAACCAGTTCCCCTATGGGTGTCAGGTTCTTTTCAATTATCATGTGCTTTGACTCAAACTTTTCCATTCCTTTCTTTCTCTTACACTCACGAAACAAGAGACATGGAGAGGTGAGAGGCCTCTAAACTCAAGGGCCCTAACCAGACATTACACTGAAACAAACAACTTTTGGTTACTCACGTTATAGACTGCACCACCCGTGGGTGTCGACTCATGCCCAAGTAGTCGTTGCTGCACCAAACAGACACCTCCCTCTTCTCCTCTAAAGAGCCTGTGAAGTCATCAGCCATGGGGAACTCTGTGGCCAGACGATTCACGGTCTTAAAGACACGGTAGGTGTGGTCGTTCTTTTTCTCCACAATTTTCTTCTCGAAAAAGTCATCGTATTGAAAGCGGGACACTGTAACAGAAGAGAAAACCAACGCTTGCTTAGTGAGTGTTGAAGCAGATGATAAAAGTCTTAGTTTCTCTTACTGACTTACTACTATCAAACATTTATTGTCAAATCAGTGTGATTATAACTAATACAACTTAGGGAAATGGGTAATAAAGTCATGAATCAGTAGTAAAAGTCCCCAGATAAAACTTACTGCTTCCTGTTAAGTTGTCCTGCAGCAGGTGAGACACCCGTTTGGGCTGCTGTTTCAGGAGAGTCTTCATGAGAGTACTCTGCTCTCCTTCACTTCCCTTTACACTGCTGGCCAAAGATGGCTTCTTCAGCTGGGGCTGGGACACTTCTGCAAGAGAGAAACAGACGAGTTACATCCTGTGCATGATAACAGTCCAAACTGTGAAGTCTGGCTATTTTCTTTTAACATCTCTTACCTTTCTTGACGGTCCGGACTTCTTGCACATCCTCTTGGAACTCCATGCCGACCTGGCGGACCACACTGCTGTTCTTCTGGCCCATCTCAGCAGCCAAGAAGGGGCATTTGGAGGCCATAGCCTGGCCTGAAGGTGGCATGGGGTGACCAGAGGGAAGCTTAGGTTCCCCTTCTTGCTTTGGGGCTGCAAGTAGACACAAGATGTTGGAGACTTTAAATTTAAAAACAATAAAATCTAAGATTCGGCAACTCATTCAGTATATCATGAAAACAATGGCACTGTTTTTTTGTTTTTCTCTCACCTTCACCGGCAGACATGCTGTCCTCGGTCCTCTGATGAGAGGAGGACGATGAGCACAGGGCCCGAGCCATTGATGGAGCCATAGGCTTAGAGGCCAGCTCCATCATAATGGGACATTTCTGAGCGTAGACCGTCAGAGTCTTTTTGGTCTGCTGGAAGAAAGCCTGAGGCACACGCGCCAGGAATGGACAGCGACGAACAATGACATCCATAATCAGCAGCTGTGATGGTGATTGTCTAAAAGCCTGAAAGAGGAAAAAGTGGATATGATTCAGACTCCTGTAACAGAAATTCCAGACTGTTTGACGCATGTGAAAAACCTGTTTTGCAGCTCAAGGGCTCTTGCTAAAAGGCACAGTCTACCTGAGTTTCACCGAAGACCTTCTTCCTTTTCAATGTTAATAAGCCCTTTAAATTGATTTAATCCTCACTTGAGGAGCAGTTTCTGCAGGATGTTTCCAGTATTTACTACGAAAGCACAGAAACTTGTTCTAAATCATTTTCACCTCAAACTTTTAGTGGTTTCAATTACAGTGTTATTAATTTGTGGATGTGAATTGTTAATTATTTATTTGTGAAAACTCAAAAAACACAAAACAATCAAGTTCTGTGTTGCATTTGCTCTTCAAATGGCACTTGTTCATATTCTATTTATTGACTCAAATGCTACTGATACTGCAACAGGTATCAAATGGGATTCAAACACGTTTACACATATGCAGTCTCGTGCAAAGGGGACACAATCTCACACTCTTACACATTCCCTATACCTATACACTCTTCCTCCTCCTGAAGCCAAGTTTACACATTCCTCGACAGAGTAATCGCTGCCGATACTCCGCCTCCCTCAGTTCCAGGAAGGGGGAATGGGCATACAGAGAGGTGTACACACGAAACGGCGTCTATTACGCAGTTATACTACAAGTACTACCAACGTAAAATAAACTTTATAGTATTTCTTATAAAGTGGGATTCACATTTAAAGTGGATGCTCAGATGTGTCGTCCACAATTGTCTTGTATCTTTATCCTTTTCCGAAAAAAGCCGAAACACTTTCCTAAGATGTTGTACAAATTAAAAAGTGTTGATTTGAACCCATTTTACCAAAGCTATAAAGGTTTTATAAACACTTCTGAGCGGTCATGCGTGATGGCTGCCACAGAATAAAAAGATCATCAAGGAAGAGAGCTGAAGTCACGACTATCTGCCACGAACATAAATTGCCCTTTCATAGCACCACACTGTGAGTCGACCATAATAAAAAAGGACCTTTTTGTGAAAGAATCAAAGTAATAACCCTCTCGCTCGTGATATTTGCCGGTTGACCGGGCTTAACGTCGGCTAAGCCGCTAACATTAGCCGGAAAGCTAAAACCACGGTGAAGAAAACGGTGACGGAATAAGTGACTCACCTCTTTAAAAACTTAAAACGTAAAGGTAGAATAATCTTCTCGTGTCTTGTTGTAGTCAGGATAACAGCAGATTTTCTTGTCTTATTCTGAACTCTTCACGAATCACTCCTTTTCGAAGAAGGTGGAGGATGACTGCTTCGTTATCCTGCACTGAGGACGAACGAAAAGGACGAGGACGTGCCACTGGTTATAAGAGCTTACTCTGCGCACGAGTCTCGCGATACTTCAGTTTATTGACGTCAGAGGGTCAGTTCAGGTAACAAGCCTTGACTGAGTCACCTAAGTAATCAAACCCTGAACCTTACACAGTGTATTCCTCTCTCTGCATGTTTTGATAGGGAATAACAAGTTTACACATTATTTCATATGTATAACAAATAATGCAGCATAAAATCAGTTTTACCACAGCACTGTGAACTTCCTGTTTCTAGGGAGGACACAAGGACACGGAGCCATGTTTGCCAACTCTATCTCACAATTGGCATCTCATGATGTGATACAGACCTTACCTAAACCTAAGCAAGCATGTTGGATTTCATTCTTGTCATAGCTCACTCAAATGTTGTCTGTCACCTTAAGTTAGAGGGTTTGTTGATGAGGTTACAGAATTACAAGGATGTTCACATGACCCCTGGTGTTGAATATAAGACACTCAAAGCTGATATTTGAGTAAGTGCAAAGAAAAACAGACAAATTTTCTTATGTTCCTTGAGCAATTAATTGTTCTCAGTCTTCTTTAAGCTGCTGACTGCACTTTCAAGCAGAGCTATTGCACTAAAAATGTATCATGTTTCTTCTTCTTTCATCAGGTTGTATTGCACTGATCTGTCTGTTGTGTTTTTGCATCAACCGCCAAAAATCTAATTTCCCTTCCATGACAATAAATATCTGAACTGAACTGAACTGAGCTTATCCATGGAAGTCTCTTTTAGTGTGGTGCTTCGACCTGATCTTGGCACAAGTAAAGGTGTTGGATTTCATTCTTGACATGGCTTATGAGAATTTTTAATGTCACCTCACAGTACACTCAATTGGCTGAAATTCAAGGGTGGAGTGGATGCATTTTTTGTATTCATATGACCCCTGGTGTTGAAAATTAGAACATCATAGCTGTGATATTTGAATAAGGTTTCTTAATCCATGCATTTTTGTTGACTTTGTGATTTGACTGGACCTTAACAGAGGGAAGGGTGTTGGATTTCATCCTTAGGGTGACTTATGTGAATTGCTCATGTCACCTTATAATATGAGATTTGCTAATGTGGTGGCAAAAATACATGGGTGGAGTGGGTACATTTCTTTTATTCTTCTGACCCCTGGTGTTGAATGTGAGGCATTAGCTCCTCAGTACACAGACTCAAAACTGTAATACTTGAGATATTTTTCTTAACCTTTGACTTTCTTTCCATTATTCATTTATTATTTTATCCTTCTGTGAATAGGTCTAACCTTGACACATGTGAGGGTGTTGTTTTTTTGTCTAGTTGTTCATTTTTTGCCTCATACAATTTGAAAACATGTTGATGTGGCAACAGAAATTCAAAGGTGGATAGAGTGTTTTTCTTGTATCCTTCTGACCACTCCAAGTTCCATGATTTTTTTTTTTTTTTCGTCTTTCAGGAGATGTGATTGAGTTAAACAATATTTTTGCAAAATAAGACACAAAATTGGGAAATTGCCACTAATCATGTGTAAATAATACTACAACAAGTGCATAAAAACAAACAAAAAATAAAACTAACAATAAAAATCAATCCCTTGGATTACAATCAAAATTCCATGTAGGTAAAAATTTGGTTTTGTTTCATCTGCCCAGTAAATACAAGTTGGAGTTGATATTTGCTGCCATCTACAGGTAACATTTGGCTTTATCACAGTATTTATCTGCATGGATGTAACAGCAAGCAAATAAGCTTATGTTGAAACCACTTCATGTCAGACCCAGGAGTAAAAATATTCAAGAATGCGTTTATACTACGATGGCAGACAGTAGTAACAAATGTGGTACGGTGTTATACATACATCTTCACTGTGCCTCAGTACTTTTTTATCATGAGAAATTAATTGAGTGTTTATGTAATCCCCCACGTTTGCAGTGATGCAAGTTCATGTACATTTATACATGAATTATACTTGACAGTTATTATTTATTACTTGTGCCTCACATTGGATGGGTATTTTATACTGTAATTCACAGCACTCAGATGTGAAAATTATGGATTGTACACAATATTATTCATATGTCAGCTAAACTTTTACTGGAGGGAGCAGTAATACAGACCTGATAACCAGGTTATGATAAGTTATGATCAATTACTTTAGGGTAAACAAAAAACAGGGTTCAGTCCTCAATGAAACTGATGTTTACACCTGAATTCACCAGGGACAATAAGTAATGATGAATAAATTTTGACATTAACCTGTATTTTTGTCATTCAACAGACTTATTTGGTGTACTAACAGTTTGATGTGTAAAAATACATATACAAACTTTAAATTACTTAAATGTATCTAGGCTTCTTCTTTTTCCTCCATCAGATCAGCTAAATTATTACAGTGAAAGGGAATCTGTGTCAGGCACACAACAGCTTCATTGTTTCCTCTAAGCAGTCCTTGAAATATTTTAAGAGTATTCATGAAGAAACAAATCCATTTGAGGTAGCAGAATCAAATACGTGGCATGAAATTTTTAAATTTCTATTTAATTTGCCACACATTTTTATGCTTGAAACATGCAAGCACAACCTGTTATCACATCCACACATCAAAAAGGAGGTAGCAGACCTTGATGTTTTCCTGAATAAATACCCCACCTGGCCTACCAGGTGAGCAGAAAGTATCTTGGGGATGAGCCTGAGATGGCATGTTTCTCGTTCAAGCATAGCTCTTTGATGCTTTGAGTGTTACTGAATCTGACGTTAGGCTGAATGAAAACATAAACAGGAAATGTATCTTGAAGCCACAGTCCATCACACTGCCTTACTTTCATTTTAGTGGTCGATCTCTTGAAGTGATGTGCTCTATCTAAGATACTTAAAGATACTGTGCATGAGCTAAGTATATGGTGAAAGCTAAGATGTATCACTCTCATTCAATCTGGTCAGCAAGTGTTATTGAACAGTGCTTTTGCCAGAAAATGGGGCTAAATCTCATGTTTCCATCTTGTCACTCTGAATCAATAACTGAGTCACCAGAAAATTTTAGTAAAGCCTTTCTTCAATGAAAAAAAGAAAAAAAAAACAGAAAAAAAAAACAAAGAGTCAAGTGCAAGCCACAAAAGTTTGCATACTGTTGAATTAAGTGGACACGTGCTTGGTTGAAAACCAGAAGTTACAAAGGATGACTCCTTGGGCAACACTCTTGGTGACACATGCAGTAACAATTTTATTACATAATGGGGAAAATCCAAAATTCCAAAGTACAGTTTCTGCTCTGGACGGATATTACAGAAAACAACACAGGTTTTAATTACTTGAGACAGAAAAGTATGTTGTATCTCAGAATTATTGGAAGCACTGGTGTGGTTGAACAATGTTTTAATCCTTCTTAGTTAGTCAGTTACTGCTTTGGCCCAATAAACTGAAGTTTCAGATGCCTGTTCATGAATATCATGAATCTAACAATGAGTTTGTTCAAAAAATCAACAACAAATTAGCGAATGACCTCAACCCTTCGGGCAATTACAACACTGTTGAGAAATGGTTGCAACACTAAAATAACTTCTTCTATACTGTCTCCATCAACCTGTTTGTCTTTGTAAACATAGTATCATAAAGTTAGGAATTATTTTAGAACATTTTAGAAAATTAAAATTGTATATATGTTACACCTGTATTTTTTTTTTCTGAGTCCTGACTGATAAATGAACCACTTTTTCTTCAAACAATATGATTGGCTAGAGAAACATATTATGGTATTATATTTCAATATTCCATAACTTAAAAAGACAATTTAAAAGTGTACTTAGTAGTTTGTTGCCTGAGGGCCATAGAGAGTTAAGTTAGATTTTGTGAGTTCACCTCATTTGTAGAAGAAGAACATTTTAAACTGTTGAAGTAATGTAATAAAATGAGCCAGAGTGTCGTCGCCCCCCCCCCAAAAAAAATTTAAAAAATAATAATAATAATAATAATAAATAAAAATAAAAAACAAGGTATTTCAAGCCATTTCGTTTTCACTTTCCTTTTGGTAGACAGTTTTCACATGATTCCTTAACCCTTTCCTGTTGAGCCCAATTATCGACTTGGCACCATAGACTGTGGCACACATGGTAACCTAGCACAGCTGCTAACTACCACACTTGCCAAAAAACTAAATGATGTATATGGGCCTCGACAAAGTGTCAGACTAACGTAAATTCACTCGGGCTTATTCAACCTACTAAGGAAACGGCTAAATGTTTTGAACTGTTAAAACCTGGTGGGAGGTGATGACCATGGTAAAATGATGGGCGGAACTTCAGCTGAGTGAGCCAGTGTGTGAATAGACGATCTTTGCAGCAGACGCTCCTCTTTCGTAGCGTTTGAGCCCAGAGAGCCCCCAGTTTCCTGCCTGAGTCCGGGAGTGAGGGCAGACATGGCGGCGGGCCTCTCCTGTGTTGTTTTGCTGGCTTTATGTCTTTTTCTCCCCGCATTCGTATCTGGTGAGTATAGTCCTTAAACTCTAGTTGTGTTTCTTTGACTCACTTGCTGCCTTCAATGATGTTAAATCCAATATTGTGTTGCTTCGCGTTTTAACGGCAGATAGCTCAGGCGTTACATTAGCTGTGTATGGGAGAGTAAGTGATAAAATTTAGGGCGATGTCATTGACTGTTGTTTTGTGGACGTCTTTTTTTAGTGTTACATGTCGATTTGAGTCAACTTGCTGAACTGAACTATGATTCTTGTCCTTTATGAATTAACTTGAGCCAGTCCTCTCGAATGACAACCACTAAATTAACGTTTAATATCAAGATTCAAACGGATGTGATGACACAACCCGTTTTTACTTTTTACCTGATGAATAAACGTTCATCAAAAATATAAGTTGATGTCATGACCAGTTACATAGTCACAAACAACAACCGTAATAATGATGTGCACAACAATGGATTAAACATTAACTTGTGTTACTCTATTCAAAACCACCTGCTCATCATTGCAAATAAACACTGAAAATTCAACACTGAAAGGAACATAACAGTAGGCCAACATTCTTCTGGATTACTGGAAAATGAAGACTGCTACCATTGGTTTGGGGTAAGGTGAACTATGTCAGTCCGAAAATAATGTATTTACAATATAGAAAGGACATAAATAATTCAAATCTAAGCTTAAACATTTTGGAAATTTGACATTTTGGACAAGGATGTCCAAAAGTAAGCTTTTCCCCCAAGATTTTATCCAGGACATGTTAATGTTTTAGATTTTTTTTGTGTATTATGTGAAACTTAATTTAGACACAGTTCAGTAAGCATCTACATGTGATGTTTCTATTTCCTCTGTTTCAGTGCACTCTGTCAAATTTCATACTAACATGATTTAATATACAATAATTACACCTAACTTTTTGGATTTACATCATCCTATCAGGAACATAAGTCAAAAAGTTTTTTCGTGAGACCCCCCAATGGGTCCCGAGGTGCTCATTATCACCTTGTGACGGCCAAAGATATAGGTTAAATAGACATGCAGGCGAAAAAAAGGGAAGTAGTGAACATCATGAGGGTTGGACTTTTCTCCCAACCTTTAAATGGCATGTTGAAATAATCAACATCCTTCAGTGTCTGTGTTCAAAAAGCTGACATAATTATTGACCTCATTAAATGACATCTTTGCTTATCTAGAATGTGTATTAAATCAAAAACACTGACTGGCTATTGTTTTGTTAATTCTGTGACGATGAATAGAATAATTGTGTTTAATTTAACTTCCACCATAATTATTGGTTATGGTCTGAAATAGGTGAAAGTGATGATTAACAGTTATTGATGTAAACATGGGTAAATCATCTCTAAGTTAGAAGTTACAAAACTGTTCTCATAGTTTATTAGTTTTGTTAAGTTAAGCTGAATTAACTTTTGACACTGCATACTCAGACTTGCTCTGGCGCCTATGTACACTGCTACCCTATAGTCTATGGCTGTCACATGTCGAGCATTCAAGTGTTACCAGAGGCTGGAAATGCTACTGTGATATACAAACGCTATTGTATGATTTTCATATAACAATGCCGTTATCCACACTGCTGTTGGAAATTATTTTAACTGAAAGTTTCAATGTGGGACGTGCAAAAGCAAGGCTGTCTCTATACCAGGAACTCATGTACAGAGCAACAATCTGTGTTGTTTGGATCACAACAATAAATTGCGATAAAATGCATACAAACAAAACAAAAAATATATCAAAGCAACATTTTTCCTGTAATGAACCAAACGTTCTTGACTCTTAATTAACTAGAGTCCTGGCCTTATTAAATATATAACTGACCGGTGAAAGGCTGCCTATCCAACAGAGTTTTTCTGTAAGATTTTAATTTCCATATAGTCCTGTTTAAAATCATCTCCCAGTGTTTCGCACGATGTTCAAACCAGGGATAATCAACAGGCAGAAAGCAGCATAGCTTTGAACCCTACAACCAATTAGAGCAACAAGACTAAAACCCAAGTTTGAAAAAAACGAGTTTGGCTGTGTTGAAGTGACTTGAGGCCTTTATGTATTGTGCCATCTCTTCCATAGACTGCGAACAGAATGGATGTTCCACTCAAAGGGAAGTTGTCAGAAAAACTGTTCCTCCTGGTGACCGACTGTCTTCCCCATTAATTTGAATGGGACTGTGGTCAACTTTAGGAAATAAATACAACTCATTGAAATGTTTCTCACATTCATATACCATGCTGATATGAAGATATTATTGAACTGCATGGTGTTCAAGCACTTTTTTCAGTAGTTAGATGTCAAAAATGGATTTTTACGTCACATTTCACAATAATGTACTTGCGAAGTTCTTTTAGGAGTTGTAAGATGAGTCATGAAGGAAAGTCAAGAAGAGATCAGACTTTTGTTGTCTGTTTCCCTTTGGTTTCAGATTCAGTTTCTTGATTACAAGATACTTTATTACATCAATGAATTGGACTTACCTCCTGCTTTGTCAACCTTTTTATTATTGAGTGAGAAGGACAAAAGTTTATGTGTGCAGAGGGGTTGCATGGGGCTGAGCTATGCTTTCCACATGAATGCGACACGTGGAAATAAAGCGCCTGGAATCAGCACGAGAGAATGCGTGTGGCTTTTATACTTTTTATCACTTCATGATAACCAATGACGGCCTCTGGCGTCCATTCCCAAACTGCCAGCAATCTACCAGATTGCTAAACCAGAGTAACAGAAGTTTGAATTTGTTTGCATTGTTTATGATATTGTTTTTTTTACCATCCATCCTCTCCGCCTAGTGTGACCACAAGGGATGGTACATCACTGTGACCTCAGTGTGATGAGGCCTGTGTTTTCACAATTAAGATACAAGGAGTTCCTCTTTGTCTGCCATGTTGTCTGTGTGTCTCCAGCTGACAGTTTCAATTTTTTTGAGATTTTTTGAGACATAAACCAAACTTGAGGCTCCAGGACGGTACGCTGTATGGGCAGAACTTTATTAATGCTGCTCCACCCAGATTCTTTACTGCACAGACTCTGGCTGCAAATTCACAAGATGGTGGAGCTTCAGATGGAGAGTATAATGACTTCAAAACTGTACCATACCAAAAGGCAGAGCCATGCTGTCCATTCTATTTGTAGTCTATGGTCGAAACCACCACCATAGCTTGTCTGCAGCATTTTGTGTGGCAAACCTTACATGCTTCTCTAATCGTTGTCTCTGTTCTGTTACAGCGGGGAGCAAGGACTGTGACTCTTACAGAGATATGAGTGACATGTACCACTCATCCCAGAAATGCAACCGAGGATTTTGCTGTGGTACCTGCTACGAAAGATACTGCTGTCAGGATTCTTTCTGGCGTCTTACTGAGGAAAAACAAGACCGATGGTATTTCACTTATGTTATTAATTTACAGATGATACAGCTCCTTCCGCACACTCTAGATAACATTTGTGTGTGTGTGTGTGTGTGTGTTTGTGTGTGTCAGAGGGAGAGAGAGAGAAAAAAAAGGGAGAAAGCATGAGTCAAAGAGATATTAATGCTCATGCCCCGGGTTTGTCGCTCTTCATTTCTGTGCAATCACCTCAGAGTGTAGTTGCTGCAGACTTTTCTGCAATCATTGCGCACCAAACAGGAAGCAGCATTTTCCTGTTCTCGACCACCCTTATATTTCTGGTATTGGAAAACTGACAGCAGACTTTTCTCTCTTTGAATTGTAAAATGGGTGTAGTTTACAAGTCTAATAAGTATGTACAGTGGAGTTACAGGTAAGGGACTCATTACTGACGATACAACTCTATGTATTAGTGTTACTGAGTGATATTGTCTATCTAATACTTGTGTTATGAGCAGTTTTTATTAGCTATCCTGTATGCTATTCTGTAGTTGTGATAGAAGGTCAAAATAAATATTGACTTGTTGTTTATTTTTTCCTTTTTCAGTGATTCTTATGGGACTTCATACTCAGACTCACCATTTCCCATGGTTGTTGGTGTTAGTAGCGTTGTCGTCATTGTGCTCATTTTCATCTGCTGCTGTGTCTGTCCCTGCTGCTGCCTGTACAAGATTTGCCGCAAGCCAAGGCGTAAGTAGTCCTCAAGTTATAATCAATTTCTAATATTGTTGTACTTGATGCCTTCGGACCCCAAACCTTGGTATCTTTTGTTGAGTTGATCATTACAATTGCCTATGTATGAGGAGCCCAGAACAGTCTGTGTTTAATGACCAAAGGAGTCAGCAATGTGAGTGCAAAGATTTGCAGATCAGTGACCCACTTTTGATTCATATTTTTTAGAGGAATTTAAGAAAGATATTTAAAAGATGTGGACAGTATAGCATTTTCTTCGTTGTGTCTGGATTTTCTTAATGAGATAATGGAAGTTAAAAAGTACCTACATGGTTTTGTGTTAGCACTCTTGAGTCTTTTTTCACCCTGTGTGTACCACATAAATCCATGAATGTCTGATTTGAGTGTTTTTGAGTTAAACCCAGATAAGTTTCCATTCTGGAAGAGAGCAGGGTGGGATTTCATGATAAATAGAAACCTAAATGAGTCGAAATGGAAAGTGAAAGTAACAGCACCTGTATCAGCTCCACATTTACCTGGATCTCAATGATTGGAGATCGTCTTGCTTTGCGAGCTAAGAATGGTTAAAGAAATTTGACCAGAACGCTAAAATTGTCATGAATTTGAACAATTTTGATCTGTGGATTTGTAATGATGAATCGAAGCACTAAAAAAACAGATATTAACTGTGACAGTGAGTATGAGTATGAAAAACTGTAATGTTATTACAGTTTAATCTTTCAACAGATTTGGTTAAGGCTCAGATGAACTAAACCAAAGATATTCTTACACCAGAGCTCACGCCTAATGTGCTTGGAGTAAGCTTAGAATTATTGTGGAAATCTTCTTAACCTAAGTAGATAACTGTTTTGACTAATTCAAAATATATTAGTGTATATTTTTTAATTGTTTGAGACTGATCAAGACTTTGAACAAGAAAGTCATAGCAGAAAGTGGTAACACTTTTAGCAAAAATGTAACTCAGTTAACATACTCACCACTGACACACTGGGTCATGTATCAACAGCTTGTGGCCATGTGCTACTTCCTATAAACTTGTGGTGTTTCCTCAGTGCAACTAGCAACCCAAACTTTGCCCTGTGGGCTTGTGACAACGGCACAACCTACGTACAAGTCTGATTGTGTTCTTAAATGAACAAGTCAGACTCTTGGTTTCCAGTGTGTCTGAGTTTTTGTTAAAAGAGAACATCAGGGGACTTATTTGAGTCTGTTGGCCCACCCACCACATGACTTTCATTACTGCAGTGGCTCACTCTTGCTAAAGCACAGAAGTTGAGACAAAGTCAGAATAAACACTTTTCTAATTCCCACTTGCAAGTTTTTTTAGTTTCAGTATTACCAGTTACTGATGGTAACGATGATAACTGATAATAAAGGGAAACTAATTGGATGAACCTTATTCAGACCTGTAAAGCGGCTCATATCAGTCTTATATTTGTTGTGCTCCACAGGCTGTGCAAAGTTTCAGTCAGCTTTCATGTGGTGGTTTTGCGGTGAACAGTGCAACCTGCAGGTTTGGATCACAGATGAATCATCAGTGATTTTCCCTGCTCAGAGATCATGCCTTTTTTGAATACTCTGATTATTACATGGCAGAGAGCTGTAGCTTACTGTCATTGTACTGCTTTTTAGGCCTGTTTTTGTGCAATGGACTGAATCCAAGCGTTGACGTGAATAAATGGATTTCCTGTTTCTGAGAATGCTAGCCCTAAACAAAGCACTGCAAACAGTTTTATGGAACCCAGAAATAAAACTACTGCTTACAAATCTAACAAAAAGAGTGACAAAGAAGAAAGTGATGACATTTTTCTGTGTAGTTGGAGAAAGCAGTTAAATTCTGTGTAATACACTTCCATTGGTAGTCCAAAGGATAGTTTGTTCTTGCATTTCTTTAAAATAGGCTCTGGGTTCTTCATCTGAGCTATTTCCACACATTCTGCCACCATAAATGCACTCCAGCAAAACTAACCAGAGGCAGAATATAGTCCTCAACAAACACTGCTTAATTCAGTTTGACTGGTGTTTGCTAAAGCTACAGCTGCCATGCTATTTGAGTAAATAGATGCCATTTTATTAAAGTCAGTGGGTTTATTTTCAGACATGCACTCAGAGCTCACATGCTTGAAACTGAGCAAAACAGACTGTTATTGAAACAAAAACACGGAACATTAAAATAACACAAATCTTGGCCTTATTCTGTCTGTAATCTGTCACATTTCATCACCATTTGAAATCAAGATTTGTTAAAGCTAACAAACCTGTCATTAATCTCAGGTTTCTTCCTGATGAATATGACCTGTTCATGGAGAGGTGCTCCTGTATGTTACTGATTAATCAGTGTAGTTTGCACTTCAAAACTGTCATCAAAGACTGCTGCAATGTTCCACTTTTAGGCCAGGTTTCACCATCAAATATTCAAAGTTCATCACTCAAAGCTGGAGTGTTAGTGTGACTTGTCTTTACCACAGGATTATGTATGTCAGATGATTCGCAAAAGCCACAATGTGAATGCAGTCTGAACGACCTGGATACAAATGCCACAACAGGAATACAACAGCGACAACACAAATGCAAAAGCTACAACATGAATGCTAACGCCACTACACAAATACAAACGCCATAACACTCATGAAAACAGAATGACACAACACATACTGGTCCACTGCAATAAAAGTCTGTAAGGAAACCGCTGAAAGTTGAACTTCCTCAGCTTCCGTTGTGACTATATTTTTGTTGTGTAGTGGCTTTTGCAAATTTTCCGACACCTACAGGCCCCCCCGTAGATACTTGTCAGAAGACCAACATGGGCTGAAATATAAAAACAACTGTCTAAAAATGTTATCTTGGGATGCACTTGTTAGAAAGCCTTTATAAAACGGCTACAGTGATTGTGCACAAACACAGCGAAAGACTCAAAGATATGTCACCCCACTTTGTTCCTGATTGCTCAATCCTCATAAAAAGTACAAACTACGTGCATCCTCTGCTCTCCTGTATAACAGGGTGGGTCTGATTCCACTTTGTGCCTCTGCAGCCTTCCTCTGAGCCTTCAGGACATTATTTCAGCAGCCAGATTTCCTCCCCTGCTCTGTCCTCTTGTGTTCAGACATGATCCCTAACCTACTTCACTGAACCAATTGCCCAACACTCCCGCAGCGTGGGAACACACCTGAATGCTCTGTTGCTGGCACCTGAACGTTCCACTCTGCTGCAAACTCTGCAAACTCTTCACTTCCTGTAAGCCTGCTTAGCTTTTCTCAGCTGCTTATCTCTGGCAAGGAGCTGTAGTCTAACACACGAGCAGGAATGTGGATTCCACGACGCGGGCTGTTGCAAGTCGGGATCACATCCCGGAATGTCAGAGCTCCACCCACTGTGACTCACTGTTTCCACGACGACCACAGTGGGGGAAAACTGCAGATTATCCCACGTCATTTGCAGGAAGTGGCCGTGATGACTCCCACTCTTCTTCTAGGGGAGAAAAAACCCACATGGTGTGGGGTGGTTACTGGCACGGGCACACGCTCACACACAACCATGTGTTTTTTCTCTACAGGGGGCTTTTTTTAAAACACTACACTCTCACTCTGTCACAGTTTGAGAGAGTCTGTACATAGTATGGAAGTAAGCACATCTCCTGCCTTGTTATTATTATAATAATTATTTACCAATATAAAACTGTCTCTCTGTGTGATCATGATTTCCTGATACCGCAGAATCAACATGTAGTTTTCACCAAAAACGGATCTGTCTCTTACCTGATAATTACAATATTTAGAGAAAAAAGATCAAATCCCTTGCATCTCCAGGGATTGAGCTTAATGCAGACCTGTTTAGGGATAGTTCACAACCTGTGAGGCAAAACTCAGGGCAAAGAGAGCCTGCTTTCAACATCTTTTGCTTGTACAACAAGATTCTGACTGACTCTGACGTTTCTTTAAATACAGTAAACAAAACGGGGCTTAACAGACAGACCAGGCTGATCCTTTCTGCTCAGTCAGTTTGTCTCCCTTCACTTTTATTCTTGCTCTTGTAGTTTGATACAATTCTTGATTACATTTGATGTAGACTTGGTAAAATTGAAATCATACTGCATTTTAAAATGGATTTAATATACTCCCTGATTTGACAGATTAGACACTTTTGAGCACCAAAACTGAGCAGTACTGCTTTTGCCATTTATTAGTTACAATATTTTTATATGTAGCTGTAGAATAAAGCCTTTAGTTCAGTTAAACCGTGGCGATTCATTTGGGGAAGTTTGCTTTTCACAACTCATTGTGACAATGATGTGGTCAAAGATCCTTAAATTTTAAGGTCAGATGAATATCCTCATGTTGTGTTTATTTGTTTGGCATCTCTTAGCAGTGACACTCCTGGAGAAATATTTGTATTTGTATTGTATTGTGGTATCAAATCCTGTCACTGGTATAAGTTGGATACGGACTCAAAAAGCTAGTTTGGATATCAGCTGCAGAGAAAAGATTGATATTTATAGATCCTCTATTCAGCTGTGTTTAGAAAAGCAGAACATAATCCTTCATCTTGTGCTCATGTCAAGGAAGAAATATTTGGCACATCTACAACTTTAAATCTGAAGCAGTTATTTCCTGATTCAAAAAAATAAACATCAAATTCATCTTGTCCTGCCTTTGGTCTTACAAAGATCATTGCTGTCCTCTAGCTGGGAGGTTTCATGCTTATCATTCTTCAGTTCATGATTATTTTAGGTCTTAAAGCATTTCTATTATCTCGCTTTTTGAATTTCTTTTCTTTTCATGAATGTAACAATCACTCACTGAAGTGAAAACAGAAGAGATCAATCATGAGCCTTTGGTTGACATATTTCAGTTCCTCCTTTTTACCTACAAAGTTGCAAAAAGACAAAGACAATTTATTGCTTGTTGCTCTTAAGGGCTCAGTTCAGCTTACTGTCTAAGGGTTTGTACAGCTGGCAAAAAGCAGAAGTGAGGGGTCAAGTGTTGAACAATGTTGAACAACATTAAGAAGACTCCTTTGATTAAAATCTGAACTTCTGTTCAAGTGTTAAAGGGGGTAGTGAGAAAAGCATGTGGCATACATGCATTGGGCAACACATTACCACATCAAACAAGAAATCATGTTTCCCATCAAGTCAACAGAAAATATGACACAACCATTTTACTCATGCTGCATCCTTCTCTCTCTGTTTTGTTTTTGCGAACAGCTGTGATTGCTACCACCACTCACACCACAGTGGTCACCTCCACCCCTCACCAGTACCCCCAGCAGCCAACTGCAACACCTCAAGGCACCTACCAGGGTACCCAGTATCAGCCCTACCAGCCTGTACCTGCTCAGCCCGGTTATGGAGCCCAGCCGGGTTATGGAGCTCAGCCCATGCCACAGGGCTACGGAGCTCAGCCCATGCCACCTTATGGACAGGCTTTCACAGCGCCACCACCAACGTATCAGGAAGCAAGTGAGTGTGGAGTCTTGTATATTCGTACATGACTATTTTGACTATGACAGCTTTCATCTATGATTCAAAAACTAACTGCTATCAGTCTGCCCTATTTTAGTTTTTGGATGTTGAAACAAGCTAAGTTGTTATCATGACTCATCCATACACAGATCACATGTTGTGATAACGTAATGCCAATTGAAGTATTTCAAAATGCAATTCATTGTTTGGCATCTTAACAAGAAGAGCAGCTGATGACTATCACTAAAAAATCAGAAGCATGAAGACAGGAGACTTTGTAGAAGGTGGGGCAGGACAAAACGCTGTGTGTATAAAAGGGAGGGAAGCTGTATGTGCATCCTGTCTGTGTGTGTGTGTGTGTGTGTATGTGTAGGAGGACAAAAAGCAGAACTGAAATCATTGAAATAATTACAAAAATAATTTAGAGAACAATGAATTGAAGCTAACCCAATAATAGCATTTTCAGGGAAGCAAATGCCAGAAAAAACTTATTTCAAAACTTATTCTGTAGGTTTTTGCAAAATATCTTACATTCTTAGTCTAAGTAAAATTACACAAGGAGTTTGATTCCTTCACATATGGGGAATGCACCTTTTCTTCAATGAAACAGATTTAAGGTAGAGATTTATCTGTCCTCTATTTTAGCCTTAATTTTTTTCAAATAAAAAGCAGATTGCTCAAAAAAAAAGAAAGAACAAGATGAACAAACAGAAATTTATATTTTGTATTAGGGTTGAGCAATCATAGGAAAACCAAGTTCACACTTCATTGAATGTTTTACCTTGAGTTTGGTTAAGGCATTTTAACGTGTTTACATTCTTTAATGTGTTGTTGTTACAAGTGTTGAAAAGGATTAGATGTGTTAGAAACTATTTTTGTTGCCCCCAGAGTGTAACAAAATAGTCAACTCAACGATACAATACAAAATTCAGTATAGGCCTAGACACAAAATACTTTCAATATGATACAACTTGCGTTTACAGTATCAAAGAACAGATTCACATGAAAAAGCAGCTTTTTTCTGATGCTTGTCTTTTTACTACTTCCTCAAAGAATTGATTCTCATGTCTAACTGACAACTGGAATCATAAATTTTAGTTTCAGGAATAATATTGGGATCTATGTTATATGAATTATATTGTAGCACTTAACATAGAGCAAAGTTTTCCAGTGAAATTAATGAGCTCCCCTGGTGAAAACGACATCTCTCCACAGTAACTATTCCACAAACAGGGCAGACTAAAAATAAATCAAATGCAGCCTTCCCAACACTGTGTGTGTTTATGAAGCAGCTGACAGCTCTCAGTGAATCAGTCTCTAAACAAACGGTGAATTCCTATCTCCTGTTTATCCCCCCAGAATTAAACTAAACACCTTGAAACAAACAACTACAGGGCAAATAGTTTAGCACAAGTACTTTATCTAGTCAGAGCATTAGTTGACAAGACGAAGGATAGGTGACGGTTAGCTTTTTCTCAAACTCTGATAGAGACGTCATGTTGAAGCAGGGCAAACATGCTGAAACAGACAATTTGAAGCTGCTTTGCTGTAGTTTTGATCAAACATAAAAAAAGTTACGGATGGATTAGTAGCGATTGAGTCGGTTGGAAACCCAAAATGTCAGTTTTGTTTAATTTTGATTAATTGCCCAGCCCCATTTTGTTTCAGCCATTATACTCTAAAAGGTGATCCCTTGGGTGCTGCTATGCCTTACACTTCAAGAAACCTGGTTCAATGCAATTGTCCATCTAAAAAAGGAGAGGTTTTTCATTGTTTTGAAAGTGTACAATGGAAAGGGGGATATTAAAAATGGTCTTTAAGTTCAAAGGAACTTCCTCACCTTTGATTTGACTTCACAGATCCATCACTTTTCTCAAAAAATAGATGATCCATAGATACTCCCATATGTAATGAAACAATGACCCCTTCTGGTGATTATGTTTTATGCATGCATCTGCAATACAAACAAATTCATCGAGATCAAATTTTCCCTCTTGTCTCAAGATGTTTCAGAGCCAGGTAATAAGATTAATAGATTGACAACACCACATGATATACTCAGTATGATGTATTTTAGTGTTTTTAAATCAACAGATATTTTGTTATTCTCTTAGAAATACTGAGCAACATCACAAAAATTCAACACATGAAATAAAGGAAAAAATTAATAGAATCCAGGAGTAATACAGAATACAGTATAATACAGTGCTGCAGAGTTAGTGATCAAATATTTGTGAAGAAGTGAGCTAAAGATGCATTATTTCAGTGTAACAGCAGTGATCTGTGTTGAAAAAGTAAAGTGAAAGAAACTTATGAATCATCAGGCGGCCCAGTCAACATATGCCTCTACATGATATTGACACAAAACACTGTTGTTTCTAAATCACAAACAGCAGCTTTGGTACCTTGGGGAAGTTGCATGTCAGGGTGGGGTAACCTCGTGTCTTGAGTTTGTGAAACAGGAAATTATATATATTTCTGGTCATTTTGTAGGACTCTGTCAGTGTTGTGGTTTCTGTCACAGTATTTTAACCTCTTCCTCTTCATGTTTTCTGTGTTACAGCTGGTCCAGCCTACCCTCCTAATCCAATGCCTTACAGTCAGGCTGCGTACAGCCCAAACCAGCCGTCGTACCCCCTGCAACCTCCCGTCCAGCCGCAGCCTAACGCTCCCTCTGCCGGCCCAGATTACCTCGCCCAGCCAGCATACAACCCGGACTTTGTTGCACCGCCGCCCAAGACTGGATAAATTCCCACAGTGCTTAACTACCAACCACTTTAGATGTACTGCAACATTTTTGGGCTTGGCAAAACTGGAAATGTGTCACATGAATCAAGGTGAAAGTTGTTTCCTCTTGTCTTGATTGAAGTTTCTGTGAATTAATACAGAAACAATGTGACTCATTTGCAGCGTTGCTTCTGTGGAAGAGTTGCCAAGTGAAAATGTTGATACCTCTTAGCTTGTATTGCATGGACTTATGGTATACAAGTGGTCAGACTATTGTTGGTTCTCATTTCTTTTTATACTGCTTAGTGGCTCTGTCATAGTCATACTGGATTGAAACACATGAAACCACTGCGACTGATTTTAGAGTAGATGAAGTTTGTTTGACAAATCTGGACCTATAAACATACCTTGACCTCACCTTCAGAAAACATCTCATCTCATCTCTGAACCTGCTTAATCTCATGATCTACAAGGAGTCAACCACTGAGCTTCATATGTAAGGCTTGGATGTCACAGGCACTGCCTTAAAATCATTACTTTCTGCCATTCATCATCCCTCTGACAAGTGCATTTAGCCTTTTTCTCATGTAGCTTCTCATATTATTTTCCCTGGTGCCTATTTTGTTACACTTGTAATGCTTTATTTGTGTAACATCCAAAAAAATGAGTATGATGTGTTCAGCATGGAGGCTTGGTCATGTTTGTGAGAAAACGGAAACAATTATTCTCCTACATTTCTGTTAACCAGGTTGATTAGAAGCATTTACTCTCAACTAATTCCCAAATAACAAAATCAACAGGGTCAATTTTAAATATCCTGAACCATATTACAGTGAAAAAACAGCTATGTTGATTCAGGATCTGTTGTGCCAGATCTATATGATGTAGAGCAAATCTTTCTAGAGTTAAAAAATGTTGTAGCAAACTGATGACTTTTATAACTTTTCTATTCCCTAGCTGAGTAATGGTGATACGTTGCCACCATGTTGCCCTTTCATTTAAGCATCCTTAACTGTCAGTTAAATTTTACAGTAAAAAAACACGAGTTGAGGAACGAGGTCATAACAAAGAAAGGGAAAGTTTACATCCAAGAAATGAGTGTTCATTTAAAGGGAGAGTTTCTATTTGTATATTCTTGCTTACGTTTTTGCCATTCATTGTTTTAATTTTGAGCTCTATCCAGCATGAAACTGAGTTGAAATGCATTGGCAGCTTTGAGTGCAATAACCAAAGGTAGATCCCTCTCACCCAGACAGACTTTTAGTCCAGTCCTTGAACAAAAAAAACAATACACACCTCTGAAGTTCCACAATGCAAGAAACAACCGTGCCTTCGATGTCTCTAACACAAAATTTCCAACTAACACATTCATGTCATCTGTGACAGTTCCACTTCACTCTTAGTAGCTGTGCATGAGTGTGTGGTTTTATTTGTACTGAATATTCATCATAAAGGCTTAAACTCACAATAACTTGTCAAGTTATATTTCATTGTACTGATTTCTATCAACACTTTCTGCCTTTAATTTATTTTTACAACCCAAACTGTGTGAATCATAAATTGTTGTCCCTTCTCTTAAATGTCTATCACTATTGCCGTCAGTAGCCCGTATCGACATTACTGTTGGTTGTAATTTATCTGTTGTTAATCAAAAAGCTTCAAATCATTTTTTACTCACATTCTCCTGCAACAAGGAAGCAACTTCTGCCTTTTGTTGACTGAAATTACTTGACAAGATTCTACTTAAGTGACCTTTTCCATGATTCAAGCTGAACTTAGAGAAGTATAGTCAAAGTTCATGTGGCAAAAACGGATATTTTTCATTTGAGTCGCACTGCTTAAACTTTTTTGTTTTGTGATGTCGTCACTTAGTTTGGTCAGAGAACAATGTACTACATGTTGAATGAAGAGTGAAATGTCAGGCATGGGTTTAGCCACATTGCTGCTGTGGCATACTTTGTTTTATTTTCCCTGCTGACAGAGGAATCGCATGCCAGCCAATGAAGGAAGCTGAGGCTGATGACCTCATGCATCTTTTATTTGTTGGGAATGTTCATACGACCAATCACACATATGTTTGTCCACCTCATCTTTGGCTCGTTTCTTGTCTGAAATCTTTCCTTGTAAATGCATTTGCCTGTAACTTCACTCTTTCAGAAAGTCTTGATTTTTCTTGTTGACTTCAGTTGTAGAGTTTTGATGTGAGTATGTGCAGACTTTGTTAAGAAATACATACCAGCAGAGATTTATTCTTGTTCCTACTGTGCTTTTTTTTCAAAGAATAATTGTTGTTGATGCTTCTTTGAGAATATAATGTATGAACATGCTTTCCTTTTGTAAAAAGATGCACCACTTCTTCAGCAGTGTTCAATAAAAATATATTTTATGTTCCTCAACTTTGTATATTGACTTCTTAGGATAAAGGAGCTTTTAGTGAGTTTGATTTTTTTTTTATTTACAGTGAAATATTAAAAGAGCCCTTGGTATAAACCTATTCAGAATAACATCTTAATTTCCTTCTTTTCTAAACCATCTGTTAAAAATTGTATATGTAGCAATGCTTTTTTTTTTTTTTTTTTTTTTTAAATGTTAAGCCTAACATGCTAACATGTAAAAAGAGTCTTCATTGTGCTGCTGTGGTGACTCAAATAGCAAATTATGAAATAATTGTTATAACTGGAAGTGGTACTTTATTTTGAAAGGACTTGTTCTCTCCTTTTTTTTCTTCATGGTGCCGTACCAGGGATGAATGAGACAAAAGTGATAGGATCAACTATGGGAGGGATCGCTCCCTGTAAATGGAGGAATCTTTGGCACAAAATGAGAGCAGTTACTTCATAATTGAATTCAGAAACAAAATTAGGATCAATAAAAAGTAATTTTCCCTTTTCAACCAATGGTATTTTGCATTAGCTATAAATAACTTCAATAAGGACAATACTTAAAAAAACAGTGCCTTGTACCTGAAAAACTGTTGCAAAAAAACAGATTTTTTTTTTTGTGATTTTTAAGAAAAAAGGTGTGCCACATAATTAGACAGCTAATATCAAACAACTCTGACTCCAGAAGTTAGCCTACAGTTACCTTAAATAGTGTATATCAAGGTATTGCAAGAGGGCTGCAAAATCATTCTCAAATTAGTTTGATTTTTGTATAAAATAAGAATCTACATTTATCTTTTAAATGTTAAAACTCAGCTGTGTTTAAAAGCATAAAGGGACATTAAAATGTTCACATATTCTTTTCATTTTGTTTTTCCTTCAGTTTTCATATTAGTTGTGAAAAACCTTGAAAACTGCTTAATTGAAGGTGTTGCAACATGTTACACATACTGTTAGTGACAGAAGAGCCTCCAAAATGTTTTCCCTATATTCAGTTCAGTCCCTTCTGTTTAATCTTCAACAAAAAAGTTCTCTTAGAATTCATTAAATGACCCTGTATTCACGGGGTTGGTGGAGGGCCGCATTAATTTTTGAGACTTAAATGTGGGCCCTGAGTTGGAGAGGGTTGGGAAACACTGATGTTCATAAACAATGATAAGCTAAAGGTGTGCATAAAAGGATGAAAAAAAGATGAAACAAAACAAACCCATGTAATAGTACAAACCACCTTTCCAAGTTTTTTTTTCTCTGTATGCTATTGTTCTGGTCCTCACTTTAGCACATTACCAGCAAGTTACAGCTTAGCCTTCTGCTTTTCTTGTAGCCAAACCAAAAGCCTAAAGTAGTGACAAAATTCAAATTTTGAGCTTCAATTGGTTCAAGTCACCTTGAGAAGATGATGAAGTTTACTGTTAAAGGTCTTAAACATATTAAAATGATGCACTCTAATAATAATGGGCTAGCATTACTAGCATTAGTAGCATGACTGAAGAGAAACAGTGAAGTAGCAGAAAAGGTCTGACTGAAAGTAAAACCATATTGTGCTGTTTGGCCTCAAGACTCAACTCCTCAAGTGCAGAAAGAGCACAACAGGAGTGCAGGTTATCTTCCTTCAAGTCCAAGACTAAATGACCTCATACATAAAGTATTACTGAAGCATACATTTTATTCCTTTACATGGGGTCTGTGAATAAAAGAGGGAAGATTTCTCGGGAGTGAAAGGACAGTTGAGAGCGAGGGTGGAGACAGGTAACAAAACAGGCTCTAAGTAAATTTGGGTGTGGTGGACTGGATTGAGTCCTTACCCTACGTAACTTAACTGCACCAAATCAAACCTTAAATGTACTTTAACGTGTGTTTGTTGTCATGTTTCTGGGTTGTACTTTTAATTGCATGTAGGTCATTTCATGTCTCTATGGTGGCAATAAATGTAATACTTGGAAAGAAGTGTCCATGATGGCTGAGTGACAGCATCTTTTGAGATTAAAGATTTTGCAAATATAAGCATCTTTAAACAAGATTTTACTCCTGTGTTTACTTCAAGACAACCATCTTAAGATAAATAATATAGTGTCCTGTAGCACAAAGTCACCTCAAGTCAGGAATGTCGTTGGATTACTTTGCTGAAGGGCGGGTCAGACAGGTTGAAACAGTCATCACAGTGAAAATTCACAGTCATTCCCTCGCTTTATCAAATCACAGCAGCAATGACTTCAAGGGCTTTTTCAACGTTTGTGGGTGTTTTGTGTCTGACCTTACTCCCTGCAGTATTTGGTGAGTATTTTCTGTAATACCCATCAACTTTTTTTTAATTCATCTTTAGTCCAATGCAGGTGGTAAATATTTGAAGCGATGGTGTCTACTCCAGATATCACGCAGTCTCACAGATACTCCTGTTTTTCAGACTTCAGGAAGATAAGTCATTTTGATCTGTTTGGCTATGCCATTATACAACACCTCATTTTGATAACATGTTACAGGTGAATATTGCTCTGCCTTTGTGGACACAAGTGGAACCTACTATAATCAGCAAGCATGTACCAATATGTACTGCTGCGGACACTGCAACCAAATGTACTGCTGTACTGACAGGAGTTACCGCATCAGTCAAAATGAACAAGCAAGCTGTTCTAAAAGGTGGGCTCCTTGTTTCAATCCCAATAAAACAAAGTAAAATAATGAAGAAGGCTTTGTGAGAAATATTCAAGAAATTAATTGATGTTTTGTTTTTCCCAGTTACCAGAACAGTGATGACAAAAAGAAGCTTTCCACTCTTCTGGGAAGCATCTTAGGGTCTGTATTTCCAATCCTTCTTTGTGTTGGATTAGTTATTTGCTGTGTGGCTCCATGCTGCTTGTTCTACAAGAAGTGCCGAAAAGGAGGAAAAAGAGGTATGGCACCTTTGCTTTTTTTTTTTTTTAACATGTAACATAGTTTTATGCATTTAGGGTTAAAAAAATTATGTGAGCTACATAGCCAAATTATTTACTTGTTTATTTATTTTACCAGGATCCTGATGGACATGTAACTAATACTGCTTTGTTAGCACATGCATGCTCTCTAGTGTGGTTGCACCCTGCTAGTCATAAGAAAAGAGCACAATCACTTTGGTTCCTTGTTTTTTTCCCCCCAAATCTATGGTCTTTCCTTGAATGTCTCAGGACTTTTGTAAACAAATCAAAGGTCACAGCTTTGCTTTATTTCTGGTTTTAAGGTGGAGGTCCTGTTATATTCAGACAGCAGCCCAACCACCCTGGACAACCAACCAACCCAGGTTACAACCCTGTACCCGCTCAGCCTGGTTTTGGAGGTCACCCTCAACCACCTGCATACCACGATGGCAGTAAGTAGTTTTACATTATATCTGACCGTTTACATAGATATAGATATAGGAAGGTGAGGTGCAAAGCATAAATAATATCTGGACATCTTATACTTGAGATTGATCTGTCACAAGCAGGAAAAATGTGGATGGATATGGATCTGAGTGGCATTGACAGGAGTGAATTAGTTATTGTGTGACATATTTAAAGAGACAAACAACTACAGCTCCCACAATGCATTGTGCGAAACAAAGAATCAAGTTCCATAGCTTAGAAGAGAAAACACATTTTATAACTAGCTCACTTCTGTTCTATTGATCTCAGCTGATTTCAGGTTTGGATCAGGAAATGCATATATCTAAGAAATTAAAAAGGGAGAAAATTTTGAATTTGGCGTTAAGTGTATTTAGAATCTTCAGGAAAAAAACCCCAAAAGACTGGTCTGAGTTAAACAAACAAGGAATGTTTTGTCTTTCCATGTGCTCATGATCACAAAAATAATATATATTTAGAAATTGCAAAAGCAATATATCTTTCCCATGACAACAACAAACCCATTTCTGTTTTGTTTTTTTAAACAGATCCAGGTGCATTCTCTCCAGGTCAACCAATGTACCCGCTCCCAAACCAGCCCTATACAAATCCAGGCCCGCAGCCTCCCTACAACCCCTCTTATAACCCAGGCTACTAAACCAGAGAGACCTCACTGGACTCAAATGCTGCATGATATAAAACTGTGGTTACAACTCTATTCTGAAGAGAATATGAAGATAGTGATTCTCACTGTATTGAAAAACCTGAGTGCAAGGATGAAATAAGTTCAACAGGTAACTGATATTTGGGGGTAGTGATTCAATAATTTTAGCTTCTGATTCTATGAACAAGCATCTGTCCTCATACCTACTTTTTTTTTTTTTTTCCAGCAGTATTCAGTGTAAAGTAGCTGTGTTAAGTGCTGTAAAAGCCAATTAAACTTAGTGGCCACTAGAGGTCACCACTGCTCAGTGTCTTTTATTTTAGTAAAGGAAAAGGGGATCCTGATGTGTGCTGCTATGAGACTTTTGTAACTTGTGTTATTTGTTATAACGACTAAACACAGCTAAGACTTTATTCTTAATTTCAGGAAAGATGTTTAATTCTTGAGTTCTCTTGTTTCAATGTTAGGAGTATGAATGGTACCAAAGTAACCGCTAGTTTACATTGTATCCAGACATTGTGGAGTGCAATCTATCAGGATTAAGTACTTTTTTTATCAAATAAAATATCCAATGATAAATCCATGTTTATAGTTAAAGAGGTGCATTGGAGTGAGGGGGAAATACTTCTGAGTACATGGTACAGTTTTTTCAATACTCAGGTTAATTTTGGAACACAAGCAAGTAAGAAGTGTTCTTGCTTGTTATATTATGTTACTTGTACTAATTTTAAAATCTTTCTACCAAGCACTTATATTGCAGGAATGATTTGTAGTTTTTTTTTTTTTTTTTTAACATTTGTATCACTGAATGTATTGTTTTATTTGTAATAAACTCAAATCTATTTCTCCTGAGCTGGTTCATTCAAATGGTATGAATGGGGGGGGGGGGGACCAAAAACGACAACAAAAAAAATTTAACTCAGCAGATCTCAATCACATTGAAAAACCAATCAGATTGATCCCCTTTCCAGACATATGAGATATTTGAATTTTTTTTTTAGATACTATAATTCCTTGACAGCAATCACTATGTGTTTTTCAAAACGTGATCTTTGCATTTTCCAAACATTTTACAGTCCAAAATTCAATGCAAGCTTTCAGCAAACAGATGTCTACAGTAAATATACAAATGATACTCTAACAGAGTAATCAAATTATCCAACACACTGTTGGTAAAAATTTCCGCACAAAAATTGCAATGTCATATGTTAATTTTGTTTATTTAAATGAATATTTCATTCATTTCTTATCTACCTGTAAAGTTCTGGTGAGATGTGACCAAGTGAAGAATTTGTACAGCAAAAGAAATTTTAGAACTTTGTGCATGAATCCACTATTCTGGTATTTCAAATAAAGTCTTCAGTCAAGAATGCTGCATCAGAGAAAAACAGACACTCACTTTCCTTTGTGTAACCCTCTTACAATGAAATTAGTGCTGCTTTTAAAATCTATCAAGCTGTATTAAATGTTACAGTCAAGTCAAACCACTGTGCTCACTTAAGCCTCTTCCTGTGGGATCATGCAGTTAAATAGCCACAGAGGGTGGACTTGCATTTAATCCCATAATAACCAGCACTCCCTCTTACAGCATCCCACTCCTTCCATCAATCAATACAGTAATACTGCTGACTGCACCTATCGCAGTCATAGAAGTGAAGGAGGGCTATAACAGGAAAGATGACCCTGCCTGTATGTATTACTCCCTGCTCTCCGTCTAAAATAAGACCTCTCCTTGAAGTGTGGCTCAGACTGCTAATGAGCACTCATTTAGAGATTCAAGAGTCATGGACACTGTGGCAGATAATCTTTACAGCCAGCCACATCATTACTGTTCTCCTTATCCCTTTGCCTATTCTCTCTGCTCATTTCTTCCATGCTTCGATCTGACAGTGCTTTGTTCTGTCTAAAGGCATTCATGTTTGGCCTCCTGCCCGAGCTGCCATTAGGATGTTTTCAGCATTTTCTGGACATCCCACGCACACAATGTCTTATTTCTCATTTCTTATTCTCAGCGGAAAAAAATTCTGGTATTTGGGTATAAAATGGGAGCTGCCTCAAGCATGAAGCACATGCATGGCTGTATGATGTTGATGTGTAACAGAAATCCACTTTTAACTCAACAATTATTCATAAGTCAACACAGAGCCAATGTGTGTGCATGTGTATGTGTGTGGGTGCAAACGCTGACAAAAACTCAAATGCTCCCCAGTGAAGGATGTTTCGCTCTGTCCAAGATTCTCCACAGAGACACAGATGCAGAACTTTCCCACATGCTTGGAAACACAAACAATCTTGGAAGCATTATCTATGTTTGGATAAGTCATAGATGATCTGAAAGAAATCAGCTCCATCAAAAGAACATATGATGAAAATAAAGTTTCCACATAATTTCTGTTTGGATATTTTTATATTTATTCCATGAGTAGGCGTACTGCTGCGTTCCAGCTGACATATCAAACTGAACTCTGTGTTCTTTTTTACAGTATACTACTAAAAAGATAGATGTTTTGCCTTTCAAAGTAGCAGGTTATGGTTCTTGGATAATGAGCACAGAATATAGTCTATGATCATTTAAAACAACCAACAACAAATATTCTAGTATATTTAGCTCCTCATCATTGGGGTTATGTTAGCTTGCTAATGCTAGTTCACTGCACTGCTCTAAACACAGGTGTTAGCATAAGTGTTTATTCTTGCTCATGTTACCAAAACAGATTTTCACTCAAAATAGGAAGAGGAAATTATTTTTATCTTATACTAGAAGTTAGGCTTGGCTAACATTTTGCTAATCTTTGCTATGTAAAGCCTACACAATTTAACTTGATGAATATTTTGGAGCGTACAGTCACGCTTCTATCAAAATATACTGCACCAGGCTGACAGATGTTTCCAGAAATTGGCCTGCCATTGTGATAACGTTTACGTGTGACGTTTGACAAAATAATTTTACACATCCTTTCTTGAGCGTCAAGCTACAGCATAAATTCACAAATTCATCCTAAAATTTGTACATCAAACTGATGAGAAGTTCTCTGTTGCAACAAAAGCAATTTTTAAATCCCATAGAGATATGTATGACTTTACTATAGCTGCAGCTTCTGTATCTAATAAACTTAAATTTGACTGTGGAGTAGAAGTTCATCACTTTTATACCACATGAGAGCAGCAGGGGGCAGAGAGTGATTGACACCAGAAACCAGCAACTAATGGCAGTAAAATCACATGACTCCAGCCTCATTCTTGCACAAACCTGATGAGTGGGGACACTGATGATAGTGGTTGAAGACATTAATCTCAGGTCAGTTTTAATCCGTATTAATGTGAAAGTTTTGCCAAGGAGCTTGAGTGTCTTTCCACGTTATTGTCAACGTCATGGAGACAGTAATCAAAAACTGAGCTTCTTTACACTCAATTCAAACTTTGATACAACAGATGGAAACATGCTGGGTTGTTAATTTGAAAATTAAGGAAAATCAACTGGTTGTCTAAAGATGTCAGTGATGATACTATTGAGCATCTCTGTTAGTTGTGTTGTTTTATTTGCTTTGCCATAGATACTTCAGAAGTGTATAATTTAAACAACACAGATCCCATGACTCTATAGTCACTCTTCCCTGACTCCATGCTTGATGTTTGGGCTCCTCCTCATGTACCCATCTTGCACATTTAGCTCCAAAAAAAATGTTTAACAGCTAATGGTTTGCGGATGTGGTCATTTCCAATCAACCCCATCTGCGTAGGCTACATTGTGATTAATAGAAATTCTTTACTTCAAATCAAGCATTTGGTCTTTTCATGTTGTTGGTGTGTGTTAACTGTGTGTGAGGTTTATTGTGCTGAACAGTTGAGGTGTCAAACAGACAGCTGCACACAAACTGACTGACAGAAATGGAAATCACCAGGTTAAAACAACAGCTGTTGGCGAGTGGGCTTAACTGTTTTAGGGACTTGCAGAGGAAAATAAAAGTGGAAATTTAAAGAATAAGCATTACTTCACTTTGGTGGAGCAATTTTCCTGATTATGTCTCTGTGAACATGGCCATGTCACAGCTCATCCTTTTCTCTCACTCTCCCTATTTGAGAGGAGCTAAAGGTCTGTAATAAAGTTTCCTGGGTCACTGTGCACATTTTGGCCTCTTTTGTCTCCCGGATTCATTCCAGATCGCTGCCACCAGACCTCAGACGTCAAGGCTTTCAAGCTCAGCGCACAAAATCTCTCCTAAGACTCATGTAGCTGTTTAACTTTCAGATTGTACTGCCCTCCTACATTCCTCTGATCTACAAGCACCTGCAGAAAAGAGTGTTCACAGACAGAGGCAGTTTGGACCGTGTGAACTCAACAGATAAAACAGTCTGATGTCTTTTCACCCTCTCGCTGGCTCTCTATTCAAACGCCTTCAAGTATCTTGACAACCTTGCCTGGTATTTTGGCAGCAGTCCCTTGAGTGTTGATGTCAGCTGAGAGAGGGGAGGAGAGGGAGGTGGAGGGACTGGGAGAGAGACGGAGGGAGAGAGAGAGAGGGGATGGGGGTAGGAGTGAGCGGGCTATTCAAGGCACTTGTCCTCTGTCTCCCTCTGAGCTTAGAGAAGGGGGGAGGCGCACATGCATTGAGAGAAACGCACACACACTCTCTCTCTCTCTCACACACACACATACACCAGTGGCAGCCACATTTCCACAGCCTGCTCCCCAGACTGACAGCAGCAAACGGAGTTGAGAGCCAGAACGATAGCGCAAAGAGAGGACTGGGGAGAAGGTAGAGGAGAGGACAGGACAGAGGGAAACAGGATTTTCTCTCTTTTTTATATTCTTTTAGCTCTTAAGGAGCCATAAAAGGAGCCTTCCCCCTGAACTTGCTCTGCTACTGGACCTGCACCCTGCTATGGCAGCCCCAGTGGGACATGGGAACACTGTCTCCCTCTCATCTTGCTCCTCTCATCCTTGGACTTCTCTCCTCTGGGCTCTGTTAACCCTCATAAGCCATGTGCAGGGCTTTAACCTGGATACTACTCACACACTGCACAAGCTGGGAGACCGGGACACCTTTTTTGGTTTCTCTGTAGCACTTCACCAACAGCTAACTCCTGAGCCTCAGAGCTGGTGAGTTTCTGAATGCGGCACTGAGTTTGCCCTCAGTGTCCTGTGTGTTTGACTTTTTGTTGCAGCTTACACATTTGAATATGTTGCACCTGCTCCTTGTGAAAAACATCACAATGAAGCATGACTTTATATTATGGGATCCGTAAAAAGCAGAGGTTTTAGTCAGCATTTCTGTGCTTCAGCAGTCTATGCATTTGCTTAATCATTGCTTTTCTCATAACTCTGATCAGAAGAGGGTGCAGGATGTTTTAGCATGTTTATGGGCAGAAAGAGCCGGCAGAGCCCTGAGTGATTAGAGGATGATTTACAGTAAGTGGAGAGTGGATGAGAGCAGGCTTGCTGAATCAGCAAGCAGTGATTTCTGAATAGAGGAGAAAAAGGGTTTTGAAAGGATAGATTTTAAAATCTGAAGCTGGTGCTTACCTGGTACTTGTGGAGTAGAGATGCTCCAGTGTTTGTAGCCTTGTGAAAAGATGAATTACAAGTGTTGTCTGTGAGAGTGTTTCTCTAAGTGAAGTGTAGAGATACAGAGGACCTTAAGGTGTCCTTTTAAGCAAATTATTTCCACAGTCATTGAACTCATTGTCAACATAATAGATGTATGACTAGCGACAATGTTCAATCATATTTCCCCTGTCTAGAAACAAAGATCTCCTCAGATGGTGACTGAGTTTGATCTTGGGTTCCTCTAGGTGAATAAGCTTTTACATTGTTTGGTCATTCAATTTCTTTTTTGATTCCTATTTAGTTTTTACAGTAACACTCAAGAGCCATGTTCTGGTTCCCCAGAAATCATACATAAATCATGACAACATGTCCCACTGAAAATGTCCCCCAGTAACCAAAACACAAAGCCTTTGGAAAAAATGCCACTCACCATGAAGCTTGAGAAGGTATTTTCATTTCAAAACAGATTCTTACTAGACTGCATTAGATTTTGACAGTTTTATCCCTTTAGCTCTCATATCAGGAATTCAAGCTACCATAAAGGTTTAGCTCCTAAACATTGCTACCTGTCTACAATTTCAAAAGAATTGGACAAAACTTTCCCCAAAGGGAAATTGTTTTCAGGGTTAGCTAGAGGTTCTCTGAAGTTACCAACCTGCTAGTTGCTTAAACAGAAATTAAAGTTCCACCAAGCAGACAGGTAAAAAATTTGAAGGACAAAAAAGTCAAAATTGAGTAGAATTTTTCCTACACAAGGAAACAAGGAGTCATGGAAGGGAATTATGTCAATGAGTCTGCTGAATATGTCTCATGTTAGCAGGGCTAGCATCACCAGCCTTCACTCTGTGATGAATCACTTGTGTTGAGTCAATGCTGTAAGTATTTATTCCACATTAGTAAGTGGTGGTTACTTTAATAACAACAACAACAACAAAATTGTTTTCTGATTCCCTTTTTTTCTTCTGAAGGTCATAGGTTTCAATGTATCTTTTAATATGTTTCCTAACCAGCTCAAATTTCTACTCAGAGACTTCAAATACTTTATCACCAAATCTTTAGGTCTCTGATGATGCAGCATATTAAATATCATCATAGTCAAAGATTTTTTTGGAGATGATTTAATTGCTTCAAATGAATAAGTTGAGTATTCTCTTTTAGTATGGTGACCTGCAGTATGCAGCAGTATAAAACGTAAATAAATGAATAAGTTTACTACAGGTTCCTGATTTAGATCTACATATTTAACATTGGCTCCTCGGTTTACTCTGGCTGGAGTCATCCTGTCGCCTGGTAAGACCGGTGACATCAGCATCACCGACATATAGACAGTCAGAGGGGGACTCATGTCACCTCTCTGAAACGTTGACACGGTCCAGCAGCATTCCTGGAACTTATTTTTATGACTAACTTTAAGCTTACAGCATGAGAGAAAGAAGTGTGCCAGCTGATGGTTTGTTTCAAAGTGCAAACAGAGCAAAGACTCCTAAGAAAATGCTCATAATGCACCAGTGGAGTGAGTGCCAGGAGAAGACAGTCAATAAACGCAGCTGATGTGATGCATCTACTGGAAGTGAGTGATGAATGACTCTGTTGCCAGTATACCGCTACGTCACATCGGCTGAAGATGACTTATAATGATTTCATACTGTGCAGCTGATGGATAATCTTATCCCATTAATTCTGAAATTCAAGAATTAAGGAATTATGAAGTCATTTGTCTCTGACATTTAAGTTTTTCTCTTTCAACCCGAAGTATCAGAATGGTCTCTAAACATGCAGGTCGTTGCATTGTGAGGACTAGTCATCGAATGATGTCACTGTTTTTGAAGCTGTTTCAGCTTTGTGAAATTTCTCTAGATTTCTTATGACCTTGTAGGTGGATGTGTTGTTGAAGTGGGAAAATATTCTCAACCACTGAGGGACATTTGAGTCTCAAACCTGGTTCAATGTAATCTTTGGTCATCAGTCAGTGCATCTCAATTCATTCTTACCCTTGATTCTTTATGTACTCACAATTGTTGGTTGTTGCAGCCCTAGATGAGTGTATATTGTACATTTTTTCATATCTTACAGCCCTTAAATATATTGGAAACTTGAACTCCGGATCAAGACTTCAGAGTCCTTAATGGCACAGCCTTTAAAACTCCATGAGTGTTTCATCTCCACTTTGGTCTCTTGGAGTTTGAACCATTTCACATTACAGTTGTCAGAGGAGAAGCATTACCCAGTTAGCAACAGAGCATTTATGTCTCCTGTCTGAATAATATATTTCCATTACGCTCTATGATTGTGCTCTCTCTGTGTCACTGCACCTCAGATTTGGGAGGTGCTCTGATATCATTACTGTTTTTCTGATGTGCCAGTTCAAAATAATACTGACCCAACTTTTAGTAATTTGACACTGTTGACTCATTTTCTCTTGGTATTGTTGAGGTTCTGGTTTCTGTTCCCTCTGGTCATCCTGTGTTGAGTTCATTGTGTGTTTGCCACCAGATTCAATAGTGAAAATGATATTACTGCTTTGATGCTTTGTTCTGTGCTTACTCATGGTTATATCATACAACCATTAATGTTAAAGTGCCAATAGAAATCAGCTTAGTCAGACTGATCTATGTGTGGGGTTTTCCTCTTCTTTGGTTTTGTTCTTGAAAAGCTTGTCAGAGGCCCTGGAGGAGAAAAAGGTTTTATGTATTCCTTCAAAGGCATGGCTGCACAATATTTGGGAACATTGAGTTTTAGGGCTTCACATAGTCATCTTTTTGTTCAGTTTTACAGTGTCTCTTCAGTCTGTGATACCCCAAACTGCTTCTTTCAGTGTGGCACCAAAGGTCGCCCCCATGTGACACTGATCTCACACTGACTGATGTGTTGTAAGGAAATCCTTTTCAGTGACATGTTTGGAGAAACTGAAATGCCACATACACATTGCCTCAGTCGGACTTTTCAGCCTTCTGTTACCTCCAAAACTATCAGACTTTGTTGTTGTTGTTGACCTGACACAGGCGCACAGCTGAACTTAAGGGGCTTCTCCTGCTGCAGCTGATGCCAGACACAGGATGAGACGAGGGGGTATTTCAGTTTGAGTTATGCATGCAAATGCTATTAATATAGCCATGAGAAGTGCTTCCGCTAATAGTTCACTGCCTGGTGAAGACAGGAAGCCCCCCAGAGCTTGATCTCACCACTGCCAACCAGTTTCAACTCTGCTACTGTGTGGACAACACGTTACACTTAGATACAGCAAAATCTGCTGTAAATCATTTTTTTTGCCAACTATGCACTCAGAAACAGTGACATAGTATGAAATTATTTTTCACCAAGCTGCAGAACATGTGGGACAAATTGATCAAAATATTTGTGCAGTATTGTCACATGGAGCTCCTTTACTTTAACTTTACAAATGTGTGGTTGAAAGAGTTTCTGCAGAAAATATACCATCTATCAAAGAAGCTAGTTTCTCCCGTAAAACTATGCAGAGTTTATACATTTAGTAAACAGATATCCATACACCTTTTGGATCTATTGCTTCAGGCTTGTATGTGGCTCTAGATTCATTTTCCAGCTTTTTCCATCAACTGTAATTTGGTCTCTTTGGTTATGTTTCATTGACTATTAATATAGACAGTGCACCACCACCACCATCTCCACCAATTATGAGAAGTAAAGCTAAAATAGTGCATCAAGGCAAAGGTAAGTACAGAAACAATCTAGTGAAACAGCAATACCAGTCTATCCTTTCTGTCCATGTATTGTACTACAATTGTACTGTAAGTTAAGAACCGTTGATTAGATGTACAGTAAAATCAAGTTACTATCAGTAAATGTATAAATGTTATAACTGGTAAAAGAGTTGCATGATGTTGTTCGAGCAGCGCCGTATTGCTATGGATTAAAAAGCACCACCAACAGGTTATCATGCTGACAAATACAACCCTAACAAGCTGATGTTTTGCAAGTAAAAATATGAATATGTCAACATCCCATTGGTGCTTAATGAGAAGCCACAGTATCACAAAAGTCAGTACAGTTTCAACTTCTGTTGATGATAAATGGCACAATTCAGTTTTACAGTACATTCAGTCGTGTTTGAAATATTTCTCCTCTGGCAAAAGTAGTTGATCGGTTGCCAGCTCCTCCACTTAGAGTGCTGTGTTTCAAGTATGGCTGATAAAGCAGTCTGTTGTCCTGCTGATAATGGATAGTCAGGATTTGATGGGTCTAGATACAGTAAGTTGTTCCATCAGTCATAGATCAGCCCCATAGCAGCAGTATTTATCTCACAGAAGAAAGGAGTGTAAGTCGTTTTGAACGTACCACGCACAGTGGAAAGTATTTCATCCTTGAGTTTTCTTTACATTGATCTCAGTCTCATGATTTAATGTAAAGGTTTTAGAGACCTCTGACAGGGTGGGGGATGGTAGTTCCCTTTTGCTGCTTTGATGGGGGCCATAAATCTTTTGTTATTGTTACAAAGAGGTCTCTTAAAAGCCTTAAAAGAGGAAACAAATGTGCTCTTTTTCCAGTTTGACCCAATTATTCACCTATATTTAATGATATGTTTGCAGTCATGGCAGTCTCTGTCTGGAGTTACAGTTCTTTTTGTTGTTGTTGGGTTTTTTTTTTCAAATAATGGATTTCATTTTCTCAATACATTTCCATTTGTTTTTCCTCCTATGATAGCTACAGATTGACAACATTACAAGGCAGTGATTTAAGTAGAGGTTGAGTTGATTGTGTTGTATTGCTGTCATGGGGGAAAGTAGAGAGTCTCAGGTTGCAGTGAGGTTCATGTTTGCTGTGGTCCTTGCTTTGGTGCCTTTCTAAAGAGAGATACTCCATCTCACTGCCAGTGGGGCTGCAGGTAGCCAGTATAATCCCAGACATCTAGCCTGGAGTTTGGTTTCACTGGCTGAATAAGAATCTAAAACAGAGCTTTCTGAAGCTGAACAAATCCTCTCAGTGAACTGGAGCTTTGAATAACTCAGCTTAAAGAAACAAGAGCGGAACGTGGAAGGATTTTTTGGATGACCTCCAAAAAGGTTACAGAGATCTCAAATGAAGTGAACACAAAAGAATGGAGCACTGTACAGGTTTTGGCTATTGGGCCAGTATGCCAGTTTTAACCGGACACAGCTTACGTACAACTTCATCTCCATTTAGATTAAAATACTGCTAAACCTCACCACACTACAAGACACCATCAGTCATCTGTGCTTTGCTTGTAGAGAATCATTATATTGAGGAAGGACCCATTAAGGAACCAAAGCTACAGCCCTGGCTAAAATGGGTAGATATTAAATATAAACAATATTTAAATTGGCTCATTATTCTGCCGCTTGCAAGCAAGTGAGACAACATTGGACTTCTTATTCATCCCCTGTTATTGGTTTATTTGTAGGAAAAAGGAAATTGAATATTTTTGGAAATACTATAATGATAAACTTGGAAATATTCTTTCCTCCTCACTTTGACTTTGTTCTGGGGGCTCCTGCCCTTCCAGATGCTCAAGTGAAATGCCGATGCATCCATTAAAAGCTAAGGCAGGGAGAGCAGCAGGAAAGATTCCCAGGAGTACATGACAACGCAGGCATCAGAGACAATATGTATGTTATTGGTAAAATCAGACCCATAAGGAGAAGCCAACTGGGTGTGTTGATGTGAGCTGTTAGCTGATAGGGCAGATTGAGAGCAGTAATGCACTGTAGGCAGAGCTTAACTTGTAGCCTCCCTGAATTGAGAGCTAAATATGATGATTAAGTCAACAGTTGCGTTGGTTAGCTTAGCATAACCAGGAACAGAAGGAAGCACTAAAGCCCCATTTATACTACAACGCTTCACAGCGTTTCATCTGAAATTGCAAAAAAAAAACATTGCAAAAAACAGCATCCACAAGGAGACGCTGAGGGACATGAACTGCTGTAGTATTGTGTGCTTGGCCTGTAGATAGCGATATAACTGTATGAGGTGTACATGACAACGGTCTAGAGGCTGAAGAAGAGATGAGCTGATCATCTTGTGTTTTTATAATATCAATTGTGAAAGAAGAATGGTGCTATGGCTGCACTTTTTGGAAGGCAGTCAGTAGAGTTAGTAGCACAAAAATGAAACAGTAGCCCGCTAATAAAAAGCAACAAAACAGTTATTTTTTGCCCTTCGAGTCTATTATAATATCTTCCTTTACCATCCGTAGGGATTTTTTTTGCATGAGATACAAATGTGTGTAAATGTGGCACTGCATCACTGTTCCACACTTTCATAACACAATGACAAATTTCTTGGGGCTAATTTGCATTCAAATAGCCATATTAAAGCTGCTTTTTAGCCTTAGCCTCTCAGTTGAGAATGAACTGTTCCCCTTTTCCCTCCCTAATTCAATTCATGTTTTTTTTTCCCCTGCTCCTTCCTTCTCCCTCTCACCCTTCCTCCCCCCTTTCTCTTTCTTGTTGCTAAATCTCCTGGACACCATTCATGTGAAAGCCTCGTAAATGTTAGAACCCACCCTGTTGCAAAAGCTTATTTATATGGGAGATCAGAAGAGCAAAGGGTATATAGCACTGGCTGTACAATACTGAAAGAATGCACACGCATGCACAGACATATACATGCACACATACACGCACATACACACACAAACATACGATTAATGCTCTTTACTACCTCCCACTTACTCTCTGTCTATTTAGCATTCCTCATTCCTCCACACCAGGCTGGACAAAAGCTCGGTGGGAAGCAGTGCAGCCCGGCAGAGGGCTTTCAGCAATATTACTCTGCGGACCACGTGCTCTTTGAAGAACAATCTGCAGAGTCAGGGCAAAAAATACAACTTAAATGTGATGGAGGTGCAGAAAACATGCATAGTTTGGCTGTGATGGAGGAGCAGGAGCTGATTCTGCACCGAGGAGGCAGTTGGCAGAAAAAGTTCTGACATTTGTTGCTTCATAAATAGACGCACATGTTCTCTGTTGCAGGAAAGAATCTGCTATTAGTTTAATGTCACTGTAAATTCACATCAGACTTAATAGTCAAAGCATACCTTGTGTTACCTATGAATATCTCATGATCTGTTTGCGGGGGTTGGGTGAATAGGAGCTGGAGAGATGAATAAATCATGGCAGACCTTCCCTTTGATTTAAGATGTGTGTGTGGTGTATGTATGTGTGTAGAGGCAGTTGTGTGGACACCAGTGAAGATACAGTTTAATCAATCAGCTGATGCTAATCTACTGATGTGAGACTGAATGCAGACAGAGCTTTTAAGATCCAACGAGCTCAGGAAATTACAAGGGGTGTGAAAATGTTTTGTTGATATTTATGAGAAGAGATTTAGTGATAGATGGAAGAAAAGTCTGATAACTTGAACATTTGCATTATGACTTTCACTCACGTATCTTTTCTAATTTCCTCAACATCTTATGGCTGAAAAGGTCAACAGATATTTGCACTTCTTCATTGTCATGGACGAGGTTGGTTTTCAGAAAAGTCAAGTGTGTGAGCAGAGAAATTGAAAAAGATGATATCTGTCTAAGATATTACCTGCCAAAACTTGATGTGCATTAGGTCTCAGTAGTATATCGCAGCTGCCTTTCAGTTACTAGCTATGGTACTCAAAACGCCCCGTTGTATCTGATCTATCCCTTTTCTACTTGTTTTGGACCTTCCTGCTGTACCAAGCATATCTTATTACCTTTAAGTTAACTCAAGTAATGTATTATTACCCCATTTGAAGGACTGGTTTTGCAATTGGTGTACTTATAACTATAAGGGATTGTTGGCAGTTTCAGAATTACAGTTTGACTCTCTTTTTTATAGCTGAACTCAACTCAAGGTCTCAATTCAAGGTTGTTCACCATGTTAATAGATCTATCTGTTTGCTTGTCAGTGCCCTGTCTGTTCAGACCTCTAAACAAATCTTTGCTCTTCTGTCCGCGGGGTGCCCTGTCACACCCACATCCATGCTTAAGGACACTATTTGTTTCTTTCAGGATTGCACAGACATGTCAGGTGACCTGGAAAACCTAAAGTGATCGTGGGGGGACTGATATATTCGTTGTACACCTCTCCCCCTTAAAAATGATATTGATATTAATGAAAAGTAAATTTAGTCTTTTTCTAAAAGACAGAATTTGATATGAGAAGAACAATGTCAACAGACAGTGAAATTGAGAAACAAAAAAAAAGCAGATCAATAGATTTGATGAGTGGATAATGAGGGATGAAGAAAGGGTGGTGATAAAAAGGAACAGGAGGGATGGTGCTGGGGTTATGTCCTCTTCACACTTTGGACCTGAGAGCCAATCATTACCCCATCTATGTCTGGAAATGGCCGTTGACGTATTGATCAGCAGTGTGCCAGGTGGTGAGCCAGTGAGGGGTTGTTAAAGATGCATGTGAAGTGAGGATGGGGTTACAATTGTCCTCTAAAAGCATACTATTTATACTTTCCTCTTTCCGTAAGCACACATAGTGTGTTGAAGCATCTTTTATTGGTTTTGTCGCTGATTTTTTTTAATGGGTGTCCTGTCCTGGTGATCACCTAGAACAAATTGCAAAAGCAGGAAGTTGAGTCACATCCTCAGGCAGTGAACCACAGTATCCCAAAGGGCTTTGTGCTGGGCTTGGCAGCTGTTTCTGTCTCTCTTTGCCCTTTAATGTGCATCAGCCGACCCCCTTTTTCGCTCTTCTGCCCTGAGAGTTGAGATGTTAAAAACATGATGATTCACAGCTTGGCTGTCTCATTCTCAGCTGTCATTTGGTCATCAAGACAACTGGAATCAGAAACTGGAGTCATGTGTGGAGGCAGCGTTTTCTGAAATAGACCTCTAAATCTCTGTTTTATAAAATGGATTGTCACAGTTGATGTTGTTGGACAGGCTGCAGTCGATGCGATGATCCATCGTTTACACAGTTGTTGTACAGCCTTCTGTTACGTTTGTGTGAGAGTGTGTGTGAGTTTATGAACAAATACTCAGGTCTATTTGTACACTCAATCCTCTGTCTGTGTCTGCATGCTTGCACACGTTGTACTATGCATGTATGTATGTATATGTGTGCATGTGTTTTTGTGTCCAGGTCAAAGGTCACAGTCTTACCCCAGGATAACAGAAGGCCTAAAGAGCCCCTGGCCCTCATGCTGATCCCCTACAGCCTCTGTCTTTAGAGCAAAAGCCTTGCTGTGCTCTTTGACGGGCATATATCAGAGGGAGTACACAGACAGATAAGAAATATCAACTAGGGAGGTTCAGACATTTAAATCTAAAACTTAAAGGGGGAATTTGATTCAAGATTTCAGGATTTCGTTTAACAAGGGGGATGCACACGCCTGGAAAATACCACAGAAGGGTTGGGTTTTGAAAATGTTTGTAGTCTGTTAAATTTTTTGATGATCTCTTTACTCTGAAGTAACAAGGGGAAAAAAAGCTTAATTCCCTGAGAGCTGATTTTTTTAAGATGGTGTGTAGGTTGGCTTTTTAAAATTGTGCTTGTGTTGAAATGTCTGTTTTCCCAGTGCTCTCTCTCTCCTCCTATCTCTCCCTGAGAGGAAATATTTATATCACTTTCCCTCCTTTTTTTGTAAACAAAGAGAACAGGAAATCAGGAAGTCTCCTAACATCACTAAAGGCTTTAACTTAGATGTTTGCCTCATTTGTTTGTCTGCGTAAATGTGTTTACATGAAGACTTGCTCGTTTTAAATTCAGAAAATATGCGATCCTTGTTTTTGGCTTAATGTCAGTAAACTTTCAGAGGAATATACAAACTGAAAACAGTCCAAGCAGGAGGAGATAACAGAAAGGGGAATTTGTTGACCTCGTAAGAAACATGCAACTTTCAAGACATAAAACCTAAAGGGGATTTTCCAAGCTGCATGTGTTGAAAAATCTGGATTGAATCATGTTTTAAGTTTTCTCGTCATTTAACTACATAAAATCAACCAAGAAAACTAGCATTTACGGTAAAGGTTGTGTTTTTCTCATTCAAAGATAAAATACTGGTTTGAATAATGACAGCATGTGTGATGTATTGTTATCCAGCCTTTCACTTAGTCTTAATCTCTGAAAGTGTCGCTGTGACTGAGATGTCTCTCCCTATAGTGGGGGAGGAGTGAAGGAGGATGACATTGTGTGTGTGTGTGTGTGTGTCTGTGTGTGTCTGTAGACCTCAGATGGAGGAGGGGTGGATGAGATCGTGGAGAGAATGAGTTTTGGGGTCACTGCACATGCTCCCCTCCATGAGCACATGGGTTTAAGTGTAGTGTAATGAGAGTCTGGTGTGTGACTCTTTTATGTCTGTGATGATTAGCTGGAAAAACATTGGGGATTTCCTGAAAGTGTGGTTGGGGTTATAAATTAAAGTCCAATCAGCAGAAACACATAAACTTCAGGGGTTTTGGTTGTATTCTAATTAAGTATGTGTGCATTTGGTCAACTGGGCAATGAAATACCATCACTCTCATCTTTCAGTCCCAGAGTTATTATCAGATAAACAAATGATCACTACTCATATAATTGAAGGCCAAAGATATCGCATATGTTATGTTTGAGTTGTAACTTGGCCACCTGCTACTTTGGTACTTACATGATGCTCCTACTGCTCTACTACCTGAACGTAAATAGGGAGGTTTGACAGTGTTTTGATACTTTCTTGTAAGCTATGTTTGGCAAACACAAAACAGTGTAAGTGTAGTGATATGTAACCAGTACAGGGATGTGGATGTTAACCTACAATGAGGAACAAAGTGCTGGTTCTAGCTTTGCTCATCTTAGCCGCAGTGGGCAAACCAATTTGACGTCTTTTCCACTAAACTCTGTGAACCTGTCTTTAGCAGTGCTGCTTTCTGAGTCTTTTCCCACTTCCAGTTCATCAAAGTATGAACCTAGATGAGCTCCTAGGACATTGTTAGCTTCAGAACATCCCTAGATTTTAACAACATAAAATATGTGTGCCAGATTCATGATTCCTACCTGAAACCAAACATCAATGTAAAATGTGCTAGACCTTCCTGCAAATTGCTTTCACAGAATTAATTTTGCCATGACATTCATATAATGCTTTGAAAACATTGCGAAATTCTCGTTTTTGTCGATCAAATGTATTCAAAAGAAAGGTAGATTTAAGAGAGGATGCACTTTAACTGTTCAAATTTGTCTTGGCTTTCAAGAATGATTTTTATGGTCTTGGTCTTGTATTGGTCTTGGTCCTAGCTCTCAAATGTTTTGGTCTTGTTTTGGTCTCTGATTGTGTGGTCTTGAGTACAACTCTACCTTCAGCAAGCATTCATTCTTCCCAGATTATTAATACTATGACTTTGGTGGTCTCCTTTACCTTAAAATAGTGCTCCTTTCAAAGAAAATTTCCATCATGAAGTAAAAACCCCACATAACTGAAACCCCATCAAAAGACATCTCCATCTCCATGAGCTATCAGTGCCTTTTGGCCAAATTCCCATATATGTGTAAAAAACATGCTAAAATGCTAAAGTAAAACTCAAAACATTATAAAAACTGCATCTGTTTACCATTAGCATGTCAGTGTTGTCATTGTCAGCATGTTTTACCTAGAGCCACTCATGTCTGAAGAGTCTTGTTGGGATCTGTTGGTCTGGGGGATCATTGATGTCCTGCTCCATTATCTAATCTTACAAGACAAGAGTGGTGTAAAAACACACACACACCTTTATCAAGCTGGAGCTGGCTATGTTACGTCTGGAATTATGTGGGTATCTCCCTAGACACCATCATGGTCACACTCAACACCCTGATATCTCCCATCCTGGCTCATACCCACAACCACTCATATTACACACACACACACACACACACACACACACACACACACACACACATATCCATACACACCCATGTCAAATCTGAGTTTACCGAAAGATGAGCTCAACAGTGAAGATCATGATCGCTCTGTCTGACTCAGGCCTGAACAATGAAGTAGGGTGAAGAGCAAATAACAAAAAGCATTAGTCATGACATGATATGTGTTGAATGTCAGACATGTGTGCCCCTCTGTCACTCAACTCTGCACTTACTGACTCACATGAAACATTAAAGGCTGGGTCGATTGTTGATGACAAGGACAACGGGTCTTGGTTTTGGAAACCTATTTTTAATCAGCTACTCATATTATTCCGGGATGCTATTTAGGTAAGAGGGAATTGATTTTAGCCTCAGCTCTTTTTTCATACAAATTCCCCTGTCTTCTGTTGCTTTTACTTGTTTGAATAATTTTCTGAAGTTGACTTATTATTATTATGTCTGGGAGATTTCACAGAGACCCCAATTGGGAGCTCTCCAACTCTCTCCTCTAAATACTGGCGCTTAGCCTCACAGACCTACCTCACATTCTTACACCTGGCAGTGTATCTGCACACTTGACGGTAAGAGGGGAGGGTTGGTATCACCTTTACTACCAAACATTGAGCAGGGCTCACTGGAATGTGCAGCTATATGAGGGATCAGATAGTCATGTTTCTGCAGTGCTATCTTATTCTTTCCAGTCTCATCCCTCTTGTTTGGCATGCTGGCATTTGCTTAACTCCAGTTGGTCAGGTTTCCTGTGTGGACCAGCAGTGATGTGTGGTGGTCATTATTTCACTTTGGGTGGCTGTTCTGAGTGCTTGGTCATTAAGGTGAGGAGAGAGTCATTCCTGAAGCATGCACGGCTGCACTTCAACAGAGGCACTCGTGAGGAAAGAGAAGCCAGGAGGAGAAAAGAGTGCATTCAACTTTCCCACTGGCTTTCTGTCATGGTTCAGTTTTATGTGACGGGTGGCTCCAAACAAAACTGTCGGACATTTATTTCTAAGATTACATCCAAAAAGCTCATGGGTGATGAATACGCCACTGCAAAAAATTACCATATAAGTGCAAATCTAAACTTTCATTTGTGACCTCCTCACTCAACACCCATCTTATTGAGCTGAACAGGTTACCTTTCCAGTGTTTTTTTCCATTGTTTTGAGTTTAAAGATTAAACCAGATGCTCCATCAGAATGTTAGGTGTAATTTCTATCATACTAGAAAAAAATGTGTCATTTCTGATTAATCAAGCAGTGTCATGCAATTTTAGCACTGCTGACAGTTAGCATTTAAACAATATAAAACTGGTTTGTAAGCCAGAGGTCTGTCACTTTATGTTTTGTAGCTTTGTTAAATGATCACAAAAATACAAATATAAAAAGTATCATAATGCAGGTGTGTAGCTTGAACTATTTTGTCTGTAGCTTCAAAATGGGAAGAGAAAAGGAGACTGCCTCACCAAATCACTTGTTTTAAGATATTTAAAGACAAAAAGTATGTCTGAATTGTTTGTAACAAGAAAAAAATCAAGATATTATTCTAATTCCAAGAAACCGACAAAATTTTCACACCCCATTGGCAGTTTTTGTAAACTAATTCCAAGCAATTCAGACATCAGTTTTGTCTTAAATTTCTTGAGTAAAGACATGTTTGTTTACTTGTCAATTGAATGTGGCTCATATGAAGTATAATAAAGCAATTTTTTTTACTAAAAGTAAGAGAAAAAACTTGACTATATTTCAGTTTTGCAGTGTAGGAACTGGTTTAAAAGCAATTTGTTTGCAACTTTTTTTTGTTTAGGATTTTAAATACTAATACTGAAACATTATACTATGACTAGTTAATGTTAGTTTGCAGCCTTGCACTTTCAATCTGTAGCTGATGAGGCAAGAGGTCAGAAGGGGAATTTGTTCTCTTAATTAAGTGAAGCAATGTTCACAAATGCAGATGATAAGTCTGTATCTGACATTTTAGTGGTTGTATTGCTGCAATTTACAGATTGCATATTTTTGAACCAGACTTTCTTGTCTTACCGGCAAGCAAAGCTTTTCCCCTTTTGCTTCTGACATGAAATAAGAAGAAATGCAGGTAAAAGAAAATTAGACACATAAAGCAAGCAAGGCCCAGAACAGCTTTGAGGAAATATTGTAGATCTTAATACTGTGAGCTATGCTGAATGTATATTATGATTATCATAAGCGTTAAGAGACTATGTTTCAAACAGTATTGTTGTGTCTGATGGTCTGTGGCCACTCAGACGTCTACCTCTTTCATGTAGTGCTATCAGCTTGCTACTCTATATTTATAGGCAAAGTACTTCCCAGCCTCAGAGATAACTCTAATTTAAGTGTGGACATAACAAGGTAGATATGAGGGGGGCGGTGATGGGAACTTTTCACACAGGCATTGCAGCCAGTTGTTACTCATACATTTATACTGTGCACTTTCTCTGCCAACATTTCTCTTATGGTTAGAAGGAAGCAGAACAGTCCCTACTCTGTTTGTGGCATTGTGTTTGAGGTTGATCCCGCTCACATTTTTGTCTTCTGTCCATCCTACAATCAGCATTCATCCTCTTGGGCCTCATTTCCCCTCATCTCACTTTCATGCCTATGCCCTGGCTGACGGTGTTGGGTGGAATGTGGCTCAACGTTCAGTTTTTAAATAGCATCCTAGTCTGAATGAGCCACTCCTAATAAGGCAGAGGCAAGTGACACTGGCCCCAAAATATCAGCAACCTTCTCACTGAGAATAAAACTTTTGCTCTTCTTGATAGTGAGTGATGACAGGTGAAAGCTGGAGTATGTTTGCGCAATTAAGAAACAGTGGATGCAGGTTGCAGAGCTGAACTGCAAAAGTTTAGAGAGGAGTCTACACGACAGTATGATAAACTAGTTGGTCTCTGCATGATTTTAATGGTCTTGATTTAGCTGCAGGTGTTAGTGCTCAACAGTTATGGCAGCTCGGGTCAGCTGAGGCATTGTGTGACATGTGCCACCAGTCACATGTGAAATAATGTATGATGTACAAGGACCCTGTCAATCGACACAGCAAGCCATCTGTGGTTAGCATTATGTTATAAATTCTACTTCAAGTGTATTTTCTTGCACTGCAATCTCTGTTGCTAAGAGTGATGTTTACCTGTGATACACGTCCAAACAAAAATCTGAGTCCATCCTTGACAAGAAACAGTACAATTAACTCTCTGTGACATTCTTTCAGGATCCTTGTGGGGGCGCCACAGGCAGCAGGGCAGGGTGCGTTGCAGGGCAGGCGACCAGGAGCTTTATTCAGGTGTCCAATCACACCTGAGGAGTACGACTGTGAGAGGGTTGATATTGATGGAGACGGTGAGTGTGGCAAAATCAAAGGATCAATCAATTAACTGATTGTGTTCTCAAGTTAATTCAATGGTCTACTAAATAATTCTTAAGAAGTATACCATACCTTTGTTTTGTGAGTGAGAGAGAGAATGAGTGTCTCCAGATTTTTTTTGTCTTCTGCACTTTCATGTGAAATGATATTCCTATAACAAAATTCCCTTCAAAGGCAACATGTTTAAATGTCTTCTTGTGTTGCACTTTGATTTTAATATGGTCTTTTGCTTGAAGACTTGCTTATTCTGACTGTATGCTTGCGAGCACAGCAGGATGGACAGAAGTACAGAGAAAAAAAATCAATTTGAAGTATAATTGTTTTACTGAGTAACACTAAATAGGTTGCACTTGTTGACCGTTTAAATTGGTTTTCATAGAAACCTGATTTGCTGTTGTCTGTATATTTTTCCTCAGTGAATCTTGACAAAGAGAGCAAAGACAATCAGTGGCTTGGAGTCACAGTAAAGAGTCAGGGGATTGGAGGGAAGGTGGTGGTAAGTAAAGGCAACCTTGAAGAATGAAAAACGATTATGTCTCATCTTAAAAGGCCCTGAAACTTTAATACCATTATTTTATCTTGTTAGACCTGTGCTCACCTTTACGAGCTCAGACAGCGTGTGAGGCAACCTTCAGAAACACGCGATCCAATCGGCCGTTGCTACGTCCTGAGTGAGGATCTGACGGAGAGAGATGACCTGGATGGAGGCGAGTGGAAGTTCTGTGAGGGTCGACCACAGGGCCACGAGCAGTTTGGCTTCTGTCAGCAGGGTCTGTCTGTCAGTTTCACCCCGGACAACAACTTTATTCTGTTTGGGGCTCCAGGAACATACAACTGGAAAGGTAAGGGGACTGACATCCAGTTTACCTGACATGTTGCTGCTCATGTAGAGACTTACAACAGCAGGATAAAGGTTAACATTTTTGCAGAAATGAGAAGACATGCAATTTTTTATCTGAATTAAAAGGTTTTTTTGACTTAGGGGAAACTGTTTTACAGAAACCCCACAATTTTTTTTTCTTTTCAGGATGCCCACGTCCAGCAAACAGTTGTTTGAATGAATCTTTGATGGGGATTTTCGATTCCGTTGTTTCTTTCTATCTTTGTTATATGTTATTGTAGGTTTATGGTAGAGTTATGAAGCATTTTGCAGTGGATATAGAATAATTCAAAATAGGAGATAAACTGTTATTACTGCTGCGAGCCAGTAAATAGATTTAATCTGTTAGCTGTCAAATTACAATAATACCATTAACAGGCCAATACTGCCTGGGATTAAAAGAAAGCCAATTGATTTATAAAGCAATCTGGTAATTGGACAGAGAAATTATGCAGAGCAGCAGCATACACTTAACCACAGAAAGCTCAGAGATTTATCTGATGCAGTTGTCAATTAGTGGATAGATTTATCTTGCATCGCCACATAGCTGTGTGTAGATGCTGCTCGTGTTTTTTTTCCAAACTTTTTCTACTTTTTGAAGTGATAAAATCAGTCTGGCCCTGCTACATTTTGCTCGGAACACATGTGGTCTAAGCAGGTTTTGAGTTTGTAGAGCCCTTAAAATAGAAGAGTACAGGCCTGTGTTCATCATATGCATTATACCCTAAAATGAACTGAATGCTCGAAAATGCCTCCTGCTCTGAATCAGTTTAAGTTAGTCAGGTTTTAGGATACCAACACACTTGTCAACATCACTTCTCTTAAGTGGCTCCCAACATCAACTTTTCAACAACAGGGGTAGGGTGATACTGTTTTGGCGCTTTCTCTGTGGGACAGAGCTGGGCCTGCCAGGACATAGTTTCTTCCAATACATGTTATATTTTCTTCATAAGATTTGAATAACATCTAATATGAAGCATACAGTACTTTTAAAACAGACTCACATTTATCACCAAGGGAAGATGGAGCACCATGAAACAATTTCTGTAATCTATCAACACTAAGTGGAGGTGAAAAGCGCTCTGGACACAGGCCCTAACAAACATTAATACAAAGCGTACGGTAGTTTTGCACAAAGAAATTGGGATACTTCTTGTGCCTACAAGGAGAAAATACGTACAACCAAAAACACAACACCTTTAAAAATCTTTCTCTCTTTTAATAGTGCAAAATCGCACGCGAGTGACATCAGACATTGCATGCATTTTCTGTATAAAATATGAAGTAAAAATGAAATAACTGATAACAGTTTAGAAAATACAATAATGTTGTAGTACAGTTATCTGATGTGTGATGTGTGAAATTTTTTGAAAAGTAAAGGAGTGTCAATATATGTTGCTGTTGCTTTTGCTGTGGTGTGGTCCTCACCTTTCTCCCTTCCAGGCGAGATGCGCGCCCAGCTCCTAAACCAGACTCTGCTTGACCTTGGTCTCTATGACGACGGACCCTACGAGGTGGCAGATCAGAGCCAGTTTAATGCCTCATTCATCCCTGTGCCCTACCACAGTTACCTGGGTAGGATCTGCCCTCCCTGCTCACTGCTGCCTGTGCACAGAAGAGAAAGCGAGGGCCCTGGGAGAGAGGGGTGACAATAGGGCTCAGACTGTATCCCAACAAGGCAGCTGCAAACACACAGGAGCCAAGTTACAGTAGCAAACTTCCCCTAATAGGCCAAGATTATTTCTGGATGAGTATATCTGTGTATGACTCACATGGCCCTAAATCTGACCCCGCCTTCGTTTTGTTCATCATTTTCCCCAGTGAATGTGGGTGGACGTGAAAAATGTCTAGAGCTTAATGTGGCCTGGCGTGAAATCTTATGATGCCATGAGCTTAACGCATGCTCTCCCTCTCTTGGACTAAAACAAGGGGAATTATTTACCCTAAAGAAAGTCTTCTGGACAAAAATGACGTTATTCTGATTTTAACCTCCACCCTTTTCTGAATCCTAAGAGAGAGAAAAAATAAAACCTTGTGAACAGCATACGGGCACAGTCTGAGCTTGACATGTCATCCCTCCTCTTGGTGGTTTTGCAGGAGAAATCACTGCGGCACCACAAAGACAAAAAAACAATCAATCACAGTCTGCCTCACCTGCACTTCCCTCTCCTCTTTTTTCTCTCTCTTTCACTCTTTATTTCCTCCCTCACCATTTCACCTCCCAATCACTCCCCTCCTACACACCTCCCTCTTTCTCTCTTTCTGCATCTATTTTTTTTTCTCTGTCTCGGGCCGTAGGGCTCTTGTTCATGGCTAGCCCCATTGAAGATGCACTGCTGTACAAAACTCTGGAGCCCTCCAGCCGGCCCACACCCTTTGAGGATGTAGCTCATAATAGCTACTTAGGTTTGTAGGCGTGGTGTTTTTGTTTGGACCGGACTGGGCTTGTAGTGGAAGTAGTCCCACCCTCTTCTACGTCTCCGTCTTAATTCTTTCTGTCCATCTCCAACTCGTGTCTGTGTTTCTAGATTGCTAGTTTGTAATGTACTTCCTGGGGTTTATCACCTTTGCTGCCTTGAAGAGAAAACCATCAAATCTTTCACTGTTGTTTAATTTATTTAATTAATTCTCATTTAATTTAATTACATTATATTTTATATTATTCAATTTTATTTGATAAAATTTCAGTTTATCACATATTCTAATTATTTTGATAATTTTCCTTCACTTTCTATGATTTGGAAATTTAAATGAGATGGTTGTCTCTGAATAGCAGCACGGTGTTTGTCTGTTCTGTCTGTAGATATCTGTCGTTTGCAGTGTGTCGGGTCAGTCTGCATGTGTGTGTTGGTACCAAGCTTTCCAGGTGGCGGCGGTTTTCCTATCAGTTGACATTGTTGTTTTTCAAGCAAAACTTAGCCAAGTGCTAATATTAGCTTGCTAACATGATATTTAGCAACTAAAATGACATTTGACTTTGTAGCTTAGGTCGTTAACATGCTAACACTTGTTAATTAGACCTTAACTTAATGTGTGTTCAAAGTTCTATTTTTTTAACTATTATAATAAGACAAAATAAAGGACAACTACTGAGCACAATTCAAAAGTGACCAAACGGTGAATAGGGGATCATAAGAGAACATTTTAGGATGATTCAGAAAAAGATTTTGATGGCACTGTTTAGCTAGAACACTTCTGAAGTCATGTGTTTGAGAGATAAATCAGAAAAGTAACTTTCACTAGGATTCATCCTCTGGGAGTCATGAAACTGTGGTTATGTCTTTCTCGTAAATGTGCAAAAATCTCAATTTCAGGTTGAAATTTGACCTTCAGATTGAGCTAAAGTTATGTTTGTGAAATCTAAAGTCAGGTGGATTCATCCTCAGGGGACATTGAGTGAATAAAATTCTGTTTGTCCATCAAACAGCTGTTGAGATATCCCTGTTTAGGCCAAAGCTTATCCCAAGAGGCCATGTTATGGTGTGCTTCAGTGCTTTGTGTGCTCAGAACTATAAATGTATTGCCATTGTTGGTTTCATTATTACCTCTCACCAAGTGTGTGGATCTGCCATAAATCTCTTTATTCACATGCCTCCAAGCCTGTTTACCCTCCTGCTCTCCATATTGAACTGTCTCCTTGACAACACTAATTCTCACATGACCTTTTAGCCTTCATTTATTACTCACATGCTTCCATTGATCCTAACAAGCTGATGCGGCACACCTTTGCATGCTAACTAAAACCAGAGTCACTGTTTAAGCCATTTCTCGGTATTTTTGTGACCAAAAATTGTATCTAACCTTTTTTTAATGGTTTCCCTTATCATGGATAGATAAATCAATTTCGTACAGGCAACAAAGGCGTTCTTTTTCTCCTATCAAGGCTAAATCAAATCCCATCATCGGAGGGACAAAAGGCTGTTTTCACTGAAGGATGTTGGGCTGAATGCCAGGTTTTTCAAGAAGCTTTTAAAAAGAAAGAAAATAGACAAGGATCTGTCCCTCATTTTCATAAAAATTCAGTCATAGATTTTGATGAATTTGTAATATGGGACACAAAGCAAATAGAATAAAGAATATATAAATGGATGCAGTGATGTTGTACATTGGCTAATTTGGAACCAAAAGCCCAAAATTTAAACAGATACAAAGTGAAGATCATTAATACGGAGCTGTATGTGACTATACGAATTTACAAACTGCACAATGTTGTCACATATTTGAATCATTGCAAATTATGTCCTTCTTAAAATGAATACAAAGAAAATAGCTGAATATCAAAACTATTTGTATCCAAAATGTTTACAATATATGTCATGCCAGAGTATTAGTGCAGGAATGGGGACAGATATAGGGATTTCAGAAAACCTTCATCCGCTTTGAGCTTTCAGTTTCCATGTAACTTTATAGCAATGACCTTGGAGTCAACCACTGTGTTAAAAGCCACCTAGTTTGGAAAAAGTAGCACCTTTGTCTCCGTCCATCAGCTTTTACAGGAGCTGCCAAGCAGACTGTTGCATTCCACACCTGCCACCCTGGAGCTGCTCACTGTTTGTCTCTGTTATGCCCCACACACATACCATCCCTCCCTGCATGTTTACTCAGGACCACAAAACACCCCCATCCCACTCACGTCCTGATAGATTCTCCTCCCTTTTCACACTCACTGCATGGTTTTAAACTGGGGAAGCAAATGCATGCAGTTGCTTCGGTCCAGGTGAAATGTTTGATATAATGTGAGATTTTTCACAGCTGCATTTGAACATTTTGGCATAGTCTTGCCAAGAAGTAAACACACACACACACACACACACACACACACGCATACACAAATAGACCCTCCCCCTTCCACTTGTTCACTCCTTCACTTTACTTGATTTATATGCATCCTCACATTCCTGCACACACACATAAATCTGATTAACGTCCACCCACTATGTTTACATTCTACGTTCACTTTAGGCAGCTGATACAAAGAAGCAGCATCATGAATCTCATGAGACGTTAGGAGAAGTCCTGCACATCTCCCCTCGTTAATGTCACAGCCAACATTTTTTGCTCCAACCACTGGAAATATCCACAAATCCACCACAGAAAACGGGACAATTACACCCATCATGAGCTTGGCATGAAATCAATAGTCACTTAAGGCACACATTTCATTAGTAAGAAGATGAGCGGACTTAGCTACACTGAGAGAAGATGAGCCTGTGAGCCCCATGGTCAATACTAACCTCTGACCCTCTCCTCTGTCCTGCCTCTCGCCTCCTGTATATCTCTCTTAACTTCCAGGATTTTCTGTAGACTCCGCCATGGGAGTCATGAGCCTCGGGGAGCTGACCTTTTTGGCCGGTGCACCTCGCGCCAATCATACAGGAGCGGTGGTGCTGCTGAGGAAGGATAATGTGTATCGGCTGGTGCCGCAGCACATCCTCTGGGGGGAAGAGCTGGCGTCTTCGTTTGGGTATTCAGTGGCTACGACGGATCTGAACCGTGATGGGTGAGGAAATAAAGGGAGAGGATACAGAGGGTTGACCACTGGCGAAAAAAAAGGGACTTTGATCATTTACACATTTAAGAACAAACATAAAAACCACAGCATAAGAATGCTCAATTTAGATTTAAACCCCTGTTTAAAGAAGAGATTATAATTTCCACCTGGGTGTACACAAAATTTCAAAGGAAAAGCACTACATTGGTCCCTTTATTTTTGTAGAGGAACTTGAACAGTAATTAAATCTGTGGCTGGATTGGATGGAGCTTTTTAGCACTTAATAGTTTTGGCTACAGTACACTTGAACAATGCATAATGAAGTCTTCAAATCTTGTTGTAAGTTTTGTTTCATCATTACATCTTATAGCCCCCTCTATATCATGCAAGTTTTTTCAAGGTGTTATATATTTTCCCTATAGCACCCCCAAAGCAGCTTTCGCATGAATATAGCTTAAAACAATACCCATATTTCTCACACTACTGTTTCAGAAAACTTTCATTATAGCCTTTGTCAACACTTTGTTTTAGCTGCTGTCTCAGTTGGGCTCCCTGCCCAAAAATCCCCCCTTGCCTCTGATTGGCCAGTCCAATGGTGACCTGTCAGGGGTAGACCTTGGTGTTTGAGGTCCTTAGCTCCAACTTGCCATGAACCAGATCCTTATCAACGACCTCATTGTTTCATTGGTCGGATCTCATGAAGATTGTGTGTTTTTTTTTTTTATCAACAGTTTTGAGCAGTTTACTGACAGATTCAAGGATTTTTACAACCTATGGATACACAGTGGTTTGAAAATCTGCATACGTTACATATGGATACCCATCATTGTTACCTTATATCCATGTTTACCACATGGGAAAGCACAATACACTTTTTAAGCTTCTGAGTATATTCTTATGATATACATGCCTTCTTACAGTTTTGGCTTCTGAACACAAGGCAGCATAAAATTGAAAAATCTCAAAATTTTAGATGTGGATAAAGAAAAGGACTTTTTATTTTTCTTTCGCAGACTGAAAATGAAGGCCTCATCAAGATTGTTATTAGTTTTATATCAATTACTTTGTTTCTCTCTCCAGCTGGACCGACCTGATTGTTGGAGCTCCTAATTTTTTCGACCGTAAAGCAGAGATTGGTGGAGCTGTGTACGTGTACCTGAACCCCTTTGGTCACTGGGATGATCAAGCCAGGCCGATTCGTCTCAACGGGACGTACGACTCCATGTTTGGAATGACAGTCAGCAACATCGGAGATCTAGACCAGGATGGATATGGGGGTCAGAACCATGTTTTTCCACACATTTCATCCCTGACTTATACAGTAATTTCTTATGGCTATTCAACACTGGCCTGTTTAAGAAAAAAAGCCCTGGCTGCACAGATACAGCCAATCGATAGCAGTTTTTAGCCTTGAAAAAATAAACTGTTCCCCGTCTCCTCTCAGGCCTCATTCCTCTGTCTGTAACTTTTCAAATGAATTTCAAAGACACACTTTGCTGCATTTTTCTGAGCCTCCCTCATCATTCTGTGGTTTCTATTAAAATGCAAAATAGGATTCTTCCAGGAGTTTAGCAGCTTGGTTGAAACTCCTTATTTGGTATATGTTAAATTCTGAAGTATGACCTAGTATGACCAAGTCTGCAACATATGAACTATTTAATGCATTTTTCTAATGATGTGTATATGTGTGTGTTCAGACATAGCTGTCGGGGCACCGTTTGATGGGGATGGAAAAGTCTTCATCTACAGAGGATCTGATGCTGGGATTGAAACGAAGCCTGCTCAGGTGAGTCACAAGAAGCATCATTTGATAACTTTGCCTTTTGAAATACAGAAAGAAAAGGAAAAAAGGATTAAAAAAGAAAAAGGAATAGATTCATAGAATACAAAACACAAGAGTGAGCACCTATTAATCAGTTTCTTGTTTTCTTGGTTCCCATCAGGTGTTGGACGGCCGTGACTTTGATGTGAGACGTTTCGGATACTCCATCTCAGGTGGTTTGGACATTGACAAGAATGATTACCCAGATGTTGCTGTGGGCTCTCTCAACAACTCTGTGGTTCTTTTCAGGTGAGGGAAGCAAAGAAGGATTTGCTCCTGAGTAAAGCTTTGAGAGCGCATTTTGCTCATGGTTCATTGTGTGTGAAAATGTTTTTATTTTATTTCAATCGTACTTTCTGTGATACCAAAATAGTCTACATTTTGCTTTTCCATACCTGTGTGTTTTTGTGTTCCTAAGGTCTCGTCCAGTCATCCATGTGGTCAGAGAAGTTACTCTCAACCCTTATGACATTGATCTGGAGCAGCACAACTGCAAGGGCAGAGAGGGAGTCTGGTGAGAGCCAATAACGTGACAAACACACAGAGTAACAGAAAACAGCAGCTGCAAATGTGTTTGACTATGTGGGTCTCTTTGTTTTGGTTGTGATCGTTCTAACACAGATCATTTCTTCACTCTCCACCATCTGCCTTTTTTAGCATAGAGGTCAAGGCCTGCTTCGTCTTCATGGCCCACCCAGAGCACTACTCTCCACACATCAGTGAGTCACAACCTGCACTCATGTGGGGCTTCAGGAGTCACTTCTATTTACAGTAGAGAGTAACCTTATCTGTGCGGTGACATTACACTTTATTTTGATAAAATCACAGCTGGGTAATACTACGCTCCCTTAGATGGAGGTTTCATATATGTTCAGCCTCAGGGGGGATCCTGAAGTGTTCTCCGTGTGTGTCCTGACATTTCATCTCTCGCTTCTGTTCTTCTCTTCTCAAGCTCTGGTGGTGCACTTTGAAGCAGACACAGAGCGCAGGAAGTTGGGACTTCCACACCGAGTTCAGTTTTTGGGCCGCAGTTCTCTGGAGCCAGAATACACTCAGACAGAGGAGGTGGAGATGCACCGGCAGCATCACCCAGCGTGCACCACTGCCGTCTTCCAACTGCATGTCAGTAATATAGATATGAGAATTATAAGCTATGGTTGATTACCGAGATGTTAAAATCATGTTTCTTTTGCCTTTGCAATATCTATAAGAACAGGTATTCTGATGAAAAACAAAACTTGAAAAAGCTGTGCATGCCCCTTGAAAATATGCAATTTGTTTAAAGTTGTACAGTTCTTGATAAATGCTGTAAAATAACTACTTTTGACACCATGAGCTCACTCTTTAACTGGATCTGTCTTTTTTACAACCTCCATCCCTGCAGGAGAACATCCGTGACAAACTGCGCCCCATCTCATTGGCGATAACTCACACAATTAAACCCATGCCACCACGCAGACATTCGGGTGCCAGAAGGCTGGAGAGGCTGGAGCCTGTGCTGAATGTTTCTCCCTCCAACACGCTGCACTCCAAGGTCTGTAACAAAAAAGAAGCACAAGTTTTTTATGGTCCACATTCATTTTAATGAGTAACACTTGCCTGCAGATTATAGCTGAACACATCAGACTTTATGAGACACTTCGTATTAACAGCAGTAAATCAGGCCAGAGGAATAAACTTAACATAGAAAAACAGATACAATGGTAGTTTTTGTTTCCGTTATCAGCAGATCAGAACATCACTTTACGGCAGGTCAGTTCACTCCATGTGCACAAAGGATCCTTTACTGGACCTGTGACTGAGATGTTTGTGAGTCAGAATCTTACAATCTTACCGTCTTACATACATATCAACTTGCTGCCTTGGATTTGTCTCCTGGTCTCCGACACTTCTTTACTTTCGAAAGTTTTTCACTCAAACTTTTTTTAAATGGTATTGCAAACACATTCACTGGATGCTTTAAAAATCAAAATTCCTTATTACAAACAGGAAAATAAAGACTGAAAATAAACTTCTTCAAAGGTAAATAAGTTTAGATAAATTTTCTTTGTGAAAAATCTTTCCAAGCCCTCCATTTTTTTTGTTAATTATTTAATTTTTTAAGAAAAGCTATGAAAAAGAGAAAGTGTGTTATGCTATGACTTATTGCTGCTATGCTTCAATTAATTTCTCAGATTAACTTCATGTATACGTCACCCTTCATCCAAAGTGCTTTACAGAAGAATCAAGGGACAAAAACTAATAGAAAGAGGTGAAATAGTAAATGACTTAAACAAGAAAGAAGATTGTGGTTATATGAAACACTTGAAAACTTTAACAATGAAAATTAAGGAGGGGTAGAAAAAATGAAAATCAGTCAAAGGTAAAAAGAGCAAATAGTTACTAGAAATTCATTGAGGAATGAGACGACCAACTTATGCTTTTTTTTTGTTTGTTTGGCTTGTCAGAGATATAATGCATACATTTTCAACCAGGATCAGGTATACTTTGTGTTTGGAGATGTAAATCAAGACTTCCTGTCTATCTCATTTTCCTTCTGAAGGTGAACTTCCTGCTCGAAGGATGTGGCCCCGACAAAATCTGCCAGAGCAACCTGAAGCTTGGCTACCAGTTTGGAACACGACCCCTGACCTCTGACCGCTTCACCCCTCTGCCAAAGTTAGTATCAGCAGTGCTGTCTGCCCCGTTGTCTTTTATTACTGGAATGTTTGCTTTCACTTGGAAAGAATTTATTATTTATGATTATAATACACTAATATCAATATTGTGCTGGAAGTGCAACATTTTTTAAAGTTGTAAAGGACCAGACGTGTGAAGTGGCAGACAATGAAAGTTCCCAAGATCCCAAGATGAAAACTTAATTAAACCTGTTGAGTCCATTATTTATCAACATTTATGGTCAGAATGTTTTTATCTTTAAAGTAACCCCTGGTTTAGTACCCAACAAGTGGACAAACTTAAATGGCAGCATTAAAACTGGTTTAATGACACTGCTGATATTCCCCTGCTACCTTCCTACCCTTCATACAGAGACGAGGATGGTGTTCAGGTGTTTTCTCTGTCAGACCAGCGACTGGTTGTGCTGGAGATCACTGTCACCAACATACCTTCCAATCCTGATTTTCCCGAGGATGGAGATGACGCCCACGCTGCTCAGCTGCTCATCACCCTTCCTGACACTTTGTCGTACTCTGGCTCCAGGGTCCCACCACAGGTGCAAACTTTGTCAAGAAAAATACCTCTATTAATTTAAGTTGAAATGAATTTATTCAACATTCAGTGTTACTAACAAAATGTTGCTTTCCTGTCTGACTGTAGATGAGGTGTCAAGCAAACCCAAATGGCTCCCAGATTGAGTGTGACCTGGGAAACCCCATGAAACAAGGCACTACGGTGAGTGAACCCCACAATGCAGCACTGTCAGTAAAAGATCACAGAAACAGTGAAAGTAGATGCACATCTGAGTATATTTACTTGAATATAAATGTTTACTCTGCTTTCTAGCTGACATTCACAATCAATTTGAGCACAACGAACATCACCATTGAGACGACTGAGCTGACAGCAGATCTTGTGTTGTCGACGTAAGCCTGTTACACCAAAACCAAACATCACCTACAAGCTTCTTCACTTACATCAAGTTGTTATGTCATTACACACTTGTTACATGTTCAAATCAGATTAACTCCCTATAACAGTTTCCAATGTTGTCCTCAGTATCAGTGAGCAGCCTGACCTGGAACCAATCACAGCTTATGCTAAAGTTGTGATAGAGCTCCCTCTGTCTGTCAGTGGGTGAGTTACGCTTTCTCATTGAGCCTGATTTGGTGCTAACAAATGTTCTGTCATTGGCTGCTGAGCATTAGGGTGTTTTTATTTTCTTGCAGAGAAATTGTTATCTTAGAAACTTGGGATTTATCTTGGGTTTTTTTTTTTTAATAGGAACAGATATTCCGTCAAACAGGATGTATGTCATCAGACACTTGGATAATGAAACTCATGCCTTGAATGAGGCACCTGTTTAACCCTGAGTCTGCTGTGGCTGCTACTGGCACTAGTGAAAAGCTATAAATGAAAGTGTCTGTGTATGCAGCTGTGTGACCCACTAATGTTTCTGTTTTTTCCTGCAGTCTGGCTAAACCTCATCAGCTGTTCTTCAGCGGGACAGTGAAGGGGGAGAGTGCTATGGTGACTCTGGATGACGTTGGCAGCCCTGTGGACTTTGAGTTTATGGTCAGGAAACTGTGTGCCTGAAATATTTCTACCTTTTACCTGATTTTACAAGAACCCTTCACTCACTTTTCCCTCTTGTGTATCGCATCCATCAGGTTACCAATCCAGGAAAGCCTCTGCAAACGCTTGGCTCAGCCTTTCTCAACATTATGTGGCCGTACGCGCTGTCAAATGAAAAGTGGCTCTTGTATCCCACTAGTTTGAAGTTTGAGGGCCATCCAGACACACACTGCACCCCAAAAGATGCACTAAATCCTTTGCAATTAGAGTGGAGTCCCTCTGTTGCCGATCCCCCACAGCCTGAGAATGCGGTAAGCTCAAAGAAGTTGATGGTCAAGTTTTTCCCCACAGGCAATGTCCTGACCTTGAGGCTATCAGTAAAAAGATCACACAAAGGCAAACTTTGATTACTTAACCCTCCTGTTGTCCTCGTATTTTAAATACACCTTGTGTCCTCTGGGTCAAAACAGCACGCCTTTATTAGACCCCCACTGTAAAGCATCTTAAGACCCAAGTGTTTGTCTAGTGTGCATTTTTTATTTCTTTAAAATCTGTAAGACCTAATAAGTATAAAAGCCAAACTTGGCCTTTGTACAGGAAGTTTGTTTGTAATGTTACTGGTTAGCTACTCGTTTTTCGTTAAAAGTGTCATTGTTCATGTCTACACTTTTTTTTGTCATTGAAATGGGTGGAAAGTTATAATATCACCAAAAGATGATGTAGTGAGTGTCTCTAAATGTGGCTAGTAGGTTAAAGTATTAAAAAGGAAGTTTCATGGGTCTGAGAGGCAGAAAAGCAATAGCCACAGGCGTCTCAAGAGGTTAATCAAACCTTTCACACCAAATCTATTTTGCTATTTTCCATTTACCACAAATTTTGTGAATACCTGAGTTCTTTCTTAACACATGACAGAAAGACTGCGCTTATTTAGGACTCATCTCATTTCTATGACACTACCAACTGTATTATTGCTTACTATATAGATGGTAAGCAATATTTGCATAGTATTTCTAAAGCCTGAAAAAGTAGAAATGTGCAAAAAGTCGTTTTGAGTGCATTTTTATTCATCCCAATGGGTCAGTTTCTTATTTTTGTTCTTTTATTGCAAGAGAACACTGTAAGAAAGTATGCAAAACATACAATTATGAACATGTGAACCAAACAACTTTACTCAGTCAAGTGTACAGCCTTTGCTTATATATGTCTTACACCTGCAACACATGGTTTGTTTTACAGTCCTTTTTTGGCAGGCAGGACTTTGTTACATTTTGATCATTAGAGCCTGTACGTTCCCATCATAGACTGTATAATAAATGGACATACAGGACAACAGGAGTAGTAAAGTGTTAAGTGGCTTTAAAATTAATGTCAAGTAGGAGACTTGGGTTTTATTTTGAAGGGAGAAGTCCAAACAGTGACTGTGATATTGTCTACTCCTTTGTTTCTGTAACACAGCACTGTCCACATAACGTTTAAATTAAGCATATTTCAGTTATTTTCAGAGTTGACCTAACCCTGCATGTATAAATGTGACTCTCTCACCAGGGTGGGCGAAGGCGGCGCTCCCACCCAGAAGAAGAAGGTAAAGTGATGACAAAAGGCAACGCAGGGCGAACCACCCCTGCTGTGGCAGCTTCAGAGAGACGCAAGTCGCTAAAATTGGTAAGGGGAAGAATGAGAGATCAGGAGAAGAGTGAGGACAGCCAAGCAGAGCAATGCCACACAGATAATGGGTCAAAACTCACTGAGTGCTGTGTCCTTTTTCTCTCTGTAGGATTGTCTATTGGGATCAGCCCGCTGCGTTGTGTTTCAGTGTCCGCTCCACAGCTTTTCGGGTCAGGCTACCCTCAAAATCCACGCCCGCCTGTGGAACAGCAGCTTCATAGAGGTACAAAAAAAAAAGACCAATCACCCTGCAATCATTACATCAGCAGCAATCTGATCGTTACTCAGACCATCTTAGCTGAGGTCCAGATGTCACAGCTGCTGCTGCTCGGACTCACACTGATCGTATGCAAGTCAGTGAATTAATAACTGCAGCAAGTGCAGCAGCAGAATGATTCATGATTCTGGAGACTTTGATGTTCAGGCAAACTGTGAATACAGCCGTCAGCTCTGACCACTGAATCGCCTGCAGCAAAAGGTTTTACATTCAGCTTGAGGTCCAGGAGGAACGAGAAATAAAACAGCTAACATGGGATTTATTTCTTCTTATGAGTATCCAACATGGTGATTTTGGGATCTGTTTGTATTCTTTTGACTGATTAAGGTTTATTAATGAATTTTTCAGTGTAAGTATTTCTTTTTATCTCTCACCGTTAAAAGTGGAGAGGCTGTGTAAAATGTTGGTAAAAAATAATTTGATGATATGCAAATCACAGGTGAGTAGTTTCTGAAGATCTTAAAGTGAAATGTTCCGACATTCTTGCCTGATGTGGGAACTCAGCCGCTCATCAGTTCAGTGTCTCTTTTGTTATATGTTCTATTTGATGATGCACCTATTGTTTTTATTGTAGGACAAACCATTTTGACACTTTGATTTTCCTGCAAAACTTCACTGTTGTATTATATGCAGAACACAGTTTGGGATTGTGTAGCTGAAAAATGCATTAGCTATATGTAACTGATACTGCTTCAAAACCATTGAAAAAGCCTTAGGCTTGTACATGATGGCCCAAAGGTTTCAGTGGATGTGAAGGCCTCACCCAAAGTCATGTTTCATTGGTTAAGTTTCAGGTAGAGTAGGTCTCAGAGCGTTTGTAAGATCACTGTCTAAACTGAAAAGCACAGCAGTTTTCTGAAGAGTTGTTATCAACTCATAAATATCAGGTGTTCATTCTTGTTTCTCTGTCTTTCAGGAGTTTTCATCAGCCAGTGCTCTGGAGCTGTTGGTCAGAGCCAACATCACTGTCAAGTCCAGCATAAAACACCTGATCCTTCGGGATGCATCTGCACAGGTTTGGCACTCCTTCTAGATCCATCCATCCATTTCCTTAACCATCTATCCTGTTCAGGGTTGTGGGTGGCTGGAGCCTATTCCAGCTGTCATTGGGCGAGAGACAGGGTACACCCTGGACTGGTCGCCAGCCAGTTGCAGGGCTGACATAGAGAAAAACAACTATCCACACACACACTCACACCTACGGGCAATTTAGGATAACCAATCAACCTAACGTGGGCATGTTTTTGGTCGGTGGAAGGTCTGTTCAAATTAAATCCTCCTCTTCTTTCTAGATCCCAGTGATGATCTATCCAGAGCCAGGTCTCACAGATCAGTACTGGATCCCATGGTGGATCATCCTCATAGCAGTTCTTGCAGGCATCGCGCTGCTGACTTTACTAGTTGGCATCCTGTGGAAGGTAACACACACACACACACACACACACACAAACACAGACACACACTCATGGTCATTCATTAAACCTTATACAACTCTCATGTTCTGTTTAACACCAGGTACAATAAATATCCTGTGTCATTTTAAGATTAGCTTCAAGGACTTTTAGTTTTATTGTACATCCCTTCCACGTCATTGGTCTTTATCATAGTCTTACAACTTTCCATGTTAGCTGGTAATTTCTGTCTGTCTATATAATATCTTTGTTCTGCTCTGTCCTGTAATCATCTTCTTCCTCCTGGCTCACTCTCATCTCTTCCTTCCTTTTTTGTTATGTTTGTCTTCTGTGTGGGATCTCTATTGTTTTGTCTCCTCTCAATTCAATCTCGGGTCTCTCCCATCCCTAAATCCCTCCTCTATTTCATTTTCCTGTTTCCATCCTCTTTCCTGTGGTGATGTGTGGCTCAGTGTGGGTTCTTCAAACGCAGTGAGCGGCGTCGACACTATGACACGGAGTATTACCGCGCCCATTTGGGGGTCCAACCCTCGGAGGCGGAGAAGCAGGCGTCAGAGCTATAATATAAAGAATATTTCACTCTGGCCTGCTCTCCCCTCCTCCTCCTCCTCCAAGTGGTAAACATGCTCACTGAATATGTTTTGTTCTTCTACCCGCTCTAGTGTGGCTGGTAGTGTTCATTGCATTGTGGAATATCAGCACGTTCTGGCACTCCTACTAATGAAAGCACAGAGATATTAAAGATGAGCTGTGAAATGATGGATAAAAAACATTTTTTAGACTCTTTGGTTTTGAGCTATCTCTTACATGAATCTCACTTTGGTTTTTTTTTAGTTTCCAGAGTCAAAGCTGATTTGTCTTTCTTAGCTATTGCTGCTATGCATGACAATCTTTGCACATCAGCAGTGGTAGTGCTGACAGATTTAAAACTTGAAAACCACTCAGACTTTCCTTTTCACTTGTTTTAGAAAGAAATGGACCGAAGGAGGCTTTTCATGTCAAGCAAACGGCTGTAAATATGCAACAGTGTCTCCCAGTTATTTTCAACCTTATGTAGACGAATAATGTTTTAGATGAAGAGTTAAAGAGGGCATTCTCAAAGCTTTCAATGTTACCCATTCTTCAAAAACTGATGCAGTGCCTGAATATGAAGCTATAGCTAAATGTTTCAGGCAAAAAGGCAGTACTTAACCTGCAGACATGGATATAACCATAAGAGAATTATTATTCATTGCGGGGTAGAGACGATAATTTCAATAATAAGTATAAATACGAAAAGAGTTGCACAGAATTTTGCTTTCAAACCACCCTTGTGACTACCCCAAAACAACCTTTACACGTGTCCCACTGTCCGCTCAGCTCTGTTCATGTATCATTGTTAGCCAAAACCCAATGTTGACGTATAAATACTTTAGAAATGGATCCTTTCATTTATTACCCTCTTTTTCTTTTAATCCATTTCAATTGAACACCATCCAGCCATCTCTCCTTCAGGGCTTTTAGCTGCCTGCTGTGCCGTGTGCTTTATACTTCTGCTGATTTTCAACACTTGTTCATTCTGGCACCACTCTATTGTCCTGTCATGCACTCCTCAATCCATTAACTCTTATTTTCCAGCATCTTGTGACCAAATAACTTTGTTGGGTGCCAGGATAAACTTGTCATTGAATGTTTTTAGCTTTTAATGTACTGTGTGGGATTTTTCTTGACTTTGGCAGTGTGTTCGATTGATGGTAGAAGAAACTAAAGAAAGATGCTGATTTATAAATGTAGAGCATGTGGATGTCACCTTAACTGCACAGGAACATCAGTTTAACCCTAATTGGCTTTTTCATTGCAGACATTGTTTAATGGAACAAATTAGACTTGAATCTATTGTTTTAGGCATGATTTTTGCAAGTCTCATTTCCTCAAAGACATGAAAATAAAAGCAGCAAAATAAAAGCTTCTTCTATGTCTCTTTCCTTCGGCAGTGTGGCTTCTTCCAGCGGGCCCATTACAAAGACAAATTGCCTCAGCACCACGCAGTGAAGATTCCTCGCGAGGACCGGCCACAGTTCCAGACTGAAAAGTCAGGAGTCATCCACAAAAAGAAATGGGCCACACACTGGAGCGACGGGACCTCGTAACTCTCTTTGAAGCAGTTACCGGCTTCATTCGAGTCACCATGTGTGGCAGTCATTCTGTCTTTGCATTGGGACTAACAGACTAAAAAAGTGCACCAAGACTGAGATCACGACACCCTGTGCACATTGTACTGTACCGGTACTGACAAACCGGCAGCCAGTTACTCTGAGATTGGATCTATACTCCTCCATACTGTTGCCTGCTTATGGCTGGCCTGAGGTTGTCTGTTTATACTTTGCATCAATAACAGTGTGTTTTACAGTAAATATTGAAGGCCAGCAACAATATTAGAATCAGATCAGCTGCTTGATATGTTTTACAGCCAGTAGAAGGAGCACTGGAGCTCTACTGTAGAAATAAGGAAGAAAATATCACGACTCAAAGACATGCATGAATGCACAAATGTGAAGAACTGAAAGACGAAAACAGACGCACTGGACTTGGTTAATGAAGAAGCCTCTGCCCTTTACAAAGACTACTTTCTGCCTTAACTACTGTAAAGCTGACAACTTCTAAGGGCAAGGAAAACTGAATTTTTTATGACTGGTTGAAATTTTCCTTTAGGTTAGCACTGAGAAACATCTGGAGATTTTCCATATGTAAGATACCGGTAGAGTAAAAACTGCAAAAAAGTGAATGTGTTACCTGTGGGCGTGGTGGTTGCTCTTAAAAAAAGCCATCAAGTTCACCCGATAGCTTTTTTATGTGTCCCTAAGAAAAAGAATGTCCTCTGGAGGAGAAACTTTAGATGTGTCTTTGTCTCTTTTAAAGTTTATTAACATGTTCACAGTTAATTTCCCTGAGTGAACTTGAATAATGAAATAAAAACCATGTTGCAGCCCATTTTAGCCATGGCTATAGCACTGTTGTTGCATGGAAACCAGAACATACTGTAAAAGCAAAGCAATACTCAAAAATCATCTGTCCATTCACAGTGTAAGGATTTACATTGTTGAAACAGACAATGGGTCTTTGCATCAATACCTGCGCTCACATGAACATTGGTTTTCTCTGTGTATAAAGGTGTAAAGTTTAAAGATTTGGTCTTTTAATAAAACACAAAATATATGTGAATGAATCTGACAAGTATAAATTAACTTTTCAAGCAATAACAACTTGAGTTGTTCTGTATCCAGTTGCATTAAGTTAACCTTCTTGTCACTTGGTCTAGGTGATGAACTTCAGTAACCACATGTTTCAGCGTTTTCAGCACTGATGTTTCACGCTGCATTCAAGTGCCTTGTGGTAAAAGTAGCAGATTGCTACTTTCAAAGAACAGAAGGCAATTTAAAAACCACAGCAGGCTGCTTTGAAGCATCTGTTGGACACCTGTGGACAAATACACATTATTTCACCCTTCAAGAGAGAAGAGATCTCTAAAAGTGCAGAATCTGTCATCCACACAGACTTCCTCTGGATGTATTTTTTGGAGGATGAAGTGGCTGTAAAGCATCGAGAGTCGGCTTGTTTTTTAAAGGTATTGCTGGACAATCTTGTATTAGCTGCATGAAGCTCCTGTTACTTTTCTGACGCCACCCCCTCGCCCTGTTTTCTTTTTTGTTTTTTTTTTCATGACTCAATGTTGTAATTTATTTTTTTGTTTGGCAGCACTGATTTAACATTGTAAATAAAATATGATGAAACTAAACAAGTCCTGTTAAGATGCATCATATTCTGCTGGATTTTTGTGATGAGGGGATTGTTGCAGTTTACACAGAAACCACCAGATAGCGCCAAAACTCAGAATGCTTATGGAGCAAATCCGGCTAGTTGACAGAAAATCACAGATTCATCAGAGTTAGTACTGATGTGCAGATTGCCATTTTAATTCCAAAGCAACATTAATTTCAAGATAATAAGAAGGCCATGAAAAAAAAACATATTTTTTTTCTTAATTGTAGTATTTATATGTTCATGATGTCATATTTAATGACAGTATCATGACTTGAATTTTTTTATCTAACAAAATATAAGCAATACACAAAAAAACAAAGGGATGAGGTGTCTTTAAAACAGTTTCTGTGTGTCTTAGAAGGATTAAGGTCTCATTTAGGTTGGATTTCATCATTTCAGACTGTGTGCTGTCCAGGTCCTCAGTCTGAGCCCGGGTTCATAAAACTCATACAGATGTGAGCTTTCATTACTCTGTTCATTTCATTTCCTGCTTTGAGTGCTCAGCTGACTTACACAATTCCCTTTAATTACACTTCAGCAGCTTCTCACAGCTAAACCAGCAGGAGGTTTGAGAGTGAGAGCTGAAATGAGTGATTCTCACACGAAAAATAAGAGATGGGATTTAATCATAGATGACCTCTGGAGCTGAGGACAAAGGGAATGAATATACGATAGACGCATAAGTTCTTGTACCATCTTGCCCCAGCTGAATCACTTCAGAAACCAAGATCCTTGGGGCAATAAAGCTTTAAGCAATTCGGCTTCTCTTTTCATATTCAAGTAAAAGCAGGGATGCAGCATCTAGCTTCTTAAAGTCGTGATACCAACAACACTTATGACATTGTCAAAAACAACATTACATCTGTCATTAAGTTGAAGGATGCTTTATGCATGTTTATGAATGTTGTCATTAAGTGACATTCAGTCAATTATGTCACCTTTAATACAAAGTTGACATTGTTTGGAGATGTCTTTGTAATAACAACCTAACATTTACAAAGACAACATAACCTCCCCCTGTCTGACAGAGCCAGGCGCCTGGTTTACCTCAGTGTAACGAAGCAGGACAAAACTCTACTAAATGTATATTAACTGATACTTGAGCTTAAAAAAATGTCAGAAAATTAGAAAAATTAAAATAAATAGTGGCAAATACAGCACAAAATTAACACCACCTTGTATTTATAGAATTGGAGAATTGTATTTCTGTTGTAAAATGTGGTGGATTAGGCTTTTTAGCTCATGATCTGATTAGTTAGAAACTAATTTCCCCCTGAGTCCCTCATATGTCATCCTGGTTGCTACGGCAGCTAAATTGCAACAGTTTGTGTGTATGTGCGTGGTTAAGCCGATTGTCACCCATTTAGGCGTTCCGATGAGACAAATCTACTGATGTCTCATCCGGTATTGGGGAAGTGACTAATCATTACACACACAAACACACACACACTCAAGTCAAAGAAAGACAAATTGAACACAAACAGCACTAATAAAGCCAGCAAATCAAGCTTTAAAATGTCTTTTGTTTGAAATGAGCAATTTAAAGGACGTAGACGTCGAGCAAATGATGGGTTGTTGTGTGACACTCTTCACAGTGGGGGAGGCTTCATCATTAAACCCTTTCATCAGCATGTCAAATAACAAACTATGAGGTGATGTTGTGGACTGACTTACGCTTTGGTGATTTCAGGAGAATTTAGAGTCACAGCATCACTACATCAAAGCAGAAAACAAATCTCCAATACAAAATGTTGAATCTTCTCCTATTTCACGCGTTTGTCTGTAGTCCAGGCTCACAATGGAGGATTGGGGCCACATTGATAAAAAAAAGTCACAGATTTATAAGAATAAATTTATTTTAATCTATATCTAGGCTATCTAGTAGCAGCAACTTGAACCAACATACTTAATGTAGAGTATTTTGTGAAGTTATACTTAAGTAAAGTTTTCACAAATTAGGAAATACTTCATCTTTTAGCACATCAGCATCACATCATCATAATTAACAGGATCATGAAAAGATACTGGAGGCTCTAAATTCACTTCTCAATTTTAGCATTGTAGCTTCATTTAAATCTATTCATGAATTCATTATCCCATTTTTAAGACTTTATTCTCCTAAATGTCTGACTTCATTCTAAAAAAATGTATGATATTATTCCTGTAAATCTACAACTTAATTCTCATAAATCTACCACTTATTCTCTGAAATTTATCACTTTATTAAATCAACTCTCAGGCATAGCACAGCCTAGTGGAAAGAAGCAGTACCTACCCTTACATACTAAGTCCAACCCACCCAAGATTGATCAGCTTTAAACAACATTGCTCTTGAAAACTATTTGGTTGATGCAACCTGTAGCTGTGACACAGTTTATGGCTCACACATTGACACATATGATTATAGAAAGGAAAGCAAAGCATTTTGACTGCACGGTTTCTGCTTCCTCCTCTAATGATGATTCAGTAGACTTAAACATTCTGTAAAGGGCAGCTCTACGCCACATGTAATGTGCTGCATTGTTTGGTCTGGAGCCAAGCTATTAAACTGTCAAAGCTGGCATCCCCTCAACCATTAGAAAACACTGTTTTTACAACATTTCTGACAGTCAGTAAAATCTATTTGCATCGTGCTACTGTAGATGTAAGGATTTTTGGTATATTATGCTAAAACTAAAGGTGTTGATGTATCACTAAGTCATTCTTCTGTTTCTACCTCTCACATTCACATTGTTCATAACTCGAGCTGTCCCCACTAATGGGCACATGATTAAGTGGGTATTGAGTGTTCTCTCATATTGTCTCTCTGTTCATGCTGCGCGGACTACCGGACAACAGGGAATGGCATATCCGAGTCCATTTGTAGGGATTTATCTGTTTAATAACTGGGAGAGCTGTGTTGTGCTACCCTAAGGGCCACATTATAACGCACTCTGGCGCTCAGTCATCACTAATGCCCTGATCCTGCTAAATGGCCCTGGTTAAGTCTCATATTAGTTGTTTGTACTTCCTCCACTCTGTCCCTTGTTCCTCTTTGCACAGTCGCATCTTCTCCAGCTCTCCCTAAGGACAGTAACCATGAGGTGTATATAAGTCGCTGTGAGGATGTTCCTGTCACTTATCCAGGACCTACACACCATCCCTGAGCAGGACCGGTCTAACCTCTGTTCTCCAGGAGTCTTTGAAGGTTACAAGTGTGCACGGACATCTGAAGTCTTCCTCTGCTTTTGGCATCATCAGCATTCATCTGACCTCTTCTTCAGTTCGTGACCATGGACACAGCTGCGGTGGCGACTCTTCTGGCTCTGATTCTGGCACTGACTGGAGTCAGTCAGGCTCTTCACATCCAGGGCAGCCTGGACAAAAACGATGTTGTGCCAGGTTCAGAGGAGAGGATGGTCGACCACTTTCTGGGGCTGGTGAGATAAAAATCAATCGCTCATTTTAACTCAAAACTATCATTTTCAAATATCTCATGAATATATATCTTTACTCTTTTATACACCCGATGCTGTGGCAAAATGAAGTCTTTTAACAAAGTACTGAATGACACAAATAATGATGAAATCTGTGACATCTTTGTGAAACAAAAAGATATTTAATTGCAGGCCAGACCTGTCACATTGAATATGGATTTATGGAGTATCAAACAAAACCATGAGGCTATCAAAGCTAAATTTCTGAAGCAAGTCGGTTAATTGTTTTGAACTGTGCAATCATAAAAATAATTGATGAGAAATTAAAACATTAATCAAAATTGAGTATGATAAAAGAGCTTTATCATATCTTCGCTCCTATATTGATTTATGGCTGTTTCAAGAAATTGTATGACTAAAACCTTACATTTTTCCTACCTCAAAATTCCTGCTACATACAGTCTGCCAAAAAAGAATTGGCATCTCACAATAAAAACCAAACTCTCAGGTGCTTGTGGTTCTATGTTAAAATAAACCGTCCGTCTCCAGGCAGGATCTCAATTCCCTGTAAGCCATCAAATCACGCTGTGTGAATCATTCTGCACACTATCACGAGTCTTGCCAACGCTACCAGAGAAGTCTGGCGCCCCTTGTTAGGAGATATGTAAATGATATTTGAGCCCTTTTATCAAGAGAGACAAGCTAAAACAGAGAACCAATTGAGATCCCGGAGAGACTCCTTCTTCATGTAACAGTGTGAAATACACTATAATATATTCAGGGGTCAACAGACAGGGGAGGATGGAGGAAGAGGACCTCAAATACGAGGTTTTCTCATTACGGTGTGTTGACGGTCATATCTGGGATTATCTGGTATGAAGATTAGGTAGATGGATATTTGGGTGGGGCTGTTCCAGATTTTTTTTGCCTTTGTACACTGATATCTACAACCCAAATGTTCCTTTCCACAGCAGGGCTGACTGGTTGTAGCTGCAACCTCCTGGGTTTGTGATGCAATCCAAAATTGGATGCAGTTAGAGCCCTTGATGTTCCCTCTTTCATAGCAAACACCAGAAAATAAGCTTTGTGATAGCAGGCTTTGCATTTGCTTGTGTGTGGTGTTTTGCTCCAGGAAGGTGAAAACGTAGATAACAGCATTGATGATCACCTGCTGACCGCTGTGCTGAGGGCTCTGCTGCTCGGATCTCAGAGGGAAACCAGGAACTCTGTCCTACATCAGCCTCAGAGGTCAGTGCTGCTATGCACTCTCTTTTTTAGCACACAAACAGTACACAGGAAACAGAATAAAACAAGTAAAGAAAGTTATCATTCTGCCAAAAAAAAAACAGATTTTGAAGCTCCTGTGAGATGTTTGCAGTCGGTTATAAAACAGACTGAAACTGATACTGATGCCTTTTATTTGGCAGTGAATATCCACTGCATTGGAGTAGATGTCAAATGAATACAGATTCAGCAAAAATATTTAAATTTTTACAGCAAAAATCCAAAATGAGTGTCACACTTAGGGATGGGTGCAGAATTCGATACTTTAAACCACAATTAGCTGCTGATACCAACTGACCAAATTCTGTCAGTAGTGCCAAGTACAAATTCTCATAAAATCAAACAGTACAATGTTTAAGTGCCTTAACGCATCCTTGTGACTGAGGGAGATTGATTGTGACTGATTTCCAGGTCCTGGGCATTGGTACCATATTGGTTCAAATGTGAAAGGCACCCAAATTTTAACAACAGAAAAAGTATTTAGAATTTTTAAGCGCTAAAAGCAGGAATTTGATTTTTTTTTTTTTACTTTAAGTCATGGTTATTAGCTTTAACAATTTAAAAACAAGCATTTATAGCCCTTTCACCCATTTGTAACTACTATGCTAGCTTAATTGACTTAGTCTCCAGTTTCAGAAAATTACGTACTTGAGGTTGTAATTACATTTTGGAGCCAGCTGTCTCTCTTATGGCAAAGATAAGATCATGTTATGCACTAAAATGGCAGCCTTAGCCTAAAACTGTGGCCTCTGTCACCTTTAACCTACCTCCTCTGTTGCAGTCCCATCTTCTCTGATCAATGTGAATAATAAGCCAAATAACAGACTGCAGGTTGTAGCTAGAGTAGTTGGTTCTGCTTGATAATCCATTAAAAGTGTAAAAAGCTTTTCACTGAGCGATACGTTACTCTGTGTAACATCAGTTCCTATATACGTCTTTTCTCTCACAGATTTGGTCGCGGCTCCAGAGGACAGGTAATGTCAGAGGATCAGGTTCAGTCCCGTGACTGGGAGGCAGCTCCTGGTCAGATCTGGAGTATGGCTGTGCCCCAGAGATTTGGCAAGAAGTAAACTGGCAAGATGACACCCGCACATTGACGTGAGGGAATGAGGGTTGAGCAGCAAGCAACTGAGGCAGGAAAATAATTTGTATGAATAAATTTGAATTTTAGAAGCATGTTTAAGCCCATCAAGCCTTACTTGACGCCCTGAAGTTGACTTAAAATGACAGGAGTTGCAATTTTCTGTGTTTCCTTTTTCTTCTGATACCCAACACTGAAAGCATGCCAACGAGTGCCTATTAAGGTTTTCTAAGCCTGGTCTGTGATGTTATTTAGAAACAAGAGTGTTTGCTGTAAAGTAATTGTTATATTTTTTGTTTCCTTCTGTTCTCTGGTTGAATAAATGAGCTCTTAAGCCAGAAAAAGAATGTGAATGTCTTTCTTTAACTGTGAAGAACCATCAGTATTACAGTATCCTAATCATGGGGGATTCAGGTGGTGTTTTCGTATTCATCATTCAAACAGAAATGGAAAATATCAAAAGTCTACTCCAAGATTTTATTTGAGGTTTGAGGTCTCCATTGGACAACAATAAACTCATGACATCCATGAATACTTATTTTGATAAACAGATTGGGGCTTTGTCAGTACATGTGTTTGTATGTATGAGCTACACCTCCAGACTGATTATCTTGATTTATGTTGTAAGAATAAAACATGAAATGTTTCATAATTTGAACTCTAATTAGAAAGAAAATGTCTCAAGCATGGACATCATTTGGAGCCCATATAAGCACATAATTACCCCCTCCATTCTTCCACTCCATTACATCTGCTTTAACAGGCTAACTCGATGAAAGGAATGTAAATTTAGTTTTAATGCACCAAAAGGCACAATGTGGAGCACAGGCTGAATTAAAGACACCAAACTACACTAGATATGTGGTTGAGTCACTAATTCAGATTGACCCTACGTGGATGTAAAATGTTATATAACACAGTGTTGATGTGTTGAATGTAAAATGATGCACAGTGTTTCTCTGCAGACCGGAGGAGGCTGTTTGGTTCTGTGTGTGTGGTGAATTTACAGGCCACCTGGGGAAGCAGCGTGCAATAAGCCTCAGCGCTAATTAAAACACAGCAACATGCAATTACTCTACACTTTCACGGTTTCCGCAGCCAATTACCAGGAAGGAGGACACGTCAATCTCTCTTACGGGAGAGTCTTTTAATAGCCTGACCCAACATTCCTCTGTATGAGCCCAGAAGACAAACCGCAGGAAAACCGGAGCTAATTGAAAACTATTGACAAATGACCCCTCCATTTTCTTGAGTTTGTTTCTCTAAAAATAAGCCCTCTTAAATTAACTTTCCCAAGCACTTCATTATAATTGTGCTTACCTTTAGAGGGCATATTCAAAGTTTAAGCACGCTGCTGATAATGACATTTTCTGTTTCTGTTTCTGTTAAACTCGCTTTCTCAGGGCAGGACATGAAAATGGATATAAACAATATGACAACCAACCTATCCAGAAATAAGCCAGACAGCAGGCTAGGTACACAGTGTTAGAGACAATTACTAATGCACTAATGTGTGTTTGTTCATATCCTCATATTTTTTTAAACTCTGATATCCACTAGCTTCCCGTAAAACTTAATGCAACATGGTAGTAAAGCATCCACAACTTGGAAAAAACATGGGCATAGTCTCAGTGATGATATGACTGATTGATGTTCACCATGTTGAAAATACTGACTCAACCTGACTTTTAGTCAACTAAGAACCAGGCAACAAGCCTCCTGGCTAACTGGTGACATCCACTTGTCAGTCAACTCAGTGCTGCCGTAATGCATACTTGGGTATAGTTTTTGGTCTTAATTTCTTTATTAGAATGATATACTGAAGCTATATTTGATCACTTGTTACAGAAACTCAAGTTCTGTTTCATTAAAACACAATATAGTAAAATCTGTTCAGATCTGACTGCATAAAAATATGGGCGGCACAGCAGCTCTCCCAGAGCGAAGCCAAAGTATTAAGGGCTGATTCTAGTGGCTGACCGCAGTGCAGTCAATAAAGCCTGACTTCTCCATTGATACAGACAGAATGTTGGTTAAATTAGAAAATGAAATACATGTCACACTTTCTAAAACATGGAGCAACACTCCGTTTACTGTACACGGTCATTGGGATTAATTTGCTGTTGTCTTCAGTCTCAAGTGGACACACAAAGAACTGCAATTTTTTCTATTTTTATTATTTTAAATTTGTGTCATATTTCTACTCTAACTGACCCTTAGTTTGATCAGGTCATTGATGGCTAGTGTTTATCCACCACGTTTGTACATCTAGCCTGAGGCCCCAGGGGCAAACATTGAGAATGTTACAGCTTTACACACAGGGATATTTGTGTTTCTACAGGTCATTTTTGCAGTTTTGAAGACCAAAAAAACGTAAGATACTTGCATACATCATGCAATTCCAAAAACAACCACCAGAAAATGCAGAAACAAAGCCTAGACTTACAGTAATTCATAAACTCTCTGCCACATTGAGGTAACTCAGTCATCCTTTCAGAGAGGAAAATGAAAGTGTTTGCTAAAGCTAATCAGAGAGGATTTCTGTGGGAACATGGAGTTCAGGAATTCATGAAGAGGCACCCTCTCTTCTACATGTTACATTATAATGTGGTCAACATTCACACTGCATTTTCCCCCTTTTCTGTAAAATCTATTGTACTCTAACAACATACACACATGCAGAAATCAATGTTTAGAAGTGTATTTACACACTTTTGCCACAAGATGGAGTGTGCTGCTGAGCGAGCCCCTCTGTTTCAGGTAAGTGATACAGCTTTGTTTTTGTTTGATACAAGGCTGTGCAGAAGCATGCTCTCAACAAGGTGCATTTTCCGTTGCTGTATATTTGCAGGTAAGTAGACATAAATAAATATAATGGCTCTATGAAAGTAGAAGCAGTGTGTGACTTGCAGAACAGGAGTGTTGGCCGTTTATTCTTGATGGTACATTTGTAGAGAAGTTGATTAGATATTAGCTATCTTACTTTTGCAACAAAGCTAACCTCTGTCAGAGATTGCACCTAAGAGAAAGTACATAAGAGTATTTTATGTCCAAAACTCCCACTGAATTACTAAGAAGTGCAGTTATGTTGATTTAGAGCCACAGTGGTGCTCTTTTATGCTTCATACAGGTTATGTGTTCATTTTTGTCTTGAAAATAGCCACTATTTGAAAAGAAAAGACTCATCTTGCACATTGTAGTTTGTACTGCAACACAAGGCTGTGCAGAAGCGTGCTCTCAACAATGTGCATTATCTGTTCACATAAATTTGCAGCCTTCAAACCCAGCAATCTATATAAACATAAAGAGTCACACCGAGAGTCTTCCTTGCAACAATTCCTTTCCTGAAAATCAAAGTGTGCACTCAAAACAGCCCAATGAAATGTGCAGCAACGAGGGTAACAATGATGACAAATAAGAAATCACACAAGAGGAAAAAAGAAATACGTTGAGACCAAGACATAAGTCAAAGGCAGAGAGGAGGGCGTGGGTGCTGCACAGCTGCAGCCTCTGATCCACACAGCTGAGTTTAAGAAATACTCAACTCATCTGAATTTCATGAGCCTGCAGGAGTGCTCTGAGAGCAGCAATTATAACAGACACACAGCGACAGGGAGGGATAACACAGGCAGATGTGAAGAGTCACAAAAAATAAAGAAAGAGATCTTATTACATTTTATCTTAGATATACCTGTATCAATCTGTTTCCTGCTGACCTGTCCTTGACCCCTCGTCCCTTTCCTCCCTCATAGTCCTCATCTTGGAGTGCAGCCATCCTGAGCAATGTAGAGGGACGTTTCTGCCATTAGTGGCCATGACCATGACACAGCACAATCCGTCACACACATCAGGCTTTGATAGCATCAGCGTGAGTGAAGCAACTCATTTAGAAAAAAGCAACGCCTCAGTGAAGGGTAAACTGCAGGAGTGTGCTGTCCTGCAGATCCTTTCTGTCTCTGCTACTCTTCCTTCTTCTAATGCATGTTTGCTGTTATTATGTCATAATTATGACACTTAAGACTTTGTGGGCATGAGGTCTGATTATCGATCTGTGGTTATGTGGAGGGACTGGCTGAGATGACAAGCAGCTCAGTCCAGATAAAATGTCAAGCTATTTGCACGACCACAGGAATCCTGACGGTGTAATTATGACCTCTTACTTGTCTGCTTCTCTTCCTCAATGAGTCGCAACAGTGGCGATAATGGGTTTTTATCTGTTCAGGAAAATATACTTCTTTTGAAACTCAAATGTCAAAGTTTGGCCAGTAAACAAGAACTTTGGAACAGGATATGATGGGTTTTGATTACTGCTGGTAAAACTTGCATTCACTGAGCACAACACATTCCCATTTGACAGAAATTTTCATCTCTCTGTTTTTTTTTTCTGCCAAAGTGGACAAAGCTGTGCCTCTTATTTCCTTGCCAATGGTTCCCTGTGAATGCAGGTGCAAGATTTGATAACAAAAACATTTGTCCTGCTTTCATTTGTTGACAAAACAGACTGCTCACTGTGTAACTTTGCAGATTAAAACAGAGTCTTTCAGTCTGCATATGGCTTTGTTGCAATCTGTATCTGTAAATTGAGCCAAGCATTATTTCAGGCAGATCGGAAAAGTCAAGCTCGGCTGACAGAACATCAGTCGCTTAGCCACCCAACTGGCTTTTCCATTTATTTATCTATTCAAACTGCTTCTGTCATTGCTTTTCCCCTTGCAAACTCACCCTGTGTCATACCATATGTGTTGTCACTCATGCCTACTGTTTTTCGTTCCCTGAGAACTTTGCTGCTGCTCTCCCTGCCTTGGCTTGTCATGTTTGTACATACAAGAAAATGAGGGGTTACTCAAACCTTGTAGGCGAGCATCCTAGGTAGACAAGCGGAAAGGCAGGGAGCTGTCAGCACAAAGCCATGCTGCCAAATACAGCTTATCATTGCAAATTATTAAAGTATTCCTGACTGAATTGAGGTTAAGTGGCTCTAGGGAAATGTTGAGACCATGTTTTTTTTTTGCTGTTGATCTGTTTTGCTTACATTTACTATACTGGCATCAGCATAAAATGTTGTGCTCCTTACAATAGAAAGAAACATGCATATTGAGCAGAAACAATATTATGGGCCTTTAAGGGAGCAACAAGAGGTTCACTTGAAAGCAAATAACTGAGCAGAACCTCGTATTATGCAGCAAGCTGTCACCCATTGTGAGAGATAATTAGCAGGGTAAATTAATGCATGTATGTGGGTGGTTTGGTTTGATGATGCCAAGTAGCATTTAAGCTTGTTGGTGGCTTTTTTTACTGTCTTGCCTGCAACGGTAGAAAAACCAAAAATGACAATTTTGTTTCTCAAAATTAAGCATGATAAACATCAGAAATACCAAAGGAAACTATTAGCAGAGACATTCAAACATGAAATAAGTAAACACCAAGAAGGATGTCCTGTAGTAAACAAGACCTTTAACAGTCAGTTGGAGACTGAATTCATGACTGTGGGCTTTTTCTTTGAAGCTGCTCAACCAGAGACACAGACGTTATGCTTGCCTTGAGAGAAAACAGAATGTATAAATTCACTGGCGCATCGTTTTTCAGACTGTGCAAACATCAGAGGTTGAAAAGGATAATAAACAGCCAGCTGCAAAGAGCATTTAGACGCTTATCGATAAATGTCTGAGCTTTGCTGAAAGACAACGTGTGAAAACTGCAACAAAGCTCTGAAAAAAATATTTTTCCAACAGGCTAGGGTAAATGTGGCAGCATGGTAGTCAAGTTAAAAAGGATTCTGATGTTGCTTTTTATTTATTTATACATGAATATGGGGCAAGGGAGCTCTTCAGGTCAGATGGCAGGGGGAAATTGTCTCCTTTAGAAGCTTACAGTGGACATTTTCTGCCTTGTCCAGTTTATTAGAAGAGTAATGGATGAAAACTGCATCTAGTTCAGGGACTGTGCCATATGGTCACAGTGTCTTGGTTCAACTCCAGCTGGGGACCTTTGTTGTTCCCCTCCCCTTGCTTTTTTTCCCTCTTATGCCCTGTCTGTTCATTCATTCAAAGTAACAGTCATCTAAATGGGACTGTCATCATGGCAGTACAATTTACAATTCCTTTTGCTTTTCAGGAATACAAGTTGTTTTGTTAGCTCACAAAACTGTGTGAATGCAAGATAAATGTTGTTTCTTTTCCCCAAAAATGTGCTGCAAATCTGGACGACACATCTGTTATCAAGCTTGTGATGGGTGTCAGGTATCAAGGCCCAGCAGACGTGTGATGTAGGGACACTCAGTTTGAGAGTCGATCAATAAAGACTGTGCTGGCCAGGCGGCGGTGAGGAACACAGGATGAACAAAGCTCTGGGCCCCATTGTTTAAAATATCTAATCTGAATAAACACAAAACAGATTTGGAGATTAACTTTTTGCCCTCTAAGATAAGGTGAGCCAGTGTACTTTTGTCTGGGTTTGCAAAGAAAAAACAAATAGGATCAGTCTTATCTGGGCGTGGAGTTTAACAGATAACCAAAACCCAATTCCTTTTGACAAAGTCTACATAAAATTACACTCTGTGCTTCAGGATCTGGATTTTTCAGTGGAGGAAGCACTCTGGTCTTCAACACTCAATCGAAGTGTTTGTAGTTTGCAAAGTAATGACCAGCCGTGCAGCAGCAGGCTTTCGTGTTTGCAGGAAAAACTGTCAGTATGCTGAACTAAACTAGGCATAACATCCACCCAACATCCGAGCTTTTATGAGGGGCTATCTTTTCTCCTTACTTGGAAACACATCTAATAAAGATTTTTTTCTGTCTACACATCATTATAATGGCATTCTCAATTTTGCATACTTAAGACCTGAATGTCAAAAAGTAGTTATACCCCTTTAGTTTGTTAGAGAGAGGCCTCTACTACTTACTTTGAAGTGAGACCTACCTGAAACAGGTGAATGATGGCTCTATACTCAGGGAAGTGAAAATGCAAAAAAGGGAAATGTTGAATGTTAAACACGAAATTCATAGGTAATCAAACACTCTGGCATCTCTTATCAGAGGCGTAGATCATTAAGTGCTGTCAGACGACAGGCAATGATTGCCGATGGGTTTCAAGTTTGCCAAATCAACATACTTTCTCCACAGGGGGCGCCAAAACCTATACAATCATTAGGATCCTGAGAACTCATTCTTACATTAAATCAGTTTAACACGACAATACAACAGATTATGTGCAAAAGATATCTGGAGCTGTATTGTTCTTACATGTGTTGTATCTGTTGAGAAATTAAAGTTTTGGGCTATTTTTTCACTGAAATCAAGATCCCTGCTTGGATAAGAATAATACAGATTTTTGTTTTTACCAAAGGCAGTAATCTAGTCAGACTTTAAGATCTGCTCTTTTGAATGAGTTTTTGTTAAGCTTTCATTCAATCTTGAGTTTGAGCTCCAAGAATGTCTTTTCTTTCTGTTTAATTTTCTATTAGTTCTGAAAAAAAACCATTGAAAAATCATCACCTGGTCCAGTTAAAACTCCAGGGAACCCAAACCCTATGGAAAAACATTTGAGCATGTTTGTTTTTCTCGTGGAAGAAATTGTCATAATTGTTTTAAATATTTTCAGGGGGAAAGTCGTGAGAAAGTCAGTGAGTGCATATGACTCACTCTGTGAGCACTTATACTTCAGCACGTGTGGGCAGGTGATTTTAAAAATACTTTTTTCAAAAAGCAGAGGCTGGTTTGTGCATCTTTCCTACGCATCCAACAAACAGGGAGACGGGGAGAGAGAGAGAGAGAGAGAGGGAGAAAGAGAGAGTCTTTGTCATTCTCTCTCTCCCATCTGTGCAGGGGCTGCAGCAGAACAGCCCTGATCTCAGACGTCCAATACAGACAGAGAGGAACGCGAAGGGAGGGCGGGTCTTACGTGAAGGGGAGTCGGGCATATCCAATGGGAGTGAAGGAGAGGTGTTTCTCGCCCAGAATGCCCTTGTCTGAGTGCTGAGAGCCGGGAGAGACAGAAAGGAAAAGGAGTGAAGCTGGAGCGGAGTCACCAGCAGGTGCTGAGAAGAAAAAAAAAAGAGTTGAAAAGGAGAAAAGGGACCAAAATATATATATAATCAGGGAAAAGTATTTTTAAAGATAGAGGAAATAATCAGACAGGAACTATAATTCATTCTCAGTTTTTCCGAAATTGGAGCACACTTCTCTTCTCTCTTAGTCTCCTTTTCTCATTCGAATTCTCCTTCCGTGGATCATTTCTTCCTCCTCCTCCTCTTCATCCTGTTTGACAGACAGAATCACTATGGAAACCGGGAGCCCCAGGAAGATACAGTTCACTGTTCCTTTGCTGGACACCCACCTGGACCCTGAGGCAGCTGAACAGGTGAGGAGGAGGGACAGGACATGGTTTGTGTGATTTCAGACTTTTAAAGGTTTCTGTTCACATCATTTCAAAGAAAAATTTAGAGTGAGTCATGGTTAATTTTTGTCACTTTTGGGAGAAGTCAAAGAATAAACATGGCAAAAATGTATCTGGTAATTGAAACAAGCAGATGCAAATGTAGCAGAGCAACAGAATTGCAGTGAAAAGCACAGACACTGTCCTGAGTCCACAGTTAAAAGATTTCAGTCCAGCCACAAATTGCCTCGTTTAAATAAAGCACGCTTTTTGTGACTTATTACTCCCCTGCACACAATTAGCAAGCTGTGTCTCTTCGATGGAGCGATAAAGTGATTGTGATTAATTTAAGATTGATTTTTCCTCCTCCTCCTCTCTCAGCGCAGCAGCATCTCAGAGCCTAAGCAGTGTTAAAAAGGGGTGTTGCAGTATGAGGATGAGTCTCCAGAGGTTTGCAGATGTTTTGGTTTCGGTGACTGGCTGCAGGCTCCATTCAGCAGAGAAATACTGACAAAAGTTTAAACTGCTGTCAACAGTGTGATTACATATCGCAAGATTAAAACAAGGATGTCATGGTTTAAAGCAAATCATCACAAGAAGAAATAAGGCAAGAAAACAGCCTTAGAGTAACAGTATTAGCAGCTGAGTAAATGTGGGCGACATGCTCTCCCTGAAAGTGAAGCCAAATTATTATATCTCATCTGCCCTAAATTAAACTTTAAAATCAAAATACACTGCCAAAATGTATCTCATCTGTTGTTTCACTAAAATCAATGTCTATCATAAGACTCAGTGATGTACAAATATTCATTCAACTTGATAATTGACAGTTCTGTCGACAGGTGCAGCTCATTGCTTTGGAGTTGTGTATTTAGTCTGAATATTTATATTCCCTAATCGCCACCTCTATAAAAACTCAGCTTGATGAGTTATATATTTGCTCGTTAAGGTCATATATTCTTTTTAAGCTGTTATAAAGCTGCCTACAATTAGATGGGCCTGTGACCGCAGTTAAAGGTTCATGCCTTCATGTTGTGATTCTTTATTACCTGATTATAAACAAGCAGAGTTGAAATCTCATGTACCTCACTGTTTGGCAGTATTTTGATCCATAAAATTGGGACAAAGTTGTCTGTGGGCTGTGTCTAAGTATTTTTAATTTTATCTACTCAACGGAAGCAATATGTACCTCACACAGGCAGGTGAACGTTAACCTATGTGGAGAATCAGAGGCTAATAGGTGGTTACACTAACATTACCAATCAGCCTCTTAATTTGACTATTTTTTTAACCAGCTGAGACCCTGTGTTTGATAATGTGAACAAAATCTGTTGAGTTTGACCGTTTTATGGATGTTTTCTATCCTTAGGACATGTGAGTTAGTTGAAATTGAATTCCTATTTAAGTGACTGGGCTTAACTACTTTCACCCCTAGGAGAAGCTACAGACCACATAGTGCAAACAAAATTATTATTTAACTTTATGCAACTCCAAGTGTCTACTTCAGATTTGTGAAATGAGTTGGTAGCATTGAGACAAGATCTTGAATTGAGCAAAAATCTTGAAGTTTCATTGGCAAATGTCTGATTTTGTTAGTGGGAGCGGTGGTACACTGCTGTGAAAGTTGAGCCCTACTGCACAGAGTTTGGCTCCAAATGTGAAAGATGTCAACCTCTGTTGCAGTAGGTATTTTGGTATCACTTCTGAACAACAGGAGGAGCTACAGATCTGTCGTCCATCTCTATACACAGTCAATGATTTCACATTACTGAAAGCTCCAAGATCAAAGAGCTGAGTGGTCGGAGAAACTGCAGTGGGTGCATTCAAGTGTCTCCAGAGAATTTAGTGAAAAGACATGTCCCATTTTCCCATTTTTATAAATATAACATTAACAGGATGGGTCATTTATAACTGATGAGCTTACAGTTAAACTGGCATAGATTTATGAGTCTGGCTACACCCCTTTATGTCTCTCTTCTTTTCCTCCTGCTGTGACTGTGAGACTGAGAGAGGAAAAAGATGTTTTGCAGAGTTGTTGTCGCTTCTTTTAGGTAGTTTAACCTTGTGGGGACAGTTTATCATGGGCTGAGTCAGATATAACTTTGTGAGGCTCAAAGATGCAGGGAGCTGAATTTGAATTGTATGCAGTGGAGGAATGCACTGATAAACCAAAATACAACTTTGAAGGTATTAAATCCTTTGGGGACACTTTATATCCTACTTTCAATATCAGGAGGAAACATGCTTCTTACTTTACTCTGGTTTCTTTTAGAAGTATGAAACAACTCCAAAATATGGCAGCTGTGACGTGTAAATTACTGAATGTGCTAACTTTGATAAATTACATCACTGTACTTGGAGCAGCAGAAAGAACTATTCTCTATTCTATGACTCTGTCAGCAATGACGCAAATAAATGACATCAAATAACCATTAAAAGCCGCAGTTTAATGCTCACTATTGAGTAAACTATTGAGTGCACAGTAAATTATACAGGGAGCACTGAATGAGGCAGTAATTTTAACAACAGACTGTTTGCCTTCATTCGCCTCCTTAATCAGAGCTGTTGATGCAAACCCAAGTTTTGCTTCTGCAGCTATTTTACATCATAATAAATGATGAAACTGGCATAAAGTGTCCCTGGCGTAGTGGAAAAAAAATGTTTCACATAGTCATTATTAAAGCTGTATGAGTTTGTTTGTCAGATTGCACACACACACATGCACCTTTCCCCCTCTGACATTAGCTTTTTAATGAGCATTTTCTGTCCTCAGACATCCACAACCTTTACAAATTACACTGCTGTTTCTAAGGTAACCACAGATATGGCTAAATCAATTTAGGGACTGAAATCTTCCAAAGATCACAACTTTAATGAAAGTGCCAGCAGATGGACATAAAGGCTGAATGGTGTGATTATCCAGGCCTGAAACTTATTAGTTTGTGCTGCAGTAGAACTAATTATGAAGCTGTTTGAGCTGAGAAACATTACATGTGTAATTGGGGATGTGATATTTCAAAGCACTGTGTCTGTAAATTAATGCCAGGGGTATCGTAAATTTGAAGGGTTTTATTGGTCGGTAAGTTTGAGGATCGACTCTACCATGTTGTATTTTAGAGAACAGACTGTTCATCCAAACATAGGCGCTGGAGTCTTAAGTGTACTCAAATTTTTCTGCGTAAACTCAAAGCAGTAACGAGAGCAATTGTGGCCATTGAAGTTACTTAATAAATAGGCATACAAACTAACAACTAGGACAGAAACCCTGTTTGTGAATTTTTGAATTACATATTATTTTCTAGTTTGACCCATGTTCATTCTGCTTTAATTAGGCAAGGGAGATCTTCAGAGCTTAAACTGTACCCAGCCACTAGGGGGAGCTCTAAATGTTCTATCTTCACTCAGGACAGATATCTTTCTGTTCATCATCTATACAATCCAAGGTCTTATCTTAAGGACACTGATTTTATTACATTAAGACAATAACTCAAGACTTCTGTTGACCCTCTGCTTTGTTTAATTTTTCATTTCTCCCATAAAAAAAACCTCAAAAAAAGCAAAAAACAAAAGCTTGTCAAATGACTTTCGAGACCATTTAAAACACATTTTGTAGTAATTCTGTTTGAAGGACACCAGTTCTGCCTGCTGGCTTTTACCTACTCTATATCAGGGGTCCTCAGACCTCCTTTAAGCTTAATACAAGCAGAATTCAGTCCATGTTTTCTGTGAAGACTCAAGAGAGTGTTCAGCCTTCAGAATCAATAAGCATGGCTGAAACTCCGCTGATTACCTCTGAGACCTCCCACTTTAGGACACGTTTTCCATTTGTTGGAAGGTCAATTTGTGTGACCACTGAGCCTGCACGGTGTGCTGTTTTTTAACCAAGTGATTGTTTACAGTGAGAGAAATGAGAGAGGAAACTATCATGTTTTAACGGTAATACTGCTAAGCTAACTAAACCATCTTTTCATTCATTTTTTCAAGAATGAACATGAACATGATTGAAAGTTTTTTTAAACAGAGACACAGAAGTGTTCAGGCAGTGGCAAAGGATCTGTATCCAATGTATGAGGCATTTGAGGCAGTATGACTTCTTGCTGGCTTTTCAAGAGTGTTTTAAAGATTTATTTGGGATTGAAAGTGAGAGAGAAAGATGACAAGGACAGAAAATCCAGCCACAGTGAGACAGTCATATAGAACCAGAAAAATGAAAAAAGAAAGAATAGGTCAGAATAAAAGATAAGTGGTAACAAGGGTATGAGCTCATCTTTGTGTTTGCAAGCACTCTTATGAATGTATCACCAGGGGGGCTTTATCCATGGTTCAGTAATCCCTGCAACCTGACACCTCCCAGGGAAGTGAATCAGCCTCCGTGGAGAACTGCCCGTCAGTCAGAACAGCCTCCCTGAGGTCTGACCCCCACAACAACAACAGCAACAGAACACACGCTTATCCTCACACAGACACAGTGTGTGCCACCCTTATCATAACCTCGCATTAGTGCTCACTGTGAACCTAACAACACAAACAGACTGAGGCTGAGACCTCATGGTGTCAGTGGACAACATCAAAGATGGTAGTTTCCAGATTCCTTTCTTGTTTCTGCTATTATTCACAAATGGCTCTCCTTACTAGCGTTTTGTTAGCTTTTACTGCACATTTGTTTGGCTGAATAGTCTCACTACTCCTGATGTACACTTATTTGCTTTCCTGCATGATTGTCTTGAATATTCAGGGTGATAGCTCCCATGTTTCCAGTGAACATGGAGCAAAGAGACAATATGTATAGCATCTTAGCCTAGCAAAAAGACAAAGAAACAGCTGGTTTGGTTCTGTCCTAAGATTAGAAAAAGAAGTTTCCCAAACAGCACTCTGAAACACCTTTTCTTACACACACACAAAAGAGATTATGGTGCTGTTAGTTTTTTGTTTGTGTTTCAGCAGAATTTTAAAGCACCATATCATGATTGTATTTCTAGTTTGTAATGAAAACAAGTGGAAGGGTGTAGCATGGCCCGGGTACAATGCATCAAATGTTGGACTGGAGCCAGTCCAAACTGACCAACCAGAAATAATATTGATATTGAAATTCTTAAAGTTTTGGAACATATCTCTGGAGGTGACTGTGCTAACTTACCATTTAGTGCTTTTGAAGAATGTTGCATTAACATTTGTAGACATCAGCGCTCTTTAATTTTACGTAAATAGACCATATTAAACTGGGCCTAGTACCATGTATAAAAGTACCTCGCTAGCGTGCATTACGTACAAAGGTATTCAAATAATACCCACATTCATTTGTAAGGTACAGTGAGTAGGAGCTAGTGCCATTCATTAACATACCATGTCAACTGATAACAATATCAACAGTCTGTAAATTGCATGACAATCGAGCACAAACATAATTTATTTCAAACATAAGGCATAAGCAAACTTATCATCAATTACTTGAGAATATAAAATTATTGTCTAATCAACCAAAAATTTCACAGAAGCACCCCCTTAAGCACATTCATAGACACCCAGGGGCCACTTGTTGAAGACCTCTGATATAGACAATTGGGTGGAAACTGGTGAAATCAGCCGGGAGGTATCAGTTTATCAGATGAACCAGGTGAGCTGTGTCCATCTGTTTTCTGTCTTAATGCTAAGCTAAAATACAATTTACCCCCCTTTACAGCTTTATTCTTACTATAGACAAACATTTTGTATTAATGGTGAAGCAGCATATGTTGAAATTTTTCAATTATAGGCTGTTATTACGTCTTTTAATCAAGCTATGCTTACTGACTACTAGCTTGAGTTTTATGGCCATACTGTAAGCTACTATATAAAAACATGGTGACAACAGCTCCTCAGAAGCAGAGTTTTAACTTTTGGAGCTCTCCCTAGTGATCAGCTGTTGTATAGCTCTTAAACCTTGACCCTTCATCGTACAAAAGAAAGCATGTTTTAGTTAGCCGATAGATATCTATTGAAGCAATGTTTTGGCTTCACTTTCAACTGAGGAGGAGACAGGGGCTTGTGGTCTTTAAGCTTGTAGATGCTGGCATCTGTTGTATATTCAATTACCTGGTTTGACTTATAATAGACTTTTCCATGCTCTTCAGTGGCAATAATGTTACAACTAACAGATAAGCTAAGTGTTACATTTTTTTCAAGAGCAAAACAGCTGCTATTGAACTATTTTGTCTCTTTTATGATTCAGACGAGACACATTTATGTCCCAAAACTTCAGACCTAAGCAACACAATCCATGTTGAAATGATGAATCATGACATTTTGAGGTGATGTTCTTTCACAGCAGATGCTTCATTACTGTCAGTGTCCTCACTTATACTGGCATGTGGGACCATCTTTGTCCTTCACAGCAGAACAAAACAATTACTCTGAAGGATGTTTCCCTAGAATAACTCTTGAATGCAGTAGATTATACTCATTTCCGCACCAAGTGTACCTCAAGCACAGTCATGTAATGTAGAGCAATTTAACCCAGGAGACATCATTTAATGTGTAGATTAAGTCAAAGTACTGAGCTGTCCTCTTTCTTTTCCTTTTTTTTATCAGTGTCTGTAAACAAAGGTTTAAGGACTCTGATTAAAAGAAGGTGTCTGTGTGAAAACTTTATCCACAAATATTTGGATGTCTTACTAAGTTACAGACTGCTTCCAAGGCCAAGGGGTAAAAGCTATCTAACAAAAATAAGTTATCTTTTCTCATGACTTGTAGACAACATAACTTTTTCTGGATACTTTTTCTTAGATGTTCAAGTGTTTGGGGTAATGGAAGCAGCGCTTTGAGAAAAGATTACACTTTGACATAGCCAGCTGATTTAACAGAGGTCTGACAATCATTGTATCTTGAGGTACAGCGCGAGGTAAAACAGGAGGCTGGGAGGAACTCATACAAGCAAGCTCCTGGGCCTTGAGCTTAGTCTCAGTCTTGGTTTTAAACTCAAGCAACAGAGCCACTAATTGCATCATCATCATCTTCTATATCGATACAGGTGAAGTCAACACCATCACTATTATTAATACCAATGAGTGCTGAGGTGTTCAAAAAAGAGCTGGGTCTGCAGACTTTCTCAAAGGTTGAAAGAGGCTCAGTATATGTTGGAGGAAATAGGAAGCTCATCCCATCACTGGGGATTATAGTGAGGCAGAGACAAATTATTAAGCTCTTGGGCCTTTTAGTCCTAGGAGCACCAAGCTTCTTTCACCAACAGGGTGCAGCAGGTGGTGGGTAGTGTCAACTTGGATGCAGTAGTACTAGGAGCAGTTTCTGTTGCTGTTTTTTCAGCCAACAGTTGGAATTTTTACTCATAATGCATGTAGAAGCAAGTGGAGGAAACCGAACAGCAGAGTAACTGTTTTATTAAGCGAAATGTAAAGGAAACGGGGCCCTTTCTATGTGCACAGCCCTGCATCACAGTTTCTTTTCAGCTCCTAGGCCCTGAGTCTGATGTCCCTGTGACTAAGCTTCGCGCATAAAGGAAGACAATCTGTTTATTTCCTTCTAAATAGTGCCACACTTGTAAGACACAAACATTTGTGGGTCAAGGAGCAGAGCTGAGTATGCAGGTTATGCCCATGACATGACGTGCTTCTTTTCTTTGTTTGCATTCAAGGAGCTTTCACTAAAAAAGGGCATACAATTTCTATTGACAACTCTCACTCATTGCAAAAGCTGTGAAAGAGTAAAAGGGCAGGGCTGAGCAAAAATATTCAATCTCTTGTGACTCCACACTGTAAAAGCCTATGTAGTGTGTGAAGGGCAAATTATAGTAACAAGTCTGAGAAATAGATTTTCAAGACATATTTAGTTAAAGCAGAATGTGTTCACCGCTTTGGTTTGAAGTAAAGTTGAATTTGTTAATGAAAACACAACGTGTGCACCGTATCTAACCTTGAGTGCAGTGAATGAGTGACATTCATTGAGAAAAAAATAAAAGGACTAGCGCAGAGAGGCTGACAAAAGACTGGTAGAAAATGAGCTGCGGAAAAGACTCAGATAAAAGAAAGCAATGATCAATGATTTGAGTTTTTTCAGTGTGCTATGAATACAGAATTTCCCTTTATTCAGAGCCAATTGAGACATGAGGAAGTGTGAGAGGGTTTGTATCATGGTTGAGTACGATGCTGAGATCATATTTCAAATTACAGAATGAAGGAAAACGCAGGTGACACAAGTGCCGGCTGGTGTGTAGTTATTGGGTGAACTTTCAGAGATTCAGTATCCGGTGTTTGGGAAGCTTTCTTTAACCTTTATTTCTGCTGCAATTTACAGGGTGTGAATGACCTTTTTTGATTCAGGGCCTTTACTAGTGCAGACAAGTTTCTTCTTGTGAAGGTCACAGAGCAGCTCAGACAGCGCAAAGGTTATAGATCCTCAAATCAACAGTAGGAGGGAAAAACTTCCCACTGCATCTTCAGGTTCTGGTGTACAAAACAGACTTTAACTTGCTCTATAATGTGTCTGTGTGTCAGGAGTGGTTCCTGCACACCACGATCCTTTTTAGTATACCAATGCATTTACATAGTAAAAGGATTTTTTTTTTCACGTTTTGTCAGTTTGTTCATCGGAGGTAATACAGTAACATACCAAATGTCACTCTGACTCCCAATATTTTATTTGAAAACAGAACAATTGATGTCAAAGTAAGGCAGGAGTGTGCACAACCTGAAAGTTCTTCAAAGTAGCTTAATCCCATGGACACATATTTACAAAATATTGTTGTTTTCTAGCAAATTTTAATACCCCCCCATCACACTTAGACTGTGCCCATGGTATAGTGCCTTGCAATTATTATTCATCCTCATTATGCACGCACAGGAGTGTAGTCTGTAGGATTTTGAACCAGCTCCGTAGTTAAAAATTAAACAGTGCTGCAAGTCTGCAATCGCAGGCCCTGACCTATATTTTCCAGGCACGGCTATTTTGCCCCCACACAACAAGAATATCAGGCATGCATGGCTTTTCCAGCCCACCCATCACTTTGGAAGGCCTGTATTGTCTGTTGTTGTGAGGAGTGACAGAAGTGCATTTCAAATGAACTGTGGGTTGGAAGACAGACCAATGGCGTGAGGGTCGAGCCTGTCTGGTAAGCGTTTGGCATTTGTGTGAGCGAAGGATCGGGGAGTTAGCTCTGCCGCCGACTGAGGAGAATAACAATGACTCCAGGCATAATCAGTTCTGCACAGCTACGGCACATTTGGGCTTTAATGTGGGCTGTGGGTGGGATTTTCTAAGATAGCCAAAAAACAAACAATCACACACAAACTGGGCTTAAAGATTATTGTGTACACAAAATAACTTCATGAAACTTGATTTCTGTGCAGCATTTTTTTAACTGACCTGAGATTCAAAGTGCATCACATTCAAAATAGACCAAGCCTGATACAGACACTGTGAAACAGCTCAACACTATAACAAGAGTGCAGTAGTCAAACACAAATATTAGCTTACAGTTTGATGCGTTTTATTACTTTCCACAGACCTGATAGGAAAAATATCTGTAGACATTGACTTTGAATGTGATTCACCCTCTCAGGAGATGTTGCTCCTCAGTAGAGCAGACTTATTGAGTTGCACAGAGCCTTATAGATAATTAGTTTCCTTGGCTTGGGATCACAAAGGTTCCCCAGTATTTATTTTTAACTTTCAAGATCACTATTTACAGCTGCCGGGACATCTGCTGACGGTCAATAATTTCTGAAGTCTGCTGACCCTGGCCGGTGAAATAGATTCCCAATGGTTGTGGTCTAATTTAAGGAAGTTTTGGATCGATTGGTCTTTGATTTTAGCCAGAGACTGTTGCAAAAGCTATTTTTAAAATGCTTAAAGGTTTTCTTTTTGTGTAGATTTAACTTCGAGTACTGCATGGCTCCACTTTGAATGCTGATTTTAGTAGTGCGTCTATGCTGTGCTGAAATGGATCCACTTAAGGTCGTCACATAATTTCTCCTAAGTTTTATACAAAAGAGCAAAATTAAAGCAAAATATTTGAATAAAGCTTTAACCTTCAAGCTGCTAAACTGTCTAATTCAACTGTCTCTAAATCTACCAAAAGCTGGTTTTGAGGAATTGTGTCACAGTGACAGCTCTGTTTTTGTTTGACTTTGGTTTTTGAGAATTCACATAAGAGTAAGCGCTCTCACCGTCTTTCTCGTAATAGACCATCTTTGATGTTTTCTTTCAACTAGGTTCACGCTGTGTTTTAGTTCACTCAGGGACTGCAGAAAGATAAATACAGTCAACTTTACTATGTGTTTGATGTTTTACACAGTGATTCAGCCTTGGAGACCTTTTTATGTGGGTATCGTGCATATAAACTCCAGAATACACATTTAGAGATTAATATCAGGAGTTTCCTTGGTTTTGTGAAGTAGTAATATTCACTTTTTATATTAATGGTGTGCATATTTTAAATTTATCTATATCATCCTGGGTACTTGTCCATATGATTTAGCAAAAGGAAGGAAAAAGTCAGAACTCTAGGTGGCTTTTAAACTCTTTAATCTGGGTAGAGCAATATAATACAGCCCAGTATATTTAAATAAATTACAGAGAGGGTGTTACGCTTCCCCAGTATGAAGTAACAATGCTAGATGTCTGTTCGACGCATGTATGGATGCATATTGATATATTGTTGTATTTTCTGGATCTGTCCTGTAAACGGCACAAAAGGGTCCGTAGTACAACTAGACCAGGTTTTTACTAGACTCATTGAAATGACAAGGCTATAACAGGTTCATGATTCTGCCCAAATCTCCACCCACAGCTCTTCTCCTGAAGGGCCTGTAAAGGGCTGGCAAACCAGACTGAAGGGGGCCTTAAAGAGACAAGATGTAAAACTACTATTGGCATACCAGAGGGTCACATAAAGCATAAAAAGCAGAATACCACCTCTTTGAGGAACATTTAGAGGGATACTTTTCTAACATTTTCCAGTCCTTGTGTGGTTGTGCTCTCAGAGGGAACTTTTTGTTTGAGTGTGCAGCTTTTTTGATTATCCTGCAATCCTGTAAGTTATCTGTGCAAGGTAAGCGAGAACTACAGGGCAATTCTTCTTTGCAACACCACAAAGGGTTCTATTATAACACATGTGGGTGATAATCCTACATGTGTATGAAGTGATAGAGGGATTTGATAACTATTTAAAAGGCACAGTTCCCAGGGGCACCTTACAGTTATGAACCGAAGAGAAGCAAATGAATATCAAGATGCTACTTAAACATCACTCGACATCATTGGACCACTGGCCCACAAGGTTGCTACCAATCAGCCTCTGAGTAACCTCCTCGAAGCCTTTTTGCCTACACAAGGTTGTGATCAAAGGCCAAAGACATGAATAAAACATGGTGTGTAGCTAAACTGATTTTAACACAATGTGGAGTCTTGCCCATCAGGACAAGAGTTACCAAACCAGAGGCTTGGCTCCAGCTGTCTCTGCTCCTGTCAGCCTAACAAATGATTTAACATAGGAGTGTATACAAGAAAGCAAAACAGCTCAATCACAGTCTTATTGTGCTGTATTCAGAGAGATGACACTGAATAGCTGAAGTGTGTCTCAGTATATGAGCTCAGCAATTTTCTGAGAAAAAGTGTGAAACATTTTTGCCTGCTTGCTAAAGTAAAGACCAGTCCTTCACAGCCTCCTTTCATTCACACATCCTTTCTGTTCTTCTCGAATCTGATCTGAAAGGTAATGGAAATGAAGCCTCTTCAAACCTGAATACCCAATTAGACTGCTCACTCTCATTACAGCACATTATCCTGCGGCTACATCTCTGTGGTATGATATTATCATGTCAAGCTCATCGATTCAGGTCAAACACATGCAACCATATCGCCACGTCTTTGTGTGTATGTGTGCTGGAGATAGAGTAAAACATTAAGGATAGAAGAGAAGCAGCAAAGACAACAACTCAACACACTTTCTGCAGAGTGTTATCCGTTTACCCCTAACATCTTTTTTCAGCACTGCACAGCCTCATAGTCAAACCTGCACTCTGGAATTGAAATCCAAGGGCAAGGAGTTTCATTTCTGACTCTTCTCTGTCTCTTTTCTGAACTCAAACTTTGAGTGCACCTGCAAAAGCAGAACCTTGTGGTTGTGTTTTCTACTATACGGTGACAACACAGCTCAAAACTCACAGGCAGGGTTTTTGCTCAGCCTTTGATGTTTTGTTTCTCAAGAGATTTTGCTGCTAGCTGATTTAAGATTGCTCATGAAATACCTAGTGATGCTGCACTAGACAGAGGTGATGGCTGACTGGAGTTGACTACACTGCTGCGTAAGTGCTCGAGCAGCATTTAAAAAGGATGCACGGACGACCGGAGCTTACATGACTTCCAGTTTAGTCAGCAACTTCTACAAGCGTGTGTGTAAGAGGTGTGTTTGTGTATGCACATCTGTGAATGTGGCTGAATATTTTATGACCAAGTTAATTTTCTATAAAACAGCCTTTCAGATGTAAAGAGAACTAAATCAGGGAGGTTATCATCCAATCCTGGGGAAAAACCATTTGCCGTGTTTTCCCTGAGAATCTTTAGAAGCTTTTGAGATTTAGATGCAGCAATGATCTAATTTGGTGGTTTTTCATTTTTCATGTTTAAAGCTAGTTAGCAGCCTTGGGATACATACCAAATTTTTGGCTGTTCAAAGGCTCCAAGTAAAAAATCTTGGCTTCCTACTTCAAATTGAGCTCTCCTCCCCGTCTGCTTATCACTTGTTAATCTTTCAAAACTTACTGGCATGGGAGTAAGCAGCTAGAATACTGAAGATAGCAATATCTGACAAAGATCTGATTGTACAATGAAGCATTTCTTACATCAGCTAGTCAGATTTCATCAACAACTTTTCGTCTTCTGTACTTGGTGTTAAATGATGTGACTCAGCTCCCATCAGTTCTGCAGTTGGGTCATTCAATATGGAGTTTACATCAAGTCCCCAGAGCTCCAGTATGAGTCAAGTCAGGTAAATACACAACTTAAAATGAGATTATTGGTGCCAAAAAAATTATTTGTAAATTCTATTTCTCAGCAACCCCATTGATTCAGATGGGACCAGATTGATAGACACCATGCCAAAGTCTGTATCACAACACCACGCCAGCTGATAAAGTTTCGTAGTGTGATGAGAGATCTATGTTTTTCTCTGCTGAAAACTTTTTCTTAGAATAATTATATAGTAATAGTGATCACAGAAGCTAAACTGTCCAACAGAAAAAGGACAGAAGTAAACTAAATGGGAGAGTGATAGAGAATGGGCTAAAGGGTAAAACATGGGCTGAATTGTTTGTCATAATGTTCGTTCCAACATTATGTTGTAGCAGCTATACTGCAGGGGTCTGTTAAAACCTGAGAGTCTATCCATAAAAAGAAGAGTGAGGTCACATTTGCTCTGCCTGGTAGATAATGTAAAAATGATAAAACAAATCTCCTTCATAATGCCACCAAATCCACTTCATCCAAAGCTAACAGTTTTGCCTTCACTATGGACAGCTCACTTTTTTTCCCACTCCCACATCAATAAAAGTTCCCAGTCTGCATATTTCCATTTACGCATCATCTATCGTCTCTGTCCCGCTCTCACCCATCACACTACTGCTATCCTGGTCCACAGCCTCGTTACCTCCCGTAGTGATTATTGTAACTCACTCTACTTCAAAATCCTTTGCATACTTCCAAGGCAATCTACAACTTGGCCCCCTAGGATCTGTCTGATCTCCTCCACATTGCCATCCCCCCTTCCTCACCCAAGTCTTCCTCCTCTTCTCTGTTTCCTCTGCCCATCTCAGCACCATGGGGAGCAAAGTCTTCAGTTGCTCTGCTCCCCAACTCTTGGACTTACTCCACACACTCCAGACATCAGAAACTGTGATTCTCTATTCCTCCTCAAATCAAAACTCAAAACACATCTCTTCCAAGCTGCTTTTTTAATTTTTTTCCAATCTCACTCATCCATTTTAACTTAGTATTACTGTTGCTGGTTGTTTTTATGTATTTTATTGTGTATTTTTAATTATTGTTTTAATCACTCTGTCCTTGAGTGCTGAGAACTTATGAATAAAAATATAATATCTTTATTTTCATAATTACTATCATCATTATTATGAGCACTGGCAGAACACATGAGGGTTCCCTAATGTCGGATTACAGATATGTCTCAGAGCACCGAGCTGTGAGTAGAGCCAAATGCAGCCGGCTGCGAAACTATGATACAAAGCTACTAACAAAGTTTGCTTGTTGTCACCTTTAAACAACAGCATAGCTGGTAATAAATACATCACCTCCTTGCATTGTATTTGGTAAAAAGGTTGCTTTGAACAAAGAAAAGTAGTATTAAAAAGAAGATCTGCTCTCTGTTCATTTTTCAAAACAAACACACCTTGTTGAGAGTTGTGACATGTCATCACAACCTTGTGTGTGCTAATGCTTGTGGGCAGCAGAGTCCCCGTAGAAACACCAGAAGAAGAGGAAAACATGAGCAAAAGTTGTGACACAAGAAATTAAAGTGTATTTTTATGAGATGAGAGAAACAGAAAATAGCAGAAACTAATTATGGTGGTAAAGTCTTGGCCAATGCCAGAAAAGATGCCAGTGACTTTCGACTACACAATTTTTAGCCTGAATTGCTCATCCCTGTCTATTTACTCAAAAATACCTGCAACTCATGTACTATTGACCAATACTTCAAAATAATCTCAATCAATACAGTGTTCTTGATCAATGAAATGGTTAAGTTTTTCTTTTTCCAGAGTTCAAATGTAGCCAAAACACAGTTCCCAATCTAAGTCCAAGTCAGTTCATGAGTGGAGTCCAAGTTACATCAGGAGTCCTACACTCAGTACGACAACACTGGTTCCCACTGGGCCTGTAATCTACAAATACAAGCCCCACCACCTTGTTCTGTGAGATTAGATTGTGGTTGCATGAATTAGACCCAAGTCTGGCAAAGTGACACATTCAAATGTGGCCTAAGGAAGCAGTCAATACTGTATGAGCAAAATGTATGTATGCTGAAAGGTTGAGCTGACTTGGTCACGTCTGGCCCTGGTCCAAGGATGAAGAGTAAGAAATGATGTTTTGTTTTTGGACAACTGTCAGTGATGAATCTGGTGACCACTTTGTGTGTTCAGCCATCTTGAGTCGCTGCCATCACTGTCCAAGCAACTCAGTGTTCTGCTGCACATGCTGTTTGGCAATGCAAGCAGACAGATTTTACTTGTTCAGACTCTTGCTTTCTATATCTTTGAATTAAGTTCCTTCTGTGCAGCACTAAACTACTACAAAGGTTAGACATATTGTCACTTTGATCTTTATCAGTTTCAAAGTGTTTTGACAGCTTTACTGTCGTTTATGACTGCTCAGCTCAGTGAAATGTGCAAACTTCCATGTGTTATCCTAGAACGCTCCCTTGCTGCTGCACTCCAGTCATAAGCCAAGAAGAGAGTCTGTGGTGGCAGAGTGCCCAGCTGATCTCATTGCAGTGTGAGATTCAGCATCACACTGAGCCGTCTCAGATAACTTCAAAGTGTTAGACAACCAAGCCCCAAAAATGCATCACACAGGCCGCAAGCTTTATGAGAGGAAAAGGATGCTGAGTCGGCTACGCAGCAAGAACCCAGGGAGCAAAGCCAGACTGTCCTAACTTGGCCGACTCAATAAGAGCGTGACTGAAATATACACAGTTATATATTATGATTGACCAAAGTCATTTTAGGTCAATATTTCACCTCAAAAGTAACTTGAGAAAAGCTGCTTTAGCAAAAATTTGCATTCACATCCTTAAATGCTCTGTCATACAAGAAAGCATCCATGATTTTTTCTTACTTTTGACGTGTGATGTTCTTTTTGTTGCAGATCAGAAGACGTCGACCTACACCGGCCACTTTGGTGGCATCCAGTGATCAATCATCACCTGGTAAGACACAAAACCATGAAGACACAAATTTACTTTACACTGCCTGGCCAAAAAAAAGTTGCCACTTGGATTTAACCAAGCACATAGGTACAAGCCTCCTATTGGATAATCACTGCATGGGTGATAATCTTTCAGCTGGCAACAAGTTATTTAAGTCCTCATGCTGATGTAATGTAACTTCTCATTTCTTTAACAACCATGGTGAAGGACACATCCTCGGCTCATGGAAAAGCTGTTAGTCTGTTTAATAATAACCTGGTTATTCAGTCAATGGATTATTTTTCTTAATGGCACAGGCATATTCCAAGATGACAATACCAGAAGTCACTGGGCTCAAAATGTGAAAGAGTAGTTCAGGGAGCATGAGACATCTTTTTCTCACTTGGATCCGATCATCAATACAAGACCTTGGTGAAAAATGAATACAACACTGGATCGAAATAAATGTTGTGACATTGCAGAAGCTTATCAAAACAATGCCACAGAGAATTCGTGCTGTAGTCTCTATTTAGTAATGTAGGAGGAAAATGAGTTATAGACTAACAGCATAAACAGCTTGAGGGCTGAGGTGGCTGTCAGGCTGGTGTGTTGGAGCTGCTGAGGGCATCTTGACTCAAAGTTAGGTCAGGTAAGCCTTTTCAATACTAGGACCACCATCACCCTGTCAGAAACCAAATGTGATTATGTTTCCTCTATAACTGTAATATTTAAGCTCTGTGTAAACACAGACAAGCATCCCTTTGACAGTACTTCTCACAATATCTCAGATGATTCTTCATCTTAGTTGGACGACTGCAATATCACCTCAACTGCATCATGCACCAAATGATTCTTTCTGCTGCATTACAGTTACAAACACACTCTTGCGCGTGCATGTGTGTGTCCTCTCTTGGGATCACGATGATAAAACACAACAGTGCCCCTCTGGAGAGTTTTCTTGTATGATGAGTCATCCCTGGCTCCCTGCTTCTGTCTTTGCCTCTGCTGTACTTTAGTAGGGAGCGTGTGCTAGTGAGTCTGTGTTCGTGTGTGTGTGTGTGTGTGTTTGTCAGAAATGTGACCCTGCACAGAAATAACAGATGATCAGCTAGGAATGTGGGGCTCACAGAGTTATATTCTCCAGGTGAGAGGCAGAGGGTGGTGTTGTGTGTTTACAATGAATAACTGGGAGCTAATGCAGAGACTGACGCTGTGACATTGTTTTAAGCTCAGCGTTTCATCACTGAGAGCTCATCTAATTAAGGTTTTAACTTGAAAACGACAGCGTTGTAATTGTGTCTGATTAAAAACTGCTTTCTCTGCCTGTGATCTGTTTGCTAAAGAGTGTGAATGTGTGTTTGTCTCAGTAATTGGATGCTGAGTGCGTGGAGTGTCTAAAAATCAACCTTGATCTCTGAGTGAACGTGCAGGGAGAACCCTGTGCTTTCCTCCAGCTCAGCAGATCAGAGACAAGAGCAGAGAAAAGAGAAATGTAAAAACTTCAGAGGTTGTCGAGTGGAGGCTTTAGTTTAGAGAAAGGATGAAAAAGTGAAAAAAGACAAGAAGCTCATAGAGCACAGCATAGAGGATTATAAAGAAAGCTTCTGCATTTCATTTATTAGTTGAATAACAATGATTTCTCAGATGGGTAGGATTTTATATCAAATGCTTAACTTTAAGATCTTTAAATTTAAAATATTCCACCTTTTCTATTGGTCTTGCAAAAAGGAGCATCAGTTATAAATGACATTCTATTTCATTCATTACTACATTTTTATTTTGGTTGACTATGAGAGGTTCTCAATTGGCATTTGAGTCAATAATACCAAAAAACAGAGTCTAACATTCTTCACTAAGTTTCTAGCTAATGACTACCAAAGAGTCTAAACTAAAATATTCATTATCTGTTTAAAAACCTATCCACTCCATGCCATTTGAAGACTTTTAACAATGGATGACACATCTTCTTCCCAAAAGAGAAACTAACATGTTTGAGGCCTAAGTTAAAATCTCTGACAGTGCCCCTTCCACACCAACAGATCAGTGGTTAAAGATAAGAACACATCACATAAAATGCAAAACTTCAATGATTGTAAAATATCTAGTTGATACGACAAGAATTTTTTTCTCAAAGAATGTTTGTATGCTGATGTTGATTTTAGTTGGGCATTTCTTTAAAAGATACAACGAACAGCTAATGTTTCAGAAACACAACTGATCCATTGGTAAGGAATTATTTAACTGTCTCTAATTTCTATGAATTTGTATTCTGTGATACAGTGGACAGCAACTTGTGTGTCCCCAAAAAGCAAAAGTATAAGTATGACAGCCAAAACTGAAGGCAAGAACAAAAGACAATTTGACAGAATGATTGACAGGCAAGCAACAAGAGACATCAAATCAGACTCAATCAGAGACAGTTAGACATTCGTGAGTGTGATTGTGTGTGTGTGTGTGTGTGAGTACACAAGGATGTGTCAGAGCAGAGGAGGCGGAGGAGGAGGTGGAGGAGGAGGAGGTGGAGGAGGAGGAGGGGGAGGAAGAGGAAGAGGAGGGGGACAGGGAGGAACAGATATGATGATGAGGGAGAGGAACACTGCTGGTGCAGTAATATGGTGTGCCCCACATCAGACAGAGCCCTGCATTATTTAATGCTTTGCAGATCACTCTGCCCTGTGCACTGTGAACCCCAATGGCACATGAGAGGAGCAGCCACATACATCTAGACGACTGAGAGGCAGCTGCAGGCTGAATAATGAGGGAGAGGAGAGCCTGACTTCAGTCTTACCAGAGGGAAAGAGGAAGCTTGTTGGGAGGGAGAATTCAAGTCTCAACTGTTTCCTGGTGAGACAAAAATAAGAGTACTTGGATTTATTACTGCACACAAAACTTAAGGAGTGTCTGCTAAATTACCCAGTTTTTACATTGTTTTGTTGCCGCTAAAATTTGATGGATGAAATCAGAAAGAGAAGTTCTCTGACATATGTTCTTCATGGGTACAACACTTGCACTGCAAATAACCACCTCCCTGCATAAAACAGTCATGTTGTGTAGAGCTCTTTAGGTGAGATAATTCATCTCCACATGTAGTAGCAGCTGCTCGCTGGGTTTGTAATGTAGTGTTCTGGTACTTGAAACACTCACATATACGAAGCTGTGAGCTTGAGAAGAGTTATACAGCACTGATTGAATTTTTACAGTTGAGGCCTTGTTTAAGATCCCACATTTTTTTTGGGGAGACAGAAAAAATAAATTCACACCGCACTCACAAATGAGTGATGGGGAGCACCAGCCTGACCCAAACATCGGACCAAACTAGTTTCCATCTACTACTGTTTATCATTTCAACCAATACGTCAAACACTCTAAGACACGTACTTGTTGTCTCACCAAACAGTACATCAGAAGACCAATAAAGATTTATTTTCAGCACAATTACGGGACTGGACTCTTGAAAGCTTCATAGCTTTTTTTGCTTGATGTGTATGTGACTTCCAGTACTTCCTGAGTCAGCCTCAAGTGGACACTCAACAAACAGCATATTTCAGCACTTACGTATTATCTCATATTTTCAGACCAGAGGCTCCTGCTTGGTAAGCTTAGAACAAAGACTGCAAGACAACAGCCTGGGACATAATATCTCTCCGGTCACATTGTGTATGAGATGCTTGCAAGAGAGTGAAAAGCTTATATTTTTCCTTCCACCCTTTTTCCCATTCAGTAAGTGTTAATGTGTTGTGAATGACTAAACCTGACCTATGTCCATGCATCTTTTTTCTGATAGCAGTGCCAGTCATGCTGTTAATGGGCATAGGCCCTCACAGCAAATATAGCCTCCTTGTTAATAACAAACTATGACAAAATCCTGATGGCTAAAGGCGGAGCCCTGTCAATCAGTCATGTGTCAACTTCTCTGACTCCTCTATCATCCCTCCTGCTGTTGAACATTTAATTAGGTTACAAAATTATGAGTATATTTTTTATTATCCATTATGCCCAGCAAATGCTGCTGCCTTTTATAGTGTATCATAAAATTTTTTAGACCTGCAGGCTTCAGTTTCTGGAAATCCAACCTTGAAAAACCTTACTGTGTTGGAGCCATGTCCAATCAATGCCGCTCACTTTCTTTCAGCCATGCGGTCCTGCTTTTATCCCTCCTGCAGGAGAATGTAAGCATCATGTTGAGGCTACATTTTGTTTGTGCAGGCAAAATTTTCCTGTCCGAGGATCGTGCTGGTTTTATTGTTATTCCTCTACAACTTATGGCTGGTTAATTGAACTCAATAAGAGGGGGAAAAGCAGTAGGAGGAATGTCTTCTTTGATTGTAAATGGGAGTCTTATTATTTGTGTAAAAAGGAGGGCAAATACTTCTCCCCCCCTCACCTCTTTATTTATTCTTTTCACCAAGCAACAGAGAACAAAAACAGAGAGAACAAAGACAAAAAGCACTTTCTAGAAAACTCTGACTATATGAAGATATCTTTTTCTTTTGAGTCTTATATTGATATGAACTAATTTTTCCGCTCGTAAGGCTCAGAAGCTATAAATTCATTCAGCCAACAGCGGGGAGATAAACTAGAGCGGCCTGGCTAAATAAAGTGGAGACAGAAGACTGGTGCTTGTTTTGTTCTGGCTTTGTGTCAGACTGACAGTCAGCTGGGAGCTGCAGTGATGGACTCATCAGTGCCAGAGAGGCTTTTTATTATTGGCCTTTTCTCTCACTCTGCAGCACAGATGGGCCCAATACAGACGGCAAACAATCTGAATAAAGCGGCTAATACACCCCAAATACCATATAATTATTGACCCAAATTGTAATTCAATTACATTTACTACTTTGGTAACTAACACAAGAACTTCTATAAGTTCAATTTTAATAACAGATTTTTACTATTTCAAAATGTATTTTGTGTTGATGTTTTAACATTTGATATCTTAAACCCTGTAATTGATCTTAAGAAATCAAGATTTCCATAAAAACATGGGGACACTTTTTTTTTTAATGTTTCGCTTCACATATCACATTTTAATCAGTTAACAGACCCTATTTTTAAAAAAAATCAGTTTGACAGTTGTCTGTCTACTAAGAGTACATAAATTTCAAGTTTTGCTCTTATTCCCAAAAACATCCCAAAGCTGGCCCATTTCCCAAGAGATTGATTTCAAAAAGAATCCATAATGGGTTGTAAAAACCATGTCAAACTCCTGGGAAAAGCTAAAAATAAGAGTTTCAAATATCAGCTGAAACACACACATGGAGAGATGAATCTGTCTTGAAATTGAATCCTTTTTGTGTGTGTGTTTGTGTGTGTGTGTGAGGGTTTTTATACTACTGACTTAGTGCCTGGTGCTCAGAGAAAGAGAGAGAGAGGGGGAAAGAGAGATGAATAAAGAAACAGGCACATCAGTGGCATTTTTAGCAGCCTACTGAATACTTTTAAGTAGGAATAACATATGCATACACTCACACACACACTGTAACACACACAAGCAAATACACACTCTGTGCCTTCCTGCTGCCAAGGGATGCACAGGTTGCCAGGCAACAAGGTGGTGTCCTAGAAAAAAGTTCCATGCTGAAACACTGAGTTGGATGCTGGTGAAACACACTCGTTATTGATTCCAGTTTAGGATTTCTCTGTACTCCAGTAGAGGGATTTTTCTCTATTTTTATCCTCTCATGTAGTGACCCAAGAGTCGAGTTTCATGTATTGACATCAGATGATGAAGCTTTTATTTATTCAGAGGGAGTCACATGGCTTGAGTAGAGTTGATGCAAAGGAGAAGCCTTGTGCTCCTGTGCAAATATGCAGCTATTTGCTGACTATCTTAAAATCTTTCATTAATAATCCCATTTTGACTCTAAATTCAAATCTGTAGTTTTCTCATATGTCTTACTTATAGTATAGATTATTCCTAAAAATATATTGGAGCAGGACTGGGTTGTGGTCTTGTAAATTTCTGGTTTCTTGTTCTGGTTTATGAGCCATTAATATCATCCTCTAGTTTTTAAGCAGGCTTTGGCTGTACAGAGTAAAACAGCTGAAACGTACCTGCAGCCAACAGTCCACACACTAGATGACTTTTAGATGCCAGAGCTGTAGTGATCTGTGCTATTTTTAAGATATAATCTTGGGGTCAGAGGTAAGAGCAGTAGCGAAATGATTACGCTGAGGAACACCAGCATGTGGAGTGACCTTCACAAGGTCCAACAAGATGTGATCCAGACCTGTGTGAGGCTGTTCTGGCCACCATGTAATTACATGCACTTTAAACTGGCTGGCTTTTAATTATCTAAATAACATGTTCGGATCAGGTCTTAATGTAGGTGTGAATGAGGACTAAAATTAGCCAGAACCGACAGTCAGTACCACTGATTTCACATTCAGATTGCAGTAAAGTTTGCACCACATAGGCTTCCTTCAGGGGTTTTGAATGAACAGTAGTGCTGTCATCAGCAGCTGGCTTTATGCAGACATCTACCTCTGCAGATCCAAATGAGGAGACTGGATTTGCATCCTTGTCTTCAGCTAAAACCATCCAGAGAGTTTTATATTTCAAGATGAAAGTAAAGAATAAAGTAAGGATTTATTTCCACCCACACTGCTTGGCTAAATTGAGCAAACACTTTTCACACCGGCTCATAGCAGCGTCAGAAGCATCTGGCTCGAGGTCACCTAGCATCCTCTCAGTTCTGCACCGTGAGGACACAACAGCTTTCTGGCTCAGGACACTCAGTGCTTACACTGAAAATATGGGAACAATGCATTTCATATGTTGGCTGTTCAACAATCAGTATTTCTTTAAATCATCTGTTTTAATCACTTTACTGTTGTTAATAACTTCTTTATTTTCTTCTTTGCAGAAATAGATGAAGATCGTCTCCCAACCCAGTTGTACAAGGTAATTCATTAATCCACTCTGAAAGGCAATATCACTGAAATACAAACACATATGTAGAGGATGAGTTGTGGTTCTCTTTCAAAAGTTGCCTTGATCTCTTTCACAGTCTTTTAGTGTCAGCTGGTGAGCAGTTTTGTTGTTTTTCAGGCAGCTTTGTTGAACTCACCTCGACAGCGGAGGAAAGGGCAGAAAGGAACGCCGACGATGAAAGGTAGAGTCACAAAACAGCCTTTTCATCAGCCTGTGTGCACTGCTGACAATCACTGTGCTGGTACCAACTATAAATCATGTCAAATCATCAAGGACGCTACAACAGCTTTTCAAAACAAAGCCAAAACTCTTATAGCTTCCTCTGGTGTCATGCTGCCGGCTCTCTTTTTAAGCTTGCTTCCATCACAATGGATGGAACCGGGAACTAATAAAAATCAAAATACATGTCAAATCAGTTTTCTCATATGTCTTTTTATGTGAAGCATATAAAATTATTCTGCTCTAAGTGCAATTCTTCAGCTTCCAGAGGAGTTTAGTTTACTTTAGTTATTTAAAGTATAGATGAGAGGATTTGATATCATAATTGACAGCTCTGTCAATAAAAGTTGGCTCCTACATCAATCTTAACAAGATTAGCAAATTAGAGGAGACAGGTGAAAGAAAACTTAATGGACACTGACACAATATGGGTTGACCTCTCGATGACCCTAAATGTCTGCTTCAAATCAGCACTAGAATCTGTTCTACTATGGATTAAGTGGCTTTGGTTAACAGAAGAGGGACAGAAGGGATGGAGTTTGTTTGGTCTCGAGTGAGTGCCAGGTGGTCACGTTTTAAGTATTGGAGATTGAATACATTTTTGCTTGAAATATGTTGTATGTGCTGTATGTTGTTTTACTGTGGTGTGCTGAATGATAGAGGTTCATAGTTAATAAAAATAAGATACACATTTGTTAAAAATGAAAATTGATGATGTGATTCATATGCATGATTCTCACAACGACTGCAGAAGAAAAGGGATTAAAATCTGCCGGAAGAATTAAGAGAGCATCATTCAAACCAAAGAAAGTTTCATCAGTCAGCAGTGTTGATATTCTACATCACACGCTTTATCACTCGAGAGCAGAGAGGATATAAGATTTAGTGAAAGACTCACACCTCGTGCATTCACATCATAGTCCATTTTATGGGTTCAAACTTTCCTACTTGTATTTCCTTTCAAAATTTTACAGCATATTTTTCCACGTCAAGGGTTGGATACTTCCCTTTAACTCTTAAATGTGTTTTGCTGGAAAATAAGTGATTTCTTCCTTCTCTCATATGTTGTTTCTGCTCCTCCACCTTTTGCAGACATACATGCATGCAACATATTTAAAGACTGCAAAGAATGTTTAAGGCGCCGCTCTATATCTTATTGGGACCCTACAGCCACTGTTTCAAGACATTTAAGGTATCAGACCTGCTCAGTGACATAATGATGAAATTTTGCTCTGTCTGAGTGCCCTATTTCAAAGGCAGCTTGTGCTGCATCTGCATCAGTAAGGTCTCATTATTTAATGTTTATGAGCACAATTTTGCCTTACCTTTACTTTAAAATTGTGTCTTTGTGAAATAAAGACACCTGGGGTCCTGCACCACTTAAAAAAAACATGAAAATCAACTAAAAATGCAAACCCAGAGCCTGCAAGGCAGCACCTGATACTTCTGTTCTTGTCATGGCAATAAAAAGCAAGGCTACTTCCCTCTGCACATTCCCAATTATGGTAAAAGTGAAGGTGATTGTAGGTGTTTTTTTACATGGAAGAACAGAATAAATTACAATAAATAAACCCAAAGCAGGGAACAATAAAGAGGAGATAAGTGAAACTTGCTGCTCTAGGGTGTTTATTCTTCAATTAGTTTTACGGCTAAAGAGCTCTGAGTGTGGTGAGTCACTTGGTAGCATAAACCCAGTCATAAGCTGTGAGCTTAGGTTTCCCACTACAAAGAGATTAAAAGTAATGACACCATGGATGAAGGAGGTTTAAAGTGATTAAACATCTCCCAGCTCTAGTGCATCCTTACCTGCCTCCTCACTCATAACTGCTGGGTGTAAATTCATCTCTTAATACTTTATTTAAAATGTTACACCTACAATATTTCTAGCTGCTGAATCTAAACCTCTTTCCTTTCATCTCTTTGAGTGTTGATTATTGTGTTCTTTTCTCACACCTCACAACAATTTCTTTTATTTCTGGTATTTCCCCAATTACGTCTCTATTCTTACCTTTCATTGCTTCGTTTCCTCCAATCTGACCCCGCTTCGATCTCCTCCCCTCATGTTAACTCCTCACAATCCATCCTTCCTTCCATCCTCTCCTCCTCCTCCTCCTCCTCCTCCTCCTCCTCCTCTTCCTCCTCCCAGAACTGCAGTTCCTGGTGGAGCACCACCTGTACCGGCAGCAGCAGGGCGCAGGGGATGAATGCTCCTCGGAGAGCTGCCTGTCGGACCGGCCCAGCCCTGATTCTGTTCCCACCGGGGAGGAGCTCCCTCACGACGACGAGGCCACTGCAGAGGCCTTTGAGAAGCTGCGCTGCCAAATGGAGGGTATGTTAGAAAACTGGTTAGAAGATATTTTTCAACACTGATGCTGACCCTGTCTTTAGCCTGTAGCTGAATCAGAAGAAAGCAAACAGGCAAAGGGCAATCATAGGCCATCACAGCTCTGATATGTAGAGGTAAGGCTTTCAAAATCCTTTAGAAAGTCCACATAAAGATTTACTTAGTTTGCTTTAGACACATTTGTAGACTTTATCGTTGATTTGATTTAGCAGGCCACATGTTTACATCAATGTTCATCATCAATGCCAAACCAACCTTAAAGGCCAGATATTGACCAGCTCATCAAATACTCTGCAAGGAAGTTTTTACTCCTTAATTTAAAACACTCAGATAGATTAAACCTCATTGGCAGATACTGTGTCAATCCTGTGCCAAAAACTTTATAAAAAGTAGAAGCTCAGCTTCTCTGCCCAGGCCAGATAATTCAATCTAATGACAGCAGAGTGGATGAAAGTGCAACACACACTGTACACACACATTCAGTAATTGTCCAGTGCTAATGCAACACAAGGGCTGCTTTTGTGAAGAGCCAAAATTGTTGATGATATCTGTTTTTTACTTTCATTCACCAGGAGACACATTGAGGTTATTTTTGGGGGTGTAAAAGTGTGAAAAGGGGAAAAAAAATAGGTATGATTAAACCAGCACTTTCATGGATTTTCACATGTTCAAGAGGATCCGCAAATGAACCTCTGAGTCCAGATGAAAGAAGCAGAGAGAGAGCTGGGAAAACAAATCAATAATCATTAACACCAGTTCAATACAGGCAGCTGAACTTCACATGACCAACCTTTTAAATTCCCTCAGCATGACTAAATAACATGTCGCTGGAAATGTCAGGTGGCATTGATTCACGATGTGAGGTAAGATGAGACATTATTCAGTAGTGGTGCAATGAATCACAGCTGATCTCTGATCTGTTTGAGTCATCTTCTCATCCTGGTGCTGTAGTGATCCACTGACTGATGCAATTCATCAATGTGCTTTGAGATGAATTAACTGCCAGCCTGAAACTTACTTCACTGTGATGTCAAAACAAAGTTATTTCCACATATCTTGTCTCTTCCAAACTATCTTATCAAAAACAGACAAAAAGGAAGAAAAATAGTCCGAACAATTTATGTCACTGTCAACATTTTTTGACAGTGTTTAAGTGGGGCATGAATAATCCACTCAAGTTTGTAGATTTTTTGACTGTATGTTTCACTCTGCTTCACTCTGAGAAGGATAGTGCATGCAGGAGTGACAGTCGTGATGATGACAGGGGAAAAGATTTTCAGCATGCAAATATAAAAAAAAAAAAATAATAATAATAATTGCAAATTGAAGCAAGCAGGAAATAGTTGAAACAGAGGACAGAAGTGAGTTTTTTGATGCACATCATGATGCACCAAGGAATGGGAAAAATAGGAAATGGGGTTGTTTGTCATATTTACCAAAAAGTAACTGAACAGAACAGCTCATCTTCCTGTGGCTACTGATGATAAAGCTTTAAAAATGAATCTGAACATTTATTTTAAATTGCTTATAGGAAGTGATTTTGCTGCTCTGTCTGGCTTGTTATATGTCACTCTCTTCACCCTCATCTCTTCTCTTTGCTTCCTGCAGAGTTTTCCAGGGAGAGCCTATTAGAAGCTGCAGGTGGGCTCGAGTGCCCTCTCTCCAACGAGAAAGCAGGTTGCTCCAGTGCTGCCAGCGAAGCAGATCCTTCAACGCAACAAAACAACGCACAAGCAGGTACAAGAGAGTCAAAAGAGCCCCAGCTACAAACACATCATTGCTCCGCTCTCAGGGGACACTTCACCATCTGCTCACTAGGCAGGGTTTATTTAGATATGTTAAAGAGTTCAGCAGGCCTGGCTTGGTGTCATGTAATCATGGCTTGTCAACAAACATCTATAAAGTGGCTTTGATCTGCACTTCACACAGCAGTGCCTGGGAGGCAGCTACTGGATTAAGCAGGATGAAGTTGTATGAGGGCTGGAGGAGGCTGCTGGGGTCTGAGCAGATACTGCAGGCATCCTGAGATTCACTTACGTATAATTAATCTTTCCTTTCCATCATCAAAACCTTAGTTTCCTGTAACTAGTGTGCTCTATCAGTGTTAGTTGCACAAAGGGGTCCAGGGGCTACATCTTTGCAATGAAATGCTAATGTAATGTGATGAGATTTGATACAAATCCAATTGAAAGGCATGAAAATATTTGAAGTTCACAGGAGGGGATGGATTAAGCATTAACAAATATAAATTCACCGTTTTGCTGCCAGAGTTGAAAACGCAGACGTCAGCTCCTTCCCTCTCTGAGTCTTTTATGTTTCTGTCCATATCTCCCAGACACAAAAGCAGCAGCATCAAGTGCCGGTCAGCCAGCGGAGGAGAAGACGAAGAAAGGTGTGGAGAAAGAGAAATAAAGAGGGTCTTCTGTTCAACACAATGCTGCTCAGTCTGCTCAGCCAGCCCAACACAATGACAGAAGATTGTGTCTGCAGATCCTCTTTTTACAGACATCAGGGCATCTATGTTCCTCTACAGACAGGCCTTAGTTTCCACCAGAGAACAGAGGTTTCTACTTTTGTTTGGTTTTAAAAAGAAACTGTGTAAACTATGATCATTTCATTGAATACTTGTTTTCAATATATTTCCCCTGCTCTACAGTAAAACTGGCAAACTGTATGAACCAGACTGGGACTCACACAATCATTGCCATAAACTACCAAAACTGACATCCATAATGTCCCCTGAAACTTCAACAAATATGAAATGCTCATTTTTTTCCATTTATTACCTGCAATGACTTCTGCAACTTGTCCCATCCCAAAGCAATGTTTTTGCATCTTATAGAAAGCTAAGACAGAAAAACGATCTCTATTAAATCCCATCATCCATTCAGACTGAGGCAGATATTGCTGGGTTACTGACGCTCTAAAAAACTAACTCATACGACTACTAAAACCTATAAAACGTAGGATAGCAATCAGTAACAAATTTGTTAATCTATCAATAACTTTGAGTTATTTGTGATGGTAAATGGCACAAGTCCACTGTATCTAGCCGTTCAAGTGAAATTTATTTTACGTTTCCAAAAAGTGGAACAAATTTGAAAAAGAGGAAGAAACACATTCAGATTTTGACCAATTATTTTTGAGCTCGCAGTGATGTAGTCTATGACCACACATATATGGCCAAGTAATTCTTAGAATAGAGATTAATACATTCTTAAAAGAGGCGCCTCTCCAAAAGTGTGGAGTTCAAGGCTAATTGAAAGGTTCAATACTTAAACAGTGATTTCTGCTTTAAACTGCATATTTTTTTAATTTCATTTTACTGGCATGGTCTTCAACAAAATGAAGCCCATTTCCACCTGCTACAAAATAAACACAACAAACGGTTTTGATAAGACTTTCTTGTCCATATCACACCAAAATATCAAGATGAAGTCAAATTTTTGACTTCTTGACATTTTTCAAATAATTTTGTATTATCTTAAAGTTTTGACTGGATAAACTCCCAATTTTGACCTTTTCATACCAAAATTTGACTTTTTTATCTGAAAATTGATTTATTATCTTAAAATTTTGACTTTTATTTTACAATTTGATTTCTTTTCATCAAAATTTCAACTTAAAATGTTTTTGTTTGTTTTTTTAAAGCCAAGTTTTCATTTTTATTTTCTTCACCTGGTGGAAATGGGCTTCCATATTCATGTGATTACCACAACCAACCAGTTTCTAGCACACACAGCATTCGTCACTTGAATATCTATCGAGGAAAAAATCACCAAAATCGAGGAAACTTGTTTCTAGAATTTTGTTTGGGCGTTCCCTATCTAACTTTTTATTTGTGTAAATACCATAAAATGTATCTAAATTGAGCTTGACGGTTGGTCTCAGACAACCTATACATATTAAGTTCACTCATGGCGCAGTTGTTATTGGGATGCTCGTGCGCGCGTGCGTGCGTGTGAATTTTTCTAATATGAAATTGAAACAATCACAGAATGCCAAAAACATTCGTAAAAACGTTTGGCAAAGAGTCGGATTAAGTTTATTTTGACTAAAAGTCAAACTGCAGCCTGCCACACAGCATAAGAAAACTATCAACACACCTGGTTCAGCACGAACAAGCAGCCACCGGAAAAAGTTCACAGACACAGCACGAGCTCGTTCACCAGCTTTGGCTCATGAGATAAACTTACCTCCAAAAGTATCTTTCGTCCAGGTGAGTCCCTTTCACTTTAAAATCGTTAACAGTCTTCAGTTTATGCGCAAAATTCACACCACCTGCAAACTTCACTTCTCTGGTCAGCTGCTGTCAATCAAACACAAGTCCCGCCCCCAAATATCACTCACTCCTTTCTCTCTAATAAAAACAGAAAAAACATTACTAACCATTTAAATATGGAATTGTAGCTCACCCTAATATCAACATTGAGATAGAAATTACTAACAATACCCCTGTGATATCGCATCATCTCATTACAGAAAAATCAGTTATAAACCAGTTTAGCTGTTTGTAACTCTCGATGAGAGGCAGAGTACAAAAAAACATGTACCAGCAGATATTTTCTTTCAAATATTTTTTTTTTTACAAGAAAAGAAAACCTTCACATTGACAAAATTATACTCAAATATTCAAATGGGTGCTTCTTGGGGATCTAAACCCTGTCAATGAACACTTTCATGCATGACATTGAATGTATAGCATTTTTTTTCCAAACCTGAAATCATATCCAAGTGTTATTTGTTTCATCCTGATTTTAACATTTAAAAAATGAACAAAAATTGCAACTTCTGGCATTCCCTTTTCATTTCAGTCATGTATGCAACAAGGACATAACATAAATGCATCATACCCACTAAAATGTTTATTTTATTAATGAAGCAGCATTGTTTCCTCAAGTTTGTGACAATCGTTCCATAAACTGAACATCATACATGAAGGTATAAATCAGAGCCATCCGCCATCGATGTGACCTCTACAGCTCATTGATCTACTATATGAGCAGTTCATGTCCCAGTTGCCAACAATATGTCCACGATGAACAAAGAAAGACTGTAAAACATTCCTTTTTTTCTTCAGCTGAGTAATTATGGACCATGTAACATTCATTTTTTGATGGGTAATATTGTACTTTAAATGAATTCAATCTGGGGAGTTTTGTTCCAATGTTACTTGAATTGATTGATGATTACATCTGTAATCTAAATTTGTTTGATACAATAAAACATTTAAATTGGTGATTTGCTGTGTCATATTTCTGAGTAGCAGTCCATGAACTTTGATGGTCAGGGAAGTTTTTAACCATATTTAGGTTTCTTTAAGGTCAAAAGTGTATTATGCCAGAGTTGGTGTTCCATTAAAATGACAAAAGAAGAATCATTCAAAAGGTAAAAACTCCAAAAACATACACTATTTGGCAACATTGCATCACCAGGGTGAGTTTAGCAGAGTCTGACTTTGCCTTACTCTAAAAATAGATTCTCTGTGAATAAATAATTCAATGTCAGAGCTGGGAGCATAAAAAACACATACATTTTTCATACCAAGGACTAGTTTCCACAAATTTATTTTGTAACATTGCAGCAATTTATTCTAAATGTGAAATACATATAGACACATTCAGTTGCAGTTTACATAAAGACTCGCTTGAATGAGATAAATCCATGTCAGATGGATGCGTTTCTGCTGTGAGGGCATGTTATAGTCATATTCTGAGATGGATAACCAGATCATCTCTTCAGAGTGAAAGCTGCAAGCTGCAGTTATGATTGATTTTCTAAATCTGTGGGGAGAGAGATGCTTTGATCATAACTTACATTTTCTCTAGGATTGAATCTGCACCCCATGAAATGTAGGATTCAGTAAATAAAGGCTGTTTTTAGGTCTGTACAGATCATGCACATAAAAAAAGAAGAAGTAGCATGCTTTTAACCCATGTGTTATGCTGTTTACGGATTTATAGCCACCAAGTTGACTCGAATGTGAAGAAGAAATGATGAATATGCCCTTTAAAACTGCTTTGCTGACAAAAGCCAAAGTGAGAACTGAAGTTTGAAGCTGAACCCTTAGGGCAACCCCAGAGCCATGAGCTAAGTCTTTCATTTTGCTCTACAGCTCCCCCAGTTGGAGGAGCAGTGGACTGAAAACAGCACAGACCCAGTAATTAGACTCTTTCTGGAGATGATCACAACTTTTCTGTGAACAAGAGCATCAAAAGGTTTGAATGTCAGGGAGTCTGTTTATCTCAGTGGTCAAATCTGGAGCTCAAGGTTCAGAGGCAACAGTCCTTGAAGAGGGCGGCCCAGATTCAGACTAGACCCAAGGTTCTTTGCTGCGCGTCAATCCCCACTCTCTCACATGCTCTCTACAAGTTTCTTTTTCATCTCACTGTCCTATCTTTTCAATAACAGCATGAAACATCTTAAAAATCTACATAAATATATGTATACTGCATGTAAGGGGGAGACCAATAATTTACAAAATGATGGATTTTTCAAGACTTCATGTCTTGGCTTCTGCAGTGCAGCTTCAAATAATACTATTTTAATACAATTGTAGACACTTTGCCAGCTAATTTCAAGGGTATTAGGACTTGACGGCTTCTCAGCTGTCAAAAAACTCTGCAAAACCTTGATCAGGGTTTTCACCACTGACTGATTATCACCTTAGCCAACACAGTTTCAGTTCTACACTGCAAATACTGGAATCCAAGCAAATGTTTATGTCTTATTATGAGTCTGAATTGTCGTTTAAGTCTTGATATGAGCCACATTGAACTGAAAAGTCCAGAAACATGTCTAATTTCAAGTTATCTAAAGAGAAAATGGTGTCTGAATTGCTTGTAATGAGTAAAAATATCTGTTGATGAGGTATGAAAAATTTGCTCTTCAAGGTCTTGGAAATAAGAATGTCTTGGTACAAGAAACTTTTTCTTGCCCCGCTGATGGACTTTTTTGTTCCTCGTTACAAGAAATTCAAACAGCATTTTTGTCTTTTGAGAACTTAAAACAAGACACTTTTCTGTACTGGTCTGGTAAATATGGGTCATATTGAGGCCAAAAGGACAAACACTAGCTTAGATTTCAGTTTTTTGCAGTGCAGTCATGGGCATGTATTTTGAGCGTCACCTACCAGATTCTCTGTGATACTTTGTGCAAATGTATAGACGTTCTGCAGGGTCCACAGGAACAGGAGCACTGCCCTAATCCTCAGAAACGCCGCTCCTATCACAGACCATTCACACTCCTCTCTGGCTTGAGGTACAGAAATATGAAATAAAGGATTTCCCAACTGAAAAACTTTCTTTCTCACTGCCATCCCAGAGACAACTGACATGAGTGTTGCATTGAGAGATAACCTAATGCTAGTCTGCACATATCACATTCATAGTTTGCACATATGTAATCTATTTCTGCACATTTTAAAAATTCTATTTGCACGTTCCACTGCCTGCAATTACCTTTCTTTGGAGTAAATTCTCTGTATTGCTTTAGGGTTTGTCTCTGTCAGGTTTCTTTTTAACATCACCACCCCATCACTACACATTGTCTCTCATTTAGAAAACTAAAATTGGACATTGGCAAGAGGACATGACCTGATGTGTAGATGCTTGAATTGTTCAAATAACAAAAACAGAAACAGTGTCTCACCATTATACAGACATACTTCATTTTTACTTGCATGGTTAAACAGTTTGTGTGTACAGTTCAAGGTAAAATGTTTCCTACAAGTGATTAAGTGGTGAATTAAATTAATTAATACTAACATGCACTATACTGTATAACATGGCCAGCATGTACACTTTGAATTTAAATAATCATTTTATGCTACACTTAAAATAAGACATAGAGACATTTCTGTGCATATTCTGCATCTTACCATAGGAAGATGATGTTATCCATGAACCACTCTCCCTCCTCCTGCATCTCCTCTGAATGCATTTATAAAGGTGTAAGAAGGCAATGTGGTTTTGTTACAGTGACTCATCATTGACCTTAACCTTCTGAGATTTTTGATAAAAAGGTACTTTTTACACTTAAAGTTGTATCTATTGTTTCGTATCTGTGTCAGGGTCCTGAAGGGATTTCTCTGACAGCTCCTCTTGTCTGGATCTCTGCTCTTTAGTCACACTTTGCTCTGAAAATCCTGGAGGATACAAAGAGAAAGAGAGAAAGAGAGAGAGCGAGAGTGAGAGATTGGAAGAGGTATCGGAAAATTCTGTTAAGCTGGAGGAAAACACCTGAATTTTTATTTTTCTTTTCTCGTGAGATCACTGTAAACAAGAATGGAGATAAATCAAATCAGGGGGTTGAGCACATTTTTGGAGCTTAAGTTTCAGCAGGGGGTGCCAGATTTTCCTAATATGATTGTTTTCATTCTGAATGTCACTGAAGATGTAAAGGGGGTATCGTGCTGAAGATAATATAGATATGAAATAACTATACTGGATGTACTTTCACAATATGCATGCACACGATTTGTTCTTGTACCCCCAAAATACTCCTTCAAGAAAACATGGGCCTACATGTGTGAATCTTGTTCAATTTGTTGTTTTGACTCGGACATTAGTCTGCAATAAGGTTCAATAGTAATTTATAGATCAATTTTTAAAAACACAATACATACCATTGGAGCCACTTTCCTTCCACTTGAGCTTGTTGTCCTCAGTGTGTCTCGTCCAGGTGGAGCGGAAACTCACCAGCTCAGCTGTGAGGTGAGCTAGACTCCACTGCAGACCTCTGGAGCTCTCTTTCCACAGATTACTGGTGAGAAATAAGGTAAAACTTTTTTTTTTCAGTTTGAGTCTTTATTTACCATTTTTCTTCTTTAGTCTTCCATGTAAGTGTCCTATAAGATCACAGTATCTCCTTATGAATTACCTCTTTGAGAGTAGTTTAACTCTTTTGAATACTGTGTATGCTATCCTGCTGAGAGTCTTATAAAAAAGAAGATGCTGCTTGTACAACTTGTCAAAAACAATCTGAAACAGTTAATAGTAAACTAAACTTGGAAACAGTTGAGAGGCAATGGTAGCATCTTTAATACTATGATGTAAAATGATTTTGGACCAGCAAAGGGCTGTTTTAGTGTCTTAACAACAGTTGTTGTTCAGACAAAGTGTTGTCATTGTGTTACCTGTGAATGTTACAAGGGTCTGGTGGACCGGGGTTTTCCTCCACCAAAGGAATAACAATCTTTTCAGCCATGTCAGTCAGCAGAGAGAACGTTGGGTAAACTATAAAGTCTATGAAACCTGAAAGATAAAATGTTACTGTATAAGCATACTTTGATAAATTCAGTGGTCTTGCTTTTGTTAACAATAGGGCTTGGAAAGACAGATAAGATACTTTATTCATCCCTCAAGGAGAAATTCACAACATATCACAAAGATCCAGAAAGATTTTATACAAAATCAGTGAGGAAAAAACTTAAAGGAAAAAATAGGTTTTGTGAAGTGTTGTGTGAGACGCACCAATCTGGGACTCAGCTACCAGCGTGCTGTTTCGATCACACAGAGGAGAGAAGGGAAGGCCGAGCTCCGCCTCTCTATCGCCCTCAGAAAGATAGAAGGACAGAAAGAAGATATCATAAAGGCCATCCCACACATCCACTGGAAATACGTTTTTAAAATGGTTATTTGACTTCAACACCTGCCACCAGAGACTTTTTTGATTACCACAAACAACCACACAAGAGCTTCATTTCAAGGAACCAGAAAAAGGGCTCTTCAGAGAGAGCTCGCTCACATCTTATTTTAGAAACAGTAGATCGTCCCAACTCCTGCTCTGTTCTATTTCCTCTTCAAGTGAAATAAAGACAGTAGACTGTTGCATCTGACTGTTGCATTTACTGATAATCCACTCAGTCAGAGTACCAGCCTTACATATCAATTCTCTCAGTGCCATCTGAAAAACTCATTAGATTTGAAATGGTGGCACTTAAAGAAAAGGAAGCCTGCTGATTTGAGATGACATGAATAAATGGATTGAGCACACAAAAACATCTTTGCATCTCTTCATGCCCTCCTCACTTTCTCTTTCTTGTCAGTCCTTGTCTCTTTAGCTTCCTCTGTCAAATGAATGAAAAAATAAACCTGTGCAAACCTGAGACATTTCCAAAATACTAAACAGAATCAAACTAAATTGTTTGCAGAAAGCAGGTGTCAACACTGTGCCAGAGCCCTCTCTTAAATGAGCTACTCAAAGAAATAGATTTGAGAAGTGGTCTTGGTTGGATTCTTTGTACTTTTTCACACCATAGTTGTCTATCAAATCAGAGCCTGAAGTAGAGAGAGGCTTTTTCTTTCATTCAAAATGTTGAGTTTAACTTTTCAAAGAGACTTTCCTCACTGACTGTCTCTGCTTCATACCTGAAGTGCTATTATGTCATTTTCTCTCGCTCTGATGCAACAACCCTCTTTGAAGGGTTCTCACTCTTTTTTACAGAAACAGATGAGTCATTTACAAATTGTAGAGCTGTTATTGGAAGGCCTTTCTGACTGAGCATTCATACCGAGGGAGCAACAGATCAAAGCAGTCAGATGGAGACAAAGTGGGTAGGACATAAAAGAACAGCATAAGCAGCATTCATTCTTTATATGCTTCCCCTCAGCAACATCATCCGCTCTCATGGTTTCCACTTCCACTGTTACGCAGACGACATCCAGATATACATCTCCACCAAATCCATCACTCCCTCAACCCTCTCTACACTGTCTGACTGCCTCACCAACATCAAAACCTGGATGCAATCCAACTTCCTCCTCCTAACTGCAATAAATCAGACATCTTGGTCATAGGTCCAAAATCCCTCACCGCCGGCACTCAACAATTCTCGCTCACCATTGACAACACCCCCCTCACTCCATCAACTCACATCCGTAATCTAGGCGTAATTCTGGACACAAATCTCACTTTCGAAAAACACGTCACTCACAGCACCCAAATTGCCTTCTTCCATCTTAAAAACATAGCCCGCACCCGTCCACTTCTCTCATTCTCTACTGCTGAAACCCTGATTCACTCCTTCATTTCATCCAGACTCGACTACTTCAATAGCATCCTGTACGGTTCATCATCAAATGTCCTCAATAAACTCCAGTACATTCAGAATTCAGCTGCCCGTCTACTCACCCACTCCCGGACCCGTGATCACATCACCCTCATCCTTAAAAACCTCCACTGGCTCCCCGTCTCCCATCGCATCCAGTTCAAAGTCCTTCTGTTGACATTCAAAGCCCTCCATAACCTATCTCCACCCCATAGGACCAAGCACCAAACCTGGGGTGACAGGGCCTTCTCAATGGCTGCCCCCTCTCTCTGGAACTCATTACCCAAACACATCCGTAACTGCACTGACTTTACTACTTTCAAATCTCAGCTCAAAACCCATCTTTTCAGAATTGCTTTTAACTGTTGATCACATCTTTGTCTTATCATTTTATCAAGCTTTACCCTGCGCTGTGCTTTTGCTTTTGCTTGCTTGTTTTGTTTTACTTGTTTGTTTTGCTTGGCTGATTGTAATGTCTTTGCTTGTTTTGTTTGCTTGCTTGCTTGTTGGATTTTAATTTCTTTTAATCTGTAAAGTGTCTTTGAGTATTCTGAAAAGCGCGATATAAAATAAATGTATTATTATTATTATTATTATTATTATAAGAGGGAGTAGAAATGATGTGCAGAAATTGAGGCAATACCAAAATAAAAACATACTCTGCAAATAGATTGATAGGTTTTAAATTTAATGTCTGTGTAACCAAATGTGTAATCAGAAGACGAGTTTAAGCCGTCACAAGTTCAGCTTGTTTGAGTCTTTAGTTAATAATAAGGACACACAACAACCGTACCAGAGGGAATAGCTTTGAATGTTTTGGAAAGTCTATTGTGTGCTCTTTTGCCAAGAGTTTAATTGAGAGGCCAGTTTTTCATTTTCATCATTTAGGGGTAGCGTAACCCAGTGATTCCCAACCTTATTTGGGCCATGACTCCATTCTTACCAGCCTAAAGGGCAGATCAGTGTAGTTTGCCCACCAGGGGGGCACCTCAGTGTTTGTTTTAGCTCCCAAGATGGCAGTTTAATGCACATTTTGTCTCAAAAGGGGGCGCTTTAGAGCATGTTTTCCATTAACTGCCCCTCTCTCTGTACACCGTTGGTTTCAAATGTGATTTTAATGTTATCAGTGGGGAAGAAAGGACAAATCTTATGTTGTTTGAGCATCAACATCTTCAGTTTTCTGTCTTCAATTTTTTTTTATTTCTTCATTTGGTTGTAAGACATCATGGTAGTGTTGTGGTTCTTTTTGGAAGTGTCTTTACAAAGCCAGGAGGATGAAAAAAATATTTCCATTTTTTTTCTGTTTTTCCTACTGACTGCAAGTTTGTGTTTATACAGGTTTAGGCAAAGGGAACTAAAGTAGAGGTAACGGTGCATTCACATGATTGTGGGCTTCAGACAAGATGCGCCAGCTCAGATGGTTTTATGTGCTGCATTTCATTTGAACTTGATTTATATTTGAGAAAGTAAAAGTATAGAACGCAGCTGTGTTAGACTGTGTGTGGTGTTTTAATTTTACAGAGAAAAAATCTACTACAGACTCTTTTTATCAATTACTAGACATTTCAGGCGACCCCATTTGAATCCCAGGCCCTAAGGTTGAAACACACTGGCACAAATTGTTCTTAGCTTAACTTAGCATCATGGTTGGAAATAAAGAGGGGAAAAAGGTCACACCTATAGCTCAAGTCCCTCAAAGTTCCTACCTGCCTGAAGAACTCCTCCATTAGCGCTTTAGTCCAACGTGAGTGCAGCGCCCAGGGTTTGGACGGATGACTAATGTCGGCTGTGTGAAGCAGCAGAGACAAAGCTTTGGGTTTGTCAATCCTGCAGGAGGAAACACCAAGCACATTTAGTTTTTGTTGTGCTTGTCAGATATGCCCACAAAAGTAAACTTGACACCAACCAGACTGACACTAAACTCTTGTCTGCCTCTGAGTGCAGGATATTTCTACACCCCTGAAGAATCACTCTTCAGTATAACCTCTTGTTTGTGCAGCACAGATTGAATGCAGCAGCACAGACATTAGTGTTACCGTTCTTGTTGCTGCAGGCAGGATTTCATGGCTTTGACTTGAAGGAGGTGGGAGGACATGTCTGTGGACAACACCATCTCTATGACGAGTGATCTCAGCTCCCTGTAAACAAACAGAAGAGATGCACGGTTCACCCTTCAACCCTGGTGATTGGAGTGAAGTCTATGTCTTAAAAAACAGAAGAGAGGAAGAGTCAATGGGGTTATAACCTTTCAAGATTTCCTGATGGATTTTCTTGTTCCCATGGTAGCACTGACTGCATAAAAAAACCCATTACAGTGTGCTGCTGCTGTTTATCTTTGTGGGGTATCCACAGAGCTCTCTCATGAATAACACAGATTATGTTTCAGTGATGAAGTCTCATCCTCCATGAATACAAAACTGTTTTCAGTGAGGAAATTGATTATTTACGTTCATCATTTGAATATAAAAAAAAAGATAAGTGAGCTGATGACACTTCAGGAAAAATTCAAATTAATGTCCGTGACTCATAGCTAACCTCTGCATTTTTTATCATTCGTACCAGAAGTTTTTCTCACTAATATGAGCAAGAGATCGTTCGAAGAAACACACATGCTTAATCATCGCTACCCTACTGATTGGAGCATGAGTCATTGAGCAGAAATAGTAACATGATCCTTAATTGATTCCGTAAAAGGAAATCCTATCTTCAAGGGTCAAAGGTCAGGGTCAGCAGGAGGAGCAGCCACACAGAGGGTCAGGACCTAAAGTCTCATTTAAGTATATTTCAACATGAAGACATAGCATGACTCACATCCACTCTTCTCTGGTCAAATTAATGAAGATGTTCATGCGATCGTCCTGCAGGAGGCGAAACGCTGCACTCAGGTGATGACTCTCTTGCACTGAGCGGTCGTTGTAGATCAAAGCAAAGTCTGACCTGAAAAACAGCAATGAAAAAGGAAGAGTGTGTGTGCATGAGCGTTGAGTCAAATAGCTCTATAGGGGAAAGGTGAAAATGAGGTGCAAACAAAAAAAAGTCCTTGCAGTGTTGTTTAAGTGAATTGCTGTAGGTCTGTTGTAATGTCTTTTAGAGCGAACTTCTTATCATTGTTTACTTGGCAAAGAAAGTTAATCAATAAGACACAATGAGGTAATGTGTAGATCATACATTTACACAATCTTTTTCATTGACCTATAAAAATAACAGACATAACAAAATACAGTTACCCTATTACTAAGTATTTGTGTCTTCAAAAGCTAAATTACAATTCTATTGGAAATGAGGGGACAAAAAAATGTGGTTTCAAAAGCCCAAACTTTTGCTTGGCAGATTTATTTTCTTTCTAAAAACAGATTTTCCCTGTAAAGGAGAAATAAAATTGCTTGAAGTAAACAAGTATTCTAGGATGCTGGTATTCCCAGGAATTGCAGATTTTTGTATTCCCCATGAGGAAGAAGAGGATTCAAACAAATTCAGCAACATCAATTGGATGTTCACACGTTGGAAATATTTTCACATTCTACTTTTCGTGTTGCTTGTTTGGAGAAGGCAAAACATATTGTGTTGCAATTTCTTGGTCAAGATGGCAGCGGTTACCAATGTGTGGGTTTTGACCACATTTGGGGGGCCCAGAGATTTTATGCATGTTAGTATATCAGTTCAGAAAGCATGTTTGGTGCATGGTTGAAAAATTAAGCAAACAAATTTACTTTGCATTTCAAATACAACTATGCAGATAGAACAGTCATCAGTTTTCTACTTTTCTCTCTGTTGCAACATAACCTCTGCTGTGATTACCACAGATCAACAAACACATTAGCTGCAGCAGGTTAGTGCACAGTAGCACAGGAAACAGACCTGCTTTAATATTTGTAGCTCTGAGCCAGTTTGAAACTCACAGCATTACGTGACCGACTTTTTTTAAATCTTGTAATTCCTGAAGCAATCTAAACATGAAAATGGCCATTACTCTGTTTCAGCTCTAATTAATTCACTATCAAATAGTATCAAAGTTGTTGGCTGTTGTGCTGTTTTGGGTTGAACCAGGGTTCATTTTTAGATTTGCCCATCAGTGCCTGGGCTCCACTTTGAGCTCTGGGGACTGTGGGGGTCACCAGTTTCTGCTGAGTTTACTTTGGGGGTCACAGGCTGAAAAGTTTTGAAGCCACTGCATGTGAGGGCTACATCTACTGGCCATTTATTGTCAAAAGCACAAACCTCAGGATTAAAGCTTGAACTCTTATATTGTTTGAGAGTCAGCTGGAACCATACCAGCTAAACACTATTTACTTCACCTCAAGTACAATGAGATAACAAGGCCATTCAAGGTGGAATATAGATTTGTTTAACATTACCTCAAGAGGATAAAATGAGGAATCAGCAGTTCAAATGTAGATCAAGCAAATATTTAGAAACCCCTCATGAGCACTGAGAGATAATGATTTTTAGAGAGACGGTCCATCTTGCAGTTGGTTTCAAGTTTTCATATTCCTATTATATAAACAAAATTTCAATGCAAGTTTTATTCATGGCCTCACTCCTAGCCTCAGACCCCTGAGGAGTCCAGCTGATGCATGAAATAAAGCCTTTGTTTATCACCATTTTGTAAAAGGTTAAACAGTTGGAGCTTACAAGTGGCCAGAGGAGAAATGCATCCCCTGCTGTGATGCTGAGTGTAGGGGTTTCATGTTTTATGTTTTCCATCATGAAAAAATGTCATTACTGGAATCAATTTCAACCAGAATGAGTGAAAGCGGTCAAGTTCTGCTTCTCTCTTCAAGGTAAGAAATAAAGGAAAGAGTGGGAGTTGACGTTTTGACCCTCAGAGATGTATTTTGGGTGGAGTAGGATTTTCAAAAAGGATTCTGTTTGTTTTCTGTAACCAAGGCATGCTCTTTTATTGTGGACAGGGATTCTTCCCAGAATAAAAGCACGATCAGAATGATGGGTGCCAGGAGACTGCGTTCTTCAGCCCTCCTGTGTGGAAAATCAACATCTAAAAATACTGTTCCCTCCATAAAGATGTTTGCTTTAGAGAGCTCTGCCTCTCTCCCACTGTCTCCAAAAACTACACAAGAGACACTATCTTTCTATTTCAACATTCACTCATATCTTATGCTATTTCATGATTTAACAACAGGATATTGTGTAAATTTAGGTGCTTCTATGTAAGTGTGGCTTTCTAAAATGAGTTTGGACACAAAGGCTTACTTTGTGTGGATGTGAAAGTTGTTTGTGGTCCCCGTGTGTTCGTAGTCATGGATGGCTGCAGCAAATAATGACGCCATCACCTCCAGCTCAGTCAGCCAGTGCTAGATTGACACAAGAGAGAAAGAAAAAATAGTAAAAATATACTGTCAGGTGAGGCAGGATGCTAGTTTTAGCGTCATCTGGAGACATTTTAAAATGTCAGCGTCAAGGAACTCTGACATGGGGACAGAGACGAGACAGTGAATGGCAGGAGAGGCTAATGTCAGGGTGATAACGTGTGTGTAATGACACTCAGGTATTCAGTAGTTCACTACAGCTGTTTGATTAGCCTGGAACATCAGCCTGCCAAAATTGATAAGCAAAAAGGCTCATGATGTTGAAGGAGCGAATAGTTTCTAATCAATTCTTAACAGGAACCGGTTCTCGATTCTCATTCCTCATAATTATACAACCTTAATATTTTTTAGATGGATGATATTTGCAAAAGTCCCCCTCCAAGTACATGCATGTCGGAATTAGATCCTTTTTGTACTGCAAGCTACAAATATGTTGATTTTGGGTTAAAATTTGTCATTTTAATATGAGGGTTGATTGTGTCTCCTTCGCTTTTTGAGCAACCCTCAAATGGATACTATTGTAACAGCAGTTTTTAATATATCTTAAAAGGCTTCATTTTTTACATCAGATGCTGCCAGGTGGCTTTGACACAAGAAGTAAATTACAGGTATGTGTGTGAAAATGCATTTGAAAGGCTTTGCAAAGCATGACAAGGCAGTTGTCAAATGATATGGGTGTTAAATTAAGTCTGTCTTACCACAAGTCCAGATCGCAGCAGCAGGCAGTGCAGTGTCTGGGTCACGTCAGCAGCGTGGACATGGCTATGGTAAGGGTTGTTGTGTTTGCAGTATCCTCTCTCCAGAGCACACAGGAACTCTGTCAGGCACGAGATGGGGATCTAAAAGGCAGAGTACAAATCATAACAGTATTGTTAAAAAATTCACAAAGATTAATAAAAACTTTAGTTTTATCATTAAGCTGTGTTTGAGATTGCGTGCAGAGATCACATTATAGCTGAAAATGGATTCTAGAAGAAAAAAATCATCATTTTAGTCAGATTGTCACTGAAATTATAATAGGGTCACATTGTCGTAACATATGGAGAGCACTCAGTGTATGCGAAGCTCATTGAGATAAAGACCTTAAAGCGGCTGTTGAGACCATATCTGGTGATCAATTCAAAAAACAAAGACTGTAGTGCGTGATCAGAGCTGGCTGCATTCAGAGCAAACACGTCAAAACTCCAGCGGTCAACATCCTGAGGAGAAAGAAAAGATAATGACGCACACCTCAGGTGTATAGCACTCTGTGATGCTGATATATTGCTCAAACACAGGACACACATAAAGTTGTGACAGGGGAGAGCTTACCCTGAGGCAGTTTACGACCAACGCAGGTTGGTCTGGCATGGCGGCCGTGTAGGCCCTCTTGAACATCCTGGAATAATGTAATGTTTATGTTGAGTTCAGTTGAAGTTCACATGTTGACACTGAGCAGCCAACTAGTCTCAGGAGCTGTTTATATAAATCCCTCCAAAGGATGTTTTAAAGAGAGGAGGACGCTCATGTTTCATGTTCCAGCTCAGCTGAATGTGTTTTCTGGGGTTCAGATTCGAACAACACTGTATGAGCTTACACAGTGCTGGCAGGGAGGTGTAAATCCCTCATACACACTGGGAAATGTACATTATAAATGTTTTATATCCTCATTTTATTGCTTAAAGGTCTCATAATTAAAAGTAGCTGCTAAACTGCTTTTGTTTATCTCTCGAAGCAGCTGCTTTCTCATGCTGAAATATCCTGATGCATCAAAAGGCCTCTTTAAAACACTCTGTAAGCCTTCATAAGCTACTGCTGAAATGAAGATAAGATAAACATGGGTTTGTTTACCTCTCCACAAATATTCCAGCCTGCACTGCATGCACAATGCTACGAAACTTTGGCTTCTCGTCTGAACGTCGCACAGGCCGTCGTACCCTCTGTGTGAAGGTGGAGGCCAGCCAGTCAGTGACCTCTGAAGGCACCCCGTCTGACTGGAGCTGCTGGAGGTCATCTTCTGACTCCAAACACTGCCTGAGAGACACAACACTGTCAAGAAAATATTGATACTGAATAACAGAGTGCAGCACTGTGTGCAAATTCCACACAATGGACTCAAAGTGCAGCATGATTTATGTAAGCCTCAGCTGGGCGCTAAAAAGCAGTACAGAGCCATCAATCAAATTTCAATTTCATTTATGATTTTGGCTTTCCGGGATCATAAAGACAAGATAATTGAGATTACACAATTACTGTGCCACCTGCCATGTTGTCACCATTTGGGGCTTTTAAGCAGTTCTGTTTTGGTGACAGCCGCAGCTCGGCAGTGTAATAAAGAAATAAGGATTTCGTAGCCTTGTCCTTTTGTTGAACCAAACACAATCATCACGAATCATGTTGTTGCTTCCTTTGTTTTAAAGTTCAAAGCAATAGAAAGTTAAGACAGAGCTTACACACTAAAAAGATCAAATCGACTTCAAAATGTCAGAATATGTGCTGTCTTTTTTTGTGTTCTATTTTTTTACCTAGTTCCATCGAGGTAAATTGCCTCTAGTAATGACGCTGTGAAATCCAGATTCTTTTTGATTTCCTCAAAATCAACGTCTCTCTCCTCCAGCAGCTTCAGCATGCTCCTCAGCCTGAAAGGAAACAGAGTCATTTGTTTGGATGTGATCACTACAAAACAGAATGTCCTTTTTGAAAGTTCTCAAAATGCTGTTTCCTCTCTGAAAGGGACAATCACAGAGAGCAGAGAACAGCTGGGGGAAATGGCTAGCACTCACAGCAGTTTGTATTCAAAGTTTTACTCTAAATCACACTTGGAACAGCATCAAAAGTTCCAACAGAAAGGTCACTTTGGAGCATGATTGGGACATAAACCAACAACACTAAATAACATTTTGTTTGAGGTACTCAGGGTGTAATAGGTGCTTATAGAACAAGCTGAAAAAGTCTTCAGAAAGGGGAAAAAGTTCATTTGGAAGTGATTTAAGCTACCCTAAGAAAGCCAGTGGCAAAAAGGGCATCATTAGTGCCAAATTTTCCATGAGAGTAGAACTTCCCATGGTTAAGCTCTTACGCAACTCACATTTTATCAAAGTGAGTTCCAAGGAAATGCTGTTTTTGAGTGCTGGCTGCATTCTAATCTTGTGGCATGCTTGATTTTGAAACTTCTAATCATATTACCATTGAGAACAGGCGGAGATGCATTAATCTCCTGCTGAGTAATAAAAAGCGCGTCATCTCGAGAGCAACCCACCTGCTGTGTATTAATGTAATCTCATCTCTGTAATGAATTCAACAGCTTTCATAGCATAATACAAAACACAACTGGAATCAATCTGCTCTGATTGGATTTTATCCTCTCTGAGGACATTCCAAAGAACCATTTATCTGATAACTTCTTGCGTGCCCCAGATCAGATTTCCACCAAACATTGTGGCGGAGCTGCTCGTATGTTGACTGATTGTGTTTCATTACAGGCCATGCTGTGGAGTCAGCTCCCACTGAGGAGACGCTCACAGTTTTTCAAGTGTTTATCACACTGGCAGGGCTTTTCAAAAGCTGTTGAGTCATAAAAATAGCTTGCATCTGAATACCATAGCTTGCTTTTTAATCTCAACTAAACGGTCACGATAACAGGCTTTTTGTGTGAGTGTGTGTCAACTGTTGGTAACTGAAGAGCGTCCGAGAGGGGAAAGCTGGGAGAAAAACCTTATGAGGAACACATTGTGAATCGATCATGGAGAAAAATATCAGGGATTTGTTTAAACTGCATGCTATACAGTGTCACCCATAGCAGGTGCATATCAGATAGAGAAGTTTGGATATTAGTTCAGTCACATCTCTGATAGAGATGCTCTGAAGTTTCTAATTTCCCATTTGTTCTAGCTGACTTGACTAAAAGAAAGGAAAAACAAAACAATAAAGAAAAAAAGAATACTTTAAATGAGCACAGTTTACTTTGCATAATAACTGACAGACTAACAATAACAGAGCTAGCACCACCAGCCATCAATCCTTGCAGGTTAGCATGTCCATGCTTGAAAACACATTGCTCAACCAAATGGTAATGTGCCGTTTCGGGTACAAATCCAAAGAGGGGCTGCAAAGGTCATTCCACCCCAAAATACAAAGAAAATTCTGTTGTAGCCATAACGTGTGAAGTCACACTGAACAATTAAAAGGTTTTTATCACCCCACTTGTTCTACAAGCAAATTATACGGGACTCGACAAAAGCAAAATTACAACTCCTTTGTCCAATTTTTAAATAAATGCAGCAGCTGGTTAAGCTAAATAACAGATTTTTTGGTAATAAACTCTTTGAGCTAAAACACAATTTGTACTGTATTCATTATAGTTGTCTATCTTGGTTGTCAGTGTAATCAGGCATAGTGTGTACACAATTTTATCTCCATCTCATAGATCAAACTCATAGAGCGTACAGTAGATGGACGTAGTCTCTGCAGTATCATCCATCTGTTTCTGAAACAGAGTTTTGAAGCACAACAGCTGGTGTGGCCATATTGGAAGAGGGACCATTGACGAGCAGCTATTGGGTGCCCATCAGTCATGTGATCTGAGCGGTGCCTCTGTTGGAGCTAGCTTGCAATGTCAATATCTCCCAAACTACCTAGTTGGAAAAAAAATCACCCTGTATTACAGTGCATGCCACTAGCAAAATTACGGGGGGGAATTTTGCTCGTGGCATTCAGACAGTATTTGGCCAGTAGTACTGGGCTGTAAATATAATAATTTCTGCTCTGAAAATGGCTTCTTTTGGCTCAGTGTGTAAATGACTTCCGATTTGATGAAAATGCAAACACCTGTTCGCTCTGCCTGTTTGCTTCCAGGTTGTAGAGCATTGAAATGGTATGGTGGCTGTTGCTCTTAGCTACAGCTCTGACTAGTGGCAGACTGTTGCATTATGCCTGCACTTGTAACCTGTCCTGCACCTCCTCAGATTTATGACAATGCTTTGAAACAGCACAGAATGCAAACTCTTTGATTAGTCCACTATGCCACATCATTTTCCTGCATTAACAATACCAAACCTCATAATATATACATAATATGTGTATGTCCTGTTAGTTCACGTGCACAACAAGTAAAAAACGAAGCACAAGAAATGAGTGTAAAAAAGAGAGACATATACTCTTAACTATTTTATGAGGGCAGACAGGAAGTCAGAAAACAGAACTTACGTTATAAAATAATGTGGGCAGTAAGTGGCTGGGTGTCAAAATGCTCAGGACAGATGTTGGTCACATCTTATATCATTTTTTTTTTCATTTTTTTTAATGAAGTGTTGTTTGCTGCACTTTAAAATTAACATATAGCTAAAAAATGTGTGAACTTCTGTCAAAAAATAGCCCAAAACACCAGCTGCAGATTGTACTGCAGATGCTTCAAACATCAATGTGTTAACCAAAACAAAACCGCATGACCCATCAACTCTGCAGCTTTTCCTCTAACAGCAAATGCAGGGGAAACTGAGTGGCAAGTTTAGTTACAGCATCTTGAGTTAAGTCAGGGGGAATCTTTTAACTCGGCTACAATAAACTAAAAGTATCTCATAGTGACACTCTTAAAGTAACACTTTCATAGTTTGTTTTGAATTAATAGCTATAAGATGAGTCAAAAAAAGCATCTGAAGTCTGCTCTGTTATCTCTCATTACACAGCAACTGGCTTCATATCTGACTCACATATTTCTGATGCTGCAAAACAAGAAAACTCTTTCAACAGCTACAATCCAGACAGACTCACTGCAAAAGACTTTTACAGCTTTTGCATGTTTGTGAGAAGAATCCAGCCTTGTTGTTGCACACTCAGAAAGGCTGAACGTATATGAGACCAACTCTGATATTATCTGTACAAGTCATGACCTCCTGTCTTACCTAGAGATGGGGATCTGCAGCCGCTTCTTACGGATTCGCACCAGTTCAGCCATTCCACTCTCAAGCTGTGCCCTGATAGACCCCAGAGTTCAATAAAAAAAACAATGACAGGGTGAAAAAAGAAAAATTATAACAAGGAAGTAGTGAGAGGAAAAGTTTCCAAACCACCAACGCAAACTTTGTGTGTCCTGAGACAGACTTGTGTTTCAACAGCTCTCCCACCCACTTCTGGGGGGACCTACTCCACTTCACTCTGATTGGCTGAGCAGGCCCAAACTGTGTCAGTGTGTGTATGAGTGAGTAAGTGTTTGTGTATATGTGTGCAGCCGTTGTGTGAAGTGTGAGTGAGTTGACCTCACCGGCTGATGAAGTGTTGACTGTGAGGCTTTCAAGCCGTGTGTGTGTGTGTACTCGAATCCCAAATGAGAATTTTCCACCAGCCGCAAATTAGGGAGCTACACAGAGGGTCTTTGACTGAAACCCCACCAGAGTCACCCCAAAGCCAAACACATAAACAAAGCATGTCCTCGAAAACCACCCACAACAGCGTGATAGGTTCCCTCGGTAGAGAAAGTATGCAAGAGGCCACAAAAAAAACCCAGTTTGCATTGAAGTATTTTAATAGGTGGCATTTTTTAAACATATACTGACATTTAGATATTGACAAACTTTGGACACTAAATAGAAACAAAGAAGCCAATAAAGTGTGATGAAATAATTCACACAGTATTGATGCAGCCATATATTGCAGCTTTATACAACTATGCACACATTAAAGCTCCACAGACAAAATTTCGTTTTGCCTTAGAACGGGAAAACGATAATGACGGTACCAATCAGTCACAAATCAAGACAATGAAAGTTGTCTCCAGATGCTTGATTTACATCTATAGTCTTTATTTATAGAGTTTTGTGAGAGCAGTGCAACAACGTGGCTTGGGAAAACCCCTGCCATGTCCGCCTCCCTCCTCGCTCGTCCTGCTCTGGCTGCTGGGTCAGACTGACTCTCTGGCTCCCATGCTCTTTGACATGGCACCACATAATGCAGAAATGAGGAGAAGTAACTTTTACAACACATGATTCTCTGCCTTCCCGCTGTCATTTCGAGTCTTGTTTAATATGGAAGATATAGGAACCAGTGTCCTGAAATGCTTCATTCAAACTCGTATATATTGTCCCGCTGATAAAAGGCATAGATTGCACACTAATAAGAGTTGTTAATCTAGTATCACTTGCTTATTTTGTTTCTTTCATTCATCACATTTTGTCTTTGATGATGATGGACAGAGCTACAGCCTCTGATCTTTCTGTCCACTCACAGACCAGAGCCAATTATTACTCACAATCCGAACACTTAAAACGACTGTGCTGCCATATATCACCTATAAATCGCGTCCTATTGTGGGAACTAGACGTCCAAGAGCCCAAGGGTGCTGGGATGAGAAGAGAGTAGTAATTTTGTGTCTTTTACAAGAGAAGAATCTGAACGGTTCCACCCAAGTCAAAAGGTTTGTGGGTGAAACAAGGGTTAAAAGTTCAAGGATCTAAAATGTTGAGTTACTTTGGTCTTTAGGATAAAACTCAGACTCAGTCTTGATCACTGCAAATGGCTTTGGCGATTGATTTTTGTTAATCTGCCATTAAAGTGTACTTCAGTGTCTTTTGTATTTGTTGATCCCAACATGAAACAGTGAGGTCTGGCCTGGTCACCACTTGTTAGCTTACACATGGTGTTAAATCTGAGTTTACTAAGTTCTCTCATAAAAATACAGTTTATAAATTTTCATCACTTCAAATTAATACATTTTCTCATCCACCATCCATCCATCCATCTGCTGGCAGTGTGTAGTGAGGATCATACAGAATAACAGGACATTGTTTTGCCTCTTGGGATGTCACTGTCAGCCTTTCAGATTTTTGGCAGAGACTCACAGATCTCCAATACTACAAGACTGATGGCCTTGAAATTCTACACAGACATTTTTAGTCCCTGGAGGATAACTCTGACGTTGATGATCCACCGTTCTCTCTCCTCACTGTTTGGGGCTTATATGGCCCATCTCCCCTACTGTTCAACAAATTGCCTTGGAAATCAGGACATATGTTCACATGTCCTCTGAGTAAATTACATTTTATCTTTATCCAACCTGATCTTTTGGGAATTTCTCAGTTTTTTTGTAAGATTAAAAAAACTTCTAAACCTCTCTCACAAAGACCCCAGATAAACTTTGTGCTCCTAAGCTACCAAAGCATTTTGACAATCTCTTAATCATAAACAATTTTACCTCCTTACTTTGAACCCATGTTGTTAGCATGGTAGCATAAGCTTGTTAGCGCTTGTTAGCTTGAGCATTAATTGTAAAGCTTGACAGAGTTGTATTCTTATTCATTTTTAAGAGGGTGAAACTTAATTTTAAAGCTAAAACTTGTTTTTGGTGGATTTCCTAGATGTTTTCTAGACTTTTTGGTCTTTTCAGGTAAGAGCAAACAAAACAAACGAGCTAATCAAATACAACACCATAAGCAACTAGCTAATGCAGATTATTAGCTTGATCAAAATGAAATTGTATTACATTTGTGATGAACAATACTTGACTGGTAGCATACTGGCATAGTCTTTCAATGATGCTAATGCTAGGATCCAAACAACATGCAGAGCTGTAAAGGGCCGCTAGCAAGGGCGCAAAAATATTGTGACTGTATGCAATGGGAACTTTGAAATGCTGGGAGTTGTAGCCCACGTCTTTTTTTCATATAAACATAGTGGGTTTTTTTTTTAAATAAATTGTACTGGGATGAGGACAAAAATTAAAAGCTAGTTAGCACAAAAGTACTCATCTAAATTATTGAGTTTGTTGCTTTAAGGAGACAAACTGAGCTACAGACTAACTACACTGGGTTATGTTTGCATGGTGCAATAAAAAATACATTTAGCCTTGATACACAACATACAACTTACAGAGAATCTAATTTTTCAGCATCTTTAAAGCTTAAACAACCACCAGAGTGTTTAGTAATTGGCCTACCGAGCAGATTTGTTTATGTTATGTTTTTATTCTGTAAGTAATTTAGAGCAATAAAAGTGTAGAGAACAAACCCGAAATCTCGAGAACTTGTCTTACCTCTCCAGTGTGGTCCTCCGTGCCACAGGACTGAAATGTCTATCAGCTGTTCTGTGGATCCTGCAGGTAGGAGTCATGACCTCTGGCTCTAAACGCTGCTGAGCACCATGTGAGAGACTATGAGTTTCAGAGAAAGAACATCTGTTTGCCAATATAAATCCAGCGTGTCTGAGCTGTCTTCTGCTTAAAAGTGTGTAACTTAGAGTTTGATGTAAATCTGCTCAGTGTTGACACTCTGATATGTTTCTTCTTTCTTTTCCCTCTTCCGTATGTATGAACTGTAATTTGCAGTATGTTTTTATGTGTGTTGGTGTGAGTGTAATGCACAGTGTCAGCAGGAGATGCTCTGTGTCACCAACACAATCAGCAGAGAGTCTTTCTATCAGGACCAGAGTTTCCACCATTAGCTGCCCTCCAAGTCTCAGGGCAGGATGCTGTGTGCTGCAGGGGAATACTTCATGTACGTACAAAGCCTTTCAATACACACTGGACTCAAACTGTTTTATGACAACACAAACAGGAATAGACACAAAACTGAAAATACTGTTTACAGATCATAAGAGTGTGACACCTATGTCATTTTATTCATTTATTTACTATTATGGTAACATTAGCTATTTAGTTAAAAATGAAATGTCCTCTCCTGTTATGAGTTTTTCACAAAAGACTTTTCCTTTGTATAGTGTTATCGTATATTGCTTGTAATGTGTTGCCAGCAAGTAAGTGTCTGTGGAATTGCCGCACAACTAGGGATTTGAGATTTTCCTCATCAAAGATTCAAAGTGAGTGTCATGTGGCATTAGCCTCAGTTATTTTTAAAGGTGCACTGAGAAAAGAAAAGGAGCTAGATGAGGACATCACACATGACAAGATCCCTCATCTTCACACCCAGCACCTGCTCCCACCTTTTAGATACTAATTTGCATAACCACCCCTCACTTTGCATGACCCTTTATATACCAATCTGTGTTTTTTGCAACATTTGTGTTGAATTGTACTTGTCTACTTGTCGTCTGTCAACACAGCAGCCTCCACTTGAGGGTGGAGTTCAAAAGAATATAAACACTTAAGTCTGCTTACAGCTGCTCACAAAGTGTGTTATAAACAGTTTATTAAACATTTATATACTGTTATAAATTCTAAATAGTGATAAGGACCTCGCTGTCCTCCACAGCATGCAAAGAAAAATCCCATAAAAGCTTAAACAGGATGAAGGAACGACAGGAGCACTGTAGATTCTTCCAGAAAAGGGGGCAGCTCTCGAGTCTGGTTGAAGCTTAATGGGAGGCATGATGAAATAAAAATGAGCTAAACCTCCCTACTGATATCTGGCTCTTTCTTCTGCACACAACAGAAATAATTTATGAAGAAAATCACTTTTTTTCCACATACTGGAGCTTTATTTGCAGGTTTTGCTTTTTGTCATGATATAATCTATTTTTCTACCAAGGATCCATTATGTGCTTGAATATCTCTCTTAAACTGTCCATGTTTTGGTGATCTTTGACCCTGTTGTACCCTGTGCGTTGTGCTGTTTGAATGATCTGTCATTTGATTATCTTTGGATGTTCATTCAGGTAAATAGTGTGTGTAGTGGGAATTGAATATCTTCTGCTCTTGTGAGAGGGCTGGGTTTCATGGCCTCAGGAGCTGAAGCCCCAACAACACAATGATGTACATACACATACACACACAAATCTACCAACACATTGTGCTCAATGCACATCTCCAGTGGAGCAGCCAAACAGGCGTAGCAGAAACAGAAAAGAGGGACAGTGCTGCCTGCAAAGTAACATCACTAAAGAGGCAGAGACTAAAATTAGAGAGAAGTACTTTTGGCTCTGCAAAGATAGAGTGCATCATTGAAATTGTACATGAAAAATGAGGAGGACCAAACTCTCCTAGAGAGAGGAGAAGAAAGAGAGGTGGGGGTGGGTGGAGGACAGTCTGGAAATAGAAGAGGGACACTTGTTGAATGTAGAACAATACGAAAATAAATGGTTCATTGTTAATATCTTTATTTGTAAAGACTGTAAAAAACATTTAGAAGCTATTAATGAAGTAATCTTTAAAGATATCTTGAGAGATACGCTTACAAATTGAATAAAATGTTATAAACTTGAAATCCTTTTGCCAGGACACTACTGTGTGAATCAATAACCTGAAATTTTCAAAATAAACTACAGAAGACATTGACAACTCAGATACAAACGCAGGTCCAGAGTGTGTCAAACGAGGACAGACTTTTTTTTTCTCATGCATAGATAAGGAGTGCTGACTCACAGGAAGCATTATCAAAAATATAAGGTCATGGTTAACCTGACGTAAATATGCAGAGCTGTATGAGTAAGACCCTTCGATGGAAATGTCAACATAATGTGCATTTTCAATCAAAAAGGTTAAATTGAGATTCAAGAGTTTAATAACATCCTTAGCCCAGTGTGATGATGAAAGACTTGTACACCTCTCTGTAGGCGTTTCGGAGCAGAACGTAGGGGAAGCAGCTCTCCAACATGTCTTGGCTTAAGAACGGAGACTCCTCCACAATCTAAGGGAATCAGTGATAAAAAATATTAATGTTAAAAGAGAAGTCAATCTTTAGTGTTGTTAGTTTTAGGACTTGATATAATTTTAAAAAACAGTTAAACACATTTTAGATGTTATAGGCAATATAACAATCATGGTTGATAGCATTAGGTTTCCATTTGAAGTAATCCAGGCAGCAGGTTGGGATTGATTGGAAATCACACATTAATTTTGTTTTCTAACATCACAAACTTGGCTTTTCTGAATTCTTGAACTTGTTGAAGGAAGTTGGAAAAGTTACCTGAAAAACTGTCCTGATCAGAAGTTGCTTTTGCAGTAAGTTAACAAAAAGTTATGATCAAGCCTTGAAAAATAATCAACTTCTTTGGCATCTTTTTTTCTAAAATGGGACCATGCATTCAAAATCACACAGGACATGATGAGTCAAAGGTGATGTGAAACTTGTAGAAAATAAACTTACTGGTGTACATCCAAGGCTCTTGAATTTTAGTTTACAAAGGTGCTTTACAACTATCTTTATTTGGTTTAATGTGACTCACACCTCTTTTCTTAACAGAAGGCCACTGTAAACTGTGTTTAAGATTTTAAAAGGCTGTTAATTACTATCATTCATCATCATTGCTGCTGTACTTCATGCATGATGAGTTTCTGTATTCCTGAAATGTTTCGAGCCCTCTCTGTTCATTTGGGACAATAATTCCTCTTGTAAATGCCCTTGTATTGTAATGGGTTAATAGGATGCCCTTAATGACTTTACCATGAGTATTTAATTTATGTGCGCTTCAAAGATAAGGAATAAGCCATTTCAGAAAACACTGCAGGCATGAGGGTTTAGAGTAAAGAAAAACTCAATTAATGAAGGGTCAGGGGGTTTTCCATCAGCCCTTTTGTGAATCCTGTTATTTTCTATTGTTCATTTGAAAATACACACTAAGTGCTGGCAGACCTACCATGTGCAGAAGAAGGTAGACAGACTCTCTGTTTTTGTTCTCTATTCTCTCCACATTTTGTCCCAGCTGAAGCAGAGTGGAGGAGGCCATCTGTGGAATAACAGAGTTAAAAAGAGGCAAATGTTTTTGCTCTGATGGATTTTGCCTTAATAGAGGGTGACCTTGAGCAGTGAGCCTGAGAAAGCTGTCTAACTGTCTGTGCTGTTAGCCCACAGAAAACTTTAACTTCATTTTACTGTCACAGTCACTACCTTTTCGAATTCTTTGCATGATGCCATCAAAAACTGTTTTAAGGGCCTTTGTCTACAAACAGAACTTCTTTAGTGTAAGCAGTAACCTCAGTTTCACAGCACCTCTCACCAGTGCTTACTGTTTCAAGGTCACAAAATCAGTCCCACAGCTTCAGCTTCCCTTTGTTGTGAATAAGATCTGCTTTGAAATGCTCTATTTGCTTCTTTTATTGAATTAGCAGCCTCTTGAGACCTGAAAAAGCATCCCTAGAATTACAAGGTGTGGTCAGTTCCTCACTTACATGGATATTCACTCCTGATGTTGCAATAGCTGATGTCAAAAGTCCTGTCCCTTTCAGATTTTGATGGACTAATGGCAGGAAAGTCACATGATGAGCCCAAATTCGATTCTTCCAAAAGTTGAAACAATTTCCTAACAACTAAACAGTTCCTGGGCACGGCCTACTTCCCCAGCTTGGCACACTTGGGGGAGGCGGTCCGCTCACCACTACTTAACACGTTTCTTTTTCTAATAAAGTGGTATCACATTTGGCTTACACATATGACCTACACACTGGCATCTCACAAAATCTTTCAGTATATGATAAAAAAATCTAATCAGGACAATGATACGTCCAAACACTTATCTATGCATTTGCATTTTTGGCTTTGGTTTTAGCTTGAGATCTCAAATTTTGACCTTGATCTACCAATTTATTTTTATTCATGTAACTAAAAGCACTTTTTTACAACCAGCTTTTTTACAGAAATTGTGATACAATTGTGTAAAATGTTTGCAACTCACCAGGAGAAACTCTCTGAGATGCTGCTCAATGTCCTTATTCTGAACTGTGAACATAGCAGCAGCCAGCTGGTTGATGGCTGTTGCTATACAGTGAATGTTGTTGTTGTGCCCTGAGAAAATAAAGAAAGAATTTTTTAAGTAAAGCAGACAAGCAGAGAAATTTCCTAGATGGTACAAAAGTCTACAGAGGAAACATACTGAGCATACTTCCTCAGGCTAACAGGGTAAATCTATTTCAAACATGCCTTTCAAAGATATTTAAAACAGACAAAGTAAAATAATCAGAGACGAACACCGCCTTGTTCTTTGATAAAAATCTCTTCTGCCCTCTGTGAGTGAGTTGTAGTCCAGGCTTGGGGCCAAAAGTTTGGGACCACATGCAAGAGTAGCTGCAACAATGCACGTCAGCGGGAGTTATCTATAAACAAAAGTCCCTCAGACAAAATGTGTTCCACATTAACCACCATACTTAGCTTCCGTCCACGTCAGTCACACTGGAAAACACACTGATGATGCTAATAGGCCCGGTGTTTCAGGGTGGAGCACTGTTTGGATACACTATCAGCAGCGGGTGAGTAATCACTGCAGGAAGCAGCGATTAGTCTGTGGTAAAGGGCTGTCTGGAGAGCTATTACTGTCAAACAGTTAGTAGCAGCTGAAAATGAATGAATGAATATGCACCGCCATGCTCCCGGCTGTAGAAAGAGTTGGGGTCCATGGACAGAGAAGGCAAGGACACGGCGATGTAGACCAGCAGCAGACAGGACAGCTTGTACTCTTCATCAATTGACGTGTTATCTACGAAGAAAGCAATGAGGGGTGAAAGAACACTGTCTTTTTTATTTCATCTATGACTAAGCCTTTAGACCTTTGCTGTCTGTAGAAGTGGCACTAATATTTGAAGTGCTACCTGTCTGCATGCTGCTGATAGCTGTGACGAGAGCTGGATCGATGTCACATGTCAGGCCAGCAGCAGATGCCAGCTGGAAGACGCTGAGAGTCACCTGTGGAGAAAGACTGAAAAGTTTTGACACTTGCCTCATTTATGTTTAAAAGTGTCTCTCAAGTTAGAAGTTTAGTAATGATGTAAATTGACAGAGTGAGCTGACCTGAAGCAATTCTTATGTGTTTCTGAAGCTATACTAAGTAACAGCTTTGAAGTGTTTTCTAAAAACAAAACACTGAAGCCAGTCCTCCTCAGCTGAAAAAGTAAAAATAGTTAAAATGCCTGATATAAACAGACAAAAGCTGCAGAGTTCTCTTTTCTACTATCAGATTATACATATCTTTTTTAATGTCTGAGTATAACCACCCTTTAATCCAACACATATCAGGCAGTTTAGTCAAAATCAAAGGAGAACATTTATTTGCTTTTCAGATACTAAGATAGTATCTCATGTGCCTGTATTTCACAGTCAAAGCTATAGTGAATTTGGCTGTGTCGATGCTTTGATTTGTCAGTTTGAATCAAACAGTATCATTGAATTTATTCACTATTGCAAGAAAACACCATAAAATCAGCAAACAGCTTATCTATGCCCCCCCCCATCAAATAGTTGACCCAAACATGACTTATGTTTTACAGAGTGACGTTAAATCACTGGTGGGTGTCTCTCTGTTGACACACAGGTTTTGATCTCGCACTATTTCTGGTTGCATGCACGGTTGGTCTGTCTGGGCAGAAAGTTTCCACTGATGTGGTTGAGAGTGCAGAGCTACAGCAGCCATCAGGGTCTCTCTCTCACGGAGGCATGAGGGGGCTGCTGACGTCTTTGGGGTTATCCTGGCCCTGGCTGTGGCACGGCTGTCATGCCTCACTCAGAGGCCAGACGCATGTGAAGGGAGGGGGGGTTCATGAGGCACAGGCACACTGATGGCTCCATGGGGAGATAGGGAATTTAATTTGGTTGGTACGAGAGAGACAAAAATACAATTTCTCTACAACTCACCCACTCACATCTAGCCTACTCTCTTGCAGTGTCTTTTATTTCTATAAATGACATGGTGCCATAGACTGTACTGTACTCTGAATTTGAAACCTCTGAAGTCAATACCCCAAAGTCCTCAATGTTAATATAGTTTGACTAATGTAAATATACTACGCTGTCAATTTTGGTTCTCCCCGAGTACACTTTAGTTAATAGAAATAAACTGTTGATGTAATGTTGATAAACTCTGACAGGATAGATCACACACAAAGAGACCCTGTGTACAGTACTTTCTTATATCTCCAATATGGATGTTTTCCCTTTTTTTTCAGTGCCAAGGCTGCTTTACCTTGATGTCGACCTCTGGGGAGATGAAGTCTCTCAGGTTCTCAATGGGCTGCATCATATATGGGCAGTGCTTTTGCAGGATCTAGATTGAGGGATTATACAACCCAGTGTTACATGGTCATACAGAATAAAGACATGACCTTTATAGAAGAGTAGGAGGGCTGTCCTGTAGCTCAGTATGGTTGGAGAATGACAGAGTCTCTGAACCTCTGAAACAGTGTTTAAAAAGAAAAAAAAAGTTGTTTTTTCCCTTTTCCACTTCTTTTGAACTTTATCACTTACGTAATGTGCTCATTTATTATTACATGACCTAGTTACTCCAGTCACATGTGAAAGAAAGACAGTGATATGATGTGATATGATATACTTCAAAGCAAATCAGTGAAATAAAAAAAAATCACTTTAAATTGAACCCTCTTTCTTCAAGGAGTGTTACATGACCTGGTCATCTATGCTCTATTGCAAACCCTGTTATCAGCAGTTCATCACCACAACATTGGGTGGTGGTGTGGTGGGGTGTGGTGTGGTTGGACATTACATCTTTGAGACAATCCTGTGCCATCGCCCTGAAGGACAGGATCACCCCAATGATGGTCATCCTCTTCAGCACGTTCTCTCCTCCTACAAAAGCACATGACACTCATCAGTATGTGAAGCAGTAAAGCCCACGATGGCTGAATGCGTGATCAGTGCAGTATTAATGAACAGACATCCAATCACAGGGTATAGATGAAGCCATTACTTTGAAGTGTTTGACAGCTGTGTAGGTTATTTGTACTTCAATTACTCTTTGATACTGTAAAATCAAGTCTGTCTCATAACAGAAGAACATGCAATGACATAAAAGATTATTACACTTTTAAATTCAGTATGACACTGGGTGCATGTTTGTGTCCCCTGAAGCTCCTGTAAAGATTTTGGAGCTGTCTATGAAACAAAAGTAATGAGGGTCAAGGTTGATCATTTCTACAAAGTAACAGTTTTAAACTAGATTTTACACAGTAAAGATTCCCAGCAAGTGAGAAGGACTTTCAAGAGACATTAGGGTAAGATTTTTATCAGAAAACTGTACTCAGCCAGTTCATCAGTAGGCAGCACCAAGGCGCCCCCTCAATCATTTGCAAAAGAAGAATGTCGGCTTGACATGAACTAATAACATAAAGTGAAATTATGAAATACAAGTAGTTCGCTATTTTTACAGTGCGCCTAGTAGTCTCCAAGCACCTGTCAGCTTCATTAAACATTTATTCTTTAATGTACTGGTCCCTCGCTGTGCAGTCTTTGGTCTATATTTGGTCGTATACTTCTTGGTGGTCAGAGGACGCTGGCCAAACAGGTGTTAACCTGAGTCTCAAATCTCAGTGGCTACCTCAAGTTTTGCCCATGTTCTCTAACATGTTTGGACTGACTGCTGGTATAAGGAACTTACAGTGTCACAGGGGGTGTCAAAATCAATGATGATCCAGAGTTCTTCACGGGAGATTTTAAATGAGTTCAAGCCACAATTCACAACATAAAAACAGAGTTTCAGTTCAGGCCTTCCTCTTTATCCACTTATTCTGTTTTCCAAAACTTTTATATCTCCTGGTATTTAACCTGATTAATGACCTATCCTTCTGACAGTGTGGATGAAACAGCTGACTGAAAAGTGAAGGGACCCTCTGGTCTGCCTACAAGCTAAAGATAAGCGAATGTCAGTTGAGGGACAATGATAATGGCTTCAGCTCTGAGAGATTTTGCAGTATTCAGATTCTTGCCACATTGTTTTTCTTCCTGACATCATGTTCTTTCTTCTTACTTTGTACTTTCCACACCACCTGATCTCATCCTGTCTGCATTTCTCTGCACCCACACCTTTTATCTATTACTTTCCCTTTCAACCCCCTATCTCTTTCTCCTCGTCTCCTCTCCCCTTCCCCTCCCACAATCCCCCCTCCACTTCTCACCTGTCAGCCTCTTTTTCAAGTTGGCCATTTCCTCTGGCTTATCAAAGTTGTTCTTCATCTGAACCAGGACGTCCATATTCTCAATCACCAGTTTCTGACAAAAGAGGGGGAAGATAAAATAATAAGTGATATAACTGCCCTCAAGTGGGAGTTATCATGTAAAGTCATATCTTTGACAGATCTGTAGGCAATAAGTTCAGAGTCGCAGCAACATTTCGCTCCTTTCTTCAATTCCAGGTGTCAGAACTGGGAGCAGAACTAACAGGCTTTTGTACATGAAGATGCACTGGTTTCAAAGAGATGCAAGCTTGACTTGATGACTGTTAGGTTCAAAAGGTAAAAGGTGAACTGGCAGAAAACTCCCTGCAAAAAGAGGAATAAGAGTCTGGCTATGTACTGATGTTGTGCCAAACTTGACTTAAACTTGTGTGAGATTGAAGACATGAATTGTTTTAATTCATTGAAATATTCACCATTAAAATTATTAAGTGATGGTCTACTAAAGAGAAAGCTAACTAAGAATCAAATACCTTTGCTATGAAAATACCTTTCTTTCTAACTCTAGCTGCTCTTGACAACAAAAAAACTTCCATTTTAGTGATATGACATATTTGCCTGGATTTTTATTCCAAAATACTAAATATAGAAGAGGGAAAAAAATGAATCCGCTTATATCTGAGTTTAAAGTGAACTAGCTTAAAAGTAACATCTAACTCCTAGGAAAAAAAAATCATTTTTTTTTCAATGATTATGTATAAAAAAGAATGCAAGATATGTGACAAAAGTTAAGAAAAAGTTAGAAATTAAATACTGAGTCTTTTGAAGGAAGCTTAATCCTTTCCTTATAAGGGCAAATTGTTGTTGCACCATTTAATGTTTACTTTGGATACATTTAAATATGATTTCTTGCTGCATTGGAGATGCTGTATTCAATACAATTGGCCTAGCAATTCAATCAACTTTAAATAAAGTCCTTGAACTAAAACTCAGTGCATCAACTGTACCTTTAGTTCGCTGACTTGGGAGGTTATGTGCCATATCAGGTTTTCACTGAGAAACTTCAGGCCGTATGGACCGATCAGCTCTGCCAGGGCCTGTAACTCTGTTAAAAGGATGACAAGAATGATTTATGAATCTCTGAGTTTGCACCACACCTTGTGTCAAATGATAATGACATCTGGGCCCCCAAACTGTTAGGTCTTTACATCTGAAGCTTTGTTTCTGATGCTATTAAATGGGGTGTGACACCATGACTGACAGCTCTGTCGACAGCTGCAGCTCCTGGAAAAGAAAAGCATTTAATCTGCTTCAAACTGACTTAAAAAGATGTAACAGCCTGGATATTTCAACTTTTTTTTCTTACACAATAAGAGGAGTTGAGGACTTGGTATCTATCACTACTTCCAGTCAATAGCTTACACAGATGCCAATGTCAAGCAGCCAAATATGTTTACAAAAATACACAACAGTACGAGGCTCAAGTGTAGAAACACTTTTTGCTCGTAATGTGTTTTTGACATGTATCCAGCTCAAGGACTCATTCTCTGCCAACAACAAAAATAACAAAAGGCACGGATCAGATCTGATCTGTGTGAGTAGCTGAATCAATGACAGAGTGACAACTACAGCTATTAGACCTTTCTCTCAGCTCAACGACTCTGCCTGAATGATGATGTATAAAGACGTGTGGTTAAAATTGGAGGTGGTTAATGGATAGGCGAGTGAGTCATTGTGAGGCGGGCAGATACCTCACTGCAGAGTAAATATAGACAACTATGATGACATTGTGAGGTCCATATATTGAAGTGCGGTACACTCTGGGATACTGTGTGTGTGTGGAGTGAAGTAAATATAGCACGTAATACGCTCATAAGGTGGTCCACTGCTCTTACAGAGAAGTGCGGAGGCGATGCGGAGGAAGGACAACCGGTGCTGGATTAGTTATGAGGCACACAGGGGAGCACTGGGGGGTGAACATGCGATACTGAGCTTTACATTAACCACGCTGACTGACAGGCTGTGTGGATGAGAGCACCACACACTGCCACAGAAACAGTTTTCACATCCTCTTGAGCAACAGTTTGTCTCTGTATGTGTAGAGTCACAGTGAATAGGATCAACACATTTATGTCTTTTGAAGATGAGATCTGCAAAAATCAAAATGTAGGAAACAGGGATGCAAGATACTGGATTAGTTCCAATATGTGTCCATCTTGATGTTTTAAAACTTGGACTTCTTAGCTCAAGACTCTCAGAAGAAGATGTTGCTTGGTTCTCGAACTTTGGTTGCAGTGCATTAGATGGGACAGTGTATGATCAGATATTTTATCAGCCCACAAGGGAGTTCTGCAGGGCTCTGTATTAGGTCCACTTTTCTTTATTATTTATGTGAATATTCTTGATTAAAATTTGTCGAATGTCACAGTAAATTTTCATGCTGATGACACCATTGTGTACTTCTGTGCCATATCTTTTGCACAAGCTGTTGAAACTTTGCAAAGTGCCTTTATGACCCTTCAGAATACAATACGTGAACTAAAACTTGTCTCAAATGCAGACCAAGCCCATGTTTTTAACCAGATCAGAGACCAGGCCATGAAATGTTCCAGTGCTTTCTTCTGTTGATGACTATGGTGAAGCTGTCTCAAAGTGTGATGAGTGTCAACAGAAACTACGCTATATTGATATCCTGCAATTCAACATGCAATAAAACCTTTGTTTTCATTTCTCTCATTTGAGAGGACATTAAAAAAAATGCACGAAAAGAAATGGGCCTATCTTTGTTATTAAAACTGTGAGCATTCATCCAAGTGCAATCAAAAAATGTAGCTCAAGGTTCATAATGACTAATGACACGTTTTAAATTCCATTTCTCTGATCAAGCTCTGGGGCAAACCTGATATATCTGAGAACTCTTCTGCTCTGAAAGCCGGTTCAGTTTCAGTTGTCTGGCTGACGAAGCAGTGCATCGTGGGACAGTGAACGATTAGGGAGCTGCTGGCCTGACGCAGGAGGCTTTCAAGGAACCTGACAGGGAGCACAAAAAAAGGAAGGTTTATTTAGACTTTACAAATGAGGCATCTGAATGAAAGACAGAAAAAGAGACAATGACAAAGATTAAAAACAGACAGGAAATGAAGCAGACAGAAAAAACCCAAGAGGAAGCACTTGTGTGTGTGAGTTTCCTGTGTCTTTCTTGGTATGACTGTTTCATCATATAGGACCATGAGGCAGAATGTACATATGAATTATTGTGTTCGCTTGTATACCACACACACCAGTTTGTGTAGAGCGTTGTGATCGTCTGTCCTCCTCTTGGATCCAGAGGCTGTGTCTGCTGCAGCAGGACGTTCTTCAGCAGTCGGGTGACGTCCACATTGATGTAGCTGGAGAGGCTCTGCATGCTGGCCGTGTAGGCTCTCACCACTGCCAGGAGGTCCGATGGACGGGCTATTTCCTTGGTGGCCTGGTTGTAATTTGCCATTCTCACGATGATCCTAGAGAAACATGTTTAACCAACATCACTTATCACTGAGTCACAGCATATTGAGAGCAGACAGATGGGACCTTAGAAGAGGTTAAACGAGCCGTGGTGGTACGGTGCTGTACTCTCATTAGGTCAGCACAATCATTGCTCCAGGCCCCAATCCAATTTTATTTATTTTTTCCCCTCATTCCCTCTCTTTCACTCCCTGACTGGACTGTTGTCTATTTACAATTTTGGCAATGTTAGGCCCAATCACTGTTAGCATGTTGCTACTCAAGGGTGCTAAGTTTAGGGTGACAGGAGAGATAATCATCAGCCGAAACCAGGAGACTAAGCAGAGCACAGACAGAAAAAAAACATTAGGTTGCCCTGATACCAACCCCTAAATAAAAGCTAACACCGAAAAGAGAGGATTGACATGATGGATGTCCTCTTTGACTTTTGTGGGTTCAACACTGCCCAGCAGAGAGGAATCAGACAGAAAAGCAAGGTAAGTGATAGTGATGGAGGGTATGAGCTCCATATGATTGAGGACTGTGAGCCAGAGTAAGCCTGAGAGGAAAAATGCAGCTTTGGATGTGTTCAAGTGTTTCTCAGAACACTGTTACATCCTGGTTTAGAGTGTTAAACATTTTTACAGCAGCTCCTCAGACTGAGAGACAGCTCAGAAGCATCCAGGCATCTAGTTTGGATGTAAAGTCAGCTGTGTGAAAACAAGGAAGTGATGATGTTGTGGTGGTAAAACAAGGGACAAAAGTGCAGCATCTTTGAGCGCTGACTGATTTAATCATTTTAAATGGAAAGTATGATTCCAGTACAGTGGTCAATAATTGCACTTCTTGTGACATGAATTGTGCAACAGAGCAGCTGAAGTAAAGTATAAATCAATCCAAACACTGTTGCATTTCTTATGCAAGCTAAGCTTTACTGCTTTTCTGTTCTCATTTACAGTTATTCATGTTTTAATGTTTTATACTCCTATATTAGTCTTGCTTAACTTCTGAAATCCAGGGATCTATTGTAATAATAACAGCCCCAGGTTTCTTATACTCAGTTTTTAAGGTTAAGCTTTATCTTGTCCTGCCATGTCTAGATCAGTTGTTCAGTTTTTTTTTAATTCTTTAGATTTTTTATGATCCAGTTTGTCAAACTATTTTTTCTCAGTTTCAATCCAGCATTAATAAATACTTGTGGCACATGAGAACTCCATCGTGCACACCAACGTTACTTTCATGCATCCATAGTCTCACTGAAATTTCGTAACTAATCCCATCACCTGTTTTTATGGGACAAAAATAATACCACTCCCATCCCCACTCAACGCACTCAGAGAGGCGAATCTCCAGATGAGCGATGAGGAACTCCGTGGGCACGACAATGTGTTCAAACACAATGAAGTCAGTACAGAGGCTGTAGGTGGAGCACAGCTCGGTCAACATCATGTGCATCTTGTCCATGCTAAAAGAGAGAGAGAATGAAAAAAAACAAAGAAAGCATGTCTTTCGGAATTTAAGACAAATATTTAGACTATGACTGTGGTATGGATGTGGCTTCTCAGACAAATAAGGTAACAAAGTGTTAACAAGAAGAAAAATTCCATCAGAAAAATAGGAGGGAGGAAAACAGAGAGGCGGGCAAGGGATGGAATTACAGCTCCTTACATTTAATTTGTGAGATGTAGCTTCCCTAAGACAACAATCAAAACAGAAAAAATTATGTCCTGCCGGTGAAAGGGTTTGTTTTAATACTTAGGGGTGGATTGTTTTTATTTTTAATAGCTTCATTTAGTACCTGTCAGCACTGACTGACTCATCCTGAAGGGCAGCGAAGTTCAGAACAAATAACGGCCTATAGACAGGAGGATTAAATCCTGTCTATGACTTCAGGGAAGAAATGTGTCACAGGCTGAGGGGATTCATCAGGAAGTGTCAGCAGGTATTTATGTTTTTCAAAGAGTATTTCAACCAAATAAATTGATTAAACCCAAGTCTTTGAATTTGCCAGAAAATAAGCTTATTAATCTTCCCTTTGACCTGAACACCTGCTGTAAAAAGTGCATTCCTGATTTAAAAATCAGAGCTTTATTTTTCACTTTTACTTTCCGAAACTTCTGCCAGGTTTGAGCTCTAATTAAAGATTGAAACAGAGTGGGATGATCTGTTAATAACTGGGGAAACTGACTTGCTGGTGATAGTCCGGTCTTTCCTCAGGCTCTCAGCGCCTGGCTTCTCTTTCTGGACCTCAGCTTTCTTTGGCATCGGTTTCTTCTGCTTTCTGTGTCGAGCTGCGCTGATGCTCTCGGCACAGTTTTTGGGCTGCAACTAAAGGGATCAAGTGGAAAGAGACGGATGCAGAGAAGGAAAGTGGAAAGAAGTAGAGAGGGGGAAAGAATTCAGCCAAGCTGATACTGAGTAACGTGCTGAAAGACAAACATGGGAGTTTTACGTTATCATTGGAGCCATTCTTAAAGTCAACAACTTCATCATATTTTTTCCTCCAGGGAATGAGAGAAACAACACCACATTAATCAAGCCCAGAGTTCAGCTCTGTCTTATCGTTTTATTCAAATTTTTAAGTCTATCCTCTGCCTCAAGCTAAATCTAAGGATGCAAAGCTGTGAACACTCAGATTAAACTTGGATATGGAGTTTAGCTGAAACAATCCTCAGTAGGTAATAAGGTTTGAAAGGGTATCAGACTTCACCTTGTCATTGAGGTTGCACTGTTCAGCACAAATCTCCAACACAACACTGCTGGTTGCCTTGGCTATTTGCTCCAGGAAGATCACACACAGACGCAGACTCTTCTTCTCCATTGCTTCAGTCTGCACACACAAACAGATGCAGCATGTGAGTGTGCAGATATAGCAGTAAAAGGTACATTTTCCCCAGACTGTCACTCTCCTAGAAAGAAATGTATGGCAAAATCTTGAAATACATTAACTTGAAATCAACCTTCATGTAGAGTGTTAGCCATGAATTCACAACCTCCATTAATTACAGTAAAAGCTTTGTCAGCAAATAATAGAACACTGACCTCTTCTGGGCACAGAGGGTGCCCACACAGGCTGAAATGAGTGCAAACAGTGGGGAAGGACATAAGGTAGCGCTTCATGTTCATTTCCTCACTGCTCTGGATAAACATCTTCTCAAAGACACGTGGGTAGAAGCTAGGAGAGAGAAGAAACAAGAACTTATCACATGAGAGAAGGGAAAAGACAACAGAAAAGACGAGGAAAGAAGAGACTAACCAGAGTATGGACAACTCAGATGTCTCATGCAGAAGTTCCTCTATGCTGTCAACCATCCTGGTGTGAAACTGAATCACATTCATCACTTTGGCTAAATCAGGGTAGTCTTTCAGTGGTAGAGGAGCCTTGTGAACGCTTGTGTAGGCCTAAAACAACAACAAAAAAACATGTTACATCCTTTTTAGAGGCCAAAATGAATTGCCTATGAATCCTTGTGGTACAGAACCTGCAATCTCAACCAGTCCAGTCGAAGTCCTCTTAAATCAAACTCCTCTTTGTTTTCCACTGGGGAGCACAAATGACAATGCAATTGTTCCATGATGCATATAAAGTAGAGGTGATCTAGTGTGCGTGCAAACTAAGAGAACCTGACAGTACCTTGTTTGGCTGACAGAGCTGACAGAGTCGACAGAGTTGAGACGAATGAACTCATCAGGACTGACTCCTCCTCTGGACAAACATACATGTTCTGCAGTAGAGGACGAAGGCTTCATAATTCATGGTGCAAATAATTTTTTGTTGTACACAAAACCCTGTGTGTTCTCTGCAGGTACCTGGATGGTGTCGTTGAGAACCAAAGCATCGAACTGTGCCAAGTACTGGATGTGGTAGCGCTGAACCACATGGTTGTACTTTCTCATCAGACCTCTGAGCTTCTCCATGTGGAACAGCAGATCTGCCATCTGACTGGTAAAATAGGAAAAGCTCATGTAAACCAAAAATAATCTCTTGTAATTCCCTTTGTGTTCAAAATACATACAAAGAACACTGTGAACTGTAGATATAACTGCAGAGCTGGAGACACAGCAAAGGTAGAGTTTATTTTTGCAACCTCATATGTTACAGGGATTTACCTCTTCTGCACCTATGACCTACTTGTCAACGTAGTCCTCAGGCGTCTTCATCTTTGGCATATTCTCAGAGTGTCTGACAAGCCACAGGACCTCGTCACGGGAAAACGACAGAGCCATGAAGACAAACAGCGCCTGTGGGATTTGATTGGCACACAGAGTACAGAAGAAAGAAGAATGTTAGGAGAGAGTCAAAGCTGGGGACGGTAAAAGTCATGATGAAATGAAAGGTCAGGCCCCTGCTGTCCAAATAAACCCAAGAAGAGTACAACATGTGGGTAAGATGGAAGTCACATGAAATAAGCAGTGACCACAATTTTTTTTTCTGGCCTTATATCGTTCAGAAATGAAATGATTTAAATTCCTCATCCCCCTCTACCTTTGGTCCCAGTAGTCCAGGTTCATCCTCCAGAACGTTGAATAATTCCTTCAGCGCTCCTCTCAGAAACTGTCTTCGCTCTCTGTGCAGAGCTCCTCTGGTAATAACACAGGAAAAGGTCAGGAATGTACAACTTTCATGGCTCATTTCACAGTGAATATAGCAAAGATTTCCCATATGCAAAAGGAAAAATTGGGCAAAGTTTTCTGCTGGTCTTACCCATTGACAAGGACGTGCTCTCGACATTCCTTGATGTCTGCAACTCGCTTGCTGTATCTAATGAAAATTAAGAAAAACATCTTTAAACACAAATTATACATGTAGTAGTTGTTAAAAAAATGGAAGGTTGCAGGTTCATTTTTTGCTTGAAGATTTGTGTGAATGTAATATTCTTAACTAAATTGTAATATATCTGTAAATTACAGTTTGACCTGCAGATGAAGGTTCAGAAAAGCTTGCCCTATGCAGCAATGAGCAATCAGAGAGCAGCCGAGAGGTCCTCAACGGTTCAAGGCGTTTTAATTAAAGACAAATGAGGACAGCCTTTTGGAAATCAGTTCTCATTTATTAACTGTCTGAAACACGAGGGAGCTGTATCTCACAGAGTTTGTCTATTATCTGGCTCTTTAAATTTTTATTCATCCCCTCGAACTCTTCCTCTCGCTCCACAGAGCTCTGAAAGAACACTGCGGCAGAGCAGCTACATACCCTTTGATGCCGTCAAAGAGGTCCTCAGAGACTTTGTGTATGTTGAGAACTTCGTCTCTGGTGAGGGTGAGGAAGAGGCCGCCCCGCAGAGCCATCTTCCACAGTTCCTGGGAGGCCTGGTTTGTGTTCAGGCTGCTGTGGCACAACAGGAAGCAGACTGGAAGGAGTAGAGGCAGATACATGTAAGACATGGTCTGTGCAGCTGGCTCCTCAAAGTGACTTTGTGTGTTTATGTGTGGTCACAGATTGGCTTTTCTTGTGTACCATCCTCTTTCTGTTACAGTCTTCGGTGAGTGACATGGGAAAAACCACTATTGTAAATGTTTAACATTGATTTATTTGTGCAGCTGATGTGTCAAAGCTATAAAAGCTGTAAATTGTGTGATGCTGATGTCAGAAAAGCAACAAACCAAAATAAGTGATCATTAAAGATGTGTAACTTACCAGTGATCCAGCGCTCCATTACCTCCATGGGCAGGTATTCACAGGCCATCTGCAGCAAACAACAAGCTTTTAACCATCAAAAATCAAACAGAGAAAACTAGAAAAAACTAGAAAAGCTTATAATGAAGTTAAGGTTGACCCTTTATTGCATGGAGCTATCAAGCTGCTTAAATAGCATATTCTCATTGTTTAAAACCAATCACTCCAAACCAGATAATATTCAGTCGGAGAACGTCTGCATGGAGACGTAGACTTGTCAATCAAAATGTGGTTGAATTGAGGTGTGAATTGCTTGAAAAGAGTGTAAAAATACCTTCAGATTGGGTAAGAACAAAATTGACTCGTTTCATTCCTTGTATTATGGCATTAATTTTATTTCAAGAAACCTGACAAGATAAATTTTTCACCCCATTTCAAGCATTTCAGGCTTCATTTTGGTCTTTTAGTATGTCCAAATAATATTTTATTTCTGGGCTTGTAGAGTGGATGTGGCTCATATTAAGTCTAATAGATAGCTTTTACTGAAAATAAGACATCAACACTGGTTGGATTATAGTTTTTGCAGTGTAGGAAGTCATGGGTAATACAGTGGTGACATGATATGCCACTGAGTTATAATAACTATGTTTCAAGACAGCTTTCAGGGTATCAGAAAAAAGAACTGTGCACAAAAAAGAACTGAAAAAGAGTAAAAAATAGAGTTCAAGAAGAGCACTAGCTTAACTAAACCATTTTCTCAATGAAGGCTCTTCAAAGGGGGATGTGAGAAAGTGGTAATTAAATTCTCAGCGTCTAACATTCCTGCAAAAAACATATTTAGTCATAACAACCCATCCTTCCTCTTTCTTCCACAGTCAGGGATAAATACAGGAGAAGAGGTGAATGAGGGTGAACACTCACAGTGTCGCAGCACGCCGGCTCCAGCATGGCAGCCGGAGCACTCAGCAGGCTGAGGAGCTGGGCGCTCCGCCACTGCTCTGCTGGCAGATTCCTGCGTGGGTACACCATCTTCAGAGACAGCAGCGCTGTCGTCACAGACTGGGAGAGACACAGGGGAGGAGAGGCAAATAGGGGGTGAAATAGAGATGGAGAAGGAGAGGTGAGGTAGAAGAGATATGCAGGCATAGCAACAGGTCTCATTAAATTTGAGCAAGAAATGCTGGGGGCTCCAAGTCTGCAGTTCGATTCATTCTTTCTTTTAAATATATTCATGATCTAAAACAAATTGGTATTTAAAAAAAAAAAAAAAAAGGCTTGATTCTTGGTTTTATCATTTATATGATGTGTTTATCATGCCCAACATTTTTACCATGTGCCCTTACACATTTGTGCACTTGGAGGTAAGGCTTTTTGTAACAGTGGCATTGTCCCCTCACATTAAGGAAAGTCCATAACAACATTTTTCATAACAGGAGCCTGTCCAGTGTTAAACTGTATTGATGGTGATGTGGCTGACTGACAGCAAATTTCTGCTGCCAGTTTTTCAATGACAGCCTAACTGGGATATAAGCCTGCAGAGCAATGATAGCTGTTCTGAAATGAGATGCTCTGCGATCACATTGGGAATTTGTATTTGACCAGAACAGAGTGTAAAGCTTGTGTAAGACTGAAAACATCCAGCATCACAAGCCATATAAAAAATATCATCTATCAAATGCTAGAGTAAAACCAGTGTCGCTTTAAATATTTTGACTAATACTCCATCCTTTGGCAAGATTTACATCCAGTTTCAAATGACAAAAACAAACAAACAAACAAAAAATCTCTGGGGGATATTCATACATAAAGTGGTGCCTCCTTTGCTTAAATATAACATAAATTATCTACTAATTTAAGCAAATCTCCAATGTTTATGCGCTTTTGTGCTCTTAAAAACTGAGATTACTCTAAGTGTTGAGAAAAAAATGAATTCAAGAGGGCAAAAAAACTGCCGATCTACACAGATTTCCGTTGCGGCCCAAATTAAAGCTCCTGTAAAGAACTATCAGTTAATGTTTGTGCTGATTTCTCCTGTATATGCACAAAATGTGTTCATAGATTATCTACATTACCCCCTCTCACACACACCAATGGTTTTAGACATTGAAAAACATTGAATCTTCTTATAAAAGGCCTGGTTTGCATTATAAGGTCATACAAAGATATCAGCATTAATTCAAGTCTATATCCCATCCAGTGAAAAGGTCATCACAGGGGCTTTGAAACACTCTTTTATCACGGGCTCAAGCACAGTTCCAGAAAAACAATGTTTTCTTCGTGTCAGTATTTCTATAATGGGGACCAAACACAAACTTAAGGCTTCTCAATGCCTCTTTAAAAATCAATGTGATGACACTCAGACTATTTTCATGTCTTACCAAGCCTGTCACTTACCCTTGTATGAGGACCAAACTCCTCAGTGAGTTTCTTCCACGGATTTTCGTACTCCATGATCATCTGGCCAAGCCGCGGGTAAGAGGGGTCACTGCAGAATCCAATATAGTATATAATTATTGAATACAGGAAGGAGAAAAAGTGGGTCATTATGTCTTGGATATATATATATGTATTGATTTTTTATGATGGAAAAAGTTATGGTCTTCATGAATTACAAGGTGCAGCTATATTCTATATTTGGGAGGCTGGGGTAATAAAAATGTGCTCCCTCTCAAGGGCTTGCTGCATTCAAATGTGGAATTAGCATGTAGATGTTTGTGTTCCCTGCTCACGTCTTAATGGAGATAAGCATCATGCATTTTGTGGGGTGCATGCAAAAATATCATGTAGAGTGGGCGGATTCAAAATGTCAGAGAAACACTTGAGACTCAGTGCAGTTATGTGCTGCCCTGTGACGTCTTTGTCATTTAAAAATCCAATTAATTATGAGCTTTAGAAAATCACTGCATCAATTGATGTCAAAATTCTTGATAGCGTTAATTACAGCATTCAGATGAAGCGTTGGCTGTTACAAGAGAACTCTACATGTCAAACACGACCTTTGTACAAGTGTTTCTGATTCAGATTGCTGTCTAAATTTGAGAAATGTAAGCATGTCCCACATCACTGTAGCATCTTTATAACAGTGTCACATGTTCTGACCTGCTCCCACTCGTCATCTCATGGGCACAGTTGAACATTCCCACCATTGCTTTTTTATCCTCTATGCGAGAGAGCATGATGATGACAGACGTGTAGGTGATGATCAGATCCAGGTAGCTCCGAGTGAAGTCAAAGTTGATTGACTGAAATGAAAATTTCACTGATGTTATTTGATCTGAAATGACTGAAGAAATGGTTGAACTGTATCCTGTCTTAAAATAGAAGTTTTACTATGAATTTGGCCTATTTTATTCTTTCACCCTTGGTATAAAATGTGGGAAAGATTCATTTTATTTTTGTTTGTTTAATTAGAAAATCTTAAGAGTGGAATGACATTGGCAAAGTTGTGTAAGCCCCACCCATTTTACCACCACTGTCATCCTCATTTCAGCAGTTGCTAGCTTGACTCTCAGCTTTCATCATCTTGTGCATATCTTCCCCCAGCTTTACACTCCACATTTCCTGCCTCTTTTCAGCTTTACTATCAAAGTGATGCAATGATGTAAAAAAAATACAACTTAAAAAATTGAAAACCCTTCCAGGACTGTAAACTGGCACTGAAAAGGTTGTGGGTACCCACAAATTTTGCCATGTTATCGATATAATATAAGTGTCTCGTACAAAGGCATGCTGGGACAGTGATTTAAAACAATCAGACTGTGAGGTTTGCTTAAAAAGCAAACATGAGTCACCATTTGAACCAATCAATATCAAAGTATTCCTACAGAGTACAAGGAGAATATCACTCTTAAGATGTTTACTACTGTTTTAACTACCTATCACACACAACAGCGCCTTATAGCAATGTCATTACATGCCTAATAATTCAATACTTTTACAGTCGTCTTTAAGGTAAAGTTAAAATGTGTTATTATACTAATATAAAAAGACCTCTGGACGGAAAACACCCCCCAGATACCAATAAATAAATTCATGCAGTATAAGATGCTAAAAAAAAGTCAACATTATCACCACAGATCAGATCACAGGAGACAGAGATCACTGAAATATACAGTAGGCTATACATAATGCAAGAGCAAGGGGTACTGCTTTAATTGTTATAATAAAAAAAACCCTGACAAATTAAACAAGAGGGGGCTGAGAGAGAAGTTCAGACAGCCTGCATGTTCATTTCAGCAGCAGCAAAAAAGAAGAGGGATGAGTCAAATTATGTGCAGAAAGGAATGAAGTCAGCCACACAGTGAGTGAACTTACGATATCAAAGAAACACTGACAGGCATCTACGGTGTTCAGCAGTTCATATACGTGATCCTGAATAATGGAGACAAAAATAAACAGATCAATAAACTAAGACCTGCACAACAAAGATACAACAATCAGTTCAGGTTCGTTCTTTAATGAGATTTCTTAAACAGATCATCATTTTGGTTCCTGTTGCTATGTAATCATTGTGAATTTGCATATTTATGGGACATCAGGATTGAGTTTAACAAATACAGATGATGCCTCAGCCTGACTGAGAGCTCCATCATAGAAATATGCAAAAGTGATGGAGACAGTCACAGAAAAACTGCACAAAAACACAGTGACAGAAATGAAACAGAGGTAGATCAGTTGTTGCTTTGTACATCAGGATAAACCACTCTATATGTAAATTGACTCTGTAACTCAAAATGTCTGAAACAATACTTTTGCAGGTGGAAATAGAGAAAACACCATTACTGCTCTCTTTAATCAGATTTTTGTTTACACCCGTTAAATGTATTTCCTTTTCTTTATTTGATTTCAATTTAATGATTTTCATGATTTCACTAGTTTGTTTGTTTGTTCAACTGGAGGTCTTTGCTGATGCTGACACATGCTCTCGTGATGCTGACACGAACAAGGGAAACCTTAATTTTAAACTTGAGAAAAACAAAAGGAAATTTAAAAAACTCATCACCCTGAACTCGATGACATCCAGGAAAGAATCATAGTAGCTGGTTGTGGCAGCCAAGACTTCAGATTTCTGCCGCTGTATGCTTGTCAGATTTTGCTGCAGAAAAAAAGATAAAAGCTTGGAAACATTCTTCAGAGCCTCATAAACCATGATGGGAATGAATGATGGGCCTTTGCTACAACACTTAAAGGACAATAAAAAAATAGTAATATTTCCTTTACAGTCAATAACATTAAGTGTGATAAATTTATACTTACTTCTGTTGGACTTGTACAAAGATTTCTGCGATAACTACACACTATATTTTTTTATAATAAGAACCAAAATACATTTTCTGTTCTGAAATCAGAGAACTGTGGCTCTATATGTGAATATCAATGCCAATATATGAAAACACACTACTTATCTACTGACTTGGAGCATGCATCTTTTTACTGTAAACAACTGAATTGAATATGTATCTAAAGCAAACTTGAGACAAACTGGGGCCTTTTTGAAAGTTTACAGGCATACTCACAATGTTTCCTCTGAAGTCGATGTTGGGGAATTTCTTGTTGATGTACTTAATTGCAGACTCCATAGCTTTATCTGTCAGGAAGGAGGGCCTTGTTTTAGGGTCTGCACAGCTCTGTGACAGGAGAAAGGAAATTATAAAGATGCAAGGATGAGATCTGATCAGTTTTGGCAGATAGATCTTTAATATTTAACATATTTCCAACTGCCATCATGTTCTGTAGGTGATATTGAAGGGATTTATTTTTAATTTTCTCAGGTTTTGAGTGGCATCAAGCCCATGCTTTAAAAATGAACTTGTCAAGGGGAATTCACAGTAACCTCAGACGAGCTGGTAAGACTGTAAGCAGAGTGAGCGTTAATGCTTTCTCCAGCTCCCTCAGCACCCGCCCTCAGAGTGACCTTGAGCTGGATAGTTAACGCCGAGCAGCTCCTGTGGGGCTGTTTACAGGCTGACAGCGCAGCAGCTCTTTACTGTCAAATCTGGATGCAGAAATAAATAAATAAATGTGAACGGACTCAGCAAATCTTCAATGGGCAGGGTTAAAAAGGCGGAAAATTAGATTCTCTTTTCACTTCTGATAAATACAGACATAAAAAGTGCACACACATACTCACACAGGATTAAAAAGAAATTGAAGAGTAGTGTGAAGTTTTCTCATGAAGGGATTTAAAGGTCCTGTTTAATATTTCAACTGTTTACAACATACATTACATCTCCATTGGAAAGAATTTTTAATCTAGCTACAAAAATATTGGAAATTTAGCCATTGAAGAAGATCTGCAGCCTTTTAGGTTCCTATTTCACTTTCCAAGCAGGAATCTAAAAGGTGAGAAAGTTATGATAATGAGGCATTGCGCTAATCGGCTGCCTGAATGTTGTCTTAGTTGGATTGGCATACAACCCCAATTCCAATGGGGTTGGGACATTTTGTAAAATGTAAATAAAAACAGAATACAATGATTTGAAAATCCTCCTCAACCTATATTTAATTGAATACACCACAAAGACAAGATATTTAATGTTCAAATTGAAAAAAAAAAGTGTAAATATTTACTCATTTTGAACTGGATGCCTGCAACACAGCTGGGATAAGTTGAAGTTTACCGTTGTGCTACATCACCTTTCCTTCAAACAACACTCAATGAGCGTTTGTGAACTGAGGACACTAATTGTTGAAGCTTTGGAGCCGTAATTCTTTCCCATTCTTGCTTTATGTACAACTTCAGTTGATCAACAGTCCGAGGACTTTGTTGTTGTATTTTGCGCTTCATCATGTGCCACACATTTTCAATAGGCAACAGGTCTGGACTGCAGGCATCCCTATCTAATACCTGCACTCTTTTACTATGAAGCCACACTATTGTAACAGGTGCAGAATGTTGCTTGGCATTGTGTTTCTGAAATAATCAGGGATGTCCCTTAAAAAGACGTTCCTTGGATGGCAGCATGCGCTCCAAACCCGGATGAAGCTTTCAGCATTGATGGTGCCATGACAGACGTGTAAGAGGCCCATGCCATGGACGCTAACACATCCCCATACCATCACAGAGGCTGGCTTTTGAACTTTGCATTGGTAACAATATATAGATGGTCTTTTTCCTCTTTTGCCTAGAGGATACAATGTCCATGATTCCCAAAAACAATTTGAAATGTGGACTCATCGCACCACAGCACACTTTTCCATTTTGCATCAGCATTTGAAAATAACCTATTTTAGCACTGATAATCTCATTTTAAATTGGGGATTATGATCAGGCATATTTATAGATATCAGACTTTTTTAAGATCACTTTAAAAGTCCTCACAGTCTCTTTAAATAAAACGTTCTGAGGCCAATGTGTAAGCATATGAGCAATGTTTGTGAGTATGACCAGCCCTCTGCTTAATGGTCCACTTAAATCATTATTTATAACCTTTATACACCAGAACAGTTGATAATATTTCCTCTTGCATGACACTGGCTTTGTTGTTTCACTTCTGTCGCGTGGGTTTCACAGTACTAAGTCCAGAATAACTGAAGCTTCAGTTGACTGACGCCTCAGACTGACTTCCTGTTTGAGTTTCCTCTTTGTTAAAACAAGCTTTGTTTCTGTTGGAGGACAGGGCTGTATGTGCTGCTCACAGAATGTATAAGTGTACACAGAAAACACATATTGTAAACAGTTCTCAGAGTCAGACATTCAACATTGTTCAATCACTGCATTTTGATCCTGGAGAGTCGATTGACTTTTGGAAACATCACTGGCTTTTCATTGGTCGTTTGCATCCTGCAGTTGATGTTGTACTGTGATGTGTTCCAGGCCACACAAAGTATTTTGACATGCTGCTATTTTTGTTAATGATTAGTCTTTGTTAAAAAAAAAAAGAAGAAGAAGAAGAAGTGTATTTTCAACTGTTATAATGGGCATGTGAGGGAAAACAGAGCTTTAAACCTCACATAGAAATCAGCAAATCCAGTTCTCAGCATAATCCAGTTTCAGATTATTTCTGAGATGTTTATAACCCTGAAAAGATCATTTAATGCCTAAATGTATTTTGATAAAATGTGACAAGAGTATGTAAGTATTCACTTTTAAACTGCAGCCAAACATATTTGATAACACCCTGGTTCCTTATTTGTAGTTTCCGTTACTTGCCGCTATGACTCACCTTCTTAATGTAGTTCATGCGTATCAGCACCCCATTTCCCCTGTCATTTAGGATGGTGAGTTTTTCAGCTAGTTTCTGTTGGTAGTCCATGGTGCCGTCGGACCTGTACCTCCTCTCAAACCTTGGCCTCCTGGTCCTGGGTAGCAGCTGAACCCCGTGAGAGCAAGTGCACCCAGAGCCTCACCCTGACACTAGGTCACATGGGGCAAAAGAGGAGGCGGAGCCAAGAGTTTCAAAGGGACAGAAAATTAACATACTTTGACACGTAAAAGAATAATAATAATAATGATGATTCATGGCAGAGATAAATGAAAGACAACGAAATTGGTAAATTTCTAAACTGCATCCCAAATTTACAATACAAAAAAGAGGCATTTTGTTTTGTTCGTTTTTTCAAAGATGCGACAGAAAAAAATTACATCATAACTGAAATAAATTATACTCAAATTATTCCTTATTTTTGATAATGAGGAGAGGAAATGCAACCTTTAATTTATTCTTTCTAAATGAATGGTAAATCCATGTCTCTAGTTGATTCAAAATAATACTCTTCCTCTGCTCTGTTGTAAATGTTCGGCAACTTCCACTTGTACTGATAAACAAAACTAACAGCAAAGTATAAATCATTGTTCTGGCTGTCAATCAACAAATGTAACATTTCTGCTGTATAAAACACTAGGCCACTAAAGAGAAACAGGAACTGGATTTTTTCCCCTTAGGTACAAAACAAGAAAGTCTCTCCATCTCCACAGGATGGCAGTGTTCACCAATTTGAGCTGTTTTTCAGTGTGTGATGAGAGTATTTCTGCATGAGGATGTAAAATGAATTATCTTCTTAACTGAAAGTGACAGTTTGCATTTATTCAGGGAAAATTAAGTTAATAATTCACACTCTTTATGAGCACTTGATTTAAAGTCAGAAATCTCATTTATTCTTGAAGAATATTAATTAAATTGTATGGCCACACATCATATTGCAGTAATGAGGGTCCAAAAAAGATGTTAATTTAAGGAGTAATAAGACTATGCAGCTGGATTATTTTCAGTCCAGATTCTTTTTGGCTTTGCTTTAATGACAATAGAAGTTCTATAATGAGTTACACAAACAGCTGAATTTAGCTTTTGTTTAAACTGTGACATTACTCTCACATTAGGCCATTATCACCTTCATCTTAATGACAGAGGCCAAAGACTGTCATGTAAACTAGAAAGGTCCTGCAGTTATTCAGCAACTTGGTGTTATTTACTGTTTTCCTTCCAAGAGCCCAATAACTCCTCCTGGAATTCAGTAACAGGTTCAGTGGAGTGTAAATAAAAAAAAGTGCAGAATAAGGAACTTTGGAGCTAAGAGAAAGTAATTTTTTTAATGAGTGCCAGTAAACTGAACCACAGTAAACACAGCGCTGAGCAGCGAGTAGATTGATACTAAGTAGACTTGAAGAAATAATCTGTTTATTATTTCCTCACTGGCAGAGGCTCAGAGAGTGGTAGACTTGTTAACAAGGCTGTCTGGGAGAGCAGACAGGAAGATGTGGATACACAAAGAGGAGGGAGGGCAAAGGAGGGTGAAGGAGATGGAGCAGGGAGTAGAGTTTTACTCTCTGTGAACCAAGTGGAAGAAAAAACCTTCTACCTGGCTCGCTGAGAAACAGTGAAGCGCTTGAAGCTGTTTGGCATCCTTATTCATATTTTCAGCAAACCAGGAACTGTTTCCAGATGCAGAAGCTGAATTGACTGAGGCTGCATCTGAAACAGGTTTCACAGGTTTCTTTAAAATCACAATTACAGATTTAAGAGAGCAGAAAAAGATAGAGCTTCTGTTTGAGAGTAGATCTCCTGGGTAATACAAGTAGCATGGGGGATATTTCAACTACAAGGTGCTTTGAGTAAGGATACAGGGCTGGGCCTGAAAGTATCACAACATTTAAACTGTTGGTACTTGTACTGCCCAAGCTGTTTGTATAAAGAAGAACATTTGAAGATAGCTGAGTCATGCAGAAAGAAAAACTAATGAAAATATAGCAGCACAAACAACAACGACAACAAAAAACAATCATTTGAGGGTCCAGCAAAGAGAGAGAAAACTTAATGGAAATTTAAGATGTGGACTGTCTCATTGTTGAGAACAGAGAGTCCCAACGTCTTGGATCTCTCACTGCAAAGGCTCGTTCATCTTTGGTTAGAAACTGAGATGACATCACTTAAATATTTTGAAACAAGATCATCTGTTATAGATCTCTTTAAAATCATTATGAAAAAAAACAGGGTAACTAAAATAAGATAGCAAGAACAGGGTGATGTGTTGGTATTTATTGGTGCCCAGCAGCAGTTTGAACTGTAGCCAGTCTAGAAAGCATGACTGATAACAATTAAATGTTTATGGCAGTAATCAAAACTAGAAAAAATAAAAGCATAGATAACTTTGTATAAGTCAGATGGGTGTGAACTGCAAGTTTTTATCTTTAAATATGGTGCAATGTGATGTCTAAGTTGGCCTCGGGGCACCAGGGACAAGCTTTCTATATATCTCATTGATTTAATAAAGGTCAGCTCTGTTGCTCAGATTTTTTATTCTTCTTTGTTTTTCCCAAAACCGGATACATGGTCTCTCGAATGGTGAGCACAGAAATGAAGCATTCCATTGTTTTAAAACACTTGAAATTTTATATATATATATATATACATATATCATGGAGACATTTTTAAGAAGTACTTTTAACTTATTTTTTTAACCAGAAGTAAGAAATCAACTTTGCTTTAATTGTTTTTTTTTTTAACATTTCAAAGCTGCAAAACCTCTTAGGCTTTACAGTAATGCAGGTGTAGTTATGAATTTAATTCACATCTCTTTGTAAACCCTTTGCACTGAGTGATCTGGCTGAGGGTTAGTGTATATATGGGGAACAAAAGAGGACATCCTTGAGGTATACCACATTTACGGCTAAAAACAATTGATCTGTATCAGTTGTATGAGACAGCCAACCGTAAGAGACTCCTTTAAGGAAAACCAAGATTTCAAGATAGGGTTAAAAGAAGATTAGACAACTTTTACAGAACTGATAAAATGGCCCTAGACGATGAACGTCAATGATCTTTGCAGTCTGTGGGGAGGGCTGTGGGCAGAGGTTATGACAGAGGAAGGATTTAAGGAAGTGCTCCAAGCTCCGGCTGTGGCCCAGATGTCAGAGGAGTTGACAAAACACATGGTCCAGTCTACTACATAGAATAAGTGTAATATAGGTTTGATTCTTATATGACATAGTAGAAGAATCTCTAAGCATATTTTTATTAAACTTAATAAAATATTGACTTAAAAGCTGAATTAGAATAGCAGCCAAACCTTGAGGGCTTATTATTTCTTTCGGAATTCAGTCATTTTTGTGTATATGTGAATATGAATGTATGTGTGAATGTGTTTATATAAATATTTTATCTTTGGATTTTGCTCTACAAGCCCCTATGAGTTTCTTTGGCCCCCTCTGACCAAACTGTTGTTGCTTTGCTTGGTTTTATTGTTTCTCTTTTTCTACTTTTCCACACAATTTTTATGTGTTTTTCATTTTGTGTTTCATTTTCCAAATGTATATTAAATAAATAAAGTAAATAAAGGCTCTACCAATGGATAAATATGAGACTCACATAGCTAGCTAAGAAGCTTCAAAGCTTATAGTGAACTTGCTTGATTGGCAGCATCGTAATTCAAGACAAAATATCTTCTGAACATAGAGACAAACAATTTCACAAAAGCTGAAAAGAGTACTCAAAAAGAATTTATATCATTTTCAAACAAGCATATTTTAAAAAAGATGTATACTAAATGTGTGGTGACACTTGTAACATGTTAAAGCTTGGTTATTTCAGTTATCTTAAACTTTTATTGTAATGCTGCAGCACTTTTTGCCAACAGCAACAAATTATTTAAGGAGCTCATCTTTATCTTAGTTTTTTCTAGCTTTTCTTACAAATTTCCAACAGAGCCTGAAAACATTTTTTCATCCTTTGATCCTGAAACTTATCAAAGGATGTAGCGTCTTTCTTTTAAGAAAATTGGAGTAAATTTTAGCCCCTGGCTATGACATCCTGCATGGCGTGTAATTACACATCTAAATGGTTAAACATATAGTGGAGGTAAGAGAGACAGCATTCTTTGTTGGCACGTCGGGACATGGTACAAAGTCAGAAAGCAAAACAAGACACTGGGGATAATATACAGCCTGATGAAAAGAGTTTTACAGCATTGGCAGGGAGCAACAACATACAGTTAAATACTTTTACTGCTTAGAGGCTTCATGGAGCGTACGTGATGAGTGAGTATACTTGCATACATGTTCAAATAAACTCAACTGATGATAATCTCCCAAGTGGGGGGTTTGCTTTATTTGCTTGACATATGAATTACAACAAAAACAGGATTTTCTGAGAGTAATTTTTCCTGCACCCTGGCTGGATTTCTGCTGCAATTACCCAAATGCTTCATTCCCCCGAGGACTGAAGTTTGTAGCCTGCCCTTTTCAGCTGGAGGAAGTTAAGTAGTTTGGTCTATATAGTTTTAACACAATAGCGTTACTATTAGAGTTCTCATTGAAGCTAATTGTCTTCAAATATTGTCCAATGCATGATAGAAAACATAATCACTTACACTGAGCTAATCTGAAAGTTAGGAAACTTTGGTTCTTATATTGAAAAGTTTTAATGAAGCTCAGTATAAATTCAAGGAGGAAGGCATTTTAGTTAATCCTCCTCCTTATCTCTGTTGCTCTCAGCGTCCCGTTTTGGTGATTAAATTCCGGGGACCAATCAGATTCAGCCTCTGCCTCTACTGGCCAATCATTCTGCTACTGCGAAACGTAAGTTAAGCCACAGATTTTAGTCATTTCCTTATGCCTCAAATTTTCAAAGCTCTTGAGATAAATAATTATTGACTAACAATGACACCTGTCCTGACTGAAATACACCTTAAAGCTCCTATGTGTCCTTCTTAACTGTTATGAGACATCAGAATTAATAATGATGCCCTTTAAACCAGCAAAAGCAAGACCATAAACACAAAGACTGGCTATCTTTATAAAGCTTTTTTAACAATGGAAACTGTTGACAGTGGTAGGTGTCAGCTGAAGGGATTAAATGCCTTGCAAAGACTTTGGATGAGTTTTAAATCAACACAGTAAGTGAAAAATGTTGTCGTAAAAACACATACTTATACATGCACAGCACAAAATAAGCATTAAAGAGGAGTAAGGCAGGAACTGTTCTTTATTTGTGCTTTAAGTCATTGTGTACTTTATAAATTTGATAATCAATCAATCAAATTCATTTATAAAGTGCTTTTCATACACATATGTAACAAAAAGTGCTTTACAATCCACAAAAAACAATCTCATATGCCTTTTGATCCAAACCCCAATGCAGTGCATCTGTTTCTACAGAGAGTGTCAAATCTTAAAAAGGACCATTACTGAAAATAGACATATTAAAAACTTGAAGTATGTTCCTCTGGTAAAACATAAGTTGATTTTTTTTTTTTGTGAAGAAGCAACATTTTTTGAAGATTGTAACTATAAAAAGCGTTGTTTGTTCATACCAGTTTAAATGTGTGTAAAGTAAAAGAGCAGTGACAAGGAGACATCCCTTTAACCTTTTACCAATGTTTCTGGATCTTTAACATGTACTTTTCAACTCTTGACAAGATAATAAACAATAGTCGTGACCTTTAACAACATAATATTCTGTACTGAGAGTCCTGTTGGTTGTAAGTGTCTGTCAGGAGGAATTACCTCTTTGAGTTTTCTCCCCTCAGATTGTCTTGTCAAAGTGACAGCGGTATGCTGCGGTGTACTATTGCCAGAGAGGGTGGGATGAAAAGAAAGTAAAAACTGAGAGAAAGTAGGGGAAAAAAACCTGGGAACAAGAGGAAGAGATAAAGGAGCCTAAATGTGAAAGAGGGATGCACAAACTGAATGACCTGGGGCTGATTTGGAGAGGGGTGCAGGGGGGTGTAGGGAACTGCCCACCTACTCTCACAGTTAACACTGAAAAAAGAGGGAGAGGGCAGAGGTGTGGTAAATTATGATAAGAGTTGTGGTGCATGTGCATACAAGTACACACTTACTGAATACAATAGGGTGTGCAAGTGCAATTCCAGTTAATGCATGGTGGAGGGACATTCACAGACTTGTAAATCTAATATCCTGGCAAGACTTCACACAGACAGAGAAGTGAGAGTAACACAGGCAGAAAGAAATTAGAGGTAGAAACCCAGGTCAGAGAACTAAACTGAGGGAAAGAGAGTGGTGGTGATGCCTCTTGATGGATTAAGTTGGACAGTAATCCTTTCACCTGGCCAAGGGTTCAGCTACCAACTGTTTGTTCAGATTCATGTCTGGGAAAGTGACCTGTAAAGTCTGGTCAAAAATCAGAAAAAAAAGATCATTATTAGAGACAAGAGTGGAAAAGATGTTCTTTATAGTGAAGAAAAAAAGAGGAAAAATTAGGGCTTTTCAGAGCTAGCTGGATCGTATTCATGGCAGACGCTGTAGAATGAGTGGAATTGCTCAGAGGTTCCCACAGATGGAAGAGGAATCACATTTTTTTGCAAGATTTTCCAAAATAGTCATGTGATGGCTGGATCACATGCCAAAGAAACAGATTCTTCAAAACTGAATTGTAAAAATAGAGCTTTTTGTTGCTGCCTCGAAGCACCAAACTAAATGTGGGATCCATGTTAACACTTGACGACAAAAAAAGCAAACACCCATGTGTAATTATGTTTAAATCCCTCAGGAAGAAAAGGTCTGAAGGTTTTGTTTTCCATTTCCCCTCATGACTTTTTTTTTAATAGCACTTTGCTCTGGCTTCTCTTAGCGCCTGTCAGGGCTCATTTAGCCGGGGTGTGTCCCTTCACTGCACACTGCACTTTTTAAACACAAATTGTAGCTATATTAATGGACCTATTTCTCACATTCAGGAAAATCCCCGCCTCGTTTTAGTTTCTACCTACTTTGTCTCAGTTTAGTGACCAAGATAATGAAGCAACTGCGACTAAAAATATCCCGAAAAAGCTCAGTTACCCTCTTTTGTTACAGCTTGTCCCAACACAAATCCTCTTACCACTCTGTTATTGTCAGGTGTTTTTGAGGCTGATGTGTTTTTCTTTCATTTGATTAACAAGCCGGCTGAAAATTGTCAAAGCCTCAGAGAGAAGAATGCAAATTGCTCACAGACGTCCTGGCCTCACGTTGGAAAGGGGTCAGCTGTCTGCCGGTCGCTCAGCTGGTAGCTGGGATTAAATAACAGCTGGTTTCATTTGCAGATTTCTCTTTCGACTCTGACCACTGCAGTGAGCACTGCTGTGACTCAGCAGAGGTTTGACTGTAAAAGGAAAACCTTTGTGGCAGATACTTGGAGCAGAAAGTGCTTGTGGGTGTGCATTAGTGCATGTGTGTGCTTAAGGGGATTGTTAATTGTGTTCTTCTTCAAAGTGAAATAAATATAATACATTATTTCATTATAACATTTCTCTACAGTACACAAAGTTTACTAAAGAAACTATCTTTTGTGTGAGACACACAGATGTTGGCTTCTGCTTTCATTTAATAAACACAGCAGTTGCTGCCAATACTCTCTACTCAAAACCCCAAAGCAAGGAAGTACTAAATCCAAGTACACTGCAAAAACTTAAATCTTACTCAGTATATTTGATTCATTACTCATCACATTATTACATTGCAGTTTAAAACACATATCGGCCTTAAGTTCAGATATAACTCGCATCTCACAAGCCAAGAAGAAGGACTGTATTGTTTGAATGCTGCAGAAACTCAAAACTGTGCAAGTGTTTAGTCTCATTCATGCAAGAAAATTCTTAATAGACTTTGTATGAGCCAAATTCATCTGGCAAGCCAAGATAGATAGTTTTATTTCAATATAACACAAAACAAATTCAACCTGAGTTTCTTAAAACGAGTGAAACAGTTGAATTTTCTGTTTTCAGAAACTGAACTTGAATAATAAGAGCCAGAAAAGAGGATTCCTCTGGGTATTCATCTGCACATCAGGTACCACAGACTCCTGTGAAATAGAATTGATATGATGGAAAATGTGTAAAGACAAAAAAAAAAAGAAAACTCAAAGGCAAAAAAGTGTCTTTGTGTCTGCAACTGACAGGGAAGAAGTTGTAACAACATGGAGAAAAGTGAACCAGCCAATGTTACAGATGATACCGCAGCAGACTCAGAGCAGAAAGACATTTGTCTTTCAAGTGATTAGCACAATGGAGAAGAGTTAGATTGATAATGTTGTTACTAAAACCTTTTTAAAGACAAGTTCTTTGAAATATATGTGCAGTCTTCAAGAAAGGCTGGAAAATGATTTAAGAGTCATTCAACACCAGCTGATGTCTGGCAGCTACAGAGAAAGAAAATACCCTGATTACAGTGGGAGGAGTTTACAAGAAAAAAACTAGGAGAGAGCAAAGATGACTGAGCCAGAGGCAGGTGAAGGAGAGGAATGTAAAAAGTAAGAGGGTTGGGAGAAGGGGAAAAACTAGGTGACAGGGGGGAGGCAAAAGTGGAGAAGAGGAGGTGAAGAGAAATTCCTTCAGTGATGTGTTTCCTTCCTGACAAAACCTCCAAACATAAACTCTTGGGAGAGACCAAAGGGGGTGTGTTGTAGATGTGGGTGCTCTCTTAAAGGTTTGGGACACCTGACATCTGAGCGTGGTGAGTTTAAAAAAAAGAAGAAAAAGAATTTTTCCATTGCGCTTCAGTCTCTCTTCATTTCTAAGCTCCTGCCTGCAGAGCGTCTCGTCATGAGAGAAGTGTGAAGTACTGCCAAAAGGAAATAACTCCAGCAGTCAGAGATCCAAACCTGCTCAGGGCTGCAGCCGACAGAAACCATCTTTTTAGAAGAAAGAAGAAACAATGTGACATCAGGAGTGGAGGACACAGTGTTTCATCTAGTTGTAACGAAACATCTGAAAAAGAGGTAGATTTAAAGATTTGGATCTTAATATCATAATAGATTAATTAAGTTTTTAAAGTTTTTTACGCAATTATTTAATAGAACCCTGCAGCAGGCTGAAAAGATAATTATTCAACCCTTTCTTCTGAATGGGTTCAGCGCATTATTTTCCACACATATCATAAGTATAAGAAAGTATCTCATTATACTGACAATTTTTTTGAGTCTTTGAACTTTACCTGTCATTTTTGATATCGGCAGAAATGGGCTTCCATACTATGAAGTACTCTTTACGAAAAATGATAATCATCATAAAGGTGGCAGCTGTAAACAGAGTACTTCTGTCTTTCATAAACTAGTCTAAATGTGTGGGCTTGAGGCTGTGAGTGATTAATAAGCAAAGCAGCTCAGAAAATAGACTATCACAATCTATAGGTTCATGTCAGGAGCAGTGGGAGTGTTGAAAATATGAAGTAACACCATCTGAAATGCTGCTGCTTTGGACCTCCTATAATCTAATTTTAACCTAAAAATCTGTGCTTTCTTTTTCTGTTTTAGAAAGTTTTAAAAGGGGAAGCTATCAATAACTCCCCTGCATTAATAGCAGCAGCCCCAGGAGACACCAACCATACCACCGGCTACTAACAGTGCCTGCTTTTTACCTCAACATTCCCACTTTCAATCTCCACCTGTAGGTGGCACACTCTCCCTTGTAGGCTGAGCACTGAGGCTCAGTATAGAGACCTGCATCTCTGACCCACTGTCTGCTGTCTATGAGGCCTTTGTGCCAGTGAGGTAAAGATAGCATCTCACAGCAGACATCACCTCCACACACACAGAGAGCCAGTGTTCACGTCCAGCCGCCCATGAATAAGAGCTCAGCGACCGGTTGAAAACGCAGCTCTGCTTCGATCATGTCTGTTTCTGTTTATTTTCTCCTTCTGCTGCCCCCTCTCTCTTCTCTGTATGGCTTAATGCCTCTGTCCTGATTACACCAAACACTGAGCCTAAATCAGCTTCAGCCTCCTCATTACTCAGCTCCCCCTGTGATTTTCTCCTTATATAAACTCATTGTTGACATAACAAATTGGCAATACAAGCTTGTGTAAGGGATTTCCCTGGCTGAAAATACCTCCAATTAATTGTACAAATCCTTATCAATCTGTTTCCATGGTAACATTTCCCCCTAATGTATCTCAAAAGACACCCATTGGGAGCCGAAGGTCAGATCAGGTGTGTATTAATCTGTCATCACAGGAGGACAGCTGCTGACGAGGCTGCAGAAACAGGGAGGTGACGACCGACAACCTAATTCTGTCTGTCAGACTGAGATGCCTGCCAGGCCTCTGTGAACGCCAAGACAAACACATCAAGCAGGACAGGCAAATATTAATTAGCTGCAAATTAGTGGATGGCTGTAAACTGTCATGTGTGGACAACATTTTTATAAGATCAGTTGAAAATTTCCTTTACATTGGTCTGATTGTTAAAAAGATCCAAAAATACCACCTTGTAATCATTGCTCATTAAATGAAGGAAGAACTCATCAAGAAGAACTCAAGACATTGACAATTTTTTGTTATTGTATTGCTTCAGAAGTTATCTTAGAGGCTAAAATTATGAAGGGGAAAATGTGTCAGTATCATTTGAAACATCAAGATATGTAGCCGTGCAATGCAATGCAATGAAATGATATTTCTTCCTCTGAAAAAAATTGGTAGCACACAGCTACACAATGACAGTGCAGCCTCTACATAATAATCTAGACAACATTTTATTACACTTCTGTAGCATCCACTTATAATTCAAAATCATAATCAAGAAGTTGTTTTGATGGAATTTGTGCAAATTTTACATCTCTAAATGAAAGGAAAGATCAATTCAAGAAACTAAACAAGTCATGTTTTCTCACTTGGCAGATTTTAAAACATTCTACAAGCAGTTCAAGTGTAATTTTTGTCTTTTAATCTCTTGAAATAAGTTATTTTTTCTGGTCTACAATGGCAAGACTAGTCCTGGCAGTGAACAAAGTTGTGGTTCCTGTGCATATACAACAAGTCACAACTATATTCTGATCCTTTACATCAAGGAGGAAAAAAATAAGGCTCCAAGACAGAAATCTGACACCTGACTGATTTTCAGCAAGATGCTCTCTCTTTAAAGATCTAACTGTGCTGACAATGGGGTAACCCATCCACCAGTTAATCTTATGAAGTTGTTTGGTATAAAAATGTAATCTTATCACTCATTCTTTCAAATATTTGCCATGAAACAAACAGAAATAATGTTGTTGTTTTTAAAAAAAAAAAAACTCTAGAGAAAAGAATAGAATACAAAAAAAAATAATGTTTTAGGGTATTAACTTTGGATAACAGCTCTCTTTTTCACAGTGCATTTAGTTAGCCCGTCCTAAGTCATCCAGCTCCTCCTTCTGGACTGGCCCTCCTGTCTACTGTAATAGTCATAAGCTTCACCAGTGCAGAAGAGAACAACCATGTTCTGTCATTCCTCAGGTAATTCCTGAGACCCTGCCCAGCTGCACTTTCCCCCTCCATCTCCTTCCACCATCAACTCAAATTACCACATTCCTCCCTCCCTAACCTGCTCTTGTGAGTCTGAGGGTGAATGAAAGGATGCCTGAGGGACGTCTTTTAGAGATTTGTACATACCTGCACAGAGAATGGACCACTAACCTTTGGTGTTTAAGAGGAGGTTCAACGCAGTTTGAAGCTGTGTTAAAAATTGGGAGAAATAATGATATAAATTCAAAAGTTAGGCTGCATGTCCTTGCTTAAAGAGGGGAGTGTTGTGTTTTGGGGGTCTTTCTTGTTTTTGTTTTATTCTGACCCTCTGGATCCCCTGCAGTAGCACTACATGATAGCTAAAAAAAATTTAAAAAATTTAAAAAAAAAATCTCACACTGTCTTTTAGAAGACCCTCTTTTCAGTCACTGCCCGAAACACTTAGTTTTGGCTGCTGTCTCTTTAAGATTCCCTGCTCCAGCCTTCTTATTGGCCAGCGCACTGTCGAATGCACACACATCCAGTATCGTTTCTCAATATCCTTTTTAAAATATGGAGAAGCCTCTTTTACGTTCCCAAATGACAGCCATCTGAACACTTCATCTGTGGGAAGCAACGCAAACTATAAGTTGCACACTTCTTAAAAAATCTGTATTTACTGTAAAAATAAATAACAGTACACTAGATTATTTAAAGTTGAATCAAAAAGCTAAACTTCAGTTTTAAAACGCTGCATCTGGTTCCACAAACTGACAGCAGCCCTTTATATAAATCCCAATAGTTCTCTGGTGATGGCTTTCAAGTTTTACAATCCAAATACAGCAGAGTTGTTTTAATAAAACATCAATAGCTGTGACCTTCAAGTTTGTCTAGCACTGTAGGCAGCACCCCGGGACAGATAATGAAAGGGAGAAACATCTTCCCATCAAGAAACAGGAAGTCTAGACTCACACCATCGCCCTCCACAGACTCAGACTCCCAAACAAAATAAAGTGTTTCCAAAACACAATATGTGGCAATCGGAAGCTTGGGGGGCCACCCAAAGCTGTTTCAACCTTTTGATCATGGCTTCATCTTCGCCTTCATGTCTTTTCAGAAGCAGCAAGGTTTCCAAGTTAAACAGGCTTCTGCAAACACAGCGAGAAGACGAGGATGAGGGTGCTTTGATAGAAAATATGTCAGTTCAAACATCCTGTGATTAGTCTGATCCCGAACCTCGTTCTTGCTAATAATGCACATCTTTTTTTTTTAATGTCTTGATCAGACAAATCAGTGAATCTTCTTTATTATTCTGAGAGAAAACATAAAGGTTTCACCTGCATCTGCAATTATGATTTTTCATATTAAACTCAGTGATTGTAAGAAGACTATGCTTCCTTGGCATTTTTTATATTCAGTCATTTATTTTGTAGTTTCCAATACACTCATTTTTACAACAGTTATCTTTAAGATCAGTGAATATTTGGCTTAGATACTGTTTCCCCTTATAGAGACTGAGAGAACTTTCTAAGTGATCTTGAAAAGGTCTGATATCTAGATGCACTATATGCCTGATCATAATCCCTACTTGAAAATGAGAATATCAGCACTAAGAAAGGTTATTTCCAAATGCTAAATCCTACCTTGCTGATTGAGTCGGACTGGACTGATTTACGGCAAGTCAAAGTTTCTATGACAACGCCAGTGCCAATAATTTTAGCAGTGAGAAGAGATATGTGTTGTTCTCTTCTGAACTATAAAGATTTCTGGGATTTATTTAGAAGTAATAGTGGACACTGGAGCTTGACTGACAGAAAAAAAGGCAAAAGAGCAGAAAAAAGTTGAACAGGAGAGTCACAGAGCATGGTCTAAAGGCTAAAACATGAACTAAGCTGTTTGTGAAAACATTCAGCGGTTAAACAGCAGTGATCTGTTCAAACCTGAGAGTCTTTCAGTAAGATGAAGAGCCTGGTTATGTTTGCTCTGCTTGGTGGATCTCCACTGGTACATTACTACGATTCCATAACATGACAAATTTTCATGAATGAAGATATTATGTTCAGTTTGTAGCGTGTTTCAAGCCTGAATTTCATCATTGTAAGCAAAGGATGATGAGTTTGGGGTTGAGTTTTTAAAGTTTTCCACAATTATTAAATAGTACCCTGCAGCAGGCTGAAAAGGTCCAGCCCAGGATCCATAGCAGGTCCCCCTGGCCTCCAAGGCCATTCGATCCCCTTCCCCACAGAGGGAACAAGATCAGGTCTTTCATTTCCTCCCCGCTCTGCTCTCTGTTGTGCACAAGCCTGCTTCCTCTGGCCTGTACAGACATCTGAGTGTGGCTCACAGCAAGCAGGGGACCGCTCCCTGTCTGTTGTCTTTGCAGATTTGCCCCTTGCTCCGTTTTCAGTGTTTGGAGGGGAAACGTTTTCCATAACTAGGGAAGGATATGAATGGTAGCCTTGTTGGGTTGGTCAGGTCTGTGCGCCCCCCTGTAACCAGCACCAAACCCACCACCACTTAGACCATCACGTGTTTTACCCACTCTCATTATTTGTACAGTTCTGTCAACAAAGTGGAAAGATTTGGAATATTTCACCACTTTATTTTTAACCACCAATGTTTTTTGCTTGACATTTTTTTGGAATTACAGGAAGTAAGAAGTACAGAGCAAGACTGGTGAAGCTTTGATCCAGGAGGGGCCATCAGAAAGCTGGGCTAAGACGCCAGAGCCAGAGCCAAACAAAGGACGCTCAGTGCTGCAGGCTCAACCAACTTTATTTGATGTAGAGAAAGGACAGTCTGTTTTCATCTTCCATTTTTTCACCTTCAGCACATTCTTCACTGAGAAACTCCATTCTCATTTCACACCGTTTAAGCTGATAGAGCAAAGAAAGAAACAGATGCCCAACAAATCACTCAACAGCAGCAGCACCTAAGCAGCTTTGTAGCAACACCACTGGTCAGAGAGGTCACAAAGGTCGCCCCCGGTTTGGGGGTGGCTGGTATCCTGGGATATTGGTTAGAAAAGCCTGACGGACGCAGAGAGAGGTTAAAGTGAGACAAACAGAGCAGAGGGTCAGTTTGTTTGGGATTCTTGAGGGGAGATAGCAGTTCACAAAGCCGTTCTAATGGGAACCAGCTGACCGCTAATAAAGCTACAGCCAAGCTGAGGCTGTTTGCTTTTGTTGTGGACTTTTAAAGGGGGGCAGCTGTTTATTGTGCTTTATTCTCCCAAGCCCCTCAAAAGGAGGCAAGAGAAATGTATACAGGGTCGAGTTTACTTTGAGTCCAGCAGACTTTACCGAGCTACTCTATGAGTTTTCCCAGAGTGAGAGATTTGCTGACACACAGCAAAGTGAAAGGGGACAAATCCTTCTGATTTTCTGACCTTGTTTTACACTTTGAGTTCTGATTTTGACAGATAACATCTTCAAAGTGGATCTCTCACAGGAAAGTTAGCATGTTTTGCATACCAGTCAGTAAGATGGCGATGTAGTCACAATAAGGACACAAGTGCTTGATGGTGAGGTGAACATGAAAGTAAGGATTTAAACATGAAGACCCAAAGATTAAGATGCAAACTTGCCTTGAACCAGATTTTAACTCACAATGGGCACATGTAACATCCCGTTAGCAAAGGGATCCTTCTTAAAATAGCTGAGGTTCTCACAATGGCTCATATGTATAAAATAAAGTAAGAGTACATTAATGTCCCGGTTAAAAGCCCCAATTTTTTTTTTACACATTTTGAACCCTGTAGCTTAAACAATGATGCAGCTAATTAATGGATTTTTACAGGCTAATGGGCTTCGTGCTCTCAACACATTTAGGCCTCGTTTTCATAACATTTCACAATGTTTCGCTGGGAAATGCAAAAGATTGTGGTGGAAAAAAATCTGCATTTACATGGAAATGCTGAAGGACTGAATGTGTTGTGGTATGTAAGCCAGGCCTGTAGCTGGCGAAATAACTTTAGGAGCCATATACACAGCAACGGTCTATAGGCTTAGAGATAGGTGAGCTGAATGTCTGTCATTTACATTGAAGGCTTCATCGCTGGTGTAATAGATGCTCATTTTATGAAAGGCAGTCACTAGATTCAGCATCAAAACGGTGGTCTGCCACGGTAACTGTTGTTGTTGTCCTGCTTGCGTATGTCCTACCACAACGAAAATGCAATGGGCATGCACAAAGTAGAGCTTGACATCAGCGTTTCCACTGAAAACTGTGGCTTTTATGCGAGAATGCAGCCCAGGAGGAAGATGACAATAGTGATCAATGATTCTTCTGGTTGGCTATTTTATAATCAGCTGTGTTAAAGGCACTGTTGGAAAAAGGATTTTTTTTTTTTAAAAAGAGTGGGAAAAATTGTTTTTGTGTAGCATCTTTCTGTGTTAATACTAAATGTCACATCTGCGGCTTAAAGAGACATGTCACCCAATTATGTACATGGTGCAGCTTATATCTAGGTGTGTCCAACAGTCCAGTAAGTTACAGTAATCGAGTTTCATTGGAAGTAACTGTGCTGTGGAGAACATCCTGAAGCAGCCACACTTCTCAATGTCAGTCAAAAATGGTGATGCACCAACAAGTCAGTCTGCACTGTACACCTAAGGGTCATGCTGCTAGCAAAGCATGCTATTAAAAACAAGCTGTGAAAGCACTTAAACCCCAAACTCTGGTGTTTGCATCACAAGAATATGAACTGGGGATTTGAAAGCTGCTGATATTCTACTACGTGGTGGGAGAAGATACGATATTTGCTCCCTGTTGTGTCTCCTTCTCTGAGTTATGGGCTAAATGTCTGGTTTCCTGTTAGAAACCTTTCATATCATCCAAAATCAACAGAGTTTTTGCTCAGTTTATGTGCAGAGGCAACGGATAAAGGAGAATCTGTTTCCTCTCACAGGCTCGACATCTTTTACTTTTGATCTGCAGAGAAACAAGAGTGTTTTGTTATGAGTTGGGGGCTTCTGCTGTGCTGTAGAGCGTGACACTTTTTCTTTTCAGAAGATGCCTGATTAATTTTTGGAAATGGTCCAAGAGGCTGTAGGTGTTGTACTGGAAAGGGGAGGGTTTTTCTGTAAATAAAACAAAAGTAGACTCTTTGAAGGCCTTTAATCACCAGCTGAACAGTCTCTCGCAAACTAAAACACACTTGATTATTGTACTGAATTACTTCACTTCTTAGAGGAAGAGCATTGGTCAAATCAGAATACAGCAACAGGTCAAACCTGGCTCTGGGTCAGTGATGTGATGACCTACATCTCTGATTTCAGGGCCACATTGTGCTCTTTGATCTACACTACTCACAATAAATTTGGATGGTACATGGAAAGACACATTTCATAGATCATTGGAGTGCATTATTAAAAACACTCTGTTCCAAAATGGTCTTATTTTCACGTATATGTTGAGATATGAAGATAAATGTCTTGAATTCAGGGAATAATCTCCCTTTTCAGGAGGGTAATCCATTCTCTTTGATGAAGGAAGTGTGTAAAATAGAGCCTTAGAACGGACCAAATACAGGTTCAGGTTGTACTGAATGTAAAGGGTGAATACCTTATAACTACAGCACTATTCTGTACAATGCTTTATACTGAAAGAAACTGGTCTGAAAATCTTCCCTTGTAACACTGTTTAAGTACAACGTACACTGTACAAATATTTGCCTCGTATGCGACGCTGTTATGCTTTTGTTGCTTAGAAGTTTTCTTGCATGTGAGAGAAGAAGCTGTTTTTTCCTTCACATTATAAGTTTGAGCCCACGAACATTTCCCTTTGCTGATTACAACTGTAATCAGTGATGCAAAGGCTTGTAACAGTCTCGCGGTCTTGCCCCCAAGAAAGCTCTGCTTTATCCTTTACTGAGGAATTTCTGAGTTTGAGTTTTCGAATATTTTATTCAAAAATTCAAGATCACATAGGGAAGTTAACTTTTTAAGACTGTGTCTTATATGGAGAGTTTGAGCTCAATCTAGATTAGCAAGTATACACATGAAGAGTAAAAGATTCCAATTATGAACAAATATACAACAATAAATGTAATTTTGCAAATGCACTGTCAATAGTTGTGTATCATGCAGCAAGTTTCAGCTACTTATTGGTATTACCTTTTTCATTCCAACAGTGAATAATAGATCAAAAGAGAAGTAGTCACCCAGCGCTGCAGTTCTTTGTGTCTTCTCTGTGCCCTTCATTTGAGCCTGAGCAATATTTCAGTCTTGTTCTTTTTACCCTGAATTTTCCTTGTTTATTCAACAGTGTGAGTTTTGGTTAAACTGCAGTTTCTCTGCAGCATAAACAGTCAAGGAGGTGTGTGTTATAAGTGTGTGATAATGATACATGCATGGAGTTTTCATTAATCCCCAACAAAAACTGTGATTTGGAGACTGGTAACTAGCGGTACTAGTGGCTAAAACTTACTTAAAATAAACTGCTTGTTCTTCTGAGGAAAAGGACCAGTTACTGTGGTCGGAGACTGTTGGAGCTCGTACGTGCTAAAAAGTTAATACTTTACAGGAAACATGATCTTAACCGCACCACTCAACAATAATCAATAGATGAATAGATACAAAACACTGGCCGTCAAACACACAACAGTTTGGTTTTCTGAAAAGTAAACTGTCTACATTTCTAATTTGATCTCTTAAAAATATTTCTGTTCTTCAAACTACAGCCAACCCAGGATTTTTCTTTGGCAGACGGATAATTAAATTGACAAGTGAAGTACCAGGGGATAAGAAATGAAAACAACCTGTAGATCACATCAGCACTTCATTTAATCACTCTGGCAAATGTGTGGAGAGATTTGTGGATGAATGTTGTATTGTTGTGCTGTAGTGGCAGCACAAAGAGTCACTCATTACAGTGTGTTGCACAAGTTTGGATCTCTACTTTTGTGTTTCCTCTGGGAGCACTTCAAAGCCACTCTCTTCAGTGCTGGAAAATAAAATCAGCGAGTCACTGCAGCACATACTTTCAGCTGATTGATGCTGCAGTTATCATAAGGGGAACCCTGAGAGGGACATGGAGCCTTGTACTTATACTTGTGAGCTGTAGCCCTCTCTCCTCTTTTCCCATGTAACACCTTCGGAAATCTTGAGCTGCAGTTGCCTGTATGTCTTTATTGAAATACCAATGTTCCAGACTAAATCTACTGCGTCACCCCTTTGGATAAATCAAGACCTTATCCCTCCCCGTATTGACACAGGCCTGTCCTCAGCTGCTTGAAAAGCCTGCACTGTCTGTATGAGGTGAACACCTCACAATCTAGACTTTTACCTGCCTGGGCACTGTGTACCTCCACCAAAAGGTTCCTCAAGCAGGATCATATAGAGGGTTCTTTGTGGAGGAGAGCAGGGAAATGTACATGAGGTGCCATGAGTTAATATTAATGTTCTAATAGCCCATTTGGTTGAGACATAAGGAGGTCAAAGGGTCCACTATCCTAATATGAAAAATGTACGTGAAAATAAATCATCATCTTGCTTATCTAATTTCTGTTTTCCAAAAAAGTACAAGTTCAAATGGAATAACTGGTCTCTGACCTTCATACTTAACCAGATTCTTTATTAAAGCTGCTATTTTTAGATTTTTTTAGGCCCTGCCTCATTTTAATATGTGGTTACGAAACCCGACATAGTTTAGACAGCATAAAGTAATTGTCCAGGCGTGGAGAGTACACAAGGACACAGAGAGCCAAACTCTAATTGGCATAACCGTCTGCCCTCTGCCAGTCAGGGATTCAGTCAGAAAATAATTTTGTTTTCATTTTGAACAGACCACAAGCCTAAATGATGTAATTTTGCTATTGCTTGGCTTGCTGGTATGACACTTGACAGTGTTGCAAACAGCATCCAGGCAAAAGTAAATCCGTAAACCACATAAAATTTATGTGAAATTTAAAGTCAGGACCAGAACATACTTCTATCAAGTGTGAAAGAAAACTAGAGATTAAAAAAAAATGCAAAACCGAGTTTTGCAGTTTCCCAGTACACTTTTCCTAACACTGAATGTATACTGTGTTTCCTTTGCTTCAGAAATCCCCTTCATTGTGCTGCTGCTTGATCAAACTGCTAAAATAGACAGGCTGTTATGGGCTTGCTAATATGACACAAAATGCAGTGTGTGAGAGAACAGCACCACAACTGATGTCAAGGGTGGTTTATTTCCCTACCAGGGACTGAAGCCCTCACCAAACATTTGCTGTACTGAACTCATCTGTTTGGGGGAGCAAACAGAACATCTAGGGTGAGCCACATTTCATCAGAGTTTGTGCAGTGTCAGAAAATACCTCTGCTCCAGAGCTGAGTTTACCTTTGGAAACATCATAAACAGAGGGACTTTTTCAGTCCAAGATCCTGGCCCACTCAAAGAAAATAGAGCTGCCAGGGAGGGAATTTGACTTTCTACTCCCACAATAAACCTGAAAGTGGATGAAGTTTCCATAGAGTGGGGTGGAATCATCACAGCGGACACTTCAACAAAATTAATAAGGTCCTCCAGCTTTCCTCATGTTATGAAACCTAAACAGAAAATAATATTTGCCTTCACTTTGCTGCCCAGTCATCTCTACCTTACCTCTACCTATAATCATTAATCACTTTGATGCTGATGAAACCAATAACACTACATCACCTGCAAAACAAAAAACTGAGTTGGCAGTCTGGAGTACGTTGATCTATGGCAAAAGCTTGTTCCCTCTGCAACTGAGGTTGGTAATGCTGTCCATCCCTTGGGAATAAACTTTCACACCAAGAACTGGCTAAGGCACATCCTCTGATTCTCTTTTCTGAAATTGGGAACCACCTTTTCCATAGGCACAGTTCCAAAACAGCTCAACAATGTTCAGAATCTTTTTTGGCAATCTTAGAAGATGTTTTTGACCACCAAAGTTGCCAAGTTTATTGGGGAGATTTATCCAGGATATTTACACCACACCTCCAAGAGTTCTTTAAAGTGTTTCAGATTCCTCTGTTTATATCCACAGACACTGTTAACAGGTATCAAGACCAAACCTTGCCTTGCTTTCCTCCCCTGAGACATCAAACAGATCAACATTAAAAAGAACTCTACCACCAATAATTGTTAGGAAGAGTGGCTGCAGCGATTCTACATCTCAGACTATAAATCACGTCCTCGCTGTGCTTGTGCTCATGCACACCTTCACAAAGCATGCTAAAACCAACACTTGCGGTCACACTGGCCAAATAACTTGGACTTTGGGGTTGAAGCGTGCTTGAGCACAGTAAGAGTGGCCAAATGGGGGGGTGTTCTTTGAAATTACAGATACTTAAAACACAGATGAGTTGTTTGTTCTATAGTCCCTTAAAAGATAAGCAATGGATACAAGGATACTAATGGAGACTGATAATCGTGACAATATTTGCACAGCACTTTACCCAGCTCTCTTTTATGTCTCAAGCTTTGATTTGCAAAGAAAATTGATTTTCAAGCACTCTCAAAGCTCTAAAATGGTGTAGTTTTTTTTTTTAGGCCTTTGTGCCTTTTTTTTTTATTAGATAGAGGAGGACAGTGGATAGCGCCGGAAAGGGGAGAGAGAGTGGGGAGTGACATGCGGGAAATTGGCCACAGGTCGGATTCGAACCCGGGCTGCCCGCTCGAGGGCAAGCCTCATGGTGCTCAGCCATATCCACTAGGCCATCCGCGCCCCCTAAAATGGTGTAGTTTTGACCCCAGTTTTGCCCCTGGTGTGAGTGATACAAGCTGCTGCATCTTCACAAATTCAACAGTTGATGATTAGCTCACTTCTTTCAGTTTAAGTTTCCTGCCCACGTGATCAATTAAAGATTTTCTGTGTGGCCTCTGTTTCTGATCTCTACATTTTTGACAAAACTCTGTCTGCCCCTTAATCTAACACCTGGATGTTCTTTTGCCCACTCTTTTCTTCCTGTGGCCATGTGAGTTACCAGAAAAAGCCCTGTCTGACTCACCACAGGTGAACAGAGCAGCCATTCAGCTGATCCTGAAGTTATGTACTGGACGTCTGCCACTGACCGATTAGAGCTTGCTGGTCTACCAACCTAATCCACTGAGGGGGGTCCATGCTGGAGCTGTACCTGCAGAGTAAGATGCTAATATCATGAGGTGGTTTAGAATGGCATTTAAGTTTTTCTTTTGTTGAATATTAGGTTTAAAATGAATCTAAAACCTTTGATGATGAAAGGAGCCAAAAATGGTTTAATAGGAGATGCTCTAGGCCCAAATGACATATCTTATGTTACATCTTCCCAAAGCAGAACACTACAAAGAAGCTGTGTCCTGTGAGAGAAAAAGAAAGAAATACAACAGCAGCTCTCTCCACCAAGACTGAAACCCCCTTTTGTGCAACTAAATCCATTATTCTGGAATAAGCCCATTAAAAACAGATAATAATGCCAGCCTTACGGTTCTGGATAGCTTGCAGTTCTCTGGCAAGAATGTTTAATTCCTGATTCATTTTGTTTAATGGTGCACCATAATCAGCTTAAAGGATTGCTGCTCTTTTCCCTGCGAAGGTTTGACACACATTTCTTCCACAAGAGGGCCTTTTTCAGCTGAAGCTTTGCCATGCTGCAGTCTTCTGTACAGTGAATATCTGTCCTGTGTGTGAAAGTAGGTCCCCTTTTGGAAAACACTCACACACAGTTACTCTCCCCAGGGCCTTCAATTGAATCCACACATCTCAATGTGTGGCATATTGATTCCCTCGAGTTCACCTAAATAAAACACTTTATATTTCCTCATCCCCTGTCCTCTCACACAACTCACTGTGCAAAAGTTTCATATATATGGGCACACACTGTGAAAAGCTGCAACCAAAAGACAAACATGCTGAGATTTTTTCACTTTTCTTCTGTCTCTTCAAGAATTATCACTGCCATAATTTCTCTGACATGTCAAGAAGCCTGTCTTTTGTCACATCATGACAGGTAGCCCTCTGCGGTGGCCCGGTGACCTGCTTTTGTCTCCTCCAACAGCCCTGAGCTTAGCCCAAAGTGTTTCTCCTCTCAGTTTGAGATGTTCAAGTTTACTTTTACTATTGGAGATAGGTGGCAAATTTGGTTAATGTGTCTATGTATTCTTGATGTCAGCTGTATTTTCAAGTAAACCCATGGTGCGCTCATTTGAAATTAGCTCAATCCTTACAACATCTCTGTGCTTGTCAATGTCAATGAAAGGTTACTTTGCACATCTATTTCTCAAAACAGGTGGGTCGGTGGGCAGGATATCCAGTAAACAGTTCAAAGGTAAGCACCTGCACAATGTCCAACTTGCAAAGAAAATAAGTAACTATTTGCAACTTTACAGGACCAGACCTTCATCAGGCAAACAACTTTTTAAAACGTCACAGGTCACGTCAAATTGGACGTGGCCTCACACCTGCAGCCACCTCCTCATCATAACGTCATAGGACAATTGACCAAGACAAGATAGACAATAGACATCAGCTACCTGATAGAGAGTTAATATGATGAAAAATTCTCCATAACCAACTCAACCAATCATTAAAACCAGGAAGGAGCAGAATGTCTGATATTAACTTTGTCAAAAACAATAGCAGAGGTCTGTACGGAAGAGAAAGCGGTTACACTTTTTTGAGGTCAAGAGCTATTGCTAATGCTCAAAGATTTCTTGTTTTAAATGCATCCTTTTTGTAAAATTTTATTGAATCACAGCATATATAATTCAAATGGGGAGTGCTTCATGATAGCTTTGATGCACTGGTGAGATGCGCTCTGCTGTGGGTGCTACAAGAACAAAATACCGCTTGTGAACACAGGCCATAATGCTTTTGTTGGAGTTCTTGGTGACAGTCTAATGTTACACTTTTAGGTGTTGGCTTGCAAAAGTTTTAGTCCGTGTTTTTTTTATTCACCACATCAAGTCTAAAGGATCATTTAAATGAAAACAGGAATCTTTGATATATGATCAGAAACAAAATTCTGGGAGTGTCATGTTAGTGTTGCTCTTAAGTTATGCAGGGGGAAAAATCCAAATGATCACTACAGACTTAAATGAAACCCATTTACACTTTAGTTTATGGGCTGAGTTTCCCTCCTTGATTACTTTACATTTGATCAATAAATGAAACCATCAGTCCACTTAGTTATGTGCCACATTGTTTGCAAAATCTGAGCTGAGCTCTTACAGCAGTGAAGTCTGGTGAACATGTGGTGAAACTGAAGCCTCTAATCTCAACTGTTGTTAAATGTCATATGGACTATAAATCCAATCCCCAAGGCTGCCAGCATATGAAGGTGGAGATAAGAAACAGTGATGAGTGTTATCACCAAACAGCTTTGGCTGTACTGTACCACACAGTTTCTCAACAAATTCTTGGAACTATCGATACATGCAGAACGAAATTCCTGTGACACATCACAGTCCCAGCAACCAAACATGTGACAAACCGATGGCCTAGTAGTCATTTCCCGAGTTTAATTTATGTGGCTTCTACTCCAACATAATGCACACATTAGGTATTCTTTAGCTTAGTAAACTAACATTGTGTATGACGTTTGTCATGACTCCTGAGAGGTGTTTTTCTGAACAAATTGAAATAAACGTTTCCTTTCTTTCAAAAGACTAGCAAAAACAAACTAGACCATTTGAAAGGAGATTGACAGTAGCCATACTGTGATGACGTTGTGATTGACACTGAAATCATGTGATCGATCAAATTGGGGAATCTGTCTGATCTCAACACTTGTGTCTGCCAGAGTAAATGAATGTGAACTTCCAAGTGATATTAAATTTACAATTTGTGCGTGAATTATGCCCGAGGTGTTTAGAGAGTAGCCATATAGTTCCCTGTGTGAACTGAATGACATATGAAACCAAAATTAGCCCTGAAACAGCAGAATTATACAAGCAGGAGCTATGTTTGTTTTCAGACTTGACACTGATTTCAGATATGGTCACATTTTTGGCTGTCGAGTTATTTTTTAAAGACCTAATCTTCCATCACAGTCCATTCTCAGGAATGAACAAAACACCTCCAAACTGCCCTCAACCAACTGCTGAGTCCTGGTTTCCTTTTGGACCCCTGGAGCCTGCTCTGTGTGGGGGAGTCTGTAAACAAATCTGCCATCACCTCTCTCTCTCTCCATTTACCTGACCATATTTCTCCACCTCTTTCTTGGTTCTTCCTTCACCTAAAACTTGTCCAGTTCTCTAATAATCCAGCTCCACCTTCAGTAACGTCACACTGAATATCATGTCCTATGTGCTTAATTCATCTAGTCCCCCTTCACTTTCAGTCTGTACTGGGATCTTTAACTTTCTCTCTCTATCCCTATTTTTTTTCTCTTCATCCTTCACCCCCTCCTCATGCTATCCTCTCCAGATCTCATTCCACACACTTCACCACTTTTTGTCTCCCTCTCTTATTTCTCTTTACTTAAGCCCTCAGGCCACATTTGCCTTAAATAGCTCCCAGTCTCAAGTTTAACAGACCTCCTCCTGAGCCTGTTATTTATTTTAATTTAATACAGATATAGCACAACTCTACTTTTGAAAAATGTTAAAGTACACAGTTCCCATTAAATCATGGGAGCTAATTGGACTTTTCTTCAACCAGCTCCCCCTGAAACATCTTCCTCAGAGATATAAAACAAAAAATACAGTTCAAATACACAGTCATCAAAATGCTTTACCAGTTTTCCTGGTGTGAAACTCCATTGTGGGCTCAATACCGCCCCCCTTGACTTGAGGAAGGTCAACTCTCTCAAACGGGACCTGAGGATTTGTGAGAAATCCTGTTTCATTAAATGTTTTACCCTCAGCAACCACAAGGGGCAACGATCAGCCAATAAATGATTCTATTTAAGAAACAACTGTGTGCCTGTAGATTGAATTTAAGTACCTCTTGATTTAGTCCTGACTATAAATTTATGTCAGTGGATAATAGTAATAGTATGATACTGTGTAATAGTTTTATTTTCAATTCTTAACAAAAGTATGTTTTGTTCATATAATTTAGGTGTAGCAGTGCTTTGTGGACCTACATGAACCTTTATTAGTGTACATTCACAATACATTAATTTGACAAATTATCAGATGATTTTTGGAATATATTAGCAGAAGAACAAGCTTAGATGCAACAAGCTAAAGTGGCATTGTTCATGTGAATGTTTGATGTGGTTGCAAACTGCAATCTGCAAAAACATGTTTAAGTACTTCAGAAGGAAACAAAAAGTCTGAAAACAAATTTATGAGTCACCTGAAAAGTTATCTTCCAAACAAAAATGTGTAATAAGAATATAAATAGCTAGCATAGCACATACTCACCAATACTTCGCAGACATATCCCCTCCTCATTGTATCATGTGATCTCTATACACATTAACAATTTGGTCTGCAACAACATAAGTGAGGCAAGTTTAATGAAGTTACAGATTTTTGATATTAGTTCGTAAGGTGAGCTAAGTTTGACGTCCTTAAGGCTGGATGAAGACTTGATAATGAAAAAGACAATATTTGGTGCATAAAATTGCCTTCATTGTCATGTCTCTTGCAGTATACCCGCTATCCATTACACATACCCTCCCTCTCTTCACCCTTCTTTCTCCAAAACCCCCTCGTCCCTCCCATGCCCCACAGCTCTGCCATCTCCCAGAATTCATCAGGTCTGCCACACAGAGTCCCATTGTGTCAGTGGGTTACAGGGGGGGAGCTCACAGTCCGACCTCTCCCCATGCGCTGCCACTGGCCTCACCTTAGGAGACCACAAACTACTGTACAGTCTCTTCACACACACACCTTCTTTCTCCCTCTCTCTCTCTCTCTCTCTTTCTGTCTCCATTTCCTCCCTCGCTCCATCACCCTCCTCCGTCTCCTGTGCTTTAATTCCGACATTCATTCCCTTTTTCTTCCGCTCACACTTCCACTGCTTTTTGGAAATCTGCCACCATCAACAGACTTCACCCTCCTCTTTTTTTCAAACCAGTGTTTATAACCAAACAGCCAGGCTCAAAAAGACTATTGATGAGAGTCCGAGGTTTCAAAGCAAGCAAGCGAGGAGGAGGGATGGAGGGAAGGGAGGATGAAGGGGGAGGTATAATTTGAGGGGCCATGCTCTTCTGTATAAAATACCTGAGGATGCAAAGTGAAGACCTCCACCCTGTCTTCTCACTCAGTCCTCAAGTTGATCTGTAATGGACAGAAATGAAGATATCACTGTCTATCAGTGAAAGACTAGCTTTTAGAGGATAACATGTGTCTGGATTTTCATTTACTATCACTGTTTGTATGGAAGTGTAGTGAAAATACAGAAAGCTCTACTGTCATTCAAAAACCCCAAAAGCCAAACATGAAAGTCTCCTTCAGGCAAAGATTTACTCCTTGGGGATTTACTGTGACAAGGTGTCAAAATGCACAGCCCTGGGATGAAAAGATGATAAGACAGCCACATCAACTGACACCAATGTTGCTCCTATTACAGCACTTGCATTTATTTTATAATCTCTTTTTAGAATGGGACCAAGAATAATGTTTTGGTAGCTTCAGCCTTTTCTACCTTGGGATCGATGGTTAAGCTTTACTGATCCATCCAGAATCATTCCTTTGCTCTAGCTTTTCAAGTCTGTATCAAACAGACACCCAGTATCAGGAACAGATCAACACATCTCTATAAAAAAAAAGGTTAATTCTGGGTCTAATTGTCATCATGTGTGGGGTTTCACACATTTTCTACATCCTCCAAGAGTTTAGGAATTGCTTAACGTGGACCAGTCTTTAGACAGAGGTCTCACTCTACCCGTGTAAGAGGAAGAGTGATACCTGTTTATTCTGCTTTTACCCTTTTTCTAGCTGTGATGTTCTCTACATGTGCAGTTAAAAACCAGCAACAAAATCAGTGTTGTTCAACCAGAAATGCAATTCTTTTTTTTCCTTAAAAAGAGACCACTTTCGAGCTGAAATCATACCATCAGTAAAAATAAACAATGCATGATACTGGGCCTGTGTTTTATGTGTTAGACCTGGGTGAGCAACAGGTGTATTTTGAAAAAAAGATGATAAAATCGAGCAAGGTGGATTTCAATTTTAAAAAATGCAATGTAAAACACAACTTTATTGAATGGTTTAATTTTTCTTTATATATAAGTTATTTTCCCGATATTGTGAATTTTCAAATCCCAGTACAATGACTACAGGGGAAAGTCTGTGCAAACTTTGTGTGGTGTAAGAATTGACCCATTTCAGCAGCCTGAAGGGTAATGAGTTCAATTGGACCCATTAGGGAGATTATCATGTGTGGGAAAGATAATACTGTAAGACTCTGAGGGTCCACAAAGGCCAGCAGTCTAAACAACAATGTTGTTTTCTTATTACTGAAAGCCTGATATGTTTAGATGCTTGTTTCTGTGCTGATTAAAAATAAAAATGTGTGCTTTTTTTCCTCCCTCTGCGTCACTGAGAAGTGCAATAATCTCCAGTATAACCCGTGTTATTACTGTGACTTCCTCATAAACATTCTAAACACTTGGAGAAACACCACTGGCACACACGGCTAAATGTTTAATATCACACACGCTGCACCCTGCAGTTTGAGTCTGAGAGTCCAGCATTCCTCAGAGGCTTAGATGGCGGCTGAAAAGACTGAGCAGCCACACAGAGGGATCTCCTCACGAGATAGAGAGCCATGTGGCCGCTTTCAGCCAGATTACAGAGTCGACTAGAGCACTCACCGTGACCGAAAGAACAGCAAGAGGGAGTGAAGAGAAGTACTGAAGTATCACTTTTCAAAGCAGGCAGATTAGTGCGTGCTGTTGCATTATGTTGTAATGAAATGCAGTATAATGCCATGTTTATTGTTTGAAGTATACAGGCACAGATGTATTGATATTCTGGGAATAAATACATGATGTGTCTGTTACTTTATTTAAACTGCATACGCCTGGACTCCAAACTATGTGACCAATGATGTCCAAATAAAAATCATGCAATGTTTTTAATTATATGATTCTTCTTACAGCATCAATGTCCCATCAATGATCTGAAATGTCATATTTACTCATTGCATTATTCAGTACATGACATACCCTTTTGTTCCTGGCATGAAAATGTGAATTATCTCATTTAGGAACACTTTCATCAAAAGTATTTCAATTTTTGCATGCAAAAAATTGAATCTGCAGGTATCACTCTGTTGTGCACTTCCGTATGCCTACATGGAATGCAAAAACCTGAGGTGCAGAGAGCACATCTTCCCTCTATGTGCATGCATGACATGTCAAGGTAGGCAGAGCAATATCCGGTGCAGCACTGAGTTACCATGGGTGACAATAAACATGTTCCTGGTGAAATCAGACATAAAATGAGGCTGTGTGGTGGAGGCGGGCTGCAGAGTGGTTTCAGAGGAAGCAGCAATAAATTGGCAGGCTAAAGCAGTTTGAGCAGAACGCCCATTTTACTGTTTGCTAATTAGATGTATGGATATAATCAGCTGAGCTGTCAGCTAACAGCAGCTGATTTGCTGGATGTAGAGCTTGACTTCATGGCCTGCCTGAACTAACACTTTGCTTAATTTTTAGATTAAAGTTAGATCATGAGCAATGAGAGAAAAATCTCTGTGGCTTAAAATTTGCATTTTACGGGAAAAGATGAAAACGAGAGACTTTTTTTCCCTATATCATGAATAATTTCATCAAGGAAGAAAGAAATACAAGGAAGACAGAAAAAGCAACTTTACTTAAGGCCTGTTATTGGCACACAAGAGGTAAAATAAAAACAGCAGGACTATATGCATCAAAACTACAGGTCAGATATAACTTTGTGTTTTCATGAGCAATGTATAAGTGTCTTTTATGTTTATATTAACATTTTTTAGGCGTCACTGCAGAAAGTTTGCCATTTGACCCCGTGGTGTCTCTTTTATTACAGCTTTGTCCTCTTTAAGAACTGATTGATGACTGTTGGCAACCTGTCAATGTGGGCAATCCGCAACCACACAGTACAATGAGACAAGCAAAATGAACTGATGCTAAGATGAGTTATCTTTACGAGTTTAAGTTTAGTGAATATGGCAATTATTTTGAGAATCACAGAAAAAAGTTATGAATTAACTAAGTCTTTACTTGGGTTCTAGATAAGAACTAGAGGGAGGCCTGCATTTCCTTTCAGCAAAAGCAGGATGTTGAAATGCTGAGCCCCATTTCAACATTAAGCACTAACTTTCAGGAAAAGTTTAATGTTGGAGTGCTAAGCCAGAACCCTTACCTGTGCTGATGCTCAGCATCTCAACATAATTAAAAGTCAAGGTAGGCTTCCTGGCCTGGAGTTGTACAACTTGGAAGAGGCCATACATGAGAGCCAAACATCCATCAAAGGAGCTGACAACATGATGTCAGCACTTCACTGCAGAAACATGAAGTGCATAAGAAAACTGCCCGGCTGGACTAACGTAACACTCCACATCCAAGAGGACACGAAGTCGAGGATCTCAGCCGAGTGTGAGGAATGTACATATTTGGGAATGTCTGGTGTCTTGTAAGTGTGAGTGTGTGTCTTTTTCTGTGTGCAACTGCCTTCCTGTATGACTAAGCATGTTTGTGTGTGGATGTGGGAGGGGGTGAGGGTCAGTAGTGCACCATTGTGGGACTGCTGGAGTTTATTGATTCAGCTGGGTAGTGTGAGTTGCAAATGTTAGAACTGCGACAGGCCAGTGTCCCAAAACATCCATCGCGAGAGTTACTGCAAGACTCATTCTGCACACGCTCCCTCTGTGGCAGAAATGACCATCTGTATTAAATATTCATACATTTGAACAATACTGTGCCCATGTGTGTACCACCACAAGATGAGTAGAAACATTTTAAATTCCTAGAGGCTGAATTACCATGTCACTTTGCATCCAGGGATCGAAGATTAAAGTAGTTCCCCTGATGGGAAATTACAGCATCAAGTCAGCAGTTAAACATCAAAAACATACCAAACTTAGCATGACATCTGGTCATTTTCAACTGTGTTTGAGCAATTAGAGTAAATAGTGCACAGTGATACTTGACTAAAATAAAGGAAGCTGATACATTATGAAATAAAACTGCATTTCCAGTAACGGCCACTTGAGGCTGTCAGCAAAAGTGACTCAACATGCTGTTATGTTAAAAAATGAAATGTTAGATTTAACCACAGAGTTTAAACAAAGATGGCTGATTTTATTTGTTTACAGAGATTCTAAATAAATGGTTTAATTTATACAAAGACTTGAAAAAATTATTTATTTGCTTAGCTGTCTGCAAGGATACAGCTAAGCTAACACCAGGTTCTGAAACTAACACACCAATTTGTCTGTGTTGGTGGTGCATTTTAAAGATTTTACACAATAATTTGGTACAAATAAATTAGCATTTCCAGTGGTTGATCGTATTAACATTACACCAGTTAGTTCTAGTTCTGGTGGTGAGTGAGAATATTAGCATTTATTAGTCAATTTCAACACCTGCACTTGCCATTTCTGGCTTAGTTTGTTCAGTGTAGTATGGAGGACTGTGCATGGGGGTCTGTTTTTCAGAGTTCTGACTCTTTATTTTCTTAGTCAATTCCTCTTTCACATTCAGGGGCAAGCATCTAAGCCAGCACTGTTAAGCGCTCCAGTTTTTAAAGAGTGATTCCAGATGAGCGCCAGAATGAGATGAAGTGAGGAGATCCTTCTCAGATTTTCAGAGGGCATGACAGCTCAGATTTGGAGAGCTATAAAGCTCTGCTGATCATTCAGTCTGTGGGTGTGAACAAAGTATGCGAGATAGGAAGAGAGAGACAAATGAACAGAAAGGGAAGAGAAAAAGAGTGGGGGAATCAAGGAGAGTTTGTTTACTGATCACAAAAGTGTAGCAACACTGATGATATCCCACAAAAGGACAGAGAGAACCCACAACTCTTCTGTTTTTCATTAACACTCGAGGTTACCTTTTTTCTGTCTCTAACGCGGTCCAGCTTGAGGCGCTGGGATTGGGTTCATCTTTCCAGCACACAGGCACAGCGCTCAATGTGTCTTTGTTTTTCAAAGGAGAGCTGTCCCCCTCTTCTTAAAAATGGGGTGTGTTTCTCTTGGACAAAATCCACCTTAAATTTAAATCCATCCTACCTGTGCCAGAACATGGCACCTTAACTTGGTTTAATTAGTCCTCTCGAACTCCCTTTATCAGTCTTTTCTGACTTCTGTCACTTTTCTCCATCCCTCTCCTTCCTTTATTTTATTTTCTCTCCATCTCGTCCTCTTGGATGTATGTCGATCCAGTCATTCATGGTTTTTGGCCAGGAGCTGCAGCCGTGCAGTTTTATGTGGAACATTCCACCGACAGCAGCAGACACTATTTGCTCTGTGATTATGCAACCCCATTATACTCCACAACACAGCTGTGGGACTCAAAAACCAAAATTCTTTATTCTTATCATAATACCTAAAGATTTTATAAAGATGGGAAAAACGTCTAAATTGTGATCTGTAACTACCTCTTTTAAATAAATTACAAACAAACTTTAAGCAGGTTTGAGAACGATATCTGCTATCCTTTTGTGAAAGATGAGAAAACTGGAAACAACTTCCCTGCTCCCATTCCAAGGTAATTAAATCTGGAAAGCTTTTCCTTTGAAGCTCAGCCATTCACACCTTGCTGTCACTGTGAGGTTTCCAGGCAAACAAGTGAAGCTCCAAATTTCTGCCCCATGGGAAAACGTAACTCCTCATTTGTAGCCAGCATGTAATTCTCGTAAAACTGTAGAAATGCACACATTTAACAAATAAAGTGTAAATTTGTGAGATTTATAGGTCATTACTTCTTCTTCCTTTTTTTTCCCTTTGTTTTCTGAATGGGAGCGAGACAAAGCTAATCTAACAGGCTGCTTGATTTTTGCTTCTCACTCTGCCCATGATCGTTTGAGTGTTGAAGAAGCAGCTATTTGGCTCAACTTTAGCTTATTCAGTGACAGAATAAGTAACTTGAATTTTCAGGTTATGTTAGGTGAGTTTATTTGTACTAGTAGGTAGGTATGTGTATATCTATGTTCATGGATTTTTCCTGAACGCTTAATTAGAGGCAAAAAAGCCAGCCAGGCTTCTTGATATTAGAAATGTGAAAATACTCTAAACCACTGGGAAACTCAGACTATTCACTGCTCTGAAGAAAAGGAACTGTTTTTCGAAGCACTTAGCCTGTTTAAACACACTTAATTTAAGCTTAGTGCTAATATCTGACATTTCTTGGGCTAGCAGGTGTTTGTTTTGGTTTGAGACATCTGAATAAATATAAACCAGCAAGTTTCATCATTGTTTTAATTTTGTTGCACTAAGCTAACTGGCTGCAGATGCAAGATTTGTATTTTCAGTAGCTGTTGGATGAGATGATTGACAGCACACTGGAGACATGTAATTCTTTAGTTGTCATTAGCAACTACCTCTTATAGAACTTCATAAAATTACACTGTATGTAGTCCATGTGTTGACGGTAGTTTTGTGTTTCTTGTAAGTTTTGGACCAGAGAATTGATAGCTCGTTGATGAAATGGCTTGCACTTGATTTAGGTTAAGTGATGATATAAAAGATTTAAAGGTGATGGCAGATGTTTGTTGTGGTTTGCTACTCCTAAACAGAAGCATGCTGGTAGTCTTTCTTGTTTCAAAGTGTTTAGAAAAAAAAACTTTACACTAAAGAAACACTCTTCTTTTACATATTCTGAAGCAAATGCTTGCATCAAGTGACATGTTTATCTGTTACAAGACAGTTGGATTCTTTTTCTCTGTTTTTCATGTTAGTTTAGCCAGAAGTGTTCAGGACGAGATCAGTGAAGTGATGCAATGTACATACATCTTCGCCAAAATCAGCACGAACCCAAACATGCAAAGAAATTGACCCAATTTATCCATTACCCTTTTTAGAAATCCTTTACTTTGCCAGATCTTTACTTTTCATTTGACTCTGGCACATACATGCGGGCACCACAAATCAAAGGCCAAGTCGTCTCCAATGACTGCCAACATCTGAATACACACCCCCTCACATGTAACTTCAAGGGTATGAAATAGGCGCTCTTTGGCTTAATGGCATGTCTTTGGTCAAATGTCTGTCATCTGAGGTGCTGGCAAGCTTTTACCCCACTATTACCACACCAAGAAACGGGACACTGTGATTGGTGGCTTACTCACCCAACTGTGCACTCTGTCTCATGCCTCTATTATCAAGATATCCAAGAATACTATCCTCATCCAAAGTCTAGTGAACTGGTGGTTGAGGAGCTTTTTTATAGAGTTTCTTGTTCAAATAAAGTTTGTTGAATGATGAAATGAAGTAGCTGTTTATGTTTGCACTATATGCATGTGTGTGTGTCTGAGTGTATTGATATAAACTTGTGTGTGACAAAAGCAGCCCAATGAACAGGGGTTGGAGGAGTGTCTGTGTTTGTAAACTATATTTTTTCTACAACTCAACACCAATTAAAATGACTGACACACTTATAATTATTACCAAATGTGAGTGTGGGAAGTTAAGGCTTGGGTTGCTGCGACTTCCTGTCATTTGATGGGTAATTTCCTGGTTGAAAGGTGGTGGTCTGAGTTTGATATTTAAAGCCGAAGTCTCTGTGATAATTTATAGTTTCAGAAGGATCCACAGATCTGAGATATATCTAGCCATAAGGGGTGGAAATGGTGTAGTAAAAGGATTGATACAGGAGGTAACTGTACGGGAAAAAACAGGATGTTTCACACAGTCAGAGGTTTATCATTTCAGCCTGTCAAAGATGTACAAGTCCACCATCGGTCAGGACAGCCCAGCTCACTCAGGTCTGCTTAAGCAGCTGTTTCTCCAAAGAGAAGAGGAGGGAGCAAGTCTGATTTCTCTGAGGGTTTCTTGAGGGCAAAGGAAAAGGAAGACTCATCACAGCTCTGAGTTCAGCTGGGACTGCAGCTGCTTGTGACAAAACCCAGTGTTCACTAGAGATGTACATGTGAAGTCTGTTCAACAATTTAACATCAAACTATATGTTGACTGAATTACAAGTTGGTCACATTAGTTAGATATTTTTATTTCTGAAAGCCTGACATGTTAGTTATGTGTTGTGTCTAAGCTGTTGCACCCACTAGCTAAAGCTGTAGTCTGGTCAGTGGCAAATCAGAAAGCAGTCGTGAAACTGGTTGTTTTGAAAGATGAATTGAGATCAGATCTGCCTTTAAGCACTGCTTTTCTTTTTTTCAAGACAACTTTTTACCAGATACAATGCAACCAGGTTATGTATTTATCAACAATTGTTGTTTAAAAGGTGACAAGCAAACTTTGTAAGTTTGTACTGTAGTTTAGTTGCCGTCTACATTTAGCGCTCCTCACAGACTGGTGTTCTGGCATGTCATGTGGCATTCATTTCATTGACAGACTCAAATTTGAACAGACCACTGCAATATAACTGCTGCATGTTGGTTGACATGAACATTTTCACAAACAGCTTAGACCGTGTTTTGGCCCTTAGCCTGTGCTCTATCACTCTCCTATTAAGCTTTCTTCTACTCTTTTGTTCCTTTTCTGTCAGACAGTCCAGCTCTAGTGTCCGCCATTACTACTAAATAAATCTTAGAAATTTTCAGTAGAGGAAAAACAAAGATCTTTTTCCCCCCTGCTCAACTTTATCAGCCAACGTGGCATTGTCAGAGAGACTTTGACATTCAGTAAACCAATCTGGCCCAATCCAACTTTATTGGGGAGCTTAGAAACAACATTTAGAAATGACCTTAATTGGGGCTGATAATCTTATTTTAAGTTAAGGATTATGATCGGGCATGAGAGGTTTTCAAGATCACTGACAAAGTCCTTGCAGTCTCTTCAACACACATTAAAAGCATGTCCCTCTTGATACTCATCTCACTCTGATGGTTTGTACACAGTGAAAACACTGGAGGCTGGGTTTGTGAGGGAGCACTGTATGGTGGGCTCTCTGTGCTCTGAACGTATGGAGCTCATTTCCTGCAGCAGATCAGTCGAGGTTAGGCGCATGAATGGCTCCATTTACTGGAGCAGAGTGGTCCTGTGGATGAAACCAGGTGGTGAAAAGTTGGAGGTGGTGAGAGGAGAGATTTGAGAAGAAGCAGCTTGTGTTGTTCATTGTTCAGACAAGCTGAGATGTTTAAGGACAATTGAAGGCTCAAAGAGTTTATTATGAATTTTGTGTCCTTCTCTGAAGGTTTTAACATTATAATCCAAAGTACTGTTAAATAAACGCCTGATCACTCCCTGGTATATATTTCTCTTCAGGGCGGCAATCCCAGCAAAAAAAAAATAGAAAGTTTGCGTCTGTCTGTGAACCCTCTCCAAAGCCTAATGATGACACAGAAACAAACATTTAACAACAGTAACTGTAGATTTAGTTCCCTCAGGAAAAAACATCCACCAGGACCATAAATAGGCTGCCAGCATCTCTTTAAATCAGAGCAAGAGAATCACTCCCAGATGGATCCTCATCGTTCACAACAAGGCAGTTTGTCACTCGCTCCTCCTTAAATTCTGATTGTTTGTTTGGTCTTTTCTAAGGAGAATTACACATCTGAGCACATGTGACATAGATTAACCCCTACACATGCATATGTTCATTTCACTGTCAGTATGCATACTCCGAGAAATACAGAAGGGACAGTTTCAAGATTATTCTGAAGTGTCCCTTCTTACTTGATTGCTTTCTGAAACATTGTGATCGGAATTTTTAAAGCAGTTCTTTTCAGGTTTAATGAGGTGAGGGTTTCACGCTGCAGGAGGTTAATGAAATAAACACTTCAAGAAGAAAGTCACTTTTGCAAACAATGCTGCACAGGTGGGTTGTATTATTTGGGGTTGCACGTCAGAAGAGACAAAATAAGTGTTCCTCAAGAATGTATTTTCATATGGCCCACTGTTTTCACTCTAGCTTCTGAAATAGGATGCAAAAATGAGAAATTAAAAAGCTCACATGTAAAAGGGCTGATTTTCTGGGGCGTGTCTAAGCTTGTTTTGACTGGGCTGCCCGATATATTTTTCCCCTTGCTGTCTCTGCTATCAGTATCTTCTTTCAATTGGAATATTTTGGAATCATACAGGTGTGACATTCCTGTGTTTGCTTTATTGAAAATAAAAATTTAAAAAGAAATGCTACGCAGGCTCCAGAAAATCTGCTATGGCTCATCAATTAAGTGTTATTGTTTGCTGACTCTAAAGTCAATTTTATAAGTATGGTGGGTAGAAATGAAACACCTGCTTACCCGTTTCAGTAAAGCAGTGGCCTTCAAAAACAAGAAGTTTCTGTGATGCAGTGTAAGCATGTTCCTTCATGTTTGAAATGAAAAAAGTGTTTGTTCAAGGTTTTATTCACCAATAGATCAATGAAATCCTGCTTTTCAGTATTAACATCTGAAATGAAAAACTTAATATCCTTACATAAAACCAGGTGGCCAGAGAAAGACAGATGGAGAGAAGCTGGCAGAGGTATGTTTACGGTTCAGAGGCCATGGAGAGCAGATGTGAGAGGCTGGCATACGCCCGGTCGTCATGGACACTTAAACTGTCAAGTATCCTTTCAGCACGTAACTTTAACACATTGTATGTAAGTACAATAGTTCCTAAACTCAGCATCATACCGAGGATGGTACATTAAAGTACAGTCCATCTTTAGGACATGCATTTCATTATTGCAGAAATCACTGATAACTGTTGCAGTTAGACCCTCTGATTAATGCTGGAATTTCTTGATGCTTTTAATTTTTGTTACACGGAAGTGATATCCGTCAGATATTTTTAAATGCCATTGAATGAGTGATACAGTCGCTGCAAATGTTGGACTTTTGGATGTGTTTGAGGTATTTCAGTGCTGCAAGCAGGAAACCTGACAGTTCTGCAGAGAGAGAAACTTTCAAAGCTGGGTTTGTTGGAGAGGTGGGATCACTGATCACACTGATAGACAAACCAGACACTTTCAGAGACTAAAGAAAGTGAGCACTAGAGAAAGACAAGAAAGAAGAGCTTAAGGGAAATATATGCAGACTATTTTGTTTTATCAACGCTTCAGGTTTTGTTTGTAGCTCAAAGTGAATTTTGCCTTCATGCACTGAAGTTTCTCAAATGCCTTTTTGTCTTTCTGTCCGCAATAAAATAGCCAGAGAAAGTTTGTTTAATAAGCATGCTCAATGTTGCGTTGAGGTCATTAGTTGACAGAAAACCTAATTTTTTAATTCTTCTAAAAATACTTTTCTTTAAAACTATGTGAAGCAGTTCAGTAATGTGTACGTCAGCATTCAGAAACACTCATGAAGTTTCCACTTCTATCTCCCCACCCTTTCCCTCCCTCACCATCATCATCACAACCTCCGCTCTCTCTCTTTTTCCCTCTCTCTCTCTCTCTCTCTCTCTTTCAAAAACACATGCCAGGACCACTGAACCCGAGCTGTTCTAGAGATTTGGACTATTTGAGCACGCTCCCCGCCCCCGACTCCTTGAAGAGATTTCCACAGATGCTGCCACATTCTACCGCTTTCCTCTATTTCCCTTTTATACTCTGACTCTGTTTATTATTCATCAGCACCAATCATGTGGTCACATCCAAAATCAGTCTCATCCCTTTAAAATATGTCATCTTAAGTGTTTTGATTATGTCACTTTTTAGGGAATGCACCATAACAAGTCAAAGAATGTGGTTATAAATGAGTGAGAAAAACTCTTCACTGGTCTTTTTTTAACTTGCGCTCACACTTTGGTGCAAACTGCTGCTAATTCAGACAGTCAACTCTTTGTCAGAGATGCTCATTGACTTACACAAACATAAATTGAGCCGTGTTGTTGACTGATGAGCTCCCAGCCAGACAGACTGAGGGCTGATTCTCTGTCTGAACCATCAGGCACACAGAGGCGGACACTTGAGCTGCACACAGTAGTCTGCATTCACCCTCAATCACACACAAATAACAGGACCAAAGACTAACCAAGGTGCAGCTTTGTGCCCTCGTTCCTCAAGTAGACTACATTGCCACAGTAGGCATATCAAAACAGTGAAACAATGAGGACGTCATCACCATCACTTCTGACAAATAGAATTAAATCACTTGTTTTTGGGGCTCACAACTCTCATGCCAAGGTTTCAAATCAATTAACCACAGTTTGTTTAGGGGATGCAGTTTATTTAGCCTAGCTGGAAAACCAAAAGACTTTTAGTTCCCAGCCTTTTTTGAAGCTCCATCAATAAACATCTGAGTTCCTATGACAAGACTACACATTTCACTCCCTTTAATTTAGACTTGTTTGCTAGTTTAAACATGATCTAATTTACAGTGTGAATCCAAAGAGGTCATCAGAAAATGTTTTAAGCCAATACTAAGTCAAAGTGTACAGGAAAGGGGATGTATGAGATTTGGTTCTGCTGAAACCCAAAATCATTCTCAGTAACAAAAGCAACTCCAGGGACATCATCACAGGTCCTGTCAAATAAATCTGTTACAAAGAGTCCAGCATATTTCACCTCCATCTTTGAACACTGAGACAAGAACAAAGTTTCCCCAGGGATTAGAAATCAGCAGATTGAAAGATGAAAAGGATACTAATTTATTTTGTCCTGCAAACCAGGGAGCAGCAAAGATGGTAAATACATCTCAGATCCACACTGAAATCCTGCTCACCCTGTCTGGATTTTATTCACAAAAGTCACCTGCTCCATATCCAGTACTTATTTTAAGCTTTGTCACTTTTGTTAAAGAAATATATCCAGATTCTTTGAACCATTTGTGGTGCTGAAATTGCTGAACTACTTGTTCACACAGTCTTTCAGACAGGTGAATCCTTCCTTGACTTATTTACTTTGCCTCTAGGTCCTTTTATACCCTATTAAATAATTACATGTCACAAAATAACCCAATGTGATCATTTTCATTCCAACCCACATGCAGCACTAATACCAGGGTGGTCTGTTCAAACTTGAGAGTCAATCAGTAAAATGAAGAGCCAGGTCACATGTCTCGACATGTAACCTGGCGACAGGTCTCAGAGCACTGAGCTGAATAGCGCCAAATCCAGTTACTAAACCATGATATAAACTGAGTTCATAAAGTTTGCTTCACTAGTAAAATAGAACGTATAGATAATGACAGCCTATGGTTATCTAAATTTTAGTTAGAACCAAACTACGATCTAACATTCAAAGAACGTTCCCCCTTATTGGTTATACTGAAACCTGACAAAGCCTTACCCTCCAGCAATTGTTGTCACATATCAAAAAATAGCACTACGTTACTCTTGATAAATACATTACCTCATCGCGTTGTATTAGATAAACAGTTGTCTTAAGCAAAGAAAAGTAGGGTTAAAAATAAGATCTTTTCTTCATGCATTTTTCCAAAACAAGCTAAAAGAAACACTTGCCCTCACTCATCATGACAGTAGGAAGCAGAAGCTTATGGGAAGCGAAGTCTTTATCGATGGCACTATGGCTAGCCTTTCCAGAAACTCCTCACATCTGGTTTGAATAAAAATTTAGTCTTTGATTTATAGACTCAGATTTTGTGTCTATTAGAAAAATATTATCATCCTTGTGGGACTTCAGGGGCTTGATCATTTTCTCTCTGAATTGCATTATTGACATCAAGCTTTTCAAAAGAATCTCATTTTTGTGACCTGCTTTGAATATTAAGGTCTTAAATAGAGCAGGTGAATTCAGCAACCAGGAGATTCTGCAAAAATGTATCTATCCCCGTTTGTCCCTGTCACAGAAACCAGGCTATTGGAAGTAATGTTATTGTGGTTATAGGTAGTCCGACAGAGGCTTCTTTCACATCCAGCCCAGCTGGTGATGTCATAGCTTTTGTTATTGCAGAGGCGATCCCACATGGCCTCAGTTAAAGCTTCCCCTGCTCTGAGCACTTCTCTCTCTCTTCATCATCAATCCTCAGTCTCCACCCTCTCCTCCTCTTTCAGCTGACCCCTCCCTCACTCCTGCATTCCATCTTTCCCACCTTCCTTACCTCTCACTCGCTCTTATTTTCCATTTTTCTGTACCCCTCCTTACTCTCCCTCCTTTTCTTTCTTCTTTCTTTCCCATACTCTCTGATTATCTTTCCAGACTGACTTCATTCCTAAACAACGACGGACCTATAATATCAGACTCCTCTGTGACTTTAAGTAGGTCTTCAGTGGAAGTTATACGAGAAACGGCAGACTGAACAACCTTCAACCTAAATTTTTCACCACATCGTAAATCCCCACAAATTATATACTTATAAAGGAGAATGGTAGAATAAAATAAAATAAAACTTCCTAAAAAAGGAATAAATATTGTGAGATTTATATTTTGAGGCAAACCATGTGAAATATTCTGGAAACTGTTGGTCTGAACAACACCATTCACTGAAACAGTGATGTGATAAACAGAAGCCTTTTGATCGTAGATGATTGCTCTTTATTTTTAAGCTAACATTAGTTTTTGATAGATGAAATATGGACACCTAGAACATCAGCACAGAGTTTTGCTGGAAATAGCATAAAGGAGCAGGTAAATGTGTGTAAGTTAGCTTTAGTTAATTTCCTTAGCACAAAATTGGAAGGTGAGGATTTTTTCAAAGAATTGGCTTTAAGAACTAAGTTACAAACATTTACTAGCCAAACTTATTAGCTAATTAAGCCCTGTATATCTGGGTCATGTACGTCAGCTTTAATTCTACAGCACATTTGAAACAACCAGTCACCAACTCAAGTGCTTATTCATTCCGCTTACTATAAAGTGCCTCCAAAAGAACTTGTGGGAAGAAAAAACTTAAAGGTTGGGTTGGCAGGATTTCCCTGATAATGAGAATGTCAAATTCAACAGGAATAATCCTGCTCAATCATCATCTATGAGCCTCTATACATGTCAGTGTCAGTGTCTGCGTCTGTCAATCCAATCACCAACGGATGATCACTTTAGGTAGTAGTTAAACCATATTGTGATAAAATCTGCTAAAAAAAAATTGCCTGAGTTTTGGAAGAAATAATTTCTGGGTCATAGGGCGTGTATGACACACATTCAATACCTCAAGTGCCAGAGTTTATTTTCTCGTCCCCCCGAAGCATCAGGGGACTCTGTCACCCTTAACCCCTCACCCAGTTGGAAGGGGACACGTCTGCCAGTCCAGCACAGAGACGCTTTGAAGAAGTAATCAAAATCCAGCCACAGGACACTGCAGCACATCTCAATTTCAGGCAAAATTACATTTTTCAGAGGAGACACAAAGCAAAGTCTTGTCTTCATCACTGACAGTGAAATGTTGATGTTTAAACCATGTATGTTTTCTCACAGAAATGAAGACAGGGGGCCAAGATAACTGCTTTACACACACCACCGTATATCTTCCTCTGCACTTAAGCAGAACAATCAGTCACGTCAACCATCACCGTTTTATTGCTTTCACAACTGTTGACACATTTTCACTCCACAAAGCGCTGACACAGACCCCAAGTTACAACCAGCAATAAGAAATAAGAAACTACAGCTGATTTTAGGTCTGCAGCCTGTAAATAGATAATTGATACTTGAGTGATCCAGAGTCTTTCATCCCTGGGTTGCGCAGCGTTTATGGGCGCGCCACAAGATCACAAAAGGGAAACAATTATAATTTGCTTGAAACTTTGCTATACATAGTTAAACAAGCACTTCTTGTTCAGAAAATGTCTCAAACTACACAAAATTACATGTTGTACAACTTTCATGTAAGCTTGTACAGCAGGGATTACATGAAAACACAACTTTGAGGGAAAATAAACACACGTGCATGGTTTTCAGAAATGAATTAAAATTAGGAAATCAAAAATAGACGTGACTCATCTTCAGTTTTTACCACATTTGACTCACTTGATTCAAGTAGTAAGTTACTTCTTTCCAGCTGAAATATTTCTGCTCCACAACTTATGATGTTATTTTGAAACTTGTAGAGGGCTACTCTCAAGTTTAAGTGATTAGCATGTTAGCAGGTGTTTGTAGGAAAGTGTTCAACTGATCTTCAATCAGTGACTCAACTTGAACCTGCACACAATAAATGACCCTGAAAACAAACTTACATGCAGCATGGTTCACTCCACCTGAGGCAGCTCTGCAATGCGAGAGAGCTCTAATGCTGCACACTCAGGCATCACCAGCTGCTCCTGCTTCCAATAAAGAGTGGGGGGTCAAAGGTCAGAGCTCACAGGTCACAACCTGCAGGAGTCAGGACCATGCATTGATGACAACACTAAACTGCTTCCCCTTCATGTATAAATAGCAAAAGTTGTAGCAACAGAGCACCAGAGGATCTTCATGGTGTCTCTGTGAGTGTTCAGTTAGCTGCCGTGATTTGTGATTTGTAACCTTGGGTCATGTGACAGGGTTAAAGTGGGACACGGGTGTTATTCCTGCACAAACTATAGACTCAGCTCAGAGGTCTGATGGAGATCAAGGCTGTTCTGGCCAGTTGTGTGTTTTCTCTGAGAGCAGGAGTGAGTATATAGATTATGTTGCTAAAGAGTTCACAGTAAAAGATGGTACTGCTGCAGTCAGTATGGAAGCTTAGTGCTGCCATGCCAGGAAAACAAAGAAATTACCATGTCATTTCATGATACTGAACTATGATTCTCTTCTGTGAGGTTCCTTGCATTTCAAATTCCATCTAAGTGCTTAAATACCAATCATTATCTCCACAGTACTTGATATAAGCAGAGTTGCCCCCCATCTTTACTTAAACATCAAGTACAACTTAATCAAATCATCAAAGTGGGACATTTTCAACAAGTTCTCCAACCTCCTCACAGTTTACTCTTGAAACACAAGTTTGACAACATACAAAATCCCAATATACTTTTATAGTTAAGCATATTGCTTGGAGGTTATCATGTTGTTACATGACACTGTTTTTTTGTTTTGTTTTGTTTTGTCTATTCTTAGTGATCTCAATAGTCTTTGATCGACAAAGCCATGGAGGCCTTTTAGGACCAGAAGCTGATGCAAATTAAGTTTTCATTCATTTAGAGACTAAGTAAGGCATCATTTTACTTTAAAGGGATAATGAGGAGAATCTGTATGAAGTGGATTGCAGTGACTCCTTCAACCAAGAGCTCACACTAACTGTTTGATGACAGGACACATATGTTTATTCTCTAAAAAATAAATGGAGATCAGATCTTCTTTTTAACACTACTTTTTTTTGGTCAAGACAACTTTTTACCATACACATAGCAATAAGGTAATGTATTTATCAACAGTTACGTCAGACTATTGTTTGAAACCTGACAGCATACTTTGTAAGTCTGTACTGTAGTTTAGCGGCCATTTACATTTTGTGCTACTCACAGCCTGGGGCTCTGAGACGTATCCTTGAACATTATTACAAACAACTTAGCCCATGTTTTGGCGTTTGGCCCATGCTCTATCACTCTCCCATTTAGCTTTCTTCTGCACTATTGTTCCTTCTCTGTCAGGCAGTCAAGATCCAGATTTAGAAATAAACTACTTTGGTGCTTAAAAAACAAAACTCATTTTAAGCTATGGGTTACGATCAGGTATATATCTAGATATCCGATTTTTCAAGTTCTCTCAGAAAGTCCACACAGTCCCTTTAAAGATAAATGTGTTTAAAAACTTGATAAATGTTAATCATGTTGTTTTCTTTGATAAGGTCAGCCATGAAAAAGTATCAATGTTTAATTCTGTTTGTTTGTACATAGATGGAAATAAACTGATAGGAGCTTTTCAAATAAATTTAACAATAAGAGTTCCTTTCATCTAAACTGATCATTACATAGGAAGCATGCATGTTCAAATTATACAAGTTTTGTGTACCCATATTAGCTATTGGGTACTTTGGAACCATATTTTGCATCATAACCAGATAAGGTATAAATGCACTCTGTAACAGCACTTAAACCTATTTTATACCTGTGTTGTTAGATGCTGAAAAGGTCAAAGCCAGCAGTCTTCTCTTCTTCAAATCCACCTGACATATTTTTAACGAAGTCTTGACACTCACATCTCACATCTACTATGATGTGAGTAACTCTGGGACATATGTGGCTGCAAATAGGTAAAATATGGGGAGAATCTTTTACGCTTTTTTTCCTGGCAGGCTTGAACAGACCTAAAAATGAAGAAGAGGGTTCAATTAGCGGAACGGAGTGCTTCTGACATCGCTATGCTTTCGATGAACAGGGCGGGGAAGAAGAGGGTGGAGAGGGGAGGGCGCCAAAGTTAGGTGGAAGAAAGTTTCAGGGTTTTTTTGGGTTCAGTAGCAGCACGTGTGGAGAGGTGTGGTCTGGGACTGCAATAATGGAAACCTGGGAGACAGAAAGGGAGGGAAGCGGGGCTCAGATTTCAGCCTGACAGGGGGCAAGGGGCCGGACTGATATTTGGGAATATACGAAGATTCATTGAAGGCAGCAGGGACATAAAACTACAGCGTCAGGCCCGAAGCGGTCGGTGCTGAGCTTGTGCTGCAGGTCCGGGACTTGCCGCTGGATTCCACCCATCGGTTTTTCTTTTTGGGAAGGGTGATTTTCGAATGGTTCGGCTTTTGTAACAGGGGACTCACACACCAAGTACTGAGAGAAGCCCCCGCGACCTTATCTCTCCCCAAAGGGCCCTGCGTGTCTAATATTTAGACATGTTCAGCTTTATGGATCCCAGGACTCTACTGCTCCTTGTAGCAGCCCAAGTGTGTCTATTAGCCGTGGTGAGATGTCAGGAGGAGGACGACCGTAAGTGACACTTTCATTACACTTGACCAATGAATCAAACTGGCCATAACTGCTGTTATTCCGAATCTGATCATTCAGAAATGTTTTTTTTCTTAATCCAAGCATCTGGACTTTGATCATCTTTGCGCCTGTTTTGACGCATGTAGTGATTTAGGTTTTCCCTCGCACTTTTTACGCACAGAAAGTTCGTGAATATTTGGATTGCCCATGGCACGAAAAGTACTCTGATAACTGTCATAATCCTGGATCTTCTTTCTACAAAGATTTTGGTTTCTGGGGGGTCTTCTGACCATGATAAACTTTAAAACACTAGAGTTGTGGAGGTGCGTAAAAAGCAGTGTTTGGAGAGATTCGGCAAGTTTACGCGAAATAACGCGTAAAGAGGGGGCTTCTTGCCCTCTGATTTAGGATGAATTTGTTTTATTTACACTTATATTCACGACTTATTTATTCCAATTGAAGTTCATTCTCAGGGATTAAGTTTCGAAAGAGAAAATCATCAAGATTGAGCCTCTTATCCCCAACAGTGGAGCCAGAAGCCTGATACCCTGCCTCCCCCTCCTTTTTCAGGTCAAGCTGCTGGACACCTGTGGGTGCTTTAAGGGCCCTGACAGCCTCTTCTTTTAGCTGCAGATTCACTTAATATGGAGGGGGGAGAGGGGGTGGGGATGGGCAAAAAGTGAAAGGTGGCCAGGCTCAAGGGCCTGTGGTGAAAAGTGTTCACATTCCTTTGCTGTCAGAGGGCATTCAGACAGATCCTGGCTTGTTGGGGTGGAAAGGTGGACTAATAACCAAAAGTCCCCTTAAAAGTATAGTTTTATATGATACTTTCAATATTCAGTCTCTCAAGGGATCAAATGACTCTGGTACCTGAAGACTGTCTGCTCCCACTCTGCAGTTTTATTTATTTGTTATTATTATTTTACAGAAGTGGCGTATCCATCGTGGTTATTGATTTTAGCATCCACAAGAGACATTAGAGAGTGAAGGTATGCCAGTAGATCAGTGCCAGAAATAATGTTCCATATGATTTCAGCATTTCCATCTGCTTAAAAGATTAGCCATGAGCTGTGACAGTCAGCCCAGAGAGTGACAGAGCCAAGGTGCAAGACAGAGGTGATTGGAAAATATAAAACTGAGGGACTTATTGTTATTTTAAGAGGTCAAGTGTTTGAGTGCTCAAAAAGACAAGCTAGCAAAGTGTTTCACACAGAGGAAAGATGTATTTCTTAGGAAGAAAGAGAAAAAAGAGAGGAGAACTTATGCCGAAGCAATTTCAAGTCTCAGGTTACCCTTTCAGAGGAATCGGCCCCTGGTTATAATGCGAGCCCTTCTTTCCTCAGTGTTTTTTTCTGGGAGACGCTGAAGTGGCAAAGAGGTCTGTGTGTGACCTTAGCACAGCAGGCTCATTGGCCCCAAGTCACACAGAGGGGACAGGGTCAGATTTGAGGCCATAGCTGACCGTTCATCAAGTCATGAAGCTAACCAGGCAGTGACGGACGAGGACTGAAATTACTGAAAGCAGTAAGAGTTCAGTCCAACTCTTCCAAGAGTACACCTGGGTTCACTTTACTATTTTCATTGTTCATTCTACTCCCCTGAAAAGCAGTATGCCTGCCAACACATGGGAGAGGAGACTGACAAATTATCCTCTGTGACTAAAAGCCAGCTTCTATCGGCTTTCAGATTCACAGAGGAGCTGTTGTCCCAGAATATCAGGAGAATCTTTCATATTAGAGCCAGTGAAAGGACAGGTGCAGTCTTCTGACAAGCCTGTATCACTGAGTGTCAAACCTGAGAGGAATGTGCGTGAAAGCAGGCCACTTCTCTTTTCCCCCATGTGTTTGAATTGGCATCTGATGCAGCTATGGCTTCCAGATTGGGGGGTTTAAAAAGAGCCCCATGTTTATACAAGGCAGTAGTTTGTGAATTGCTCGCTCTGTCCCCCTCTCCAGAAAGAGCTCATTCATAGCTGCTGGGGTCCGTTGGGTTACCTAGACTTAAGCAGAGCTCAAAGGTAAATATAGCTACTGTACTTACTCTCACTCTGCACTCCGGACCCTGAGGCCTTTTCTTTTGGTGTGCTAACCACTTTCACCCTTCAGGTGCAGGTTCAGCAGCTCCAATCAGAGCTTTTCTTTCAGGAACTGTTGGCTCTTTGAACTGCCAGACTGGAAAACCAGCAGGAATATGGCTCATTACTGAGTTGATTGTTAAAAGCAGGTACAGTACCTGTATTGAAACATGTCCCACCTCCATCACGTTCAGCTTGGCTCTCTCGCTGCCAAGTTGTGGTCTGGAAGAAAAATGAAATACAAACATCTTTCATGAACTGAATGCAAAGCTTGTCTCCTTTGCTGTAAATGAGGGAGTCTCCCGCAATGTAAACTTGCCCTATATTTAACATGTCGAGGAATTCAGGCACATGGGCTCCAGCTCCTGTGAAGTTGTTGCAGGTTTCCTGCAGGTGTTGTTCAGCTTGACTGTGATGTTACATTGCCACCTGGTGGCTAGTTTGAAGTTTGCATCAGTACTGCATTAATGTAGGTGCTGATTGGGGGTTGATATAAGGTAAGAATAATGTTTTAAGGGATTGCTCTGCCTTTTTTGATTTAGCTTTAAGATTTTTGGTCTGTAATTTTGTAAAGCTGAAGAATATATTTAGGAATGAGGGAAGGGCACATGGAAGTAGCAAGAGCTGGACTAGGACTGGAGAAGTTTGGTCTTGTGTTGTGTGTAGAGCTGCAAATATGAGTTCAAACACTTGATAAAAAGTTATCTTGAAAATTATTCATTGATCTATTTTTCAAGCTGAAGTGGCTAACTATTGCTGCTTAGATGTGACGATGTGGGGCTTGTTTTTTTCTGAATGTGAATGACGTGAAACAAGAATTAGGGGTTGTTTTCACAGAGTACTACACAGGACTTTTTGCTGTACCTTAAGATCATTTCAGACAAAAGTTTGCAACTTACCCCAGAATAACTTGGATAAGTATTGCCAGAAAATAAAGTTCACAGTCCCACTGCGGATGCTTTGCAGAAAGTAGAGAGAAGAGGTGACCTTCAGCGAAAGGTCATGGCTGGAAGTCAAGCTAGCGACGGCTTTGACAGGGACTTTAGCTTCTGCATGTTGGGTACGCACCTTTATCATCCGACTTTTGTGTGTCTTCTGCTACACTGTTAATCCAAAGCTACAGGTTGATCCATCAAATTGTTGTTTATTAGAAATAAGGGGTTGTTTTTTATACATAAGTCATAAGCTCCGAAGTATATTTTTGTATTTAAAGTTACTGAGGAATGTTTTGTTCAGATTGCTTTTGGTGCCCCCTGTGGACAAAGTGGTACCTCTCATCTTTGTTGTCCAACAAAAGTAACTGCTTTACAGTGGGTAATTGCATTGGAAAGGTCTTTGTTCTGTTGTGAATAATCTGGTCTGATGCCTACTTCTGTTCAGTGGTTACAAGCATGAAAAATTACATCATAGATTGCTTTCTCATGTTTTAGCAGGTGGCCTTGTTTGCTTTTGTCAATCAAAAAGAAGCATCACTGTAAATTTAAGTTTATTTCAGAAACTAATTACTCACAGGAGCTTTAAACTTGTGTTTACCGGTTGTTTACTGTTGTATCTGTTTTTCCCACCTTGACTTAACACATTAAGTTGTGTTATAGTTTAAAGACATGTTAGCACCTGCTGTAAATACAATATTTGATGTTCCTGAGTAAAATATTATTATAACCCTGATGCATAATCTCCTCTTTCCTCCTTCCAACCACCTGCTCCGGCCTCTGTGTGTTTCCCCTGCTCTGACCACACACACAGAGGAGGATGTGTTTAGCTGTATGCAGGACGGACAGCGCTATAGTGACAAGGACGTATGGAAACCAGAGCCTTGTCGCATCTGTGTGTGTGACACTGGAACTGTCCTATGTGACGAAATAGTCTGCGAGGAGCTAAAAGACTGCCCCAAACCTGAAATCCCATTTGGAGAGTGTTGCCCCATCTGCGCTGCTGACCCATCTCCACCCATTGGTTGTAATTTATTTATCTCACACCTATCATAAATAAATTACTATGCATGATCATGTTGTTTATTTTGGGGAGGAAATGATATTTTGGTTTAAATCAAAGGTCAGTCAGGTGCAGCCTAACTTCTTTAATGCTTTAAATTCAATCATACCTGCAAACCTTTGATTTTAACACTCTTTCCATCCCTAAAAGAAACAAATGATCAGAAATAGAAGACAACAGTGACACTTCTGGGCAGATTTCAGTGAAATGCTACCAAAGCACCATTTTTCCATGGCTGGCTCACCTTGGCCCCATCTTGTTTGAATCCTCTCTCCTTCCCTGAGTATGATGAGAACATGTGGGAGTCATTAAGGAAATACCTCAGTCAGGCAGACACAGCCTCGCATTTCTACTCGATATCCTCTGTGGATTTCTGCAGATCTGATGGCGAGGAAAACTGTGACTCTGCTGAGACTTTTTAGAAAGGAGCTTTTCACCACATCAGCTCCTGATAATTTCAGAGAGTTATGGTCCAGCTTTGGAAAAACAAACAGAGTCGGCTGAGGGGCATTGATGAAATCAGACGTGTCGCTGTTTGTTGCACTGCATGCTTGTTGATTTAAATGCTCTGTAAGATACTTTCTTCCATTTATGGCAAAGAGTAAAACTCTAACAGCAGAGTGTAATTCGATCAGCAGCTTTTTAAGTTACAAACAGACAAAGGGCTGGCTATCAAGCCTGAAATACACCTGAACTGGTCAAAATGTTAATAGATGCTGAGTTTTAGATTCAAGATTGAGCTCACAGTGATATTTTTAATGGAGAGGTTCAGATGTTTGTCAAAATCTTGCAAATCTCTGACAAATTATCAAGATAAGAACTTTTTTAAGCTATTTATACTGACACACTTAACTCAGCACTCAAGTAATGTGGATGTTTATGAAATTGAAGGAGGGAACCAAGCTGTAGACTTTCTGCATTAATATTTTCAACTGTTTATCTCATAGACACTAGTAAAAAATACTTTTGGTAAAAGAAGTCAGGTTTTAAGGCTTTCAGCAATACTCAACCTTACCTGAAAATCTGGAAGCATACTATGTCAATACTGCTACATAACAATGCTAATTAAAAGGCTTTGCATCATAAAAACGTTAAACCATGCCCTGTAATAAGGTTCAGGTTGAGACAGAAATATTTCTTTTGACTGTCTTTTACCTGAAGCTGCTTTGCTTCTGCTTTGAGCTCTCAAGATGGTGATTCCTCCAACACTGTTTCAACCTGATGGGTTCTTTAGGTACCATAGTTTTTAATTTGGTGGTGGTCTTCCAAGTAGTTTAGTTAAGAAAAGAAAACATTGGCTATCAGCTCAATGAGACTTGTGAGGCTTTAAAGGATAGGTTGTATAACTCAGATGGTTCGTCTTTGTTTAATGCATCCCCTAACTGTGATCTGTTTCTCCCCTGTAACCTGCTGGACCACATATCAGGAGCACCTGGAGCCAAGGTGAGACACCTCAGAATTAAGATGCTACGGTTAAGCCTGTATGTGTGTGTGTGCATGGAGGGCTTTCCATCACCTGAAATCAGATAGGCACCAATCCTTAACTGATATTTTTGCTGTAGGATCTATTATTTATGGATTAAGATGAGACTTTGATGTATGAGGGTGTTGCCAGATAGAGTACACTTATTTCCTTCGAGCCATGCTACGCCATATTTATGTGTCTGATTATACTGGCTGGCACCTATTCCCAATATTTGGCCATCACTGCTGTCTCCAAGACTGCAGGATTATTGGAGATGCACTGCTTGCAAAAATAAAGGCTGACACCAATAACAACGTCCAAGATGGCTTTATAATTATTTTACAACTCTTCAGGTGATCTCTTTAATAAATAAAAGGCCTCTTCACCCAACACACAGTTAGGTGAACTAGCTTTGCCTGCATTTTATTCAGTATGACAATAAGATATGATAAGTTGCAGATAAAAAATGACTACTGGTTTCAGTGCATGGCACATTATTTGCCCATGATCCAACAAGACAAACATGGACCCATACACTGAAGTAGATCAGTGAGTTTCCCATTTAATCTACAATTCAGAGTGCCCGTCAGGGTTACAAGTCTGGTGAAATAATGTTGATATATGTTTTGAAATCTCTTGTTTTTTGTTGTGATTGTAACTGGAATCTTCATGTTTTGTCTTTTCATCATCAGGGTCAGAAAGGTGAACCCGGAGACATTACCGATGTAAGTTGACACTACACTTCTCTTTAGTAAAACTAACCATTACTCACATTTCATGATGTATGCTCACTTGTAATTTTTTTGTTGGGGTAAAAATCTCAAATGAGACTCTTACAACCTCATAAGGATAGCATGTTGCAGATGACATATTCAGATCCTCTGGCATGACAGTGTTAAGTCTAAAATTCTGACCCTGTGAGTGTTTTTCTTTTATATCTTGTACGATCAGATTATTATCACTGCTGCAATTATCTGCTGAAGGCAGGTGAGGTAATAGAATAGGATCAGGGGCAGATTTAGGCGTGAGGTCACTACCTTCCCTGACTGTAAACTTATTGGCCAACCCAGAAAAAAAATCACTATTTGTATCATCAGAGGTTGTACTGATATTCTGAATAATTAGAGTAAATAAATGCATGAGTGTTAACACATGAGACATGCTGCCCCTGCAAAAGTCAGGACCCCAGCTTGGCTTACCCCTTTCAAAAATGTCTGGCTCCACCCTGTAATGATGATCTAAATCCTGTTAAACACTTCAATCCATACTAGTACATCATATTTTTCATATTTCTGTTGTATGGTTTGGATTTACATTTTGTATCAAATAACTCAAGGCCTAGACTCATTGCTCTGTGAAAGAAATACAGTGACTCTTTCAGGGATGCTGATAAGAAAGAGAACCAAGCCCTGTGTTTGCATACTCCTAGATGTGCCACAAATACTTATGAGTGCTTACTGACAGTTACAAAACATCAAGAATTCAAATCTTCACAACCAGCAAGCCAAGAAAGAAAGAGAAAGTCAGAGCAGAAGAAGGTAGGAGGTCCAAAACCCGCTCATCAGAGAGATGGCCAAGCACAATAAGGCCTCCATACAATCCTTCATAAAGACCTTCATAGGCCAGCAGAAAGAGGAGAGAGCACTCCCTACTGCTGCATCTGGAAATGCTTTACCCGGTCTACAGGGAATTCAAGTCCATGGCAGGAAATAAGAAGGCATTGTTTACTGTATGTTTCTTATAATGCTTTGCCCACAGAAATTAGCAATTAACATCCCTCTCTGATGGGGGAAAGATACTGTTTCCCTGCCTCGAGTGTAATGGCCCCAACATCACACGTGTAAATAAATCTGGTAAATGTAAGCTTTAGTGAGGGGCCTGAGTGTAATAGTGTTCATTTGGCACATTTACAGGGCTACAGAGGTTTTAAGTACTGTTTCATGAGAATATCTGACATCTTTTCTGTATTATCTTTCCTTTCCTTGCTCAGGTTGTAGGACCAAGAGGACCAGGTGGCCCAATGGTATGCACTAATACCTCTATTGAACACTTGTCTTAATTTCTGTTTTTTTCAAAGCTTTTAAATCTGATTTTATGAGCAGAAAATTCCTCATATAGAGAGGTTGTATTTGCCATAAATGTGCTAAATTTATTACCAGCTGCTGTGACAGGAGGCTGAAACTGATATGACATAACAGCAGCAGCAGAGTTCACGAGCTACAGCTGCTTCTCCAGCTCACATCCAGCTACTGAGAAAACACCTGAGGTAACTGACTACTTCACTCTCTCCTGTTCACCAGGGCCCACCAGGAGAGCAAGGACCCCGAGGAGCAAGAGGAGAAAAAGGAGAGAAGGTCAGTTTGATAAAAAGGAAAATCCTCACACTTCATGTCATCATTACAGCACCAAAAACTAGCTTCGCACTGTTCTGTTGAGACTGATGGCTTTGGTTGTTTTTTCGCAGGTGTAGATGGATGGATGTGTGGGTGGGGTATCTGTTATAGCTTGCAGGTTTGCAGAATGGTGGCTTTTCACGGAGCAGCGTGGTCGAGGCAGTCATGTGTCGTTTCCATTAGGCCGTGTGGTCGACTCATGTCTGGGTGGTTTAACAGATGTGGGACTGTGGGAGACTCAAAGTGTAAACGTCTGATTCCCCACACTGACTGAGTGAGGCAGAGAGAGGCTTTCATCACTGAATTAATGTAAAAAAGTATTAGATGCTTTATTGGCTGCAGGCAAGGAGTTTATACCATGTAGCCGTCTTGTTTATGCAGATTAAAGCATACGGGACACTGGGTTTTGGCTGGCAAAAGGTAAAGAAGTAAATCAGCCTTTTAGGTGCTCAGCACATTCTTTGTTCAGGATTCCCTTGCAGGGTAATTTGTCACTACATGCACAGAGGAATGCCAGGTAGTCTGATACTGATAAATCAACAGCATTGTAAGAAAACTCTCAGGAAAAATATTTTGTTGTGGATTGGGAGTTCATGTAAGCTATTAAGCTCTTTATGAGTTGTGTAACCTTTAAAGTCTAGATCTAACAGACAAACATCCGTCCAGAATGATAAATATCAGGTGGAGTGGAGTGGAGTTCCCTCGTGTGGATCTGTCAGTACTGTTTGGAGAGGATTCAACAGAGCATAAAGTGTCTGTCAGCTGTATCTGATAAATGTGATCCATTCGTGGATCATCTGCCAGCAACACTGTAATGATTTATCCAAAGTATCACTGAGCTCCAGCATTGGCACAAGGGCCTGAAATTAATCAAATCTGGCTTTCAATGGTTATTTTTTTATACCGTAATATTTTTATTAAAGCCATGAGGGACCATGGTGTTTGAACAAGTTATGAACTATATGTGGTGAAGTCTGTGCTTACACTCTTTAAACTGTGGTTTGGACAATTGGTTGAACAAAAATGGACATTTTTATACTATCTCCCCATCAGTTTAAGACGTAATGGACTTTTATGCATCTATTGGTGGATGGGCCAGGGTTGAAAACAAAAAGGAATGACTGGGGATGATGACATGATGATATGGTCAGGTTTGGATCATAACTGCCTGCTTTAAGGACCCTAGCCTCTGTACATGAGGTGCATAATTTGCCCACTGAGCTCAACAAGCCCCTCTAAAATTTCAATGTTTCTTTGGGCATTTATTTAATTTTCTCTTGTAGTTTTTGGACCCCTCTTTTTTTTTTATTGTAAGAGATTGCATGATTTGGTTATTTCATTAAGCTGATGAGAGGAATCCAGATAATTTCCAATAGTTAAAACACATCTTATCTTAGTGATATGACTAAAAGTATTCCAATCGTTTCATTTCAGGGAAGCCCTGGTCCCCGCGGCAGAGATGGTGAGCCTGGCACCCCCGGAAACCCCGGCCCCCCTGGACCTCCAGGACCTAATGGACCCCCTGGCCTTGGCGGAGTGAGTGTCCCATGACAAACAGGGTTTTAGCATTCACTGCAGACACGGGAGCTGACAGGCTGATACAAGGCCAAGAATGGGTTCAGTCTGACTGGGTGAAATAAGCAGAGAGAATGGATAAAATGAAGCGAGGCAAGAACCCAGGAGCACAAAAGATGTGGGAAATCTTTGACGTCTTTGGAAGAAGCAGAGAGACAACAGCGAGCAGGAGCGGAGAGAGAATAGGTGGAATGCCTCTCATTCTTTAAGGAGGAGAGGAGGGAGGAGGTGGACTGAGGAGAGTGGAGGGCAGGAGCTAGTGATAGAAAAAGAGCTTTTTCTGGGCTGGGGGGTTTGGAGAGGGGGCAATGCGACTCTTTGTGGAGGAGAGGGGGATGTAAAGTTTTCACATGCCCTCTGTCTCCCCTCATCAGGGGTCATATAACTAGCTGCTGCTGAAAAACTACTAAAGCTGGCTAAAGCCTGGCTATCTCTAGATCATGTAAAGTCCCATAAACCCTGACATCAATGAAAAAAACACTCAGGGCGCAGTCACACTGACCACAGACCGGTGACACTACTACAATATTAACCAGACTTCAGCACGAGTACTGGCACACGCACGGCCGCCGACGTCACTATGAAGCGTCTGTTTACAAGACGCAGTTTCATCAGAGTCAGCAGATTAGAGAGCACGTGGAGCATTGTTACAACTTTACTCACTTTTCGACTTCTGTTAAGTTGTTCCGGACCGACACGGCCCTCCAACACCCCGCCACGGTTCAAAATGATTATTGAGCGGAGCGGTCGCGGGGTTCATCCGTCATGCATTTTACATCACGTACGCGCGGCACCCGTGCGCGCATGCTCGTGCATGCCATGGAAACTGGTTGAAGAGTGTGTATAAACCTTATAAACAGTCCGTAGCTCGCATAAAGTGCTATAGTAGCCTAAACTGTCAAGACTGTTTGTATCCAGTATGAAAAAAAAAAAACAGAATTTAAGAACTTAAGTTTTGAGATTAAGACAGACAAGGTAAAATCATACTATAAATGTGTGTTTAGTGTATGTATTTTCTTTTGTTGACATGTCATGCCATGAAACACTGTGACCCGAGCTACTGCTATTTATAGCTAGCTTGTTTCTTGAACTCCAGTGTCTGAACTCCTCAACCCCTGAATTCAGTCTGTTAATGAAAACAAAAAGCTGCAAAACGAAAATGAACAAAATCTGGGATTTTTTTAAGTGCATCAGGACCATTCTCACCAATTAAAAAGATAGAAATGAAAAACTGTCTTTGTTGAGATTGTTACTGCCCATATTAAGCCGAGAGCTTGATAACAAGTCAATTTTTTTTGATAAAGGGTCAAAATTTCAACTTCTAATCTAAAAGTTTTGATTTTTTTTCTGATAATTTTGACTTTTTATCTCATAATTTTGAATTTTTCTCAAAATTCTTACTTAACCATTTCAAAATTTTGGCTTTTTAATCACAAAATATTTATACACTTGATATGGTTAAAAAAAACTCAACAAAGGCAACTTCTTATTTTTATTTTTTTTTAACTGGCGGAAATGTGCTTACATAGTACTGGGTAAAAAAAAAAAAAGAAGTGCCAGAAATTAAAAGGTAATGGCAAAAACAGAAATTTGAATCAGGACAATTAGGCCAATAATTGTGCCCCACCTTCTCTTCATCATCCCTTTGATGTTGTACTTGTATAAAAAAAAGCTATTTTATATGAAATTGTCTATATATGACTCAGTACATCTAAATTCTTTCTTTATTCTGCTTTTTCCAGAACTTTGCAGCTCAGATGGCCGGTGGTTTTGATGAGAAGTCTGGTGGTGCACAGATGGGTGTAATGCAAGGACCAATGGTGAGCGAGCCAGTGATGCTGAGATCTTCTTCTTCATGGTCAACTTTTGTTTTTAAAGTCCGCTTCTAAATAGTTACTTGGATACTACAATCTCAGAGGAGTCTGGAAAAAACACAGACAAAAACCAAGACGTGCTGACATTGACACCTCCCCTCGTCAACAAAAATGACACAAGCTCCTGCATCATGTCTTTTTAAGGCTATCCTTATTTTTCCTTTTTTGGAGGCGCTGACATGGACCAGGGATGCATTTCCGTGTTATCAAATATGAAAACTTTAAGAAGGACACTACATCATCTGTCATCAACATCAAAGGAAGTTACCATGAAGGATTTATTGAATCTCGGTGATTAGAAATGAACTGGTTTTGAAGAAAATTGACAGATAATAAAAAGTCGCCCACTGAGTAGGAAAGAAGGCAGTTCTGACCTGAGATGGGAAATAAACACCTCACACTGAGTACAGAGTGTGCATTCTATAAACTGAGGAAACAGCCATCGATTGTCAAACCGCCGCTGCACTCGTTTAGCTGGCATGGCAGCCTGCCAGGGAACGGAGCAATGAGCACACTGGGAGCTATTTTGGATTTTGAGAGCTGGAGTGAAGCTTGCGATGTCTCAGCCCAGCAGAGGTTTGAGACAGGGGGAGGAGGTGGGCTGGAGTCAATCAGATCCCCACAGCCAGCAGCAGTTTTTGTGGCTTCACTCCTTCTGCCTGTCCTTCCACATGTCTGTCTCGCCAGAATACTAGATCCTCTTTGAAGCCTGCCATGTTTGTTTTGGCATTTTTCAACCTGCAGGGCAGTGAAAGAACAGACTAGAATCAAAACTTGTTTCCAGAGTCTAGCTTTTAACCCTTCATAAACTTCCTGACGCCCTTCCACCCTTTTCACTATATCCCAAACACTCAAACAACACTCCTCTTCAAACATATACACACATGTGAGTATGTATGCATGGCCCATAAGCACACATCGAGACATCCCCCAGATATAGAGCCCTATTGATTCAGGCTTCTACCCACTGGCTGAAAGGTGACTTTTAGTTCATTTTGAGGAGCAACTGAGCTGAACTGCAGTGTTTTCTTTAGCTGCCAACACTGATTATGACACTTATATTTGAGTTTTAGAAAAGAAAGCTCACTGAAAGGAACATGTTTTGATTTAAGGCAAAAAAACTTGCACAGTCAACATCAGTCAGTGTTATAGCAGAATTTTTAAAATCTACAATGACATCCACTCCTTTGTCCCCCCAGCAGCTGATTTTCTTTTTGTGTCTGGTTTTCAGTATTTTTGTCATACAGAGTGGCAGACACAGGGGGAAAGCAGAGGGGATTTGGTTCATAGCCTCTGCTAAATGTGATTTTCTCCTGTTGAGCAGTGATGCATGACATTCAAGCAGAGGTTCACTTTGGCGTGTGACTGCAGCCAGAGGCTCTCACAGAGCAGATTACTCCTCAGACAGAGAGAATTTAGCAGAAGAAGTCTCACCACCTGTTTTGATTCTTTAAATCCAACATTCAAAGGGTGAAACGGGACGCTCAGACCAAACACATCAGCATTTTGTTGTTTTCTTTCCATGTCATAGTGTCAGAAGTCATGTTGAGTTCAAACACACCTCACTTTGTCAGATGACCTTTGAACTGAAAAAGCTCACAGTAAGTGGGAAAAGGAGCTTAGAGAAGAAGAGAGAACTGACAGTAAAGAGAGCAGAATAGAGAGCAGAGGAAGGTCTGAATGTCACTGAGGAATTTCAAACGATTTATGGATTTGACAGGTAAAGCCATTCATTTTTCTGGAGCTTTAGGGCAAAGCAGGTGGTCGATTCGTCTTTTTCTAAAAGTTGTTCGAAAATGAATTCATGGGACAAAAAATGTCCCTCTCTTCAGCATCCTCTTTCAGAATTCCAAATGAACCAAACATAAAAAAGTTGTCTTTTTAATGTTTATGTGCATGTTGCAAAGATGTACTTTTTGTGTCCCCTTCCTGATGAGTCTCTCTTCTCTTCTCTCCTCATCAGGGCCCTATGGGTCCCAGAGGCCCACCTGGCCCCACCGGATCACCCGTAAGTACCTCCTGTACACCCCAGACAGCACATAAGCCAGATGCACCTGCACTCTAGAGATCCTGTGTTCAGACGCACTCAGGCTCAATCTCATAATTGCAGCATGCCTGATGCCACACTGTCTGCTTCCCCTGCATGTACGCCACTACACCAGTGACCCCAAATCGACCCCAGACTTCACAAACACAAACAACGCCATCATACCAACAGCTGACAGAGATTAATGTTTACACACAGCTCAGCTTTAACAACTAGTGTCCGGGGGAAGGTCTGTGGCTTCTGTCTCCCAGCTGCTGGCTTCAGGGCTTTTTCCTATCGATGCCACAGCCTGGACATGCTCCAGTACACCTGACTATTCAGGCTACCAGTCTTACATGACTGTATACAGACAGCCCCTTTCTGCTCTTACCTGATAACAGGCCCCACCTGTAGCTGTCTGGACCCTCCCAGACTCCAAGGAAGAAGCTATTAAGCTGTAGGCAATGCCAACTGACAGGTCTCAACTCGATGGGTTAATCACCTGAGCCCATTTGGAGAAACCTATTTTCTCTTTGAACGTTTGTAGACTGCACTCAAACAGGGTAGACTTCACCAAAACAGAGGACATTAGTAAGAAAACTATGTGATGATGTAAATTTTACGTCACTAAAACAAATAAAACAAGAATGAGGATGTACTTGCCTTCTTGTTGTTAGTGTAGTTTGCTTGTTATTATCACAATATACATTATTCACCCATTTAAACTGTACAAGAGCGTATTTCATTGTTTTGTGACTGATTAAACCTCAGTAGACAGTGTTGTGACATAACAGTTGGTACAATGGTTATTTGTGGCTTTAAAAAGTGTTTTAGATTCAGGTTATTAACTTATTTTTATTTTATTGTATTTTTCTTTTTCAAATTTAAAATAAATTTGAACTCAGTAAGATGAATGAAAAAAATGTAGGTCAAAATACTCGTCAGGATCTTTTGCAATCCAGGAAAACTTGTTCAAATGGCATATTCCATCAAATCAGCATCAAAAATTAAAACACTGTTGAATATAAAGAAAACGTGTGCAAATATTTTATGTAAATGTGCATTTTTGTATCATTGTCAATGCTGCTTGTGTTTTATGTTTTAATTTCATTACAAATTGATTATATTCCTATCATATAAATTCTATTTTTTGTATTATCGTATGTACATTTTTTGTATTGGAACTAATTGTATTGTAGCTTGATAAGGAGAAAAAAATGACTGTATCTGCTGTTTTATATTGTTTAACCTCTTCTCATGCTATGCATTATAAAAATATGAGTCTCATCAAACAACTTTTTCATTTTTTCCTTCTTCGCAGGGCCCACAAGGTTTCCAAGGCAATCCAGGAGAGGCTGGAGAGCCTGGACAAGCTGTAAGTATCCCATTTTGGACCAATCCTGACCAAATGAATCAAGCCTAAAAGATGACTATAATATGACCCAAAAGTCATGATATGATATGTTACACCATTTCATCCCCTCAAAAGAACCAAGTGCTTTATTGGTCTAGCTACCTTCACAGTTGAATAAGTTATAAAATCAGTAAAAACAAACAATGACCCAAAAATAAATAAAGGAGAAAGTTGTGATGAGCACATTTGCACAAAAGCGACCCTGAAACTTCTTTCCCTCATTAATCTTTCTATGAACTAGCTGCTCTATCATGCCAGTTTGACAAACTTTGTTCATTCCTCACTTCATCATTTTGAAACGTCCTGTTTTCTTCTATGCTTCACCTGCCAGCTCCTCTAATTCCAACATAAACCACCATTTTAGTCAAAATTTAAAACTCAAACCATAGTCTGTGTGAAACAAACTAGCACACTGAAATGACTTTCTGCTGTTGCACTTCACATTACGTGCAGCAGTTGTAAAGCCATCTCTTGTGGTTCACCTGTCTTTTCAATAAGAGGGTCAAATATTTGTCAACCCTCTCCTGCTACTCTATATCTCTCCTTCAATTATTTCCTTTGAGACTGGATTTTCCGCACTCTTTGGTCTATACAGGTCCAAGTTTTATTTTTCACCCATCTCTCCCCTCTCTTACCCCTCCTGACTAACCTCAAACAAAGCTTTCAGAAATCAGACCCCTTACCCTCCCCTGTCCTTCCTGATCTCTCTGCAGGTACACTGAGCAGGGTCGGTCTCCCCACTGCTGCGTTAATCTGCTCCTGTGGAGCTCAGAAATGCAGCCTCCTCTCTTTTAAAACTGTTCCAGCACATCATTATGTGCGATTAAAATCAAGCTGCCTCCCTGCAGATAAGTCGACAGTTTGAGGAAGGTTCACCATGTTGAAAGCAAAGTGTTTGTGAAGACCAGAGATAGACTTATCCTTAAAAAGCTCACTGTTTAAGTGTCCTGTGTTTTGCATTCAAGTAAAAATAAGAAAGGGAAAAAGAATTTTAGAAAGAAAAAAGCTTTGTCTTTTGTGTTTGAGATCAGTTTTACATTCAGACTCAGCATCATGAATGATTTTTTTCTGCATGCAAAGTTTATGCATGCAAATATCCAAAAAAAGGTGAGAGAAATGTACTCAGATGGAAAAAAGCAGTTGACCTATAAGTGTACATTAAGAGTGAAAGAATCTGGCAGACAGAGAGAAGAAGAATGGAAACATCTGCTCTGTGAAGTTAATATACTGGAAAAGGATATTGAGGATCTTTTTTCTCTGTCCTTTTGGCTTTAAGTTCCTATAAATCCTGATGATTCTGAGCTCTCTCCATTGAAAAATACTGCCATTACCTTAAAACCTGTAATACTCCCTATGAAAACTTTTCTTGGTTTAGTAAGCTTAAAAATCAGTACATTTTGTTTGAATTTTTGTGTTTTTTTGTCCTCATTTGTCAAGTGAGGACCATGGACTACCTATACAATGGCGGACACTATATTGTTGACACTGACTCCAAATAACTTCCTGCTAATCATGAAAGTGTTGGAGGTTAAACTGAGCAAATATACAGTCACACCAAACCTGACTTTGGTAGCTCTTTGCCTTGTATCAATGAAAAATAGATGAATTCAAAAGCATCTAACCCCTTGAGGAGACTAAAACTTTTTTTGTAACAACTTGCAAGACTCAAGATAGCCTCAAGTGGATATTTGAAGTAGTGCAGTTTTTGCACAAACACAATAGACATTGTTTTCACCACTAGAGGTTGCTGTTTGGTTAAGAGTGACTAACACATGTTGGCAGAGTAGTTAAATCATGCACCCCATATATGAGGGCCTTGCAGCGGTTGCTGGTTGTTCTACCAGCCCAAACTATTTACTGCATGTCTACCCCCACTCTCTACATCACACATTTCCTCTCTGTTTTCAGCTGCTTTATGTAAAAAGTGCATGAATGGTCCCAAAAATATAATTATATAATAAAATGAAATGGAAAAAAAGTGAATGTTTATGTCAAGCAAAAATCTTTTTCCCATAAAAAAAGCTGAAAAAGTAGTGGGAGAAAATAAGCAACTACAAATTGTAATCAAAATTTTGTCTGAGAAATTAGATCAATTTTTAATTATTTTTGTCACGTCTTACCCTCCAGTCTTGTTCGAGAGATTCTGCTATCATCTTATTATTATCAACTTAAACACAATAACATTGTTGTCTTTGTTTTTCACAGTTAATAAATCTAATTCCATTTCTGGCTGTTATACAGAGATATTTCAGTAAATAAGAACAGAAGTGTTGTTCCAAATCTGCAATTTAATATACTGAACAATGATATTCAGCTGCAGAAAGATTGCAATAAATCATGTAGTTGGAAGATTATTTGTGTCACATGCACAGATGAAATGATTATTATAGCCATGTGTTGAAACGACTGTGTATGTGTTGAGTCAAAAATGATTGTAAATGGATGTACAGCTGGAATTATTTTGAGCCTTACCCATGTTATGTTGCCCCCTGTAGGACATTCATGGAATCTCTCTCACACCTATGTTTGTTTTCTCTCTTTCTTTACCAATAGGGCCCCATGGGTCCTCGTGGCCCCCCTGGACCTTCTGGGAAACCTGGAGACGATGTAAGTGTCACAACTTTACAAAAGTGTGAATAGTGTTCATGATAAAACGAGGCTGATCCACAAGTTAACAGGCATGTTACCCTGAATAGAGATAATGTAACCCAGATGTAATTCCAGTCTTTTGCCACATGATGGCAGAATACATGACCTATCACAAGTTGTCCACTAGAGGCACTCTCTTTCAGCAAAAACAACATCAATTGCACAACAGACTTCAGGAGCGAAGACAAAGTATGACAGCTTGGATTTTTAAAAGTGGTTTAACTCTGTTCTGCTTTAGGGTGAGGCTGGCAAACCCGGAAAATCAGGTGAACGTGGACCATCTGGACCTCAGGTGAGACATCTCTGACTGACCATTTGTGTCAGACTGTTTAAGGAATTCCAATTCATGTTTGGGTTTTTGGGGTTTTTTTGTCTCTTTTTGGAAACCATCAGTTAGTTTGTTATTGTTTTGTGTGAACTTTCTTTATGATGTTACAGGATAAAGCAGATGCCTTTGTTTGAAATTGACTGATGGGGCATATTTCCTACAAAAATAGACTTTAAATTTGCTTATCTTATTGATGCATTATTATTGATTATTGATACAACCCCATGGAAATGAAAACCCTTTGCTGTGTGGCTAAATCTGACCTAATGTCATGTGTGCTTCAGTGGAGAAATACCTAATAGCAACACTTTTATAATCTAACCCCATGCTTCTCAACCTTTTCTGTGTATTAATGTCCTGCTTTATATCCCATGCTGCATGACAGGGAGCTCGCGGATTCCCAGGAACTCCAGGTCTGCCTGGTATCAAGGGACACAGGGTGAGTGGATTTGTTATCCAATGATGTTCAAATTCAAATGTCTTTTTTCGTTTTTCTTGTTTTTCTAATGGTGGGCCATGTCTTTGCTGTTAATTTCAGGGTTATCCTGGTCTTGATGGCACAAAGGGAGAGACTGGGGCTGTTGGGTCAAAGGTAGAGTTATTCTTTCTTTTCTTTTAGTCTCAGTTTCTCTGCAGTGACTCAAGTTAAGCAGTTGACACACACAGTGTTAAAAGATTTCTCCCATCTGTATTTGAGGCTGACCGTCAGTTGCAAACAGCTAAGCATTGTTTCCTCTCTTCAGGGTGAGGCTGGTGCTCCCGGTGAGAATGGCGCCCCTGGACCAATGGTGTGTATTCAAAGGTGTTCTGACAAAAAAAAAAAAAAAGCCAAAACCAAGTCTCATTTAAAGCAATGAGTTGATTCTCCTCTCTCTCACCTCTTTTACAGGGACCTCGTGGTTTGCCTGGTGAGAGAGGCCGTCCTGGACCCAGCGGAGTTGCCGTGAGTGTCACCTTTGTTGTTAATCATTAAAGTGGTCTTAATGTAGTAATGCATGACTGTCAAGTTTAAAAGAAAGTGAGTTAAAGAAAGAAAAAGTAGGTGAATCACAAGGCTTGAATCTGAGATAAAGCATATGCACAAAAAGTCAGAGGAAACTATTTTGTGTAAGTGCAAGAATAACTTGAACATTATGTGCAAATGTGCAATAATGAACAAATTCGTCATTCAACCATGCACCAAATAAAGGTATTTGTTTATCGTAATTCAGAGGAACTAACTTCAGTGTGTCAGGTATAATTTTTTTAAAACTCTCTATACTTTTTCTGATTTAGATAATTTGTTTTAAGTAGTTTTTTTCTGTTCTTGGTGATGACTTAAGCTTGGACCGAAGGATTTGATGCTCATAACGATGTGTTGTTTATTCAGGGAGCACGTGGAAATGATGGTCTACCAGGTCCTGCTGGTCCCCCGGTAAGTTTCACTTTATTCTTGTTTAGTTTGTTTTACTCTTTGCCTTCACTTGATTCAAGGAAGTTGCAGCTGAGCTTGTACACTTTCTCTTTGTCTCTGTAGGGCCCTGTTGGTCCTTCAGGTGCCCCAGGCTTCCCTGGTTCCCCTGGCTCAAAGGTACGTTATATATTGGCTTCTTAATAACTTCAAATCTTAATCTGTTCTCTTGAATCTTACAATTACAGCAGGATCGTTCAGGACGCTTTCTCTCTATGAAAAAAGATTATAGTGTGAATAAAGTCTCAGTGTTGCTATGGACTGTTCAACAGCTGAAAGGTTGTGGTTTTATGTTTTTGTGAAACTTTTTTGAGCTAAAGAAAATGTAGTATCTAAAATATGCATTACAACAAAGCTCAGGGAGGATTTTTTGGCAACAAGTCAAAAAGCTTTTGTAAAATCAGATCAGCATTGAAAGGAGCTTTAAGCCTCTGTCTGCGTGGGAAAAATTGAGGAGAGGAGGGGGTTTGAAAGTGTAACAGTCCCCCTCTCTCTGACTGTCTTTCTCTTATTCTCTGCCTCTGCTTTGCGTCTGATTTATTCCTCGTGTATGGCAGGCAGGCCCAGCTCTGTGCTCAAGGGCCCAGCGCTGGTGGTGGTTCGCTTTCTTCTTCTAGGCCCTTTGATAGTCTGGGAATTCTTTGAGGAATCACAAGCCGAGTGTCTTTTAACAAAATCCAGGAGTTTCCCTTCAAGTAATCGAAGTAGACCAGGCCCAGGATGTGACCATGTGTCTCTGTATGTGTTTATGCATCATATTGTTTTACACTTGAAGCTTGTCGGCAAGAGAGTTTACAGACCTCATTTGCATAAATGTGTTTTTTGAGCAACTTGAGAATATTTTAGAAAGTTCCCCATGGAGAGGAGGAATGTAACTCCTATTGCGTTAACTTTGCTGATGTACCTAAAGGAGTCTGCATGAGAGCTCATAAAGTGAAGGTTTCGTTTTACCAGCTTCCTCTCACAACCTCACGAGAGACACTTTAAAAGACTCAAGACTAACACAATAAAGAGCTAGTAAAACTAAAATAACACAATTAACACAAACAGTGCTTTAATAGTGCTCATGAAGTGGCAAGATAAGACTTCAGTGACAAATTTTAAATGTTAGTTACAGTTAGTGGAGCTGTGAACACCATGATGCTGGGAGCTAATTCTGTGAGTTTAAAAAAATACTGTCAGATGTTTCTCTTTCTGGTTTCAGAGACAGTTAAATCAGTGGTATGACCTTAAAAGTGACCCTCAGATCATAACACTCCTATTCACAAACACTCATGTGATAGTAAAGTCTACAAAACAGCAACAATAGCACAGGAATTTCATTCACTAACATACTTAAAAAGTTGCAGACCAGCAGTGTGGAGAGACATATGGTGAGCATCCAAAAGTTTCTGATCCAGAGGGTCTGCAGAACAGAAGCACCTGGCTTTGAAAAACACAAATTGTAACTGCAGTCAGTTGGTAAAGCTGTTTATTTTGGTGAATTTGCTTTAATATCATGAATAAAAACACTTTGGTAAATAGTATGAGCATCAAATCAGTTGTTCAGGTTATCAATTGGCAGAAAACCTTATATAAAGAAAAGCAGCAGATGGCAGTATCACATTAGAACTCAGGGTAAGCAATGAGCCCAGCAGCAGGAATTTATGCATTATAAATAAAATTATAAGCAAAAGCTTAAATTTGAATTGAAATATGGCTCCACAGATGTACGTTTGACTTATTTGACTTCCTTGTGTTACAGATGCAATTTAGTTTTACATTCACTGACATGACAAGGAAAAGAAGTTATACAACAGCAGTACAACCAGGAAACTTTCCACCAAGTCATGGGTTTTGTTGGAGAAAAAATGAGGGGTAGTCTGTGGAATACAAAAATATTGAACATTACTTCTATATACTTTTACACTTTAGACTGAATAACCCACCTTTCTCAATGAATGTTGATGTGATGGTGGTAATGGTTCATGTCATTTGAACAGTGCTAAAAGCTCATAGAAGTTATTTGTCACTGGTTCCTGGAATTATCATTGTCTCACAACTTAATAAGATTCTAGTTTTATTAATTATTTTTGTTTTACTAGGGCTACTCTATTTTGCAATTCACTCATGAAGGCCTACCTTATGGAGTACACCAATTTAGCGAAAACTCAACTCAACTTTATTTCCTGTGTATAGAATGTTTGAAGTTTTTATGCCATGTTATTTCTGTGACTCCCCAGCATTGCAGATGACACTGAGTTTTCCATTAAGTACTGATTTTCTGAATCTTGAATTTGGTGTATTTACTGCTTACAGTGTCTGTGCAGTTAGAGCCACAAGTGTCATGTTGGGTCAAGACTGTAGTTTTTAAACAAAGGCCTCAAGTTTTGTTCTTTTCATTGAACCTGTCCATCCTAACCACATTCTACCTTCTGATATCTTCCTTCATTTCAAGATTTGACAAGATCTTTGCTCAACTTACTTTTTCATTTAACCATTTGTTTGTCTCATTTGTTGCAAACCAGGGAGAAGCTGGTCCCACTGGTGCTCGTGGACCTGAGGGTGCTCAGGGACCCCGTGGAGAGTCTGGTACCCCAGGATCGCCTGGACCCTCCGGTGCTTCTGTAAGCAAAGCATTACATTAATGGAAAAGTTTATTTTCATCTAAATGTAATGACTGAGACTTTTCTGAGGTCATGTGATGAGCTGTCATCAGCTGCCTCTTGCTATTTAACGGCAGATGTAAAATCTTTGCTGTTATCATTAATCATTCATCCACTTTCCATTTTATAGATACAAGTTGTACAAAGGCTGTGAATGACAACCTGTTTTAATATTATAGATTTAATCAATCAGTCCCAATATGTTAACCAAACCAGGATCAGATATTAACTCACTGTATTTTTTTCTACACAGGGTAACCCTGGTACTGATGGTATCCCTGGATCCAAGGGGTCTGCTGTAAGTATGACTTACAGCTACTAACTTTCCTATGTGCCTGTACTTCAGACCACCATCCATTTATCGACTTTTATCATCTTTAATGTGCCAATATTTCTCACATAGAAATTTTTATCCAATACAGTAAGACAAATATTCAGAGGGACAACGTGAGATCATGTGTCCCTCTCTTCTTCTCTCTCTAGGGTGCTCCTGGTATCGCTGGTGCTCCTGGTTTCCCTGGACCTCGTGGACCTCCTGGGCCTCAGGGAGCAACTGGACCACTCGGGCCAAAAGGAACATCTGTACGTTAACACCAAATCATCCATTAATATTCACAGGGATGTGGCTTTAATGGAGTTATGTTGGTTCTATGAGCAGTTTGCAACTTGTATTCTTTTTTTCCATAAGATTTCAAACCTGCTGCTCCCTCGCTCTCATTCTCTCTCTTTGTTATTGTTTAGGGAGACCCAGGTATTCCAGGGTTCAAGGGAGAGGCTGGACCCAAAGGAGAAATTGTGAGTCCTATTATGTTTACCTGTATACTCTTATCTTTCAACCATATGAATCACACCGCACCTTGATAAGGTAATAGACTTTTTGCTGATGCTCCTGCAGTCATTGCAGTTGTCAGTTCATGTTTGATATCTTCTTTTTGGAATCACCCTTTTTTTCTGTAATAACCTTGTCTGTGATGGATGTTTTCTTCAGGGACCTGCTGGTCTTCAAGGACCTTCTGGCCCACAAGGAGAAGAAGGAAAGAGAGGACCTCGAGGTGAGCCTGGTGCTGCTGGACCACTTGGACCTCCTGGAGAGAGAGTGAGTTCCTTCAAGTTGGTTGAGAGCATGTTATTTCATTGCTGAAGTCAGTGTATTCTGATTGCAAGTACTTTAGTGGATTACAGAATTTTAAGTATGTTGTTTCACAGCTCGACCATTTTCAGAAATGTTCCACGAACCAGCATACACTATAGCTACTTGTTTGATTGAGCCCTGTCCCTGACTACTTGTATTTGGAAAAGAACCCTGGATAAATTGGAAATTGATTATGACTGATTTTGTGTGGTGTTTGTGTAGGGTTCCCCTGGCAACCGTGGTTTCCCCGGTCAAGATGGTCTAGCTGGTCCTAAGGTAAGTTGTGCCAATGTCACTGTTAAAAAAAACCTTGAAAAATCCAGACAGTGTCACTGGAACGAAAACTCAGTTAATATGTTGCTGCAGGTGTGAATCATGGGAGTTATAATGCTTTTGGTCTTAAAACCATAACCTCTCCCAATATTCTTATTAGTTCTGTCTTGTTATTGACTTCAGCTGTAAGCAAATAATGTGTGAATCATCAAATCGAACTGCATTACTCAGTTTCATGCATCCAATCACTCCACATCTCTTAAACTTAAACATCAACAAAACGCCAACTATTCAGGTGCTGTATTTGTGTCCCAAATTCATACACAATCATCTGAGCAACTTGCAAGGTGTTACTAAGGCAAGGGAGGAGAGGAACCCTTTTTTGTTGTTGCGACTAATCTGGAGTATGGGAACAATGGAGTGTGCACTTCATCATACTTCAAGGCAGCATACAGATGACTTCACCATCTGATCACAAGATGGCAGCACAGCTCTGAAACCTCAGTGACTTACGTGTCATTGAGGAAGCTTGCACCTTATTTTACCTTAATTGCCACAACACAATCAAAGTTTTATGAGGATAAATCTGTCAGACTTTAATCTTCCATCTGCAGCAAGTGAATGAAACTGCTCCACTTTGTTAAAAATGAAACATACTCCCTCTGAGCCCGGAGAATTGCAGTGTTGCCTCTTTACTGATAGGCTAAACTAACTTTATTCTCTCTCTCTCTCTCTCTCTCAAAGGGAGCCCCTGGTGAGCGTGGACCTTCTGGTGCCAGTGGTCCTAAGGGTGCCAACGGTGACCCCGGCCGCCCTGGAGAGTCTGGTCTGCCTGGTGCTAGAGTAAGAACTTTCATTGTATCTCAGACTATAAAGATGTGTGCTGTAGAATATGGTGAAATAAGGAAATGATCGTTCTGATTAGATTGACTGGAAATTAATGTTTGCATTTCCATAACACTTTTCTCTCTCTAAATCAACCATAAACATTTCAGGTAATACTTGTGGTAATATTTCATATTGAAGCTGATTTGTGACCATTTTAATTGTCAACTGGTTATTGCTTCCCTGTCAAAATATTGAATCTCAGTACCATCATTTGCCATAACTTTACTTTGAGCTTTCTTATTACTTATGTTTATGAAATAATGAAAGATTTTCAGTTATTTCAATTTTTTAGCTGTGCTAATAAGAAACATGTTGTAACCGCATAATGAAACACATAAAAGTGACAAAAGTATTGCTAACGCACCTTTTCAAATGTAGGAGCCCCGAAAAGCCTATGAAAAAATACAGTCTTGATCTAGCATCAGAGTCTCAGATATCCTGAGTGTGAGGGTCAAGTGATTTTTTTTTTTTTTACAGATGATGAATAAATCTGTAATGATAAATAAATCTGCAATGATAAATAAATCTGATTAATAAATCCCATTAAATTCTGACAGCCTTACGCTTATCTTTCAAATTCCAATTAACAATGCATGATCAGATTAAAGCAAAAAGATAAAAGTGGTGCAGCGGAACGACCAGTAGTTAATCTCTTTAATCCCATAAATCTATTTCCGGCCAAAATTGCCTTAATACAACTTCATCCTCCACCGCTTCATCAAAAATAGGATTTGTTCTGCTTGTAACTCATGCATCAAAAGTTGTCATTTCCTCTTTTTCTCAAAAAAAATAATACAATGTACTGTCTTCTGGCTGCATTCTTTATAACAGCCAGCAGGGGGCGAATGACCTTAATGCATAAAGAAGTGATAGTATGGAACGAGATGAGAAAATGACCTGAATTTACACTTGATTTATGACCTCATTAAAGGTTTTCCTCATGGGATTGTTGTCAAAATTGCTTGTTCCAAGTATTCCAGTGTGATATTTATTTTATAAATTACTCACATGTAAATTAAATCAATGGGATAGCAGGAACTACTACCAGTGTGTGCAACCAGTGATTGATAAGCAGCTACCCAGATTACATATAAACAACAATGTTGTCCAGATATGGACAAATAAAGTTAGAAACATAAAAAATGCTGAACTCAAAGTTGAAAAATATTATTCACTTATTAGTGGCTGACACCACCAATTCTGACATATTCACTTAATGTGGGGGAGATTATGGTTGTTATTGTGTAAGTTGGTGTAGCCATAACCCTGGAGGTAAAGTAACTTTTAGAGACAGGAAACAAAAGTCTTGTAGTTTAATTGTTTACCCTCTTCCAAGTATTTTTCATTTGCAAAGCCAGCTGACCCCTGGAGCTTCTAAAGGATTTAACATTTTCAAATAAAACAATAGCACTCTCAGAGACCTGTAAACAGACTTTGATGTTCTTAAATAACTTCTTCTTTTGATTTGAAATCTCTAAACCTGAGCTGAGATAACCCTTCAGACTTCAGAGAGCTCCTTCATAACAACAGACAACAAGGCGTGCAGTCCCCCTATGAGAATGATGATGACCTTTATGTTCAATCAGTGGTGTTACCCTTTAATCCTTCATTTTATCTGAGAAAACAATTTTGGAGGCACATGATGTTCACTGGGTAGTGTATGTTCCCCCCGTGGCATGGTTTCATCAGACACCAACAACGCAGGAAGTTGTTAATTTGTTTGTGATTATTAAAGAGGAAATGTGAAAACATTAGCTGCAGTAAAGTTTCAGTAGCTTGAGGTGTGCTACCATTCATATTCTCCTTCTTACTCATTTTCATTTGTAGATATTGAACAGTTGCCTAACGCACCACAATTTAGGAGCACAGATTAAATTTCCTGCAGATCAATAAAGCCCCACGTTTTTCTCTTTCATCTTCCTCTCTGTCAGGGTCTGACTGGACGCCCCGGTGATGCTGGTCCTCAAGGCAAAGTGGGACCTTCTGTGAGTTCTCCTCTTATCTTTTTGTGTAGTTTTTGTGTCCGTAGATGAATAAAATCACACAACTGGAGGGGCCCTTCATTTTTTCTTTTCTTATTTTTAATGTAACATTTCAGACAACTGGGGTGTCATTTCCTAAATCATGTATCATTCAGGTCATAAAATGACACTTAAATGGTTTCATCAACTTAAATTGCAGGAGAATAATTCAGCATCATTATCCACCAGGCGCTTCTTCAGTGATGTTTGTGCTTTTTAGAGGGACGCTCTGAAGCTCATCTCTGAATTCAGTTTTGATAACTGGCAGTTTTTTAAAGATTTCTCCTGGATGGCTCCTATACTTCATGATATTTGCTCCCCTGCATAAACAGCATCACCGCACCTCCTGTCTCATAGATGGTCCCCTTCATGCATCAAACATGTAAACACCTAACCTTCAAACGTCTTGGTTCATGGTCAAATCATGCAGTTCTTTCATTTTTACCAACTTGCTGAAGGTGTAACACATGGTCAGACTGATAAAGGCCGATATTTCATTTGATCTGGTATGTTCTTGCTACCTTGCTGTCCGAGTTTACCCCTGAGGACTCTGTTTATTTCCTCCTGAATGAGCAGTGAAGAAAATGAAAATTCAAGAAATTGCGTGTATTTTGTCACATATCCTTGGGCAGTGCAAGATATTTTACAGCTCAAACTCACTCCAAACTGGCAGGTCTGTTTTAGAATTGATACTTTAATCTAGCACTTCCTATAACTGGCCTTGGATGTTGAAACAGTCTATCCCTCATTTTTAGACCCACCTTTTTAAAGATGCATTTAATCTCTTTGGATTATCACTCAGTTACTACCTTCACTGCGATAATGAAGTGTTCCTTAAATGTCTTTTTTTGTCCAACCAGGGAGCTTCTGGTGAGGACGGCCGCCCAGGACCTCCTGGTCCACAGGGAGCACGTGGACAGCCTGGAGTTATGGGATTCCCTGGACCAAAGGGAGCAACTGTGAGTAAAATATCCACCTGTTATGTTTCCCATAAGTCATTTGGGTTGAATTCTTCTCCTGTTGAACTGCTGGTAAGGGCTTTGACCTTAGCTTAAGTAGAAAGTATTTTACTGTTTTATTTTAGTGATATGATATTTGTGATTGAAAAATAGACATTAATCTCTATATTTGGGTCTGTGAAACCTCTTTTCGTCCTTGTTCTCTTAGAAGCTCCAGTTTAAGGACTAGAAACTGCCCAAAGTCTCAGATTAATGCAAAGTGAATTAACACCATACATCTTCTCATTTCTTAAAATAGATGCAGAGAGCAAATGAGCCCTGATGGCTCTGTGACTAACTGCTACATTTTGTCTCTGGTGTGTGTGTGTGTAGGGAGAGCCTGGAAAGTCTGGAGAGAAGGGACTTGGTGGAGCTCCTGGTCTGAGAGTAAGTCATTCACCTCTTCTGCTCTTCTGCTCTTCAAATCTGACTGGAGTCTCTGAAGATGTCAGGCTGTTTTGACACGAAGCAACTTAACTGATGACTGGATTTGACTCATCTGACAAACAAGCTTTTTCTTTTCTTCTCCTTTTATTTTGAAAGTTTCTGACTCTTAGTCCATCAGTTCACACATTTATCAAACAACTATGACCAAGAGGGTTTGGTATCCAGGGCTCTGGAAGGCTTTTGGATTTTTGTAGTAGTTTGTTTTTGGAATCAAAAATATGAAGTAGTAAAAAGAAACAAAAGAAAATAATCCATTTATTGTAGTTTTGAAAGCAGATCAATGGGCTGATATTAACACATTTCTTTTGGAATGTCGTATGAACTTACTTATCTCTCAGGCAAATATGTGTTATTTACATTATTCCAAATGTTTGTACATCAATGATCTGAAGAAAAACATAAATCTATGGATTAAAAACAAGCAAATACAAGGAGTATTGGGAGTTCCAAAGCTCATGCTATGTGACTCTGAATTACTTTAGCTTAGCATAATATTCAAAGAAAAGAACAGATTAAATTCAACCTTTCTCAGCAGACTGTTTGTTTTTAGCTCCTCTCTTGTTTCCGTGACTCACTATTGATGTTTTTCTATGGTTCAGCTTCCACATGAGAAGCATTTTGAAAAGGCCACTCACAGCTATTAGATGTTTATCTCGGTAATAGCATCACCTTTGGATTAACTGCTGATATCTATTTGTCCTGTTTCCCCCATCTTTTTCTTCCTTCCCTTCCTCCTGTTCCTCTCTCCTCAGGGTCTGCCTGGCAAAGATGGAGAGACCGGTCCTGCAGGACCCCCCGGCCCAGGGGTACGTATATCTGTCTTATACAGCTGCGACACTGATTTTATCCTCTGCCTTTCTCTTACTGAACTTAGAAGCAACCGTCAGTATCTACATTTCCCAGACTGTCCCCTTGAGAGCTTTGTGTGCAGAAATAGAAAGTCCTCGACGCAAAAGTCTGGATGTCTACACCATCGCTGACTCACAGCCTCATGATGTTTACTGAAACATTCCAATGTTCATGACTTGTGTGAATCTTCTGACATGTTGCTTATGATAGACGTGTATTGTGCTCATTAGGTTTAAATGATCTTTTTAGGGTCCTGCTGGAGAGAGAGGAGAGCAAGGTCAGCCTGGTCCCTCAGGTTTCCAGGTGAGTCTGACGCTCCAAACATTGAACTGTTGATTTGATTTCTGTTAAGGAGTATGCAGCTTCTTCCTTTGGATTTAAGTATCAGTAATTAAAGCGATAATTACAACTAAAGAAAGTTCAGCAATACAAAGCTGCATTTCTTACAGAGACTGTGAAGGCTTTTTGACTGATCTTGAAAAAGCTTCATCTCTACAAATGTACCTGATTTTAATTAATAATTTCTAATGTGATTATATGCACCAAAATGAGCGATTAGTACCAGCTGAATTTTCTGCACGACATGAAATGAATGAATTGAACGGAAAGAGTTCAGATTTAGGAGTTGTGTGCTGTGCCCGAGAAATCTATGCATATTTGATGTATTGTTACATCTTCTAAAGTCTGTTTTGTTTCCTTTTGTGCTCAGGGACTTCCTGGACCCCCTGGCCCCCCTGGTGAGGGAGGCAAACCTGGTGACCAGGTGAGTGTACCTTTTTTATTTTCTTGGCAAAGACTCAGAGAGAAAGTATTCTTGAAGAATTTATTCCTCAGTCATTTGGGAGGAGCTGTTATTCTATTTATCTGAAATCATCCAGTCCTTTCCTCTTAGCCGTGAGGGTATTTAACTTCTATCCTGTTGATGAATTTTCAGGCTTTTACATTTTTTAGAACAAGTCATCCTGTGACCTTATTGGGCTCTTGATGGTAATTTAAGAGAAAGCTGTACAAAGGCCATTGCCCACACAAAATCAGTCATGTTATAGTGGTAAAAGTTGCATTAGTATCTCTTCTCAGACACACAAGGTTAAATTGTATTTTCTGTCACAGGGTGTTCCTGGAGAGGCAGGAGCTGCTGGTGCTACCGGACCACGTGTAAGTTAACATTTTGTATTTCACTCTCCTCAAAGAACTTCAACTTCATTCACATTGCTGATTGTCCTTGTTTTACTGTTATCAGGGAGAACGTGGTTTCCCCGGAGAGAGAGGAGCTGCCGGCTCTCAGGGTCTGCAGGGACCCCGTGGCCTGCCTGGAACTCCTGGAACTGATGGACCAAAGGTGAGTCCATCATTTTGGTGAGAGACAGATTTCAAGAATATTCAAGTTTAGCTATGGCCTGAGGTTTGGTGTCATCACTGGCACATATGCGACAGTAGGGGTGCCCTTATGTGTTATTGTATACAGCTACACTTTTTTCCACTGAAAAAGAAACATGGATGTGTGGACCCAGGGTCTTAAGAGGCTCCATGTTAAGTTATAGTTTTATGTGTCCACTGGTGGCCATACATATTCAGTGTAAATGAATACATACGCATTTACCAGGTGTGTTTAAGTCTAAGGTGTTTCTGTATAATTACAAGTCATTTTTGTGTTAATTTTTGTAAAAACATCTATTTCATGGAAAGAAGCTTGCCTCTGTTTGAAAAAAAAAATGTCTTTATTAATCTTTTACTGGTAGCAGTCATTAAAGTGGGAGAAATTAGACCTTTCCGTGTTATTCCAGCTAACTCATGTAGACAGTCACTTGCCCACAGCCTCAAACAATCTCCAACCTCTGCAGTATGTCTCAGGAAGCTACACCAGAAGAAGAGCTTAAACCTTTGGCTGCTTACTTCTGTTCCCATATCTGCTCAGATTTTAATCCCACTTCACAGGTTTTCTGCCCTTAAGGTCAGACAGGAGCAGATAGAGAGCAAGGGTGAGGATTATCGAGCTGTCATGAGTGTGGGTTTGATGCTGATGGAGGGAGGATGATTTGACAGTTTGAGGAAGATGAAGTGTTGTGGCAAAAAGGAAAAAGCCCATTGCTGGACACATCCACTAACATCAGGCGGAGTGTATTCACGCTAACATGAAGCCTGAATTCGCCCTGTGGTTACAGCTTAATGACTGGAGATAGGCAGCTGAATTGGTGCCAGTGTGTCTGATCTCTGGTCTAGGGCGGCAGTGAAAAGTGCTGCTGATAATCCTGACAGCTTGTGACCAGGAGTTGGCCCAGTGGAGCCACTTAAAAAACAGTCAAGTCTAGATTTACAGCCATTATCTTGACTGTGGCATGTCGACAAGAGATGGTAAAATTGCACTTAAAGGTGGACTCTGAATCAGAGAGAGCACGCAGAATTAGAGATATTTTATCCAACATGTTGATGCTTTCAATGATTTCATGCCTATTTCTGCATTTCAATGCACACATTTGTGCACTTTTGTGAGGCAGATAATGTGGAACTGATCTGTATCTGTAATTTTATGCTCCGTTCCCCTGTTTTTATTTTTATTTTTTTTTAATCATCTGGTAACCTTGAAAAGAGAACTTTCAGGTACAGAGGAGATTGGATCTCTCTTGTTGCGTAAACTGGAATCATCACAGTGTGAAGCTGTACTCCTGACACATGTTTAAATCAATAGCAGGTCTTGACAATATCAGTGTAGAAATGTCAAACAACACTTAAAAGTCCTGGGGCTGCTAACACACAGTAAAACATCACTCTGTGACCCTGATGGACCTTCCCTTTTTGTCCCCGCCTGTACTCATCTTTGTTGTTTTCCTCTTTAAACAGGGAGCCATTGGACCTGCTGGTGCTGGAGGCGCTCAGGGACCCCCTGGCCTTCAGGGCATGCCCGGAGAGAGAGGAGGTGCTGGTATTCCCGGGCCCAAAGGAGACAGAGTAAGTCGTGACAGGATCAATGTCTTAATGCACCACTTCAAAGAAGTCTTCTTTTATTGAGGTTATTGACCTTTTTTGTCTTTACAGGGTGACTTGGGAGAGAAAGGACCTGAGGGTGCTCCTGGTAAAGATGGTGGAAGAGTGAGTTATCCCTACTGTTTTTTTAAGTAGTGAATGTAAACAGTGTGAAGCAGTCAAAATCAAGTATTTTATCACAGATTTTTGTGCTGATAGCAATGATCAATATTTATTTTCTCCAGATGGCTGACACTGTTAAGATATTGATTCAATGATTTTTCAGAATTTTGTATTAAACAATATTCTATAAAGTTTTTGCTAACCTTATAGCGATGCTGATGTGATGGTGGCACAGATAGGTATTTAAATTCTATGCGTAGCTTATTGAACTTGTTAATATGTCAATAAGTCAGTATGATCAGATGATCAGATGTATCAGTAAAAAAGCAGGTAGATCTATTTTTTTAGGCATGGAAATAATCCACAAACAAGTTGGCATTTACGTTTCTTTCCTATCGCAGGGTCTCACTGGTCCCATTGGTCCTCCTGGTCCTGGTGGTCCCAACGGAGAGAAGGTAATTTTTCATTTTAATACTTATTTTATATTTTTTTATTTTTATACTAAACATGTCATAGATCAACCAAAGACTAGAATTAAAAACAAGCCAAAACCATAGACTCTCTACTTTGTATGTTACTGATCCTCTGTGTTATCATTCAGGGAGAATCTGGTCCTGCTGGTCCCTCTGGAGCTCCTGGTACTCGTGGTGCACCTGTAAGTCTAAGTTCAACTAATGTCAGCTTCTACAGAAAGCTAGGGAACATCATTGTCATAGATCACTTAATAAGTCGAAGATAAAACTTATCAAAAAGTACCTATCTATGTTGAAACTAAAATTCCTCTGACTTCCCTTCCCCCCTCGTTTTCTCCTTCAGGGTGACAGGGGTGAGACTGGTCCTCCTGGTCCTGCTGGATTTGCTGGACCCCCTGTAAGTACAAAATAACATCAACAAGCTTTTAGAGCCCTTCACTGACTGTCAGGGCATGTGGTCTGGAGCCTTAGAGTTAAGGTCTGATAATGAGACGACATAGAAAATACAAAAAAAAACAGCAGTATAGCTTATTTTTTGTTATGTTTATTCAATGTCCATGATTGTTCTTTTTAAAAAGGCGTGGCTGTTGGAGTGGGTTGAAAGCCAGTCAGTTTACGTTGTTTGATTCAAAACTACATTCCGAAAATTCACCCTAAAACTGCGAAAAAAAAAAAGATCAGGCTAAAAACTGCCCAACCTTCACAAACAGAAAGAGAAAACCACCTCTCACATGTTTTGTTAGCTGTTAAATGTGATACTAGTTTCTTTCACCAACATTGTTTCTCTCAGTGCCATCTGGGTACTCTTTGAAATCTAGTTGTCTTTACCTCTGCGTTAGGCTTCTGTGATTTGTCATCCCTATCATTTTGTTGTCATGTGTCTTGTGCCTCCTGCGTGTATTACTCTGAGAGAAACTAAGCAGTCTGTCGTCTCTTTATCACTCATCCGTTCAGTTCCTCCCAAAGACTCGGAGCAGCCGTCAAATAAATGTTTTTAATAAGCTGCACCGTAACGAAAGAATAGTTGTCAATACTTTTGTGACAACGCAATACATCATATGATGTTTTCCTCTTTGGGTTGTTCTATGATTAATTATTGAATATATGTCAGGATGAATAACATGACAATGTGTCTAAATCATTTGTGGTTTACAGCTCACAGACTGTAACACAAAAGCTCACCACCACACATGCTGGAAGCAGACAGTGACACCCCATAAAACATCAGCTGCTTTTGTTGGATCATTTAAAATCTGTGTTCACATGCCTGGATCTATAATTGCTGTGGTAGAAGTCAAAGTATCAGTCAAGTGTTGCGTGAAAGAAACACATGAGAAAGAGGGGAGACAGTTAAGAGATCTACCTACCAACTCCTTGGATGGAGCTTCCACAGAGCAAAACAATGTTCCTTTATTTCAAAATTTATTGGTGTATAGTCCCTTGTTTTCAAGAATGTCCAAACAATATATAATGCAAAAACATAAAACAATACATTACAAATGCAATAAAATAAAAAAAGCAAAACAAAAATTAAAAAAACAACAAATAGAGATAGCTCTCCATCTTCACTGATCCCTTCAACCCATCTCCGGCTTCCTTTTTGTATTAGGATCCCTATTAGCTGCTACCAATGCAGCAACTGCTCTTTCAGGTGTCCATGTACAACAACCATAATAGAAAAACATATAAAATACAACAACTGTCAACTACATATGTTTCTCATAGGTGCCTACAACTTGAAATTTAGGCTTCATGTTTTGAGTTTTAAAACTGAAAAGGAAATTGTCGACTGCTCCTTTAATCAAATCTGTTTTACTTAATGAATGCTCATCAAGACACTGACACATTTTATTCACACATACATCTATTTGTGTCTTTGCTTTTAGGGTGCTGATGGTCAGCCTGGAACAAAGGGAGAGCAGGGAGAGTCTGGACAGAAAGGTGACGCTGGAGCCCCCGGACCTCAAGGACCCTCTGGAGCCCCTGGCCCCGCTGTGAGTGTCTCTTTTTGTTTGACTCCATCATAACTCAGTCAGACTGCAGTTTTCTTAGTGTGTCTAAATCCTTGGGTGTTCTGGTGAAGTTTTCTTTTCAACAACCAAGAAAAACAGAGCAGCCATCAGCTGGCAGATTGACAGTCTTTTTTTTTTCAGTGTTTTTTTTTTCTCTCTGTTGAATCAGAATGAAAGTAGTCCTTGTCACTGATTGTGTGACAGCTGGCAGAATAATAGCTAGCCAAGGCGTATGATCTCCCCACTGAACCAAACAACATTTCAAGAGCAATACAAAGTGTTTCTTTATGAGTTCAAGTTTTTGTTATGCAACATAAAAATGGTCAGGAAGTGAACAGTATGTGTTCTGTTTCAGGGCCCAACAGGTGTTTCTGGACCTAAAGGTGCTCGTGGTGCTCAGGGACCTCCTGTAAGTAACATGTTATAAATGTCTTAATCAGATCCGCTGCCTTTTTTAACCTCACTATCGCAGATGGAGATAGCAGTGTTTTGGTCGACTGCTTATGTTTGCTTGTATTTCCAGGGTGCCACTGGTTTCCCTGGAGCTGCTGGCAGAGTTGGACCCCCTGGTCCTAACGTAAGTTCAAATTAAATCCTCTGCTTTCAACCACTCACGTCTCTAACCAAATGGTTAATAAACTGAAAAAGAAAGTTGTTTCTAAATCCATTTTAGTCATCCAATACATTTCTTACCTGCGTCTTAATTTGGGAATCAAGTTGATAGAAAATGTTTCTGTCATATGAGAAAATGGTGATAAGCACAGTCTAGAATAATGTTCTGCTGACTTTTGTGATGTGGTTTTGATTAGCTGCATCTGTATGCTTCGCTTTTTGGCAGTAGCTCAAACCAAATAAACTTGTTGTTTTTAATATATATAATTCAAAGATTGTATATTACTTTTGATTTGTCAACTGGGCCATGTGGGAGTTAACAAAAAATAAAACCTGCTAATGTAAAGAAGCAATATTTCTACTATCTATCACTCCAGAAACTGGGAGCAGGAAAAACGCTACCATAGCCCAAAAAGACAGAATAGTAAAGAGAAACGTTAATTTCAGACTGTCATTGTGACTAATATATCAAAACTGACTGCCATAATTTTTATATTCTGCAAATCTAATGATTGTTTGATGCTTAAGAAAATCAGCTTTATTGTACAAACAGGTGAGGAGAGTCTTGTCTCAAAATGGCGTGAACTCTTTTGCAAACCTTTATTGTACACCAATGGAGACATTTTTGGTATGAAAAACTTGAATTTGAAGAATTTAGATTTGAAAAACACCAAGACCAAGTGTAGCCAACACATACATAAAATATGTAATGGCCACTGGGTCAAAGTGATTTCGGATGATTGACAAACAGTGTCTGGAAGTACTAGTTCGTTTTTTTTTTTTAACATCGTATCTTCCTCTTTTATTCCACTTATCTTCAGGGAGCTTATTTCCTGCAATAATTAGGCATCAGATTACACAGAAATAATATCTGGAGGAAGAGAAGCAGGAATCATATATTGTGTCCCAAGCGTTGTTGGGAGCATCAGGTGCAGCCAAGGACAATGATTTTTAAATGTCACATCACTTATTGTTGCCTTAAAAGTCTTTTTTACTTTGCACCTGTCTACGCTCCTGAAGCAGTTGGTCCTTCACAGTGGGAATGCTGTGGTTTGCTGAAATATTTCCACAGACCTGCGAAAAGGAAGTGTAACAAGTTGTGAAAAACAAGTCTGATCCTGTGAGACTGTGAAATGAGATGTTTTATTAAAGGTTATTTAAAGAAGCATGGCCACGCAGGGGCTCACACTTTGAAACCACTCAAACTGTAAACACAATCTGTGCCTGTTTATAGATAATTGCACATGAGAGATATGCATGATGTAGCTCAACAAATTTTGTCATCCCCCTCCAGGGTAATCCTGGACCTGCTGGTCCTGCTGGCCCACCCGGTAAAGATGGACCCAAGGGTGTGAGGGGAGATGGTGGACCCCCAGGTAGACAGGGTGATGCAGGTCTCCGTGGTCCTGCTGGGGCCCCTGGAGAGAAGGGAGATGCTGGAGAGGATGGCCCACCAGTGAGTTTTTTTCATTTTTTAATCATACTCCTCCTTACACCACTCAAAGCACTTCTTAGCTTTTACATAATATGTAACTCCCTGACCTTGTGTTGCTCAAAATACCACTTCAGTCCCTTTAGCTCCCACATATTTAGTCCCCCCCCTCTTTCTCTCCAGACCGCACATCTCCTTCAGTAGCGCCAAGGTGAACACAGGTGCCCATTATCAAGAGAAGAAAATGATTAAATGTGTTTGTTTTCCACATTTCTGTCGACTTTTAGGTAGCTCTGTCAGCCCAAAGAGCCAATTTTTGCGATAATGGACAGCAGCTGAGCACACTCTCCATTAATACACCAAGCTGTCAGTGTCCATCACTGGCTGTAATAGCAGACTAAGACATATGACAGCACAGGGCAGCACAGGCCCCGAGATAGACCGATGACAGGACCCCTGGCTTTTACCTCGCCTCCACTCACGCTCCCGCCACAACACATGAGGAGTCCTGTCAAGATAATGACACATCAGGGAAGATTGTAGACTCAGACATGAAGATAGATGCTGTGTTGAGACCCCATCTCCATATAAATAACATGTATGCAGGCTTGAACCATACATCCACACATCAAAAACTATTTCAGCTGAGTTTATGACTTTGATTTTGTTGTGAGTTTAGTCAGAGTGAAAGTCAGTGTTGCGCACAAGAAATGTGACAGATTGGACTGTGACGGCAAAGATGAAGTAGACCTGAGAAGTGACAGAGTAATCAATGATGCTGCAATTTGTAACTGAAATCTCAGGCGCGTCAAATGACCCCTGATATAAACCCATGAAATTCACAGAATTACTTTAGTAGAGTAACACGAGGAGAAAACAAGATAACAAAAAGACTTTCTAGAACAAGCTATGGTCATGGATAACTCTGGGTTTTGATTATTTTAGTCTCCCCCACAGGTTTATGGATATTTAAGATTTTCAGATGATTTCCAGAAAAATCCAGTTCATTGCAGATGACATTTACACTTTTGATCCACATTCTTTTTTTTCCACCTCTTTTCTTCTCCAGGGTCCCCTTGGTCCTTCAGGTCCTCAGGGTTTGGCTGGTACACGTGGTATCGTTGGTCTGCCCGGACAACGTGGTGAGAGAGGTTTCCCTGGTCTTCCTGGACCCTCTGTAAGTACAATTCACTTTATCACATCTTATTAAGTACAAAATTAGGGCAATTTTTAAAATACAACTGGTTATCAGCAATGATAATGTCTTCATTTTTATCCTGTTATGCTGTTCCTACCCATCCTTGTGTATCTCCTTCTATTGTTATGAACTCTACAATGGCTAACTGGAATATTTACATGGATACTGCATGAAAATGTTCATAAAAATACACTGTTTACTCAGAAAAGATAAATAATTGGATTCTGGATTTGAGCTTTTTGAAAAAAGTGAAGGTTTTGAATTAGAATTATCTCTTTACTTTGTTGTAATAAAACATACAACATGGATAAATTGATGAAAAAGGGTAGAAAAAATAGCCAATCGGTGAAAACTTAGTTTTCATGTTTCCCTTTTTTCCCAGTCCAAACTGAAGTATTCATGATCTCTTTTTTATAATGAGATATCGATGAGCTGTCTAGGGAAACGTGCGGTAAATTAATTGATGTTAAAACTATCCTTGGTTGCAGCCAATTACAGTGTTACTAAACATAACAGGAAAAACACCCACTTCTCGCAACAGAGAGGCTGAAACTGTTTATGACTCTTAACTTGAACTAATTGCTTCCACAGATGTGTTGAAAAGGTTTATGCTCAGATTTACGAGGAAGCATTTTGTCTTTGCTGAAATGAGGTTTATTAATAATTTGGAGGTTGCTGCAGTGTTTTTTAATTTAAAGTGTTTCTCTTTCACTGCTGTGAGAAGGATACTGTTTGAACAGAAGTTTAGATGAATGTAACCCCTTAGCACACATCAGTGATGAATGTGTCAGGACCAGAGTCAGGAGACATGTTCTGGACCATCATTCTGCTCTGTCTTAATTGGATCGCACTCAAATCTTGTCCCACATGAGCCAGGACTTTTCCTTCCTGAACTGATTTTATTTGATGTTCACTGTGACGTGTGACAAGACGCTTACTCTGCTAACAGCTCGCTCTTTTTGATAAGTGACACCAGCTACATGCCTTGCTGTCAGCATCTCAGTGGGCATGTCCTCACCATCAATTATTCATCAGCAGGCAGGAAAGTGAAGCTAAGATGGACTGGCTGATGCCAAATTCAGAGTATATGTCATTGATCACAAGTGAAGCACGTACAGTCTAAGTGAACTGCTGGATGTTGTTCATGTTTGACTCTTTTGAGGGCTGCAGGAGCTGAGAACAAGTTTGAGAATTCATGGCAGTAGTTATGAATAAAAGCAATGTTCTGTCAGAGCCATATTTCATGTAGTGAGCTGAAAATGATATATTCAGTTGTTAGCAGTCAGTCAAGTTAAGTCCTAACATGGTAGGTTGTGGTGTAAGGAGCATATATGTCAGCTTTTTAACAGATTCCTGAAATTATCTTCTTTGTTGAAAAATCATCATACACACCTCTCTCACACCTGGTGTGGACAGATATTTCTCCAAAACCAGTGTCTAAAAAAAATAAAGAGCAACAGGCCGGGCAGCTGCAAGACTTTGCTGGTTTTCCTTTTGTGACAAAAATACACAAGTTCTAGTTTAAGTATCCATTGACATAGTTTTGGGAGTCTCAGAGGGCAGTGATCATGTTGTATTAACATAGTGAAGACTGGTTTATCTCCACAGCTCAGTTTCACTATTGTTTTGAGTTGCTGACTGCCTCTACTATAGTGAAATGTAACAATATTAATTCTGATGCGTTACAGTAAAAATCCTCCTGAGAAGACTGTCTGATACATTTGCATATTTAAAGTTGACGCATCAGACAGTAAAAACCCAGCTGTTCACTGTAGTGATGCCAAAACTCGGTGTCAGACTGAATACTTTGGTTAAATCAGAAATGCTCTAGTTGATTCATGGTCTCATTTAATCAGTCACATGTAGCTGAAAGTGTAAAACCTGCTTTGTTTCCTCTCTCTTCTCAGGGTGAGCCTGGTAAGCAGGGAGCTGCTGGTGGTGGTGGAGACCGTGGACCCCCTGGACCTGTTGGACCCCCTGGACTCACTGGACCTGCAGGAGAGCCTGGCAGAGAGGTCAGAGAAACAACAACACACAGCATGTGTTAGGATATATCTTTCACTACATTCACATCACATCAGGATCCTACTCTGCCACTATTTATTTTGAGTGTATGCTTTGTAATTTTGTTGAAGCGGGCTTCATTATGCAGCTGATCATTATTCAGTAGGAAACCTAACTTGGTGAAGATGGGAATTATTAACACATCCAGCTCTTCTGTCTTTGATAGGGTAACCCTGGATCTGATGGACCTCCTGGAAGAGATGGTGCTACTGGAATCAAGGTAAGAAAGATGCCTGATGCTCTGCTTTCATTTGTTGGAGTTTCACTCAGAAGTCAGTCTTGAATATTTGTCTCCCCTGGATAGGGATTAGAGTCCTATTCATCTAAACACGTTTCTTATGTTATTCAAATGTTGTATTCGTGTATGTCAGTCAAAGTTGCATTCAATCTACCATACCCAGATTTGCCTATAATATTATACAAATTCAACTATATATGTAGCATATTCTCTAGTATTCATTTATTATGTATTGTTTTTACTGATGCTGAACTTAAATGGATTTGTATTCAGTTCCATTGTTCTTCTGCAGTGACATTAAAGATATTCTATTCTATCCATGCTTCCTTTTCCCGACATGCCTGACTCTTCTGCTCTCTGTACTCCAGGGTGACCGTGGAAACACTGGTCCTGCTGGTGCCCCCGGCGCTCCAGGCGCTCCTGGTGCTCCTGGCCCAGTTGGCCCTACTGGCAAACAGGGAGACCGCGGAGAGTCTGTGAGTACTGACTGTAGCAACACAAGTGAAACATTTGATGTTGTCTCTTTAAATTACAGGACGCTCTCTGAGGTGACATTTATCTCTCTCCAGGAGAGAGCAGACATCATTTTAGAGCGGTAGATTGTTCACCAGCAGTAAATTAGTGCTCAAGTACAGAGGATGTCTCAAGTGTTTTATCCTTGTCTGAATGACCTATGGTCAAAGTGAAAAACAACATGGTCTCCAGCCAGTGAGCACCAGCACTCTTTCTTTAATATTTTAAAAGTCTTTCATATTTAAATATAGTTCCAAACTCAATTAACCTTTCTCAGAAGATTTATTGAGACAGAGTCAGACATCAGAATACTTTGGGGATTTTATGTTGTGATGATTAAGAACAGGTAATTTATGGACAATCCAAAGCCAGACATTCTTGACAGATTCTCACGTCTGCTTGAGGCTGGTTGCAAAGCCCAGAAGTCCCTATCAGATATTAAAATGCTTCTTTCTTCAACAAAATTAAGGATCATTACAGCCAGGAACAGAGAACTGTTTTTATTATAATTCCTCCTCAACTTAAGTTAATCCATTTTTGTAACTCCTTGAACATGTTTTTTATTGCATTGTATTATATGTTGGGGCTATATATTTACATACATTTACATAAGAGCTGTAGGTAAGTTGACTGACAGGTGGGCGCTGTTGACCAAGAGGCTTAACAGTGTGTTTGAAAATTCATTCTTATTCAGATGGTGTTTTGTAACCATTTGTTTCTCTGCACAAAGCATTGTGGTTAACCTGGCAGCACAGATTCGCTGGTTCTGACACTTTTCTAAACAACTTTCCTCCCTCAATATGTCAGAGTGAATGCATTCAAAAGAAACATTGGTGTAAAACTACATAGCAATTGTTGCATGCAGTCGGTTAGTCTTTGAATGTTTCTGGTGTATTTGCATTCAATTATTTTATGTTTCTCTGACAGGGTGCACAAGGACCTGCTGGATCTCCAGGACCCGCTGGAGCAAGAGGAATGCCTGTATGTTATCTGTCTAGGCATCGAAACACACAGCCATCTACAAGCACAGCTTTTTTTGCTTAAAGCATTCAATACATACCAGAAAGTTAACTCACTTTCAACCCAAAGACAGATTTCAACTAATAGTTAACGATAGTTCATTTCCTTAACGGGGTTGTTTTTTTACTCGTTTTAAGGGACCCCAAGGACCCCGTGGTGACAAAGGTGAGGCAGGAGAGTCTGGCGAGAGAGGGCAGAAGGGACACAGAGGCTTCACAGGTCTGCAGGGTCTGCCAGGACCTCCAGTAAGTGTCCAGAATGAATACAGATCTCTGTGCATGCAAATCTTGGTATCACACCAGTCCAGCAGATATAACTGCTTCATCTCCATCAAAAATTCAAGCTTTGGACAGTTGCTGATAAATTGAATTCATGTCTTCAAAATTTGTATCACATGGTGAGGTCTGCAGAAACCCTGATCTACTTATTATCTGTTTAGGGTCAAGCTGGAGACCAGGGTGCCACTGGACCTGCTGGACCTTCTGGACAAAGAGTAAGTTCAAATGCTTCAAAGATAAAAAGAAGACAAATGAAATCATTTTCAATCCACCCAGCAACATTTGCACAACCACTGTTTGTTTCCATAGGGACCACCTGGACCTGTTGGGCCTGCTGGAAAGGATGGATCCAACGGTCTGCCTGGACCCATCGGACCCCCTGGACCCCGTGGTCGCAGTGGAGAGACTGGTCCTTCTGTGAGTACACAGGCTTAATAACAGCTAAGATGTACATATGACACATTTAGTCACACATAGTAAGCGTGATTAATGGCACATTCATGAAATCATGTCACTCTCTGATGTGGAAAAGATCCAGAGTCCTGAAATTGAAACCCCAGGTTGCTACCTTCACACCCCATAATAACATCTTCATGTACAGCTGGTGTTTATCTTTTTATTGAGCGTGACTGACGTATTGAAATCCCAGAGCTGATGTACTGATCTCATAAAGTATGACCTGCTAAAATGAATTATTAGGTCATCTTTAGATTGAATGAAGAATAATAAAAGTTGATAACCTTCATCAAGGAGTTTTGACCAGTCAGAATCAAGAATCTTACACTGCTTTAGATCAGTAAGAAGCTTTGGCCGCAAGATGGATGAATACATTTTTATTCAAGTCTAAACTTGTTTATATCATACGAGGAGAATTTTTCAAAAACTAATGACTAGAAAAGAGAATGGTCTGTAGCCCAAAACTTGTACTTTTATCATTATCATTGTATGCTGTATTGATCAACACCAGTCTGTCATTTTTGGATAAAGTGTCAGAACAACAACAAAATTCAAAACACTCAGGGGTTTCTAAAGTGAAATCAGTTAAAGAGATGTTGTTTTGTGCGGAGGTGATTTCATTTGATTGATAACAAGATGGGAGTTTGTCTAAATTAATATGACACAAATATTCCACCACAATGAAATTAAATTCCAAGGGATTATTTTGTGATATTTGGCATCTCCTGCCATCACAAAAAATCTAAACCTAAATCAGTTTATATAAACTGTAGAATCAAAATTTGTGTCAATAATTTTAAATGTATCTAACAGTTTGTGTTCATTGATAATGCTTTTAAAAACATTCTTAGATATCAAACTGAGGCTTACTTCCTTGAAAAACTGTAGCCACTGATGAAATGACGTAGTAAGGATTCCAAAACCAGAATGATGAGAAAAAAACATCTTCCAGATTGATTGAAAGGGATTTTTACACAAGTAAGCAGAATGTAAAAAGGAACACACTCCATCTGGAGTTTTTTCATTGAATCTTTCAATCTTAGACCCTTAAATTAGATCAGAGAAAAACTTTCTGAACAGCTCCTGTCATCTCCAACGTTGAAGGAGCTGCAGGGATTTGTCCGCTCTAAATGTAGAAGGAAGTTTAATCCACTGTTTGTGAGTCATGAGACTGCACAGTTGGAGCCACTTAACAAAAAGGAAATTCCTTTAAGTTCCTTGAAGTCTCCTCCAAATATAACTCGCTATATTTCTTTTCCTCTCAGGGTCCTCCTGGAAACCCCGGACCCCCCGGTCCTCCTGGTCCCCCTGGCCCTGGCATCGACATGTCTGCCTTTGCTGGTCTGGGTCAGACTGAGAAGTCTCCTGATCCTCTCAGGTACATGAGAGCCGACCAGGCTTCTGGAAACCTCCGTCAGCACGATGCAGAGGTCGACGCCACCCTCAAGTCTCTAAACAACCAGATTGAGAACATCCGCAGCCCAGAGGGATCCAAAAAGAACCCGGCTCGCACCTGCAGAGACTTGAAGCTCTGTCACCCTGACTGGAAGAGCGGTGAGTGACAGCAAGGGGAATTCAACAAATTGAGGTGACACAAAGGTGTAGGGGAAGTTGGAGTGTTTGCAGTTCAAGTTGAGGTGGAGTGGATTTTAACAGTATGTTTGAATCTAAAGTGTTTCGCAGATATGCAAGAGCTGAATTTTATTACCATATAAAGTGTCAATATTTACAGGCTGTTTTTTTTTTACCTGTATTTTTATTTGCATTTTCATTAAGTGGCACAATGACACACGCACACACACAAACAAAACAAAACAAAATAAAACAAACAAAAAAAAACACATGGATAAAACATTAACAGTATGAAAACAAACAAAAGAATCTAGAAATAATTTGGGAATAAACAGCAAGATACTGTAGTAACATTGGATGATAAGCTCATTTTGTGGTATATGAACAATCATTGGATAAACAAAGGCTGCTTGCCAGTCATAATGTCTGTTACAAAAAGATGCAACAACAACAACAACAACAACAAAGCCAAACTTAATCAACTGTGCCAATAAGCATATAAATTCTTATTTAATTGTTAATCAAGTCAGTCAAAAATCAGGCTGTTTTTTTAAGGTGTCATATATCAACATGGGCCTGATTTGTCTCTTTATTTTCATCCTGCAGGTGAGTACTGGATTGACCCCAACCAGGGCTGCACCATTGATGCAATTAAAGTTTTCTGCAACATGGAGACTGGAGAGTCCTGCGTGCTCCCCAAGCCTTCAAGCATCCCTCGCAAGAACTGGTGGTCCAGCAAGAGCAAGGACCGCAAACACGTCTGGTTCGGAGAGACAATGAATGGAGGGTTTCACGTAAGTTGCACCAATCACGAACGAGACAAAACATCAAAAATGCTCCTGCTGTAATTCTGTAATAAAACCTTAGAGTGGCTATTGACTTCAGTTTTTGATTTTTAAGTTTGTCAGCACATGAACAAAAAGCTTTTAAGCACAGTAAGAGCAACTAAGCTCCCACTTGGTTATATTTTTTTTCTGGTTTAATTTCAACCCTTAATGATATTAGCTGTTATTCTCACTTTGTTTTCCGTTCCTGTGACCCAATGTAGTTCAGCTATGGTGATGACAGCCTGGCACCAAACACTGCTGCCATCCAGATGACTTTCCTGAGACTGTTGTCCACCGAGGCCTCTCAGAACCTCACCTACCACTGTAAGAACAGCGTCGCCTACATGGACGCTTCCACTGGCAACCTGAAGAAGGCCGTGCTGCTGCAGGGCTCCAACGATGTGGAGATCAGAGCAGAAGGCAACAGCCGCTTCACCTACAGTGTGATGGAGGACGGCTGCACGGTAAGAAAAGACTGGTTCAGGTCACGTGCAGGGCTAATATATCGAGATACCCATAGGATGAACATTAAAATGGCTGTTGCTAGATTCTTTTTTCTATTTTGAGAGAAGTTAAGCACCATCTCCTACTCTCTCAGGCCCTCTTATCCTCAACCATTTGGAGAAAGTCACAGTTCATTTAACAGCTCTTATGATTCCTTTCTCTCCACAGAAACACACGGGACAGTGGGGCAAGACAGTGATTGAATACAGATCGCAGAAGACCTCTCGTCTGCCCATTGTGGACATTGCCCCCATGGATATTGGTGGAGCAGATCAGGAGTTTGGAGTCGAAGTTGGCGCAGTCTGCTTCTTGTAAAGAACGAGGGATCCAAAAGAAGAGAAACAAAGAAAGAAGTGGAAAATAGAAACAAAGAGGAGCACACTTCAGATAAAGGAGGAGAGAAAGAGTGAGAAAGAAAGATCAAGACACTTTTTTTAAAATGGGACTTTTTTTCTAAGTAAAAAGTGCTTTTTTTCCAAGTTGAACTCCGTAGGATATCTGCACTGAATGGCACCAGCATCTGTCATCTGTGATTCATCCAGCATTGCCTCTAATCAACCCCCCCACTCCTTAAAACCCTAAACCCTCTTCATGGAAACCCAACATAATCCCCTTTTTCTCACAGCAACTGCTCTGCCTACCCCACCTCATGTTCAAATAGGAAGAAGCAGGAGGAGAGTTCGGGAACACACCAGTGAACCAGAGGTAGAAAAATGTGTTGGTGTTATTTATTTATTGTTTAGGTTTGGGTCCCAGGTGCGGTAGGACTGAGTTTGTTGCTAAGTAATAAAAAGCCCACTATCACAGAAAATACCTTATCCACCCCTTCCTCTCTTACTTCCTTCTCTTTTCTTATCACCCCACTCTCCTGTATCCACTAAAGCAAACATATCTCTTTGAAACCAAAAATCTAGCTAACATAGAAAGTGCAGGTGTTCCTATTTCTACCACCAGTGTGTATCAAAAAGTTACTGTGTACTATAATAAAAGTCAATGGTGCTATTGTTGTAAAACAGTCTGTATTTTTTAACCAGATACTCATATGTAGCGACTTGTAAATATGTATATATATGTATATGTGTGTATACATATATATACAGATTCTCAGAGAGAGGTGCTCACCCTGGGATTTTGAATTTCAGGGTCGAGAAGTATCCCCGACGAGCCCAGCCCTCCAGCTTCAACATCAAAATGTAAAGAACAATGCCAATGATGAATATCCTAATCAGGTATTCACAATTTGGAAATAATTCAGAGTTTTAATTAACTGTTATTTTTATATTTTAAAGCTACCTCACACCAAAAAGTCACAAATCAATCTGAGGCCTTTTCCCCTGAATCTAAGTGATTATCAATATGACCAATATCTTGGTTGTTTAAGCCCAACCCCCTGCCTTTTGCTGTGTCCCTTGACCCCTACTTCCCTCCATCAGTCCCCTCCCCTCACATGGCGCACACCCTCTGCCATGGCACACGTTCTCTCTCAATCACACACACACACTCACATATGAAGAGACATAGGGTGTTTGACTTTGTTGTTCCAGTCCTGCAGCCTGTGCAGAGGGTGCGTTTGTGTGAGGTTGTGAATATTTCTTATTATTAATAATAGTATTATTATTAATAATAATAGCATTATTATATTATTATTATGATCATGACTTGTTTTTGTTACGTTTTAATTAATGTAAATTGGAAATAAAAGACAAAACCAAGTAACAGGCTGAACTTGCTTTTTATTCATACAATGTTTTGTTCTCCCCCCACGCTGATCTGTTAAGGGGAATGTTTGTACATTTCCCCAAGAAAAATATATCCATTTGATAGAAAAAAGGAAAAAAGCACAACTGAACAGTTCAGTTTGCCCTGCTTTCATCATGTGGTTTGAAGTGACATATTCCCAAGGGGTGAAACACTTAATATTTTGGACCATGGCAGTGCAGAGATGAATAAATGTAGGGGCCTCCTTGTTGGTAGAGGAAATGTTGATAGGGCATGTCATGTACCTTTTTAGTAAATGTCAGATAGCTTTAGTAAAGCATGGTAGGGTAGAATTGGCCAATTTGATAAGCTCATGTCTTCCTGTATTTCTGACTTCATCTTTTGCCTTTTTCAACCTGCTGTAGCAATAAAAGGTAGATGCATTCCAATGAAAAAGTAGAGCAACGTTTCCTTTATTTTTCATGTTTTTATACGTTCTCCTTTTCGATCAGTCAGTGTTTCACATACTGGACTTGTTGCGCCACTTTTTCCATGTTTTAATAATTGTTAGCTTATGAACAGAAAAGAAAACAAATCAGTTGAGCTGAGAACCACCGTTGGGGAAAAAAAATACACAAAAAAACAAAGAATATTACTGGTTTCTCCCAATAATGTAAATAATTAAGCATGTGTCTGACTAACACAGGTACATTCAAGAAAAAAAAATGTTCGTAATGACACATTCAAAGTGTTTCACAGTTTCTAAATGTGTTTTTGTAAGTCACAGATAAAGTATCCAGTTGTTCGTAAATCGTTTAGCCAATGGTCTAGGCAGGACATGGGCCAGTCATGGCAACAATATTAACATCATTCTACCCAGAATCCAATTCACAGCACATCTTCATCCTCAATGACAAAGACCCAAATCAGTCCTGCTTTGTGAGATCACAAAGCAATTGCCACAACATTTAGCACATCACAGTACACAGAAAGTTCTTCTATTCAAGTATTTCCTTCAGCTTTCACCACTTTCCAAACCGAATTATCAGTAAAAATGGGGCTCTCTACCTTTAACAACACTTATAGTGTTTTAACTGTACACTTGATAAACCACTGAGCAAAGACACATGGATAACACACATTTCACCGTTAGCGGCTAACATTGAAATGAAAACATGCCAACAATGATATGGCTAACATGCCGAGCAACTTAATCACCTGAGTCTAATGTTTGACATAATTACATTTGCAGGTAAGCATTATTTAGAGACATTTACAACTGGGGCTAATGTGAGTTTTCTTGGCAACTAAATAAAAAATAAATAAAATGAATTTTGCCCTGAATTGTGATACATTAAAAATCAAGGAGAAGTCTTAAGAAGATGACTCATTTATGTTGAATGTCTAGTCAATTTGAAGGCTGAGGATAGTGGTAACTCATTAGCTACTGTAAAACAACACCTACCATTAGCAGTTAGCTCCCCATGTCATCCATGGGTAAACTATGAGCTAGCTTTCTTTTGTAGCTGTGACATATTTCATTCTTCTCTCTATTTTTGTGAAATAACTAAGCAGCATTAGCTAACTAAAAAAGGAAGCGTGTAACGGTGTAAATACCAATATTAGTCACTTTCTAGCAAGTATTAGCATTTTACAATGTTACACTCTTTGGATGGTGTACATTCCCAAGTAACTTCAGATAGAATTTTTTTTGCGATGAAAGCCAATGTTAGCTGTGGCCTGAAAGTCGTTAATGGGCTAACAAAAACTTGTACTTAATTTTTCAATCAATGGTTTTCCATCACTTCCTGTTCTGTCCTCACATCTTCATGAGCCAGAAGCATACGGAGGCGCATTGAAGCCAGTAAAAGAAAAAGATATGGAGGAATCAAAATGATTTTGAAATAAGCAATTATGACTTGGTATCTTATCATTTTGCCTTTCCTTTTTTTGAACTTTTCATTTTCTTTTTTACTGGCAAAAAATGGGCTTCCATACATTACTTATAATGCAACATAAAATTAATAACAACCAATAAAAACTAAGAATATGAGTTTCTTACCTTCCTGAAGGTGGCTTCAGGGAAATAGATAAGGTATTGTTGCTTCACACTCTAGTGTGCTTGTCAATAAGTTGTTTTTTCATTTTGTTTTATAAGTCAAGACAAGCTATTGGGTGTCCGACAAATGACTCAAAAGAACTGTTGAAAAGAAGTGAATTTGTCTTCTGCTCAAACATCTCACTTCAGTGAGACCTCATAGAGTTTGGATTTGTGACAATAAAGCAGATAGCACGGCGTAAACAAGTAAAATCAGCTTCCTTCAGAGAACAATGCTCCTCATGTAGGATGCAGTAAATATATTTAGAACTAATCCAAATAATTCATAAACAAAGGCTGTTAATCCAGCCTTGTTTTCTGCCATTTATGCAGAGCCAGATATTCAGTGCAGCCACGTCAGAACTGGCATCAAACCTTCATACCAAAGGCACTGAAAGTATGAGCTGAGAAAATTCTTTCAAGTGTTTGGTTATTTTAACACTGGCTTAAAAAATCAATTATGAAACAAGCTGTGTGGAAATTGGAAACAAAATGATTTTGAAAAGCAGAACTCAGGAGATTAATTAAGTGTAAAATAACAGCTTTTCTTGAATAAATGGTTTTATTAATTAATCTCATGGTGATTACGCCCCTAAATCTGTAAGAAATGTGTCTTGACCATTCAGTGTGGGCTGTCTGAATATATTACTGCGAATGATTGAAGCAGCCTGAAAACACACAAAAAAGTTCAGCTCCAGCTCAAACGGCTTCCTGAGAGTAAATTTAGATGTGTGGTTCTTCACTGCATGTAACCAAAACAACAATCTCAGCAAGCATATGCAAAGCTCACGCACAGTGGGACGTGCAAGATCAGCACAATCAGGCTAAAAATGGATGAAAACACACAAATACACACACTAGCAATTAGACGAGGACACACATCCTGAGTTTACATGCTCTCCCTTTTGCCCTGATAAACACACCCCAGTTGGTTGGAGCCTTTTGAGATTTCACTGAGGGTCAATTGGTCAAAGACTTCTAATTAGAGCTTAATGAAAGATAAAACATAGCACAGCGTGAGGCATGATATGAAAAAAAGAAAGAATGAGGGGTAACAGAGGGAAAAGGAAGTTCGTAAAGTTCAAAGAGTTTTCTTTTCCTTTTTTTATCCTTTTACCCTCAGCTGCACTTTCAGTGTTTACTCATCTCTCTGTGAACCTGGCAGAATTACTCAACCACTGTTGTTGTTTACAAAGAAATATATGGGAGAGAAATATAAAAAAAACCCGGGGGAGGCTCAAATAGTAACAAATGTAAAGAAATGCTGTAATCGCCTCGAAACAGCTGTAAAAGGTGTTTTTCTTATTTCTCAATGTTTCCCCACAGTGGGATTACAGTAAATCCACAGCATTTTTGAAGTTTAGCAAAGGTTCTATACACAGATTGGATTTTCAGTCACTTAAAATTAAATTCAAGAAGGAATTCAGAATCCAGTGCTCAGAGTGTCTGTCTCTGTGGGGGTCTTGCGTGGGCTTGGTAGGCTCTTCAGGTACTCCAAGTGCCTGCGGGCCTCTGCTTGGTTCTGCCTCACATAGTACACAACGTACACAATGACCATAAAGAACCACACAAACATTGTCACCAGCATGGCAACATCTGTGGTTTTCCTCTGTAGGCTGCAGAAATTCACCCCAGAGTCCAACAGTTTCACCAGCGGCTGACCTGCGTGCTCCCCCTGCGACCCGGGGTCCTCCCACCTGCTCCCCTCACCTAACCCCCGCACCGAGCTCTCACATATGATCGCGTTCACACTCTCCGGCTCCAGATTTAGAGTCTCCATCAGCTCCTGGAGAGCACAGTCACAGTGCCAAGGGTTGTGGTAGAGGCGAGTTTTTGCACGTGTGGAGCCGAACTCCTCTCTGCTGGCCTGCCTCAGCTGGTTGTGAGAGAGATCCAGCAGGCGCAGCTCGGGCCCCAGATGTCGCAAGGCCCCTGTTGCCAGAGAGTCGATGCGGTTGTGTGAGAGGTACAGGTCCCGCAGGTGGACCAGGTCACTGAAGGCACTCTCAGGGATGCTACGGATGTAGTTGCGTTCCAGGTGGAGGGAGACGGTGTCCAGTGGGATCCCCTTTGGGATTTCCCGAAGCCCAGCATCTGAGCACAGCACCGTTGCCGTGTCCAGGGCGCAGTGGCAGCTGTCTGGGCACTGCGAGTAAACTTGGCCCCACAGGGTGGAGAAAAAGAGCGAGATGCACAGCCATGAAGGAAGATCCACTCCTTTACCTCTCCGTCTTCCTCCACTGCTGCTGGTACGTCTCTCCTCACACCAGCCTGTGTGCATGGCCTCACCATAGCCCCCTGACACACACAGGATTCCAACCAGACTCACACAGGTACACCAAGAGGATCTGACGGAGAAGAAAAAAGGGTTAATCCATCTCTAATGAAAGCTAACAGGTGAGATTACAGTGATTTCGTGTAAGAAGAGGAGAGAAACCAAATAACTGATTTATACAGCACAGAGGAACACATATTATTTCTTCACAGGGAAAACTCTTTGCTTTCCCAGCTGTAATCATGAGGGTGTTTAAACTTGAAAAAAATCTTTCATATCTGTGTGAAAGCACATAAATCATTACACATGATTGTCTATAGCCCTCATCCCCCACTGTTCCTGCCGCCTTCTCCACCAGAGGAGAAGAAAGCATCACATCACACTCATCGATACATGTTCATGCTCATTCATCCCTGTATTTATTTTCCCATGATGCCATAGCCCCTAAATCATGAACCATATTAGGAATAGGGGGCGAGAAGGAGAGCTGGGATCGATGTTCCTAGTATTGCCTGCTACACTATTAACAGCCAAAGCATCAATCCTGCCTGTGTGCCACAGTGTCAATAAGTGATGGAGAACAGGGAGAAGACACAGGCATTTGCATGTTTGCATCTGTTCAGGCAGAAGTTGTTATTTACTAAAGGAACCTGGTTTGAAAGGATTAAATAGTCTGAAGCTTTTAAATCTCACTTATCTACATCATTTTACTGCATGTTGGTCTACAAATTGTGTAGTTTTCTTTGTCTTTATAATCAATCAAGTGTTTTCCTAACATGTTCAGCATCATGTTATTGTTCCACTAAAATAACTCTTTTCCAAAGCTTGAATTTGATTAAATCCTCTCGAACGTGAACCACTTTGGCCTCTTCCTTTTAATACAATCAAAGCTGTCACATCCTTCCTCTTGCATGGACAGCACTCTCTTGCAGTGCCCTAGATTTCCTTGATATGCTTAAATGACGTCTGACTGACAGGCCCCTAAATACCTGTCAAATGGACACAGTATGAGCAGAGGTGAGGATTTACTGCTCCCTCATTAACCCAACTGTTAAATGGAGATGCATGCAAATCCCCAATTAACAAACATTAACAGCTGCTGAATAATTATGAATGGGAACAACAAAGAGGAGGATGGAGAAGGACTGCCAAAGTAGATACAGATGGCCTTGTTGTAACAGCTGATATTCACATTTCTAAATTGAATCCCTCTTTTCTCCTGGTGTCTTAAAGCTCCTGTGAGGAAATTTTAGACTGTGATGAATTGAGGGACCCCTGTGGACAAAGGGTAAGATAATTCTCTTTTCATCAGGAAAAAAAGTATCTTATATGATAAAAATTTCTGTAAAAAAAAAAAAAAAGCCTGTTTTTGAAATACTTTTCTTCTCACCAACCTGTGGCAGTTGTTTCACATTGTTGAATACAACTTGTTTTATCAATATATGCATATGATGTAAAGGTCTGCCTTTAATCTAATGTCAGGTCAAAAGATAAAGTTTGTTGATCACCAACAGAGGTGATCTTGATTAAACAGGATAAGTCTTGGTCAACCCCTGTTTGGTTGATCTAAACTCATTAGTTAACTTAACTTATTCAGGTAGTTGTTTGAATTGTTTATTTGATTCAACTCAATTAAAATTTTTAGTTATGTCAACCTTCTGCCTGTTTTTATCAAATTTGATCAACACTTGTGTGATGAGATTGATACTTAAAATAACCAGTATATTGCCTCCTAACTATGATTACATCAAAATGATACATTTAATGCTATTGATATCCATGTGCATTCAAATTTACCGTTTTACAACAAAGTAAAAACAATCAAAGCACACTATTGTTTCTGGTGGAAAAATCAGTTATCTACTTTCATTAATAAACAGAAACACTAGCTCCAATAGTTGTGTGTATTCTTGATTATTTTTGACAGACTTCTATTTTGGTGTAAAAAGTATCGATATTGGTATTGATGTTGGCTTGGTACTGGCCCTATATTTACTTGATATCGGATTGATATCAAATTTTCCAGTATCAAGCGGCACAAACTTGTTAGTTGACTTCAATATGTAATGTATGTCATCTCAATTGAGCTCCTCAGTTTTGAAAACCAGCCAGTGCCACCATGCATATTATCAAAGTGCAGCAGGGTCTCTATCTGCTGCTTCCATTCCTCATTCATGGTGTAACTGTGAAGTTACAATTCACAAAGGCTTGGTATGAAAGCTGTAGCTTTACCGAGCAGCTGGGAGGGGCTGAGTGATAATCAAGTGGACATACATTTCTGATTAATTTGGACACAGAGTTTCAAGTTGAAATATAATTTGCAGTTGAGATAATGCAAAATCATGGTTTTGTGTTATCACAACAACTTCAGGAATGTTTTGTCACATTGGCACTGAATGAAATGCTAGAATAACAGATGTGCAAAATCGCATTTTTACCCTTCTGGCAATGAAATAAAAATAAATCCACGTTACTTGGTCTTTATGTTTTTGTCTGCTTTTCTAAATTAAGGCAGCGTCAGCTTGAATTTTAGTTCGTACCCAGACCCCTATAGGGGCTTTAAAATTGGTTTATTATTATTTTGACAAACAGCTGTTTTTCCCTCTAAGTCTGACGTCATAGAAAGTATCATAGCTCACGTATAATCAATTTAACCTGAGCCAGAGACGATAATGTTTGAGGATATTCCAGGCAATTAAATTGCTTTTTTTCTGGGTGAAAGGGGTCAACCGGGCTGTCCTAAAGCAACAAACTCCTCAGAAGATCCCTTTACCCAACAAGCATTAGTTAATTACAAGCAAACCGATATAAACGAAGACAATGCAATTTTTTTCCTTACTTTGCAACTTTGTCAAAAAGAAAAAAAAAAAAAAAAAAAAAAGAGTCTTTTGATAAAGCCACCTGTGTGAAGACTGCACCATTTCACGCCGCTGTTATTAAAAATGCTTCTCAAATACCGAAGAAAATTCACAGTTTCCACAGGAAAAGTTGAAATTTATGATGACAGAGTAGAAATTCAGACATTAAACTAACTTTACCCATGTGAGACACAATGTTCTCCGTGTTAGTGTCGCCTGAGTGCGTTTTTAAAACAGCCTAACGAAAATTGCCAGAAACATTTAGAACTATGGCCATTTACAGAAACTAAGATCTCAAACGCATTATATTGAATGTATTACGGTAATATGCTCTGAGAAGCTACTTTTCACTAAAATAAAAACTCACCTGTTAATGCCTTTGGAGTTTGAGATCCAAAAAGAAGGGAAACACGTTTTAAATCCCGTCTTAAGTTTTTTCCTTCAGATCAGAATCTTCATTTTCTTCTTCCTTGTTGTAAGAACATCTGTAGGAAACTCTTGGAGGAGCAGCCGCTGTGGGTCTGTGCTCGGTTTGTCGCCTGCAGACGGCTTCATCCCCGACTGTCGAAGCAGAGGGTAGTTATAGCAACAAAGATGTGGGGCAAAATCTCTCTCTCTTTCTCTCTCTCTCTCTCTCTCTCTCTCTCTCTCTTTGTGCGCGCGTGTGTGTGTTAGAGACAACCATAGAAGGAGTGTGTCATCCTTGTGTCTTTTTCCAAGTCCCCACTTTAGCTGGCATCAGGATCAGATTTCTAAGAACACATTGCTTACCCACATGAGATAATAACTTCATTACCTGTATGACTAATTTGATTCTTGGAACCATCTCTTCAGTCAAAATCTCATGATCCCAGGCAGGTAAGGAGAAGAAAATAAAAACAGATTGTATATCTGGAAAAAAAAAGTCATCTTCAAAGACCAGGACTAAAATGAAAACAATATATTTCACCTACAGCTGCCATGATAAGAAAAGCAGATGAAGGGAAACAGAGGGTCAAAGCTCTTATAATATGCCCTTTATTCTTTATCCAGGTTTGGTATTGGAAAGACACAATATCTACATGTGCCAGATACATCAAGTACATCTGTGAGTCAAGCTGTAAACACAGAGGGATTAAAAAATGTTAATATGAAGAATAGAAAGCCACACGTGCAGTTACAAAGGTCGGATACAATATACCAATGAGATTACCAGGGACGCTGTTTTACATACAGATGATAAAGTACAAAAATGTGGAATTCAGTGTAGGAAATTATTATTCATAGAGGTTCACCATCATGATAAGCATCCTGCTGTCTTCTCTTTTTCTCTATAAGCACTGAGAATATGTGCAGGTCTACAAAAGAGCCCTCAGGGAGGAGAAGATGGTGTCTGACAGTCTTTTTGGCACCTCGTCAGCCTGTCCTGCTTCTATGAACCTGCAAAGGCCAATGACATTTCTTCTTCTAATGGTTAAAATACAGAGCTCTGCAAGTGCTATGTATTATTTTTCCATTTACAGCTGTTTCTTTTTTTTCTTTTTTTTTGGTGTTTTTTTAAATGCAAATAGTTTGCATTTAGTGCATGATTGTTTTTGATGTTACAGGAGACAGTGTTGTGTTTTATCTTGGGATGGGTATCGAGAACCAGTTCCTGTTAAGAATCAATGAGGAATGGTTCAAATCATTGACATCATTAGCCTTTCTTCTTAACAATTCATTACACCTAATAATGTATAAAAGTTTACTGATAAAACTCTGATTCCAGATTTTCCACTTGAGATTTAACCTAAGAAGCACTCTAAAACTGAAAAAAACATAGAAAAATTTGTTACACTCTCAGAAGAGATTCATATTTAATATGTTCCACGTTATATACCTTGTGGAACAAAAACAATGTAGTAAACACAGCGCTGACTTTATGCAGAGCTATATAGGAAATCGCATTGATATGCTAAAATTTATGCTTGTGTACATCAATATAATTGGATTTGGATTCAAAACAGAATTTCAACTTTTGTCAAACAAACATATGACAATTACTCTTTGAGGACAACACTGAGAACTCCACATGTCAAAATACTTACAGACATCACTTGAGATGTTATGTTTTTATATATTTATTTATGACCGGAGATATCCAGATCCAGTGACCAATGCCGTATATTTTTACGAATAACTCAATAAAATGTTTTTGACAAAGAAAACCTGTAAAGTGTACAGGATAAGTACTGATACAGGAATTGATTAAAAATCAGATTGATAAGCAGAATTGATAAGGGCCTTGATGTCAATACAATGTTATCAATACCTATCCCTGGTTTTATCAGGTATGAATGACTGAGAAGAATAAAGGAACAATCATAAAAGTTGTTCATATTGTCTCTTTTTCAGATCCCTGCTCTAAGAGTTAAGAAAAAATGGCTGGTGACAAGTTTAGATTTCAGCAAGAACACCTGAAAAAAAGGAAGTAAGTTGAGGGAGACTGTTTGGGGTGTTCTCAGAGGAAGCATTTCCAGAACATGTTCAGGCTTGGTTGTATTTCAAAGTTGACAATGTTAACTCTTGTGGAAAATCAGCAGTTTGGGCATCATCTGTTTGGTTTGGCTGAAATCCTCCAAGGGAAAAAAGTGGAATGAACCGCACACAAATTTGCAAACTGATTGAGGCAGTGGAAAATATTTGACAGCCGGTGGCAGAGATGCACTCCTGCATGACACTGAGTGCACAAACTCATGATGTTGCCCGTGGCGTGAGGAGAAAAGAGGACAGAAAACACAAAATACATGTCTTGGATGCATGTTAAGTGTGTCTGATGGAGCAGGACAGAAAGGGGATATAAGAGCAGAGGAGCATTTCTTGTAACCAGCCTGTCGTTCTCTTGGGATCAAATCTGCTAACAACAGGTCAGAATGGGGGCAGGTGTTCTGCTGAGGCTCTCAGCAGCCTTTTTTTTCCCAAAGCATAAGCCAACTGGGACTTGCCGACGCCAGTGTCGTCTAAAAAAATGCTTACGGCCTCGGACTAGCGCAACGGTTTGCTTTGTTGCTGTGTTGTTAGAAAACCATCCCTGCTGACAAAACAAAGTATTAAAGAAATGTTGCTTTGTGGGTAATTTATGTGACAGGAAAGGAGTCAGCCCTGTAAGGTCAGTTTAGATCTGTAGGAGGGGGAAACCAGAGCATAAAAGGGGCTAAAATAAGAGAAAACAAACAAAATAAGCAGGAAAAGGCTTCTGAGGACACTGAATTTTAAAATATACTCAGAACATCTTGTGATTTCCTGTGCTCAGCAATCAGCCAAGTGCACTTGATGGTGAATAAGCCTGAAATTGCGCATGCAAGGGTAGAGTGGAGGCTGGAGACTTGAATCAATACATATTAAAGCTACAATTATAGTTTTTTTCCTCTTTTCAAAATACTTTCAAAGTGTGTGCACTCAGCGCTGGGATGAACACAACTTCGCCATCTTCTGGGGCTTTAAGCCAGGTGTAGTGGGAAATCTCTTCCTCCCAAACAGCAGTGTTGAGCTGATTACAGTGAGGAGCATGTGATTGAATGTGTAGAGATTGGATTGAGACCTTGGCTAAGCTCCAGTACAAAGGAGAGGCGGGAAATAATGCTTAATTCTATGTGTGGCTGAAAGAGTAGCTCTCAAAGGCCATAAAAAGAGCAGATGAACGCTCTCGTGCAAGGGAAACAACGGATCAGCAGTGGAAACTTGAGCCAAAATATAGATCAGGGGATAGATTTTGAACTGTGTCATTACAGACATAAATTATCTGTATTTGATTCCTGGATTTACAGAAACAAAGTGACCTACATATCTGGGGAGGATTTGTTTACAGAACGAAGTATCTCTTTTTTAAGAAAAGATGGAACAAAGATGGAACAAAGATGGAACAAAGATAGGAAATGAGTCACACAGAAACGACGAAAGATTTTGTCCTTTGTCTACATAACTGAACACAAAGAATGTCGAAAGAAGAATAAAGAAACAAAGCAGTGCCATATTTACAGATTTTCTCATTGCAGTTGCATTAGCACAGTGACGGAAATAAAGTGCAGAGCGGTGAGTTCAGACTGCATTACCATGTTAGGCAGGTCAGCGGAGGGGCAGGCCCTGTGGAGGATGCAACAGGGGAAAAGTAACAGGTAGAGAAGAAAACCTGGAGTATAAATGAGAAAATTCACAGCACATCCCCCCTTAACTCCTGTTACAGGGGAAATGTCTCATTGCTGGTGACCTGGTCACGACACGGACTGCTTGAAGAAGCAGTCTCTTTGTGTGTTTGGAAACGTATTTCCTCAGCATGAATCAGACCTCATTGTAAGTGCTTTGATGTGGGAGCAACATGAATTGGTGCATGCATCTCTTTGTTGTGCCAAGGCTAATGTTTGCATTGCAATGAAAGGATGAACCAGGCTCCAGGTGTCTATAGTAATGGACTCCTTAAAAGGTGAAATGGTGGTATTCAAGAGCTTTGAAGGAGCTGCACAGGAAAAGCATCTGCAGCATCACTCCTCCTATCTTCTCATCTTTTAGGTGTATCTTTGCTTTTACATATTTTCTTTATGTGCTTTTTGTTTTCTTTTTTTCTGAGTGACACAAATAAAAGTGATTCAACTACACATTTTATTGGAAAAAGAACGAAAACAGAGCCATGTTTACATGAACAGATAAAGAAGAATTACAAGAGTGGACATAATGACTCAGAGAGTCTGTGTTGGGATATGGGTATTAAGGGAACTGGTCCAAGGTTATTTGGCTGCCATTAGCATCCAGATCTGGCACAGCAGAATAAAACAGCACCAGCCCTGGCTGAGATCAACAGGCTGCAAGCTAGAAATCTAACACTATAACCCTCACTCTCCTCTCCGAAGACCAACCCTAAAAACAAAACGTGCTGTCCACTTTTCCCATCCGTCTCTTCAGCTGCTTCCGTTCGCAGGGGACTGGGCGGCGGCCTGCAGGGTCCTGCGGGCCATTTCCAGGGCACCTTCCTGCGTCTTGTTCCCGCCAATAAAGCCGGAGGCGTGGACGAAGATGCAGCCTTTAATCCCGCTGAGCTCCGACAGTGCCTCATCACGAATGCCGCGCCACTCTTCCAGCAGGGACAGCCTGGAACAGGAAGACAGAAGGGTTACAGATGGACACTACGTGGTTAGCTGCTCACTTCCTGCTGACACAACGCCTGACAACACGATCTGCTCTGTGTGTCTGTACAATAAGACAAGAAGCAAATTGTGAAACTATTTCTTGGTTAGTAAAGTGTGTCAAACAAATATTCCAGATTAAACAGATGAAAATAAGGCAGCAACAAATACCAGGCGGTAAAACAATCTTTCATCAATGGGCTGAGTCACTTTTGACAAAAACAAGCAAATCTATTAAAAGATGAAGAAACGGAAATAAAAAAAGGTCATGAAGCTGTAAGTCACAATTAATGCTTATCATTTTATTAAGTTTTCTAGACTTTTTCTAGACTCTCAGATGTCATCCCTTAAACACCTCCCATATAAAATAAGACTTCTAAGACCTTAGATATTCAAACTATAACTTCAATCATTCAATTAATCAGTCACTTCTTCTTTTAAACTGGAAAACGTCATAATTTGATGAATGAAATGGCTGAACAACAGTATTGAAAAAAAAGAACATTTCACCTCCAGGCTTTATAAAACTGTCTAAAAGATTTATGATTATCTTTATACAGAATCAAAAAATTCAGAAACAGGTCTAAAAAAATCCACTTTAAAAAAAGTGCTGGCTGCAGCATTTCTGGCACTGTGGAGGCTTTTGATTATAAAGAATATCACAATTTCCATCATTCCTTCCCATCTGGCCCTGGACAAAGACCTGAATTACTTCCATCTCTCAAGATTTCCTGACCTGAAGGACCTGAGCTAAACTCTCACCCTCCAAGGTAATCTACTGGAGCCCTCACACAAGCACCTCCACCATAATCAGCCCCTGCAAATAGACCACAAAAAAGCACCCTTTCTTCTTCTCCAGCTATGTGGAAAATCACAGATTGGCACAGCAGTTGGGACGGCCAAAACGTTGGGAGACGGAGTGAACAGGCAATTTTATGAAGCGGGACATAGATTGGCTCTGCAAGGGTTCACTAGCTGACCTCCACAGAGCTGTGTCAAATGAAACGATTGGAGGCTGAAAATTCATAAAGATGCAGAGCAGCTCATTTACCACCTGCTGCATTCATGATACATCTCTGTCTACAGCCTGGCACACCACTTAAAAGACATTACCAGCTGTTTGTGCAGTGGGTGTGTTGATTCTAGACAGTGCACATGTGTCTCGATGGGGTTATTATCGTCATCTTGGACCATAGTTCTTCTAAAAGTATTAATATTTTTGGAAATGCTTCAGTCTGATCTAATTTCACTCTGATTCATCACTTAGTTGCTCACTTCTGGCCACTTGGCTGCTTTTGAAATAGGCTTTAACACCTTGCATAATGGTTAAATCTGCTAAAAGCTCCAGATTTCAAGAAGAGCACACCTCAGGCTCCTCTTATTCATATGCTTGATAAATGACACTGGAGAGCTAGCCTGTTGGGCATGAAGTGAAACACCAGTTGGTCGTACAATAATTGTTTCTCTTGTTTCTTATTCTAAAGGGTTTTTCTGTTCCCCCTCAAATATTTAATAACCACACCCTGTAAAACATCTTCTAAAACTCAACTTATCTGAAAGTGATGCGCATCATGAGCGCACAAAGTGAACCTCATGTCAAATGATGGGACATGTGCACTGAAACGTGTACATTTTTCTATCCCCCTGAGTCTTCTCTCACCGTCATTATCCCTAGTCTACAAGATCTTATCCTTATTAAGACTGCCACTGGAGAACCTGGGGAGGAAAGCAGGGCAAACCCCTAATCCCTGTTAAATGAATCAACCGATCGATGGCTCCACAGTATGGCTGGGAAACGAGCTTTGAGAGGAAAGGTCAACAAGGCTGGTAATGAGGAAGAGTGGGAGGGGATGACTGTTGTTATGACAGACCAGGAAGCTCCAAGTCTCAAGATGACCGCTCTAAAAATAAGCTTACAATTAACAAATTAACTCCACAAGACCTTTACTATACCATAACAAGTCTCTGGGAATTAGAGCTTAATTAGATAAAAAATAGTCATGAGATCTACTGTTGATAGAAGGTCATTTATGCAGAAAATATCACTTCCATGTGTTTGGAGCTTTTGAGAATTTTCTCTCCTGTATGTAAAAACAGAAGCAAAAGCAGAACCAATCAAATTTTTAGTCAGTTAAAAAATTGATATGATTTACATTTTGCCCTGTTGTATCTTAAAAAGGTTCTAAATGCAAAAAGAATAAATGGGAGTGAGACAAAATAAATTAGTGAGACACTTGTTGCATACAACAATTAAACTGAAATAGTCAGTTCATCAGCTGCTCAAACGTTTAAGACCACGACTAGACAAAAATCTGAAACCCCCTAAAATAGAGGCAAAAGTCCCAAAAAAGGACGCAGTAATGAGGAGCTCTGGATCACTTCAAAAATTCATTTTACCATGCTTCATGTAAGTGTTACCAGAGGGCTATTTTCTCCAAGAGGTGAAGATGGCTTCACAGAGGGCACCCACTGTCTGGAACTGATGTTCATTTTTGTAAACTTCCCTTGACATCCATCCCCCAAATGTTCTCAATGTGATTTAGATCATGTGAACATGCAAAATGGTCCAAAAGGGTGAGGTTATTCCCCTGGAAGAAGTCCTTTGTCAGGTGATCTGCAACATTGTCCTGTTGAAAAACCCAGTCATTGGCGCACAGACCAAGGCCCTCAGTCATGAAGGATCTGAATCCACATTTTTGTGCAGCTTTTGACTTTTAGAGTCTATTGTCTTAAACTTTCAATCAGCTGACTATTAAGACTATTAGGCTTCAATTGCTTTTTCTTTTTTTTTTTTTTAATTGCTTACTCACTTATTTTTCTCCCTTTCATTTCTTCGTTTTGATTTTTGAAACTCTACTCAGAACCTTTGTAGGTCCAAAATTTGTGCAAAATGTAAATTAGTTTAATTTTAACTGCTTTCAAGATTCTGATCAGGTGTACAGAGATGTTTCATGCTTGCTGACTCATTATTCATGGACACCACAGAGATACTTCACCCTTCACACAGCTCAGTCCTTTCAGCTTTGCCCAAACTGGTAATCTGGGCAAATATCACTGCATTTCCAAGTCAGACAGGAAAAGAAACACATAATTTGGCTCCTTTCAGAAGGAAATTACAAAGAGTCACTTTGGATTCAACACTTCCTCACTTGAAATCTAATTTACCACTCCAACAAACCAGCTTCTTCTCCACGCCATTTTCTCCAGTGATGAGATAACGTGAAAAAATGTGACTGAAAAACAAAAAGATGGATGAAGGATGGACATGACGTGTCTTTCAGTGAAGATTGGGTAGTGACTTTCAGATAATCATTTCTAGTGAATGGGTGGTTTTCTTTTTTGGTATGTTTTTCAAAATACTTGTATATTTTGCGGTGATGCTGCAGAACCTTATTTGTTTTCCGATAACATTGCAGCTGGCAGTTTATTGGTGAATTCAGCTGTAAAATAACGGTAAACAAAGCTCATATGAAAGCAAAACTGAAACTTAAATATTGGTTGTCGCGTTTGTTTCTTGTTGTTGTGGGAAGTTGGGAGAGAATTAACAGGGATTATACAGGCATCAAAGCAAACCCAAACTTTAGAAAACAAGCTCAATAACCCATAACTGACAAGATATAGCTGTGCCCTTTCCCTCCTCTCCAAATATAAAAACATACATGCGCATGGGAGGTTTCTGGATTGGTGGGGGAGTGTGCTGCTTGCTGTGAGAGGAGCACCAGCAGAGGGTGAAAGAAGCAAAACTATGAAGACAATTGCATACCATCTTAAAACGTTTACCTGACAATTTGTACTGGTTGGTCACAGTATAGTCGTTTCATATATCTCATGCCAAACAACGATATTTTGGGCTGTTTGCAAGACCTCTCATGATAGCATCTCAGGCTTTCCGAAAATTTTTTATTTTAATACTACCTGAAATTTATTTGGCAGAATGATGTAATTTCAATAACATAAATATTGATGATGTAACTATCAACAAATAATCATTAGTCAGAACTAAACCTGGAGGCTCAGCTGCTACATGTGACAGCTCCCAGTGTGTATTTCTAGACATAGAAAAACATGTCCTGGTTCGGCTCATTTCTGTCATTCTATCAGTATTATCCTCCACAGTTCATCCCAGAGGAAGTTCACCCCAGTCTGTTTCCACTTCTCTCTTCCTTTTGCCTGCTCATATTTTCCTTAGTAGTGTGATGCTGGTAAAAATAGACCTCCTCCCTTCTCCCTTCCCCTCCTCAGGTGCAGTAGCAGGGATACAGGTGACAACAACAACACCCCTTTCGTACAGTCCGCACACGCCCAATGGGAGGAAGCAGGCCACCCAGAGAAAGAGCCATCTGGAGCTGTGTTTTTTCACACCACATTGTTCTCATGTAGCTCCATACCAACCGCCATGCTTGCATTACATCCAATCTTTGAAGTGCACAGCCACACCAAACAGGTGCCGGTCCTTTTTAGTTGAAAGCACCACCGCCTGATGAGATTCTGCTGCAGAGTGGGGGAAAAAATATCAACCGGAGGGATGAGGAGAGGGAGGGGACAGAGAGTGAAAGGTGAGATGGACAGAGGGAGTATAAGGAGAGAGAAATAGGATTAATGGGGAAAGGAGAGAGATATGGAAAAGGTGCTGAAACAGAGGGTGATTACAGGAAAGAGAGATACTGTACATGAGAGAGTGAGGTAAAAAGGAGACACTAATGGGTTAGTCAAGAGCAAGTGGACCTCGCAATAAGGGATGAAAATAGAGCAGCAGCTGGTCAGACAGGGACTTAATCAAAGAGACATTTCAACCTCTCTCTGTCTGTCAATAATGAGCCATGTCAGATTCAGGATAACAGCATGAAGGCACATACAGTCAGAGGTAACAAGATGCTTGAAGGTCATAGCGGTCAAGTGGATTCAAAGATTATGTGATATAATGTGATATTATGAGACAGGGAAACGTCAAAAGAAGAGTACAGGTCGAAAATATGGAAACTCAACTAAAATGTGATATCAGAAGCAGGATCCAGTGTAACATAAAATCTCCTTACATGTTACTTTAATTCACTTACTTCACCTTATTTTACTTTACTGTGCCCCCAGAAGTCAAGTAGTACATTTTATTTTTTTTGTTTTGTTTAAGCTTGCCACAGTCTAAAAAATAAATAGGTTATCATTTTTAATTAGTAGTTTTCTTTGTTGTTTTTTTTCAATCAACATCCCCTTTGGATAAATCTGTTGTGGCCTTCAAGAAAATGTGAAAAAAGATTAGTTGGACAGAGAATAAATGAATAAATCAAGATTTCACTTATATTATTTATTTATATAATAGTAATTGGATTGCTTCTGGAAATAAAACTTACAAAGCCCATAGTTAAACTGTTAACACCTCAGTTTGCATATGAAGTGTGTATTCCTCCTTTTTCTAAAGAACCCTATGCTTGTAACACCCAGTTTTTTGGTATTTTTCATGAATCTATCAGCATTTTTGAGTAAAAACAATTTAAGATTGTCTATTACATGTCTGTGTGTTGAAGAGGAACAGTGCACACTGTAATGATAGCTGCTGTCTCAAATCTTTATCAGTGGCAGCGGGAGAAAAATGAGAAGTCAGTCGCCTGTTTAACGTTGATCTTTGATAGGAAATGTTATAGAGGTCGTTACAAAAGGTAAGAAAAGCTTCAAAAGGGTTCAAACTCAAACTAGATATTTCATTGTAGAGAAACTGGACCCAACATAGACCTGCCAGCTGAAACTAAGCCATGAGCAATGCTGTTCATCCCTGCAACCCAGAAAAGCACCAATTACTCCTGATTACCTATACTTGAGTGAACATAAAGAAGATTCACTCCTACCACACTGGAGAAGGTTGATCAATGTTAATAGCACAAAGAAGTACCCCAACTAATAGCTAAAGTCCACTCAATATTGAGTAAAATGTCAAGCTGAAAATTGTTTTTTAACCGACAAGGAAAAGCAAAATGACCAATTAGCAAGGAAGACAAGCATCTCAGTGGAATACGTAAGATAACCTGGAGATTGTTTCCTCAGCCAAATGTTGACCACGTGTGCTGCATGCTGGGAATAATGGCAGCAGTCAAGCAACAAACCAACCACAGAACCCCAGTGAGGATGGTGATGACGCTGTTAGAGACATGTGCTGAGCTGAAGTGCAAGAGGCTCCTCAGGTAAACAATCTCCCTCCAGAGGTAACCGACGCAAACTTAAGAGATGTTAATCATCCTGCAAATTCACAAAGACACACAAAGGGGGCCTTTGTCTTGTTATTATTTACTGAGTACCGAAGACAAGAAGACCAGGATGATTTAATGACTAAGGATGAGGCAACTCAGGTGTAAGAGCTGGGCTTGCGGGTTTGAGGGACCTCATTACTGTAAAAAGATGCAGGCTTCAAAACAACAGCAGCGAGGAATGTGCACGAGGACAGGAAAGGAAAGACAGTTTAAAGTGATTCACTGTGAAAAGGCCGTAAATAGGACAAAAACCTTGGAAAGTCAAGGAGAGTGAAAAAGAAATAAGAGTATCTTGACAAGAAAATTACTGAGAGAACGAAACTTTAAGAAACAGACCAGAACTTTTTCTCAAAATGCTAACTAAAGGGTGACTCATCAAAATTCAGGATCAACTATTGCATGATTTATTACATGATGCATTTGAATATTCATTTTCTTTTCTTCTTTGTTATATTTACATCCATAAATGAGTATATCTATAGACCTTTTACCGATGACTTAGGGGTACATAGTGAGTGTCATTCAATTTGCTAATAAAACCTTTGTGTTGAGTGTCTGAAGCTGTCTTTTTTTCTCAGTTTTGAGCAGAAAGTGATCAAAAATAGCTGCAGAGACTGTTACCACTACCCAAAACGACAAAAGCTGACTTGGACTGGATTAGTATGATCAGAGGACCCATGTGTGTCGCAAAATATGGAATGTCATTTGCCCTGGGATTTTCCCTAAAAATAACATACGTGGTCCATTTTCTCAGTATCAAAAAGAAAGACTTCCCAACAATTATTACAAATTATTAGAACAGCCAAAATCAGATACATATAAGGCAAAGATTCAGGGTAGAAAATGCCCAAAAACCATTTATAAAGACACTGTTTCACAGTGAGGCAAAAATTTTCACATCTTTTTAAAGCATCACATTTTTCTAATAGTAGCAGCTAAATAAATGGCAGATGATAGTGAGCTATAAATGAAAAAGAGCTTTCACTGTATCCCTGCATGCATGCTGGACTTTAAGTGTAAAGTGTAACTTTCTTTTTTTTTTTTTACCAAGACCTCAAAAGAAATCCAAGTGCGAAGTGTGAGCACTGATAAAAGGAGACAGGTGTCTCAGCCCAAGCACTGCCGTTGTTTACATCCTTTCAATTCCACAGAGGGCGTTTCGAGACAAAACAGCTGCCTAAGCTAAATGATCATCCACACCCTGCAAACAAGTCGTCAATCCAGCCAGTCTCTCAATGGATGGCATTTCAACCCTCCCAGGATGGTTGTCAAACGGTCCGATAAGCGTGAAAGTTAATTCATACACCACGGTTATTCTCCGTCACTAAAGCTCAACTCAATTCAGCTCGTCTGGGAGACTGAATCTGTGTCATTGTGTTTTCCTCCTAAGTCTAAAAATAAGAATCGAGGGGATTTTTCAGTGTGTGAGTCAGTGTCAAAACATCTCTGTGAGTTTTACATGTTTTATTTCTGTAAAAGTAACTCATCAAAAGTGCTCTAAATGCACACAGGATCACTCACTGATCTTAAGGCTGCAGAATCTGAACTGCATCAAATAAGATCAGACTGAGACTTAACTTTGTGACTTTGTACCTGTTCTGGAAGGTGTTGAGTCCAGCAGGAACACACTGAACCCTCCACTGTCCGTTCTGGTCGGCGTAAAGGATAAATTTGATTGGTGTCTCCACTTGGAGCTCCTTCTCCAGAGAGAAAAGATGCTCCTTCCAGGGACAGCCACCCTGTGAGAATAACACCACCTCCCCACTGGGATCCACCTGAAAGGCAGAGGAGGAAAGAGTGAGTCACGAGGTGTGGAGTGGAGTGGAGTTAAGGTTAGACACGATGAGGGGAGGCATACAAGCTTCTATAGAGAGTAAACAGTCATAGATTCAGTTAAATAAAGGGACTCAGAAGAAGATAATTGTCTTATCTTCAAGCTTGAGAAAAAAATATTCATGTTATCACTGATAGACGAAACAGGACATGACTGAGTTTAAGTATGAGTGTTAGAAAACACTTATGAAGCGCCAATCTTAAGTAAAAAATCCGAATATAACTGTTTGCACTTGGGGCGCCTTGATTGCCAACAATCTCTTTATAAACATGAACCCCCAAGTGCAGTGATATGAATGATTAGTCTTTTACCTGATGCCTCCCTTTCAAAGCTTCCTCCACCACCTCACGAGCTGGTAACCAGGATGACTGGTAAAACTTCAAACGGTCCAGGAACTCCTCCCCGACCATCTTCATGGCCTTTCTGAAACCCTCCTGGTAAAAACAAGACACACAAACACACATACTTCAGTCAAATGCAATGAAACAATGTTAGAGTCACATCAACTCTAGAAATAAAGGCTGAAATATAAATTTTACAACTGGCACGACTCCAGGTGAGATAAAAAAAATAACCCACTCCACAACCTGGATTTGAATTTTGAGTAATGTCATAACATTAAAGGTTTAAAAGGGCGATACAGTCTCGTCAGACAATCTCCAAATTATTCTTCCCTATTCTGCTTCATCATCTCTCTCACAGTCTGCACAAACCCGTCACTATCAGAGCTCTGTGAGCAGAAACTCAAGTGCTGATGTGAATGAAAGATGAATGCAAACTCACTGTTTCACAAACAACTGCACAAAAAAAGTATTTTCTGTATTATCTGACTGAAGCAGTAATAGCACCTCTGAGTTTTAACACGTGGATAAATGAAATGAAGATCCTCTCAGGTTGTTAAATTATCACTAATAGACAGTGCTGAGAGATCTCCAGCTCAGTCTACCATAAAGTTCCCTGTGCAGCACTTTTCAATAGAAGTCTCTGATCTCTGAGAGCATTTTTGCAGAATGACATCATGAGGGAAACTGGAGGAAAGCTCAAGGACAAGATTCAAAACTATGTGAGATGCAATGTGAGAAAACAAAGTTGCCCAACTGAGACAAACTCAACAATAGAACAAAAGAAGAGGTTATAAACATATGCGGTATGTTGAGCCAGGCTGCAGGTGTCTCACAAGAGTCTGCAGAGGCCAGGAGCTGTTTCCCTGGAGGATTTTCACTCCTGCTTTAACAAGGGACAGGACAGTCACACCAGGTCATTGCTTGGCCTCTGCTGTTTCCCTCAGAGATTCTTAAAGAGGGGGCATTGTGTGTCCCCATGTTTTAAACATGGCTATAAAGTATGCTGGATGTCCATACTAAACGTGTGCAGACTTTTCAACAACTACATATTCATTAGTTGTAGAAATACCTGAATCTATCTATAAACTGCCCAGAACAGTCTGTTCTGAAAATATTCACAAGCTTTTCACAAGATTCCCCTGAAATGATGCCATCAAATGAGGATCCCCTATCTGGTTGACGACATGATGGAGGGGCAGGCCACAAACACCAAAGTCTGTCCATAACTCTGCTGCCAAAATATTCACAAAGAGTTATGTCTGAGACCTTCTGTTTCATTCTACCCCAGGGATAATAGGAGAATAGTCAAATAAAACAGTTGAGTCTTCAGACGTCTCTTCAAAGTAGAAAGGGACTCTTTTGATCGTATAGAGTTGGGCAATTCATTCCACCATTTGGGAGGAGTCTGACTAAAGTTTTAGAGTCACACTGGGCTAGGAGCACCAGGCGTCTTTCACAAGCAGAGCAGAAGTATAGACCTGGATGATAGACTCCACGTAGGCTGGATCCGTTCTTGATCCGTTCTTGTTTTGTAAGCCAGAGGAAGAGCTTTGATTCTGATTTGAGCTGCCATTGGAAGCAAGTGAAGCAAGATTAACAGCAGGGTGACGTGTGCTGTTTTGGGCTGGTTAAAGACCAGACATGCTTCTGAATTCTGGATCATCTGCAGAGGTTTAAATGTACAAGTGAGAAGGCCCGCGAGAAGAGAGTTACAGTAGTTGATGAGTGAAATCACAAAGGCCTGTACCAGAAGCTGTGAGGCCTGTTGTGTCAGGGCCTGATCTCCCTAATGTTATAGAGGGCATAATAACAAGACCAATTTTTCAAGGCCACATGAACCTTAAAGGTCAGCTGTAAATCATGCAAAGTAACTACGGGGCTACTACAGAGACAGTATTAAGCCTGTGAAAAAAAAGCCATTCTTCTCAGAGGGCACATCAAAACTAGTTGATCACCAATGGCTTGAGGAACAGCTACAACACTAGCTTTATAAATGAAACAAAGAATCTACTATGACTTCACATTCAAACACGTATCTGCTTCAGATTATGTCTCCAGCAGACCAACTTATGACCAAAGTGGTCTGGAAAGCTGGTTGTTATTATTTTTACATGACGCTGCCAAAAGCTGTTATTCATTCTTTGTAAAACACCAGTGGTAAAAAACAGAAGCATCTTGAGAGCTTTCGGGTCAGGGCTTATCTGCACTCACTGAGTCATCGACTAAAAGGTTAGCTGAGTCAACGCTCAGTCATTGTTTGTTTGTTGTTCAAAAGGACAATCATTGAGATTAGTTTGTACTGACTTTATTTGGGTTTTTAAAGACTACGTATTGGTTAGATCATCATTGTCGTCGTCTGTCTAAGAAGGCCCATATAACTGCTACTACCAGCCACTCCGATATTTGTTGCTTTTCTTTGTCTGGTCAATATGTGAGCGTTGTTTGAAAAGATTAAGGCAATCTGAAAATGTCAGTTTGATGGGTGTTTCTTCACTTTCAGACACTTAATTGAGTAAACATGGCATTTATCAGCACTGAAAGTGGCTGTTAGATTCAGTCTTAGAAAGGGGATTATTGGGTTGGCATTGATTCAGTAGCTCCAGCAAAAAAATCTTTCTTTCATAATAAGTTTGTATGAAATTATTTACTTTGTTAATCTGTTATTAAAAGAAAATCTTGTTATATATTGTCCTTTAATGTTTGGTTCTGTCTGATAACCTCTCAATCTCTTAGAGTTTTGACAAAAATTAACAAGTGTAATCACATTACTCCAGTTTCAAAACCCTTACCCTGGCTACCTAACCTTGAGCGAATTGAGTTTAAAAAGGGGTATCGTTCACCTTTAAGGCTTTTTACTGTCCTTCTGGTGTCCCCATAATAACTTTACCTAATTTACAGGTGAGAAAAAAACTGTTTTTTTTTAGAAACTTGTATCTCAGCCTTTGTCTGAAAAGTTTCAGTGTCATGTCATGCTCCACAAACTCGTATCCATCTGACTTACCTGCTCACAGTTAAGAGACCCAATGATCTCATCATTTCGACAAGTCTTGCTTACACAGATTATGGGATTTTTTTTATACATAAACATGTACCACTTTGAAAATCTACACTTACAGTATGACTATCTAGTATTGTTTCTTTGTATCCATGTTTGAAATGTCAGAAAGCAGAATAACCCCTCTTTATAATTTCTAGTCTTTCAGTATCACTGTGGAGTGTCAATAAAATATGTTACTGATATGCCTGTGACATTTACACCTTCTAGGACATAGAGATTATCTCAATTTGTGGCCTCTTGACTGTCCCAAGGGTCAAGAAAAAACATGGAAGGTGTTTTATTATGCAGCACAGAGTTGGAATAATATCATCGATAATGTTAGACTGGCACAAGCTGTGACCCCTTTATGTCTATAAATTAAAATCACTCCTGTCTTACTATACTATATATACTTAACTATATATACTGTACTGTAATTTCAATAAATCATTTAAATGAATTCCAAGCATTTCAATCATGTGTTGGGATTGTTGAGTGTGGGCTGTGTACGGTGCCTCTCAGGGGGATTTGTGTGCTGTGAATTGACACTGATGGAGCAACCTGTCAGTCTGCATCTATAGAAAGATATTCACACGTGAATTAATGTACAGAATCCATTTCAATAAGATTAGGGCAGTCTGTGAATCTGTCCAGAAGAAGGACGATGAGACCCTGCAGTCAATGACTTTAGAACACCTGCACAGCTGATTACTTGTGGTGGCTGTTCAATATTATTGACAGATACAACACAGAGTGTGTAAAGACTATGAGTGGATTGTAGCACCGCAGCCTCGCTGTGAAGGGTTCCTGGGATCGTGCTTGGCACAGAGAGAGCAAACTGTGAGACTAAATCAAAGGGAAAGTTTTTGGGGGGTGGCTTGTGTGACAGAATCAATTTTGATTAAGCTAAGAAAAACTGGGTCTTTTGGGATAACAAGACTATGGTCAGAGAAATAAATTATACAATGGTAATCACCCAATCTATTCAAAAATATCTTGATATATTTGTGTGTATTTATCTTTGTACTTATTTGACCTAATTTGTATTATATTGATATCACTGTTTTAAAAATTGCACTTTGTAAATAAACATGTTGTGTCTTGTTTGATTGCATCAGTGATTTCACGGTGTTATGACAGAGCTTTTGTAAACAAATATTTCTTTTTAATTGTGGATACAAACAACAATCAAAGGAAACGTACATGTATGTTAAAGTGAAAAGAGAAAATTAGGCCTGCTATGAAGAAATATAAGCAGCATTTGTCACACAGCTAGACGGAGCAGAGATTGTGTTTTTATGGCCTGTTTTGTTTTTTGCCTTCTTTACAGATAATAATGGACACACAGTCATTTACAGAGTGCTATAAATTATACTGTAGAAATCCAAGCAGTGACTACTGAGACATTTCCTGTATCCTCAGAGCTCTTTCATGTAAATGCAACCTATCATTTAGACTGAGAGGCTTTATGATTGTAAAATCTGTCCCATTTTGTGGTGTTCTTTTTCATTTTTTGAATATGAATGAGGAGGGCTCTTTGACGTGATATAACCCAGGACATCCTAATGTATTTTTCACCACAGAGAGAATCTGAAGGCCCCACATTTTCACACCTCCTTCTAATCACATAAGGTGTAAGTTTCTCCGTGTGATGCTGACGTCATTTTAACTGCATGTGAGGATGCTATCATGTCTTCACACAACCTGAGTATGATCCCAAACTGGCAGGAATTGTAGATTGGTTTCAATAATGACAAATCTAGTTAAATATTTCTTGATAACTTGATTCTTTTTCTTGTGGAAAAGGTGTAAAACTAGCCATTCTGCAGTCATCTATTGAGACCCTGTTCTGTAACGCAGCCCACCACCAAATTCTGTGGAACTGCGGTTGTACCTTTGCAACAACTTTGTCCTTTTTGAAATGACAAAAAAATTGGAAATCTCTGACCAATAACTGAGAGGAAAAAAACATGAACACATCCAATGTAATCCACAAACTGAAATTCAAAGCATGAATACTTTGTGTCTATCAACCTGACATATGACAACGGTGCTGCAGCAGACCAGCCTGCGTGATAAGTGCAGCTAGTCATGCACACTCACACAGCCCTCACCTCGGTGTCCTGACTCTTGCTGTTCCAGGGTGGGTTCAGGTGGCCAACACGTGCGCTCAGCGTGGTGGAGACAGAGTAGCGGGCCTCTCCGTCGTACTGTGAGATGCCATTGTCGACAGCATCCACCTCCTCCACAAAGTTCTCATACAGCTGTACACCAGAGACAAAAACATGTGACAGGGGAGGTTAATACTGTAATGACATGAGGCTTGGTGGTTTCATGTTTATGCTTGCTTTGAAAAGAAAGAACTGACAGTAAAACCTACATTTGTCAAGCCAAAGAAGATCAGCGCGGAGGGAGGGATTTTTTTCAATTGCATTATTCTAACTGAAGTCCATTTGGTCTCAGTATGTGGGCAGTTACAGAAGGCTTAAGTGAACGTCCAGTTCATTAAACCGAATAGACAAGACAGACTGCTGCTAAGATGCTAGAAAAAAACTCTTTAAGGAAGCGGAAGGGTAGAAGAGAAGTTGAGCCATTTTTCTTAGTGCTGGAGAATCATCAATACAGCAAAAGGTCAACCTCCAAAAAGTTGACATTTTGTCAGTGGCTTACGAGTGGAACTAAGTTTTGGGGTAAAAATAGCAGGTCAGTTTGGCTGAACGTTAAGAAGACAAGAGACATAAAATTAATAAATCCCCAGCTGTTAGTAAAGGGATTATTTAGGCTCTCCACAAACGGACACTTTAAAAGTCCAGAAATAATAAAAGTTTATACGAGGTTAATATTTGAAGTGGCCTAACATTAAGTGGGGTTTAGGTGCCTGGACATCAAAATATTGTGTGCTGCCAAGCAATCTGAAGGGCTTTAGATATAAATGCAGCATCCTCCAGCAGAGGAACTTTTCCACTTCCCATCATTTTTTCTTTTAGTTCTTATCACACTATACTGCCCACAGCATGATAAAGACTAAATGGCAAAAACTGAACTGAAGTAAAAAATGTCAGAGTGTTAGGAAACCTAAAGATACTGACTGCATGGATTCTATCTAAGAAACATCAAACATTGACAAAGTTCATGGAGCTTAAGACCTCATTCACCGACCTTTCTTGGACCAAAAATCTTTCTTAAAACCAACTATAACAAGGAGAACTTGGAATTGAATTTAAGAACACCAGTATGAACAATTCTGCAGGTTAAGAACACTATAATGGGTCTGCCCTCGACTTCTCCCAGGGAGCTTCTTAAGAAAAGTAAGGTGAGAGAATGACTCAGTTAGAAATTGGTGAATGAGGCTTGATGTCCTTAAACTAGAACAACATGCAAGCATTGTTTGTTTGTTTTTTAAATCTTAGTGGCTTTTTGTTGTTCTTACTCAGATTTCATCATGAACATGGCGTGAACGTTCAGCCCTGAGTGTGTTTTGATGCAGGCGAGGTGAAAGGAAAACATCATTTTTCACAGAAGTGCTTATGTTGTGAATAAAACACAATGGAAGCTGATTCCCAACCCGTAATAAATCTGTCATTCTCCTCCCCCCCTCCTCTCACCTTGTCATAGAGCACCTCCAGCTGCCTGTCATCCTCCTTCAGCTGCGTCAGCTGGGTCAGCAGCTGACGACCAAAGTGGAGGTAAACCAGGCCGGCTGAGCTCAGCTTAGTTCCCCATGGCTTCTCCGGACACAGGCTGTGGAAGTTCTCTGAAAAGCTCCTGAATAAAGAAAACAAAATCTGTTAGTTTTAGATTTCTTGTTTCTACAATGTTGTGACTTAGATGTCCTGAGCTTCATGGAACGTTATTCTAAAACTAAGTCCAAACAACTGGTCATCAAAGCAGGTTCACAATGCTCTCAGTTCTAATATTCAATTTAGAATTTAACACCATTGAAGCTTTAGGTTGTGACTTCAAAGCTCCAGAGAAGAATTTTTTACCTTAACAAACTGAATTTAGAAATTACACTGGAGTGTTAGCTGGTGACATAGAAAATTGATTATTCTACTTTTTTTCACAGAAAAACAATAAGCAAATAGTTCATCACCACTGTACTTCAGACATGTATTATCTGTGTATAAATCCATAACTCATACTTCAAATAGAAAAATGTTAATTATCAGTCAATGAGTCCATAAAAAGAAACATAATCACCAACTATTATAATAATAACTTTTACAATTGACTATAATTTTTTTTTTAATTTAAGTCTTTGTTAACTGGATTTGAAATTTGGAAATTTCCTTTTTTTCCATTTTTCTCAACAAGGCAAAGATGAACGAAAGAAAACAATCACTGATAAATGATTAATAATAGAGAAAATTAAAATGGAAGAAAGTCAACTAAAGCATGATTTCAGTTACTTTAAATAAACTCACAAAGTACAACTAAGAAGTGATTGGACATTTTGATTACTGAACCTTTCAGACATTTTAATTGAAAAAAGTGTAATTAAAAAAATTCGATATATCTTCATTGCCTCTTAATTAAGAAGGAGCTGTTAACGGGGTATTGGGAGGTTTCTTTGGATGCAAAGAGTTTGACATGCCATGTGAGTCTTAAATATGTGAAATACTGCCCAATGTTCCCACTTTGTTTACATTTTATTGAATCACTGATCATATTATGTATGAGTCATGTAGACGGATAGATGCAAACTCATTTTCAACCTAAACAAATTAAGAAGTGAAGATGAATTCCTCATAAGCAACAAGTCATACAAAATCTAATCATGAGCATATATAATAAACATGTTCTATGGTATAAGCTTCACTCTTGCTACGCTTGGAGAGTCCTGTTACACACAGAGGAAGAAACAATCCTCTTATACTAATAACTGAGAATCACAGCACAGTCTCCAGGCAGGTGATGTTCAACACTCAGTCAGTACCAGGGTCAAGGTGTTGAAGATTAAACTTTACTGTGCTCTAATAAACAGAAAATTCACGTTTTCCAATAACTGGGCTTTTCAATAAAATATCAGAAGCATTGTGTACATGTACATTGTTCGTCGCAGTAGAAGTATCACATATCACTCAAACAGACATGAATCCATTAATATTCTCAGAGATAAAATAATCTGGAGAAATCCTGTTCTGTAGTGTTTGTGAGCATGCAGGCACATAAATAAAAGCCACCGGAGGTCTTTTTTATGCCACGTGCTGAGATGGGTGGGCTCCAGCACCCAGCCAACGCTGGTCATTTAATTCAGGCTTAATTAGGGTGCTTGGGCTGCAGCACAGCGGAAAACCCACCGACAAATGAATGAGTGACATGCAAGAGAAGCAGGGGGTAATCACAGCCATTAGAGGGCTAATTGGCCAAGCTGAGGCATTTCTATGCTGATTATCAGGAGACAGGAGTGAAAGAGCGAGAGGGAAATGATAGAGAGAGAGGAAGACAGGCGAAAAGATACACTTCCATTGAAAAAGTCATTGAGGTGTTTGTATAAAAACAAAAGATAAAAAACAATTAGTTACTACCCAAAATAAAATCAAGGCAAGAAAGTAATACAACTCTATTCTATGAGGGTTTGCAACAGATTTGAAAACAGACAGGGGAAAAAAAGCATTGGAAAAGTTGAACAATCTAAAAAAACAGAACACCTAAGGGGACAATGCCCAGCTTATTCAGTCAATTTTCGACAGGTTAGAAACATGTCTGGGACTAAAAAAAGGGCACTGCAGAGAGGTTGTTTTGGCAAATAAAGACAGAGAGACATTCATCACTCTGGGAAAGATTAAGTGTCGATAAAGTCCATTGGATTACGTTCTTGAGCTGCAAAGAAGGAAGGACTACGGTTGTACATGCAAACATTTGATATTTCGGCCATCTATCATAACTTCGCAGTCATAAAGAAAGTGCACTAGCTGCACCTCTAACTTCTGCTCAATCCTCTACTTCATTCAACATAATATTTAGTAATTACCATTATTTACTAAATAATGAAGGGAGACAACAACCATCATGACAACTTTTCACGTTACTCTTTTTTCCTCTCTTCCACAATGACCCCTGTTGTTTCAAATTCAGTCAAACTACTAAAAATCATCAGTGATGCTTTTCAGTTCCAAAAGTCTTGCACCAATTTTGCCATGTTTGCAAATTGTTGCAAGGCAAATTTTCAAAGTGATCAATGAGAACAGTCAAGCTTCTCAGTGCTGAGTCCTTTTTTGAAACTTTGATTTCTACACAGAGGGATTTGGAGGTTTTTTGTTTTGTTTTTGTTTCTGTTTTTGTGTGATATGGTCTTAAACTTATGATCAGCTGATGAACAGCCTATTTCAGCTGATTGATGTTTGCAATAATATGCTCACTCAAATTTTGTCTCACCACCATGCCTTCTTATTGAATTTAAGAGGAGAGAAGAATAGGAAAAAATGTCTTTGTTGTCATTTTGCAGCTCTTCAAAGAACCTTTTTGAGATCCAACAATGCAAAGTATAAATTCCTGCAATTTTTCCACTGGTGTTAAAATTTTGATCAGGTGTGTATATCACAGTTTAATTTCATGCTCGTTGTGTACATCCCCCCCTGGGATGTTTTTGTGTTGCTGTCAGCCTCATCTGTACACTGTCACAGTTTGAAGAGTGTTATTGAAATGAGGACTAATTGTTCCTTTCTGCTCTTCTCTTACATCCTCCTGCAACTCTGCTCTTCTTACACTCATCTTATCTATCGTGGCCCCTCATCAGCGCATGAGTGACAGCCACACTTCTCCTGCGACCCCCTGACAGTGTTGGAGCAGCCTCGGTGCCTCGTGAACTGGCGGCGGGGGGGCTCTCAATTGAAGGAGTGCTAATTATCACTAACCACCTGCCAGGAAGAGATCCCTGACATATCTTTATCGCCATGGCCATAGAAGCTATCACTGATTATCATCAGGACACTGAGCAGACAAGACATCTCCAATGGGTTGATTACTCAACGTGATGGGGGTTGGAGGGAGCGCAATCATGTGAGAGGAACTTCAGCAGGAAGTGTAGCGTGAGAAAATGTGGAGCCGTTTCCTCCCTCATAGACAATCACTCCCGATAATGTAAATGTTATCTTTGCATGCAACACGCCCATGAAAAAGCTACAGGTCATAATATATGGACCAAGATTCGGCTCAATACCCTCAATGTGTGGGCCATTGTTCTTGTTGTAGTGGTCGCTATCTTAACTCTCATCCAAAAACCTTTGCTGCAAGTAAAACCCTGGCAGCACATCATCCCCACCCTCATCCACCTCCACTGGCACCCTGTATCGCATTCACTACAAACTCCTCCTTCTCACAAGTCCCTTTACACACTTGCCCCCCAATACCTGACTGATCTCCTTCACCTACACACCCCTTCCCTGATGTCGGCTAATGTTGATCTCCTCTCCATCCCGCGGATCAAACTCACAACTTTTGGTGACAGAGCTTTCAGTGTGGCTTTTTTGAATTAATGTTTAGCTTGGGTCCCTTCTTGTTTTGTTTGTCTTTGTATAGTGACCTTGGGTTCTTTGAAAGGCGCCACATAAATTGAAGCTATAATCATTATTATTATTAAGTAATACTCCACTCTCTTGGTCCCAAGGTTTCCTGTCTTTCTTCAATTGTCCAGTGTAATAAAAGCTACAAAAAAATCACAATGTGGCAGCAGGAGATGTCCATGTGTAATCTACTTAATTTCATGGGTTACCAGCATACCAAAACGGAATAAGCAACTGTTAATAATGTTAGTTCTGCCTGTGCTGTACAGCTGTGGCATATCACAACAAAGAGGTTTGTTGTTCTATTGCAGTGTCTCAGTTATTTCTTTGCAGAAGCTTTCTGCCACAGTTTTACCTCTGATGATGGTCGTAACGATGCCTCTTTGGGTCAAACTCTCCACCCACATCCACAACAATGTCACACCCAGCTAGCAGTGCCGGGTCTCTGGTTCGAATAATCTCTGCATCCTGTGCAATAAAGAACAAATTTGTTTTATCTTTAGTTATGCATCATTAAACATGCAAGAGATTTCCAGGACATCAAAGTGTAGGCCTAAATTAGGGTTTTCAAGCTTTCAATCCAAGTGCCAAATGCAGTTCAATGAATTACACAAGGTCCTTGAATTATTTCTGAAGTGTGTCATGACTGGATGGACTGGAATTGAGCTCTAGCTGGCACAATTTTGAGCACATTAGTTATGAATCATGTCATATGGTCACATAAAAGATTTTTGAATGATTGATGAGCTTCAGTTCTGTTTTTCACATCATAAACACTGTCGCTACATTCAAAGTTACTGCTTTGGGAAAACATATATCAGACAAAGCATTGTATATTTAAGATGGATTAACTTGCAATAAATTTTAGTCTACAAGGGCCTTACTGCAAAAACCTGTGCCATGCGGTGCATCGATTTCTACCTAAGAAATTATTACATTATACTAAAATGATAGATAAACCCATTTCTGACATTAATGCCCTGACAATGTAGAGTATTTCTGTGTTTATGTCAAAGCATGTTTTTACCAATTTAAAGGGATCAATATTATCATCACCATTGTCATTATTACAAGTATGTCTTTGATATCATTTTAAATTTTTTTTATCTTTATTTTTCATTATTTTGTACTTGTTTTTTCCCCCTAGAATTAATGATGGAGTGACAGCCCTTTTTTACATTCGGCAAATTTTGTGGCACTTTAATTTGAGAATCACGTTCAAATGCTTCTTTTTTAAAATTATTCATTTTAAGGTCATTACTTTATCAAATAAGTCATATAAACAAAATGTTTGATAAACAAGAATTGTGGAGGGTAAAACTAAGTTCAATCTTTCTAGTAATTCAATCTTCAGTACAGTAGCACCCCCATTTGGAACATTGTGATATTACATAAGATGAATCAGAAAGATCCTTTTTTTTTTTTTTTTTTTTTACCAAGAGCCACAAATACAAAACACGTCTTTATTGTGTGGGTCAGTAAATTAGGCTTAGATAGAGAAAAAAAACACAGGCTGCACTTGTCTTGCAACTCTGGTGCTGTGAACAGAACCAGGACCCCTCCTTATGAATAAACTTGTGAATATCGCAGTTCACCGGTCATTCCCATCAGACTCACCTTGTACTCAGGTAACTGGCGGAGGATGAAACAGGCCAGAACCTCGTCGCAGTGGAAGGTTCCGTTGTGGGTTCCGATCTTTTTAATGGTCATGTTTTCTGTGCAGGGTCTCTTAGCTTTACTTGACATGTAGCGAAGTTCTGAGCGAGTCCCGGTTACACAAAACGAAGACAAAATACTATACTGAGAATCAAACGCTGATAAAACACTTGCTGGTTTGAAAAAATTCTTGTGAAAAATATTTTTTGTTGCATTAAGAGCAACCCGCCACATTCAAACACTGCACACGAGCCGAACAGGTGGCGGACAGATTTGACAGAAGGACCGGAAATGGATCTGGGTGACTTCGTTGTGTTGTTTTAATATTTTTAATTCTGTTTCTATTTTTGTAAACATGCCTAAAAAATTCCCCCTACCGAAATATCTTTAAAATTAAAAAATATTTAACCTGAAGTAAGATATTATTTCTATTCTATTCTCCAGAGTTAAAAGCTTAGTATTGTGTCATGAATCTGTGACAGCAGGGGGCGCTGTTGCGCTGTTGGCACTGAAATGTACATGATTTTATGGATTTTTTTCCTGCGTTATGGTTATTCTATAATTGTGGTGTGCGATACTGCAAAAATTTATACAGATGCTTTGATCTTTTAAATATAGGGTCAGTATTTCCTATATCAGTACCTTTATTGATACTTTTTAAATTGAAAAAAAGTGTATCAAAGTTAATCAATATTAACACACAGCCACTAAAACCAATGTTTCTGTTCATAAATGAAAGTAAATAATTAATTTTAAATTTGAAAATAATCATGTTTTAATTTTTCTGCTTGGTAGTAAATCATTAAAGTTACAGTTAAAATACATGGGTGGTTCATTCTTTGCTATTTGTGTGTAAAATGAGTCATACCTTTTTGTTGAATTATTTGTTTTATTAAAATTTAAAGCATCTTGCTGCCATTACATTTTTTAAATTTCAAAACAATATCTTGACTAAACTTTGGTCCATAATCATACATCAACATCTGTACCTCTGATAATGACCTTAGTAAAATAAATTCAAGACTTTCTGCTTTTTTTTTCCTTCTTGAAAAGTCATATACTTCTATGTAAATAAGATCCATCCTACCATCTATCCACTGAAAAAGCAATATGCTAAGTATGTGTGAATATGTTGGAAACATCTTCACTGTAGAGGAGAAAAAAATGGAGTAAATTTTACACCTTTTACTTCATAAGCAGACTGCATAGCAGATCTGAAGCCAGTGTGAGGGACCGAGAGGCTGAAATGAGCTATCTGGCAACCTGCAGAAATCCTTCTGAAGGAATTACAACAAAATATATCTCAAACCAATAAAAACCTTTATTTCCACCATTGCACACCCCTTGATGAAGAAAAAGGAGTAATGAACAATATATATTCTGTAATTAATGTCCTATCTTTTGTTTGTTTGTTCACTTATTTTATTATCAATGATCACGTTGTCATCAACATAAATCTTCTCTGAGACTGAAAAAACAAAGATGGGTTAAGATTTGAGATGAGGTAGAGCTTGTGAGGTTTTGCATTTAAAGATTGAACCTTACATCTTCTCAAACATTTCTGTATGAATCTCTAGCTAAAAGTCGTTTCTGCCTCTTATTTCAATGACACTCGTAAAACAATGAAAGAAATCTGAGCAGCAAATTGAGAACTGGGCAGGGTTTACTAAACTAGGTCAGTTACAAATCTCACCCCTTAACTCTCGTTCTCGCGATATTACTTTCAAGGTTTATTGACAAGCTAATTTGCCAGATGGGACCCCTGTAGTACTCGGGCACAGAGTCGCCGTCTGTAATTTTCAGGCTTTCTTTGAATGTCATCTTTTCCAGCTTATTCGCACAACCTGATTCATCAGAGGAAAATTGACCGCACTGCTTTCCAAAGCTAAAGGTAGGCTTGTCATGCAAGAATAGTGTGTGCAAAATATATTTCCTGCAGAGCATGATTCATTCCTGCGATAATGCTGGTGTTAGTCATTTCCAGTGTGAATACATGGGCATGAAACTGTGTGCGCCTGCAAATATGCATCAGTAGAAAGGACGGCTTGATTTTAATAATGCAGGAGTAATGGAGATTTTTTTAATGGCTGGGAATGTAGTAGTTTTATTTCATTTTTTTTTATTTGCTGAAATGCAGTGTGGTTCCCTAGCAGCCAGGTGGCGCTGTAGGTCACCCACTCCCCGGAGCGAGTCTGGTGCTATGGTCTGGTCACATATCACCGACTCACTGGGCACGTTGACAGCTCTTTATTTTAGCCTAATGAAATCGATAAACATTGATTTAAGAGGGCTTCCATTTTCTAAAGAGGACAAGGTTTAAGGTTGCTCTTGAAATGAAAAACGACCATGCTCCTTCTTGCTACAACTTGTCTCTGTTTTTCCCCCAAACAATTATCCATTTGTGAGGTGGCTGTAAATACTACAGAAAAAAATAAGCAACTTTTGTTGTCGTTTTTGTTATACAAGCCTGTTTCCACCAGTTTTAACAATGAAAATGAAAAATTGGATTTGTTTAGATTGTTCTTCCTTTGCACATAATAGGTCGAAATTTCATATAAAAATTCAAATAAATGAGATAAAAAGTTGAAACGTCAACCTTCATCTCAAAATCTCAATTTTTCACACCAACATTTTGATGTTTTGTCTCAAAATCTTGCCTCAATTATCTCAAACTTTGACTTTTCCTTGAAAACTTTGACTATTTTCTCATTATTTTGACTTTATTATCTCAACATTTAACTTTTTTTTTCATATTTTTGACTTTTTCCCAGAATTTTGAGCTTTGACTTTTTATCCAAAATTTTTGTCATTTTATTCAAAACCTTTGACTTCATATGGGCAAAAAAAAAGAAGAAGAAAAATCTTAAAAAAGCAAAGTTTCATTTTTATTTTTCCTAACTGGCAAATATGGGCTTCCCATATAATTCCCCTATTGTATGGGAGAATATTTTGTGGCGAAAAATATCAAATTAACCAATGGGTGGAGGAATGTTTCACTCACAGTTTTACTCCCTTCATTGGTTATTTGACCCAATAATAATACAAATTTCAAATTATGCACTCTTTTTGCTGCATGATTAATTTTAAGTGTTAGTGCAATATTAATTTTGTCGTTGATGTATTTTTATTTTATTTTATTTTTTGTATAATTAGATAAAAGATTAAAACCTCATAATCTTATTTGAGTCTGATAATCTCTTCATATTTCCTACATCTCCTTATTCTTGTTAATAGTGATGCTATTCCAGTTGTCAAGCTTCTGTCAGTCAGACTTGTGTATCAGGCTTGTGATACCACAGATCAGCACCATGGACAGCAACTCCTCTGGAACAACAAGCAAATAGATGGTTTACTGTGTTAAAGAGGGAGACATGTTTTCATTGAACATTTCATTAGTATCCTCACATTTTGATTATACCAATACTTCAGTCATCGTTTTGTCTTACGTGATAATTGGCCTCTTACCGCCTATGAATTAGTGACCCTTTAGAAAGAATATGAGATCCAGTGAAGTGGGTAATTTGCATAACTCGGTATAATTGGAGACTGGTATTCCTCCAGAATACAAATAATGGTTAAAAAAAAATGTCATTACCTCTGAGTAATGTGAATACATTAGAGTTAAGGATCATGTCATCTTTTGATTAGGATCCCTAGCAGGATAATATGCTGACACCTAACACAACAGATGTGCTCAAATTAATGAAAAAAGAAAAAGCATTAGAGACAGATGTGAAATTCAGGAGAAAAGAAGGAAAAGTACAGAATGTCCCAGGTAGCACAAACCATTTCTTTTGACCATTACTAGTTGCTGTATAATAAAAACTAATAAGTCTGAAAAGCACATAAAACTTGAGCATATCTGGAGAAATCTGGTTTATTTGTTTTGCCTCTGTGTGAACACAGGCTGCCTCCTTTTTCCCAAAAATCAAATGAGTCATGGTCATAGACTAACAGATATAAACAAGCCTGGAGGTAATGTTCATCAGCCACACTCCCACAACACTGACCAGCTCACACTGTATCAGACAGCCCGCCCCTCTTTTCCCCACACTGGCTGGTCCCTAAGCACGAGATACAGTTGTGGGTGGTGACGAGAAAACGTCACAGTGCCTGACTGTGATGTTCCCTGCTGCTTCCAGTTTTACATGCAGGGATGATGGGAAATGATACTGCCCCCGCTTTCCTTAAAAGGAAGCGTGGGGCAGCGCTCGATCTAAAAGTCAATTATTTGCTATAGGGTGAGTGTACGTCATGATCCCCGTGGCTGTGATACTGCAGTGGCTGCTTTAAACGGCTGAAAGTTTGTTGTTGTTGTGATTTTCAAGCAGTAAAAGAACTTTTATGTCTAAGGGTTTGACCACAAAAAAAACCAACAGTATTTTATTTATTCAAATATATTCAAATTGTATGGATTGGATACCTCCATATGACCCTTAAATTATGGCATTAATACTTTATGAGCATTAAATGAGCCACATTATTCCAGAAATTGTAATTTCTCTGATTTATCATCAGTTTGGCTATATATTACTGCACTTTTGCATTCATCCTTGAACATTATTTGGAAATTTACACTGTTAGACTCCATCCGTCAAACCATCAGATATTTGGCTGTTGTAATAGAGTGCCCGTGTCTACCCTGAGGCATCTCGAATCTCATATTTTTTTAATTTTTAGGCTTCCAATTTCAACATAACTGTCTGGCATTTTCCTGCTTGTGTTTTCTTGTCCCACAGCCTGGGAGCAAAAGTTCATTAACATGAATGTTACCCCCTCCAACAACAGATCTAATGGGATACAAACTGATACTGATCCTCCTGCAGCCAAAAGAAAAGACCCCCAGAACAACAACCCCAAAAATCATCCGCATAATTACAAACACTTCCCCTGTAACAGCTGGTGAGCCCCCTTCACTCTGGGGCATTTGGGAAGTGTAGTTAATCCAATGATAATCCTGTGCGTAGTTTACACATATTATCGCTTTAATTACTATGTGTGCTGTGCAATTATGCCATCACCAATTACATGGCTATAGTTTACAAGCTTGTCTAGGCATTCGGTTCCCTCTAATAGATGCCCTTTATCGTAGCGTCTCACCAAGACGTCGCTAATGGATCTTGTATCAGAGTAATGAATTAATGATATGCTACAAAGCTGAGTGGTGCAGGATGATGTTTGTAGTTGTAGAAACAGTTGAGAAAGAAGCAGATGATAGCATAAGAAAGGGAAAGTAGATGGAGGGTGATGAAGCCAATGAAGGTGTAGAGCACTGCTTGTGTATGTGTGTGTGTGTGTGTGTCTATATGTGTGTCCATCCATTAGAATACAGAGTGCGTCCTCCAGTGTGACTCACCCACCCCCCTCCCTCCCCCTTCCCCCTCCCACCCACCTCACACCACCAGCAGCAGCATCTAACTGCAGTCACCGCCTAATATTACGCCTCTGACTTCACACTGGCCGACTGAGGATTCTGTTTCTACGGCAACACGCTCCAGACTCCTCCCCTCCCTACCTCCTCTTCTCTCTCACCTCACCCCCTCTCTTCTTCCCGGCACAGACCATGTGACTTTCAGGAAGGCTTCTTCAACCTCCCCTTTCTTGTCATTAACCCACTCCTTACCGGAGCGCTGCCAGAGGCTCTACACAGCAGGCTGCCTGGCTGCCTCCGAGGTTTCAAAGTGAAATCAGACGCATCGCTAATCACTCTGGAAGATCAAAGCAGTTCTTGGTCTAAATGTTGGATTAGCATGTTTTAGAGCACGCCAGAATGAGTCAATATGGTGCTTCGCTTGTCTGGGAGACTTCTCTCAGCTGTCAACGAGAGAGTGGCCGTACAGCAGCCGTAGTCAATATTTTCATATTAATAATGAATCACAAGGGCTACTTGTATTTGAAAGGATTTTGCTCATGGGCATAAACACATTGCTCTGTCAGCCATCCTTAAAGTTCTTCCAAAGTCTGCAATTTCTATACCACAGTGTTGCTAAGATACATACACCAGTGTAAAAGATATTTTATACTGTCACTGGCTTTGAAAGAAATGGACAATATTCATCCATCTTTTCTTGCTGTGAAATGCCAAGCAAAAATAGCTACTGACATATTGAGCTGTCAGTGCAGATGTTATCTGGCCAGTGGAGCTGCAGGACTGATATCTCAACTTACCAATGGTTGAAACCGTCTGCAGCAGAGCAGATCTTTATTTCCGTTCAAAGCTGGCCACACACTGGGCAACTTTTTGATCTTAACAGATTTTAAATTTGTGGGACGCCGCACAGAGACAGGTCAGACCGACAGGCAAACACAGACACTAAGTATAGGAAGGTATAGAAGCAGAGCAGGATTATTCCCATAAAAATTCACAATTCACTTTTTAGGAAAATCCAACAGACCCTACCTTTAACAAATTAATGAATAAAGTTAATGCAGATGCGATAAGATATTGTATCTCTTAGTAATTGGTGTTGGCAGTAAACCAAATAGGGCCAAAATGAAAGTGAAGTTTCTGAAAGTGTTTGATCCAGAAAAAGGCAGAAAATTCAGAAATGCATAGATTCAGTTGAAGCATCCTGGCATTGGTTTTTCTGGACCTTGTAGAAAAGGTAGAGCACATTGCAATCCTGGATCTTTGGCTATAATTTGTTGAAAATTTTGTCCTTTGTTAACCACTATGAACAGGTGTCTGTGTACAAGCCGAGTGAATAATCTGTTCTAAGATGAGAACTCTCAGCTTCAGCCCACCCTTGCTACTCAAGATGAGTGGAACTGCAAACAATGGTGAGACAGAAAGGAAGTCGTGACTGGAAGTTCCTTGTCACTAATTACTGGCAACAACAGAAATCTTCAAGTGTTGCCTGTCACTCCCAGATGCTAAAAGGCATGTAAAGCACAAGTTGAATTTTCAACAAACCATCTTAAAAGCTAAAAATACCCCAGTGATGTGTTAACTATGTGTTTTAGAACCCTCCAAGTGAGAGGGAAATAGTTAGTGAAGATACACAGATGAGTTTTCCCCTTTATCCAAGAAGTGTTTGGTCTATTTTCTGCCATGATGTCATCTTTATGCTACTGAGTGTGTGGTGCTGCAATGCAGGAAGGTTTAGAGAGAAATGCATCAAAGCTCTTCCATGAAAGAGCAGGAAGGGGAAACTTAACATTTGGTAGTGATCTCACCTGAATATTGCCTCATTGGCAAGACTGTCTCTCCAATATCCCATTGGGAGATATGGTGTGTGTGTGATTGTGTGTGTGTGTGTGTGTGTGTGTGTGTGTGTGTGTGTGTGTGTGTGTACGCGTGTGTGTGCATGTGTGTGTGTGTGTGTGCATGTGCATGTACGTGAATGGATGAACTTTATGAATGAAACATCTTCTTCCTGAGCTGCAGACAGGAGGTGAGATCATCATATTGAAATGGAGAATCCCCCCACCCTTCAACCCGTCCACTAATACTGGTTGGCGCCAATCTTAATGAATCCCGTCAGGAGACAATGTGGATGTAACACAGAGGAGTGGCAGTCTGATTGATTGTGATACTGTCCAATATCAGCCTCACTGGACAAACAGTCAGGGATCTCTACACAGAAAAAGATTCGCACATATTGCCTGTCTTCTTCCATTCAAAATCTAAAAAACACATCAGCTGTGATGCTTTTGGTTTGCAGTAAATACAATGATAAAACAGATTGCTGATTATCTTTGCTTCGTTTGTTCACATTCTCTTTAGGAAGAGAGATGAGTGGATTTGATGATTGGCCGCCTATTCAGTGCCGTGTGTGTGAAAGTGACAATGACTAACACAAGGGGCCCTCGACGAGGTTCCATAAATAGACTCTCCAAAGAGCCAGTAGCTGCCCTCCCCCTCATTCCCTGTACCCAAACACACCTCTACTCACCCCTTTTCCCTTCACACAGGACAATCTGTGACCACTTGGCATCAGGTCTTCCATAACATATTGTACACGCACTCAGCAGGCATGTACACACACACACACACACACACACACACACACACACACACACTTAGACTGCATTCCTCTCTGTGTCCTGTACAGGCTTCAGCTAATTCCCTCCTACAGATTATGAGGCATGATGCCAAACAATGCAGCATTTTACATCAGCCAGTGTTAAGTACCATAGAGCTAGTACATTCATTTGTGGAGTAGTTGTTTAAAGCAGATCTAATTGTGCTCACATTTTTTCTGCATGTTAAAAGATGATTTTAAGCACTGTGTGTGTGACAGAGCTGTTTTAAAAGTACAGCGTGTCTTAATTAGCGACATTTAGCCTAGGTAGAAGTAGAATTTAACTGTTAACATTTTGTAGAATCACCTGAATATAAAAATCATTTCAATATTGTCAACTTAGAATAGGCTTTTTTATCTACATATATATCTCCTTCCACAGGGACAGCCATATTGTACTGTAATGTTTCTACAGCAGAATAAAATGGACAACTGGTATCATATGCATCTTTGAGCTGCTACAGACATGTCTTAGTGCACAGGACTGTGGGTAATGCTAAACAGACAGTCTGCTCACCTTCTGTACAAGCAGAGATTAGAAAGTTTGCAACAACATAATGTCGCTTAAAAAAGTGTTATTAAAAAGAGGAACTGCTCTCTTTTTATTGACAAAATAAATGCACACCTTAGCAAGACTCAGGTCCTTACTACTGTGAGGGATGGTGCTCATGGGAAATGGAGTTTTTCCTGGAAAAACACTACAGATTCTAGCCAAGTGTCACTGCAATCAACACCAACTAGATAATCCTCACAGTGCCTTTAACAAGGACTGTGAATTTGGCAAGTCAGCATCCAGTGTTGAAGAAAGCTACATTTAACTGAAGCTCAAGGGTCTATAATTCATTTCTACTTGATGTTCAGTCTGCGTCTCTAAGTGCAAAAGTGAACTCCTATAGATCAGATCATTTATGAATCAATCATAAAAATCATCAACTGACTACTCAAAGTTGGGGCCAATAGTTTGTGTATAGATTAAACGTAAAGAATAAAGCATGTAGCTTATTCTGAATGTACTGTGCAATCTTTCGAAACCATTATAAGTCCCACTGAATATATCCCTACAATTCTGTCCCCTTGTAAAGTTTTAGTTTTAACTGATATTATGTGCTTCCCTGCGGCGCTCCTTCTGCTGGAGTAACCACAACAGATGCTGAAGCTGTTTTTGGACTTCAAGAGGCAGCAGCACAGACCCTCAGAGGACTGAACATCTCTGACAATGAGTCTCCCTCCTACTACGAGCTCCAATAAATAAATCATGAATAAAGTTTGAAATAGAAAAGAGGACGCTCTGCTCCATTTGGACTGCCTCAAGTCAGAGTAAAGGGAGGGAATCATAGATATGGATGGCATAAAAAAGAAGGATGATTGAAGCTGCTGGGCTTGCTCACTATCTCTAAATCATATGATATTAAAACCAGAGTTAAAAATGTATAAGTCACATTTTTGGTCAGAGTACTTTAAATATTCATGTAGGAACTTGAGGATAATGGTCCATTAAATTCTACAAGTCAAACAAAAGTAACAAACACATTGTCGACTTTATTTGCAAATGCTGCAATTCTCTGCAGCATCCCACTGTTATAGCTGAGAAGCAGTAATTATACATTTAATTACTTAGATTTTTTTCTTTATTCCATTTATTGGGTCTGAAAGGGGAGTGTTCATTGTTAGACTTCTCTGTCACTCCACAGCAGAAAAGAAGAAAACAATAATAAAATTTAATTTGGACTGGCTTCAGAAGGCAGAGAGTGTCTAAAAATGTCATAAATGAAAACTGAAGTAATCCATTTTCCCAAACATGACTCCACCAAAGGTAACAGACTCGGGAAGGCACTGATCTTTTTTCATTAGGATTTCACGAAACTTTGCAGAGAAAAGGATGCCTTGAATTTGTGAGTAGTGAGTGGTGAGCAGCTTTTCCTAGTCTCACATGGTCTGGCTCAGCTCTAGTTGGGGTTTCCCCGCAGTCTGCAAACAGCACGATGAGGTCATCGTTAGGGTTTAAACCCAACACAAGCTTAATCTGGGAGATAAGTGCTGGATTTGGATTTAACTCTGGAAAAGGGTCACGCAGCTACAACCACAGAAACTGTCAGTAAATATGCAGCTCAGACATGGGATCCCCAGCTGTTACACAAACACATATTCATGCCACCAAACAGTTTGACTCTTGGAAGATTCTTAGGTGTTAGAAGTAATTTCATGTTCTCTACCACTGTGGGCATGCAGAGTTACAGTGACATCAATTAGTCAGCAGGATATGCTTGAGATGAATGAGTAAACTCTACAATTTGAAAGAAGTGAGTTACTTTTTATTTTTTTCATTTCAACCCTCAAAAACTGAACAGTTCTAGATTTCAATTTTTGTCATGCTTTGTCTTAGATATTTTAGAAGACAGGAAAAATATCTAATTTTAGATTTTTAACAGTGTGAGCCAAGAAAGAAGAGATGTAAATTCTGGATACAATTTCTCAGTGTCTTTAATATTTTTCTTATAAGTATTTAGACTCAGGCATCTGTATCTGTAAATGATCCTTGTGCAAGTAAAAGTAAAAACATTTTTCATTGCCATTTCATGTCTGCATGATATACCACCGACCCTGTATGGTTGTTATCGTATATCTATAAATGTACAGTGGAGAATTCCAAGAAAAAAACTTACTAAATAAATGAAGAGCAAAACAGGGGCTGTTTTACAAACTGCCAGCAATACTAGCAGTGCCCTTCGATTTGGTGAAAATGTAGTATGTAACATGAAATAGAGCAAAATCTACACAAAGTCAGAAATTTCTCCATTTCTTGGATAAAATGTGTTTTTATGCATTGGGCCACTAAATCCAGCATACTTTTTCCTACAATGCTCAATGCTAAATACTGTTTCTGTTTATTGCATGTAGCAATCAGTTTTAGGTGCTTTACTCCCACTTTCTGGAAAGTAGCTTCACTACTGTAAGACCACAACCCTAATTTTAGACAATCTGTAAGAAAGAAGTGAAATGATGCTGAACAAACACCCTTGTAAGTTTTGTCACTTTTTGTCATGAAAGAGGTAATACCTCTTTGTACTTAGTATCTGTGTACCTCTACTAAGCAGACCAAAAGATATGAGGATAATACAGAAGCGTTTTTTTCCCTTTGGCTGTACTTACAGCTTTAGGCTTTTCAAAACAGAAAACAAGCATAGCATACCACAAAAACAGACCCAATTCTACATACAAAAGCAGTGGTCACTGTGCTGTACTTAATACCTACTACATTCAAAGGTGGTTTGCAGTTTGGAAAACATTTTGTGAAATGAACCAACAGATGCACCAGATTATCAGAAAATGAAGTATCAAAGGTCTGAGAGGCAGAAATGTAGTGTCCATATATGTGGACACTGGGTCTTTAGAAGACAAAACACAACACAATTATCAAACTGGCTTCATATGTATGATAGCAAATGTCTGGCCATGAAAAATAACCCTTGAATAAAGTCAGCTTGACTAAAACAGAAACTCTTTGGGATATGGACCTGGAGGGTAACTTGGTATTTCGTGTCTCAGTATTTTCAAACTCTAAATGTCAATTGTGTGGAGAGCTGTTCAAATAAAAAGATATTTTATTCCATTCAGGTTAATTGAAGTCACCAAGGGAGAGAAATCACGCCTGGGGAAAGTCCCATTTAGGTCCTGAGCTGTCCCACTCTTCCTCTCAGAGAGAAATGGGTCAGCAGAGATTGGAGACGATTATTAACAAAAAATAAAAACGTCCTTGCCTCTTGTTCCCTCTGTGGCAGACCGTGTTCACAGATTATGCGCCAATTAAAGTCGACACAGAGGGCATTAGAAGGGTTTTGAAGGGATTTACATGGTGCTGTCCACTCAAATGCTGCATGCTTTGGGGATGACATCATTTCACATCACATACCGGCTGACCCCCCCCCCCCCCCTCCCTGTCTAAGAGCAGCCTCACGCGCGCAGTAACCCGTTTACCTGCGGTTGTTGTCCCGTGTCTCACCGGGCCGAGCTCTGCACAACGCGTTTCTACTCTGATAGGAGGAGGACCCCTTCACTGCCTGCCTCTCCACTACCCCTCCCATCCTCCTCTCTCCATCCCTCTCTCTCTCTCTCTACTGTCGTGTTTACTATAGGTGAGTTAGCCTGTATATAAAATCCTGAGTGTGCGCAGATCGCATCCTGAAGAGGAGACTAGAAAAGAGGGAGGTGAAGGGAGCTGGGAAAACAAGCGAACCGTGAGAGGAGAGCTGTAGCTGTGTTTACTGCGCGCAGGTGGATGTGGATGCAGAGAGGAGGAAGAAGAAGCGTTTATGCTACGAGGAGATTATTTTTGTAGCTGTCATTACATTGTAATCTGAACTATAACACGGAATACGCGTTTGCAGCAGAGATGAACTGCAGCTGTCGGAATTAAGGTAAGCAATGTTTTTGGCACCGTTGTGACATCTTACGCAGGGAGACGAAAGAAAACGTGTGGCTGATTTTACCTAAAATTGTGCATTCGATTTCAGAGCACTCTAACTGTATATGTATATCTGTATTATGTGTTGTGTGGGATGTATCCGTTGTGCATCTTCACAGCGAATAGTAGAAGCGATGATGCGCGCAAGAAGCCCCCACGATACATCTACAATGCGCCGGCCTGCATCCGAGCGTAGCCTCCTCCTCCTCCATCTCCTTCTCCTGCTCCGACTGCTGCTGCTGCTGTTTCCGCAGCTGATACCCAGAAATGAGAGCCAGAGCTGGGCCATTAGCAGACAGGGAGCAGTGAGATGTGAATGATTTGTGATTATTCCAGGTTTCAGACACCAGATGTGTCTCAGTGGTTGGCTTCCTCTCTGTGCAGAAAATTATAATGAGCATGTTTTTTCCACATTTTGAGCTTTACAAGGTGGTGGTTTGGTTAATGAATCCTCCAGGCTGTGTCTGTCTTGATGTTTGGAAGCATCCATGTGATATTTTCTCTTCCTTTATTATGAATTAGATGTTGGACTACATTCTCCTGTAGATCAGGGAGCAATCTCCTGTACAGACATCAGATGTCATGCACATTTATTTCAGAGCAACTATCGCTGTATCATTTTACATTTCTTGGTCGCAAGAAGATACACTAGACTGAATAGTCAGGGAGACAAGGCACCTGAATTGTTTATCACAGTGACAGGACGATCACCTGGAAAGAGAACCCATGTTTGTTTTGTCACAGGAGCCGTACAGCATGAGAGCATGATCATACCATTTTGATTGGCATCGTTATTTTGCTCAGCAGGTAAATCCTATTCCTTGTTCCTGTCAGAGGAAACAGAGGGAGTGTGGAACACTTGAAAAGGCTTAGACAAGAAATAATGCATTCTCACTCTCGGCTGAGCGTGTACATGCTTTAGTCCTTGGAGAAATGACAAGCTTTGAAGAGGCCCTGCAGCCTCCCTCGTTATTTTACAGCCATCATCCCATCTCAGCCATTTTAATACGCCGGTGTTGCTTCCAGTGTGGGATGTAAATAACCAGCTGTGGCACCACTCTCCCCACACAGCTCTGGCTTTCTAGTTCATTAACATGCTGCAGCATCTACATGAGGTTGTCAAGTATAAGGGAAGGTATTTGCCGCACACTTTGTCCAAGTTGGTACCTCTCTGAGGCTTTCACAAATTTATGGTCCAGACAAACTGTTTTGTTGCCCCTCATTCACACACCCTGAATCACGTTTCAATCTGTAGTATTGATTTGATATCCTCAGGGATCAGACATTGTGACTCATCCTGATGACTGGGAAAATCAGTTCAGTTGCAACCACTGTAGTCTTAACCTGTATTTCATAATCTAAAAATAATGTAACCAGAGAGCATGTTTTTCCCCCCCAAAAAGTGGAAAAAAATGTATAACCTTTGAACTACAGGGTATTTGTTGCAAGCCATACACATTAATATGTTGATGATGCTACTATTTACTCAGAAATATTACACTCAATGTTACTGCAGTTGATGCTCATCTTTGAAGTTTCTCTTTACCCAGAGCTGTACAGTACTTTCTGAGTGACAGAGGCGCAAAGGAAAGAGCAGAAATGTGCCTTTATTGATTATGGCTCCAGGGCCTTATGTTCTTCTTGCAGCAGTAGGTCATTCAGTTGTAGCCACTTCATCTGTTATTTACGATCATATAGTAACTGGAGCTAAAACTTCTTGCTTTAGGTGGCCCAATTAAACATCTTCATGAAGTTACACTCCTCTACAAAAATGATATTGTAGGGTAAAATGATTTAGTGTAACACTCTGTCAGCTTAGAGGGTAAGCAAAAGCCTTGAGCACTCGGTCACGACAGATGGCTTACCACCCTTGAGTCTGGTCCTGCTTGAGGTCTCTACCTGTCAAGGAAGTTTTATTTTGGAGCCATTACCAAGAGTTTCCTCATCTAGGGACTAACGTAAGCTGTGTGTTATCAATTCCTGTGAAGTCAAAGCAGGCTCTATGAAAATTTATTGATAGAACAGTTTTGATACATTGAATTTCTAACCATCTTCTTCTTTTTTCTTTTTTTTTGCTCAATCTTGTCCAGGCCCCCAGTTCTCTCACTCATCTGGAGACCAAAAGCACCCATGGCGCTCATTCATGAACGTGCCCCCTCTCCATCTCTCTCTGGCTTCAACAGTCCTCTCTCCGATCCCCCCTCCTTTCGTGCCCTCGATGCCGTGACACCCTGCACCCCTGAAATGGACCTGACCCCGACTCAGTGCGTCCTTCGCAACGTCCTCTCCATAGACACAGGAGGGGCCGTGGAACCTGGAGGCGGTGGAGGGGGAGGAGGAGGAGGAGATGGAGAGGGACAGACTCCTGGGCATAATCAAACGCCAGGCGAGGAACAACAGGAGCACTTTGCCAACAGTGTACTGAAGCTCCACGAGCATGATGGGAGTCCTGGACGGACAGAGGGAGAGGGGCAAGAACTGGATAGCAATGCGGTCAGGAGCCAGGCGGATGACGCTAGATTACAGTGCCAGTCCACAGGAGGGGGAGGAGGGTTTCTGGAGGGCCTGTTTGGGTGTCTAAGGCCTGTTTGGACCATGATTGGAAAAGCTTACTCAACGGAGCACAAACATGACCTGGATGGTGAGTGTAGAAGTGGAACTGCTTTCAATTTAAATTCATAAAATGTACTGTAATCACATTTTTAACAACATCAACCTGTTTTACTTTTTAATACTGAATACATAAACATCAAACAGATGGGAGACAATCAGTCAGGAGATATGCGTACATGCCATCATACAGGAATGAGATCAAACCAAAAATGCAAATTATCCAATGTGAAGAAAGAACAGATTTAAAGAGGCTTTTACTACATGAAACATTTCTATTAACCTGCAAACAATTGAACAAAAGTTGGCTGAAAGGCAGTTCTTTTAGCCAGAGGAGAGTGTAGGGTTTAAGTGTGTTTGAGTGTGAAAAGATGTTCTCCTCTAATTAAAAAGGAGGATTAAGCAAATCAAAGAAAAAATGAAGCAAGACTGGATCACGACTTGGGGTCTAAGACTGAGAAAATAATAAAGTCAAAGGGATAAGAGGGAAATGTGTATGGCGAAATTATGAATAATTAATAGATCCTATTTGCTGGTTGAGTTATATTAAATCGCTGGTAAAATTGACTCCAACAAAAGCCGTGTTGTGGACAAACACTACCCTTGAAGTGAACAAGCTGCAGCCATACAGAGAGACTCTATGAAAGCTGCAAAGGGGCTTATCCCCCCACCCCCCACCACCACCACCACCTTCCTCCATCTCCCACCAGCCCCCCTAATGAAACTACCTCCCTGTGACGCTGTGTTGTTTATGTCTGCAGCCACTACAATAGCGCTGAGCTCCCCCGAGACTCCTCTGCCAAATCTGCCTCATGAATTATGCATTGCCACACTCTGACCCTGCGCCTCTCATCTCTATTAACGCAAACCTGACACACGCACACACACACGTTTCTATATGTGAGTGGGGATCACTGCTTGCACTCATAAACACACCGACAAATAGGGGCAGTCAATATCAAGCACTGACAAGCGCACATAAAGTCAGATAAGATGCCAAAAATAAAGTTGATGAAATAAAAACCTCACTATACATCAGGCCTTGAAGTTGGCAGATTTATATGCCTCCTTGTCTTTACAGCCTTCTGATATTTTATCACCAATTTGACTTCCACCACTCCCCTCCTCCTTCCTTCCATTTCTCATTGTCTCCCGTTTTTCCCTTTCATCCTGTGCCCTTATCACTCCCATCCCATCTGTACCTTGCTGCTCCCCTTTTCTGTGCGCCGTGACACACTCCAGCGAGAGCAAAACGGATATTATAAAAGTGAAACAAATAGGGGTATTGCCACTGATTGCCTGTCCTCTATATTAAATTTTTCTATTCTTAAGCTTTGATTTGAAGGTACAGTGCAGCACAAAAGAGAGTAGGGAAAATGTACAGCCTTTATTGATTGAGAAAGACAGCAGGGTGCCTGGTGAAGCTCTCAATTTCCAGAATTTTTCAGATCAAACAAAAGCAGGCCTGGCAGTCATCTTGTGTGTCAGATGTGTCCTTATGTCTGTTCTGTGGGACATTTAAAGGCCTCATTAGGGATTGAATCCCCAATTTATCACTGGAGAACATTAGTGGAACAGTTCATCCTTATTAATATGATGAATGTGTCTGAATCCTCTGTATTTCACTGCAGAACAGCAGCAGAGCAGGCTGTAAATTCACTCTGTATTAATAGTCTGTCTTTGGCCACATGGACCCCTGCTGACCCGTTGGGAATCTCCCCCCCATTTGTTTTTCCTCCACACACACTACCATCACTACTAGTACCCCTCCACCTCCTTATTCAGCACACTTCCACATTAGGCTCTCAAATCCCTTCCCTCTTCCAGCCCTCTCCTGAGCATTGGACCCCTGTTTCGCGTCAGCCCCACAATGGCACTAAGCAGGATTTAGGAGGCTGAGGGAGAATTACTCACTGGAGATTAGAGCTCCTCGTCTGTCTGCCTGTACAGCCCAAGTCCTAGGTTAAGGTGAGGTTCAACTACTGAACAAGATATCAGCCTAGGCTCTGTGCAAACCAGAAGAGCCAGGGCTTACTGTTACACACTGTGGCCAACTTCAGCTAAACAGCTTATCCTCTGAGGTGTTGTGGTCCTGCTTCTTCTATTAGTATCCAGGTTTCATATCATCTGCATAAACACCACTTGATGGTACTCAAGCAGCATCCTCCGGCCTGAAAATATGAGACAATGCGGAAGTGCAAAAAACTGCAGTTCGTCGAGTGTCCACTTGAGAAATACCAGAAGACACATACACACCAAGCCAAAAAAAAGGCGTTTTCACAGCCAAAATTAACATGTTTACAGCCTGGTACAAATAATGTCACCCATCTCAATCACTCATTTCACTGTCGGCAACTGTACTGGGGATGAATTTTCTTCTAACCCAGCATTTTAAAAGGTATGAAGGTGGCAAGCTTGTCCAATCAGAGGCACAACTCAACTCATGTGACTGAGGGGCGCCCAATCACTATTTGTGTGGAAACTCGTCACCCATCTCATTTCCAATATGGCTGTCCCAGCCATTCTGCCTCAGAGCTCAGTTTCAGAAACAGACGGTTGACACCTCGGACACTTTGTCCATCTATTATACAGTCTATGATATTACCATGGTGTTATTTAGATATGTTGCCATCAAACAAATGGCTAAATAATTTTGGATATGAGCATAATATTTTTCTTGTTAGGGGTAGACAACAATATAATTATAATATAATAATATATTGTGTACTTTGAAGGTAGTGCTTGTAGCCATCTGGACATAGTGACATAGCTACATGTATATACCGGTATATAGCTTCTATGCCAAGCTAGGCTGAATAGTGAGCTAAATGTAAAATACAAGTAGTAGCCATCTTCTTTTCTTACTCTCCACAGGAAAAGTATACAAATGAACTTGACTTTAAAGCTATTCCTTTGTTGAGTGGAGATGGCACATCAAAACAACCTCTGAACCAAGGGTGATACAAAGCTAATTATAACAAACAGTAAACTAAATGCTTTTTTCTCTTTTCCCAATCTCAGAGGCCTGGGAGGTCCCCTTTGAGGAGATTTCTGACCTGCAGTGGGTGGGCAGTGGAGCTCAGGGTGCTGTCTTTCTGGGCAAACTGCATGGACAGGAGGTGGCCGTGAAGAAAGTGCGAAACATCAAAGAGACAGATATTAAACACCTGCGCAAGCTAAAACATCCCAACATCATCACCTTTAAGTAAGAATGAATGATAAATAGGCTTATGAGTAGAATATCTTGTAAAATGTACATATAGTGGCAGAATTCCAATTACATTACATTTTTTAAGTTTTCGAGTTACAGTAACTCTTAACATGCTTACCTCTGCACTCTCTTAGGGGTATTTGCACCCAGGCTCCATGTTACTGCATCATCATGGAGTACTGTGCTCAGGGACAGCTGTATGAGGTGCTGAGAGCGGGCAGGAAGATCCATCCGTCCCTTCTCATGGACTGGGCCATGGGCATCGCTGGGGGGATGAACTACCTTCACCTCCACAAGATCATCCACAGAGACCTCAAGTCACCAAAGTGAGTTTGATAGACCAGGTGGAAATGAGCTGTTGCAATAGGACAGGACACCAAATAGTTATTAAATTTGTTGGGAAAAGGTTGAAATATAAGTCAAAGTATATTGTTAAAGTAAGCACAATGTTAGAGCATTGCAGTCTGTTAGAGTCTATGCCACGTTGCAGAAAAATATCTGAGGATTTTGTTGTGCTTTATATTCAATTCCAGCATGCTAATCACATATGATGACTCAGTGAAGATTTCTGATTTCGGCACATCCAAAGAGCTCAGTGACAAGAGCACAAAGATGTCGTTTGCCGGTACGGTGGCTTGGATGGCTCCAGAAGTCATACGCAATGAGCCCGTCTCAGAGAAGGTGGACATTTGGTAGGTATCGTAACCATTGCACCCTGTCCTCTGTACTGTTGGACCTCTGCAGTCAGTGCTTATAGTCTGTCTTATCCGTCATAACATCTCATTAGTTACAGCCTACTACAGTATAGAGCCCAGGATCCTATTTCCAGAAAATCTATTCTGTAATATGTACAATATCTCATTACATGAAACTCTATAGGGCCCCTGCCATATCTGATGGGTTGCCCTGTGTTAAGCCCCGACCTCCCCCTCCCCAATACATCTTTCCCCTGCCTCTTCCTCCCTGCATCCCTCCATCACTCTTCCTCTCCGTCCTGAAAGGAACGCGGGCTAATTTAATAATTGATTTGCCAGATGCTGCAGTGCTCAGGAGAGGCTGGAATAACCTTCCCAGCCTGCGGATGGTTTGGCCTGCAGCCAGAAGTGCATTAGCAAAGAAGTGAAAACAGGATTAAAAAGCTTTTGATGCAGAGAGAAAGCAAAAGTCTCGCTTTATACTGTGCAGTTTTGTTTAAATTTATGCAAAAGCTGGAATAATCTTGACGCACAAGTGACTCAGAGGAGGAGAAAGTGTAGTGAAGTGCTACATTGTACATGTTCATTGCTGTTCTGTGCAAACATAGAGTGAGCCAGCTGCTTTCATATCTCTTTCATATCTTGTGAACTGGGGCTTAAAGCTACTGTAAAGACTTTTAAGCTGGAAACCAAACAGATCGAAAAAAGATACTGATGTGTTCATGTGACCTGTAAAAGCAAACAAGACTATCGGAAAGTTTAATTATAATTATTATTATTTTTTATTAAATTATATTATTAATAAGAAAACACTTCTTTGACAACTACAAAACACAACCTATAAAGAAATGTATCAGTACTCTTTTTCCACAAGGGGCACCAAAATAATCACATACCAAAATTCCACATTGGAGCTTTAACTAAAACAGCTTGATATAGAATTTAACAAAAACAAAGATGTAATTTCAAATTAAGTTAGGTTTATATTCAGTTTATTTATGGGATCCAAATAAAATTCATGCTACAAAAAGACTGAGCTCATTATCATTTTTAATATCTTCAGTATTAAATAAAAAAGAATGGAGTTCAGATGTAATTTGTCTTTGTACTAAAACTAAAATGTTATAAATAAATGTTTTGTAATCCACCATGACATTAAGACAAAATACATTATATAAACCTGGTTAGTGACCCCAAGTCATCTCTCCTTGTGCACCTATATCATGAATCATAAACAAAGTCAAGGAGAGAATCTATAAATACTCTTGTAAACACAACAGCATCTTTCTCCCCCCACTCAACCCTGCATGTGATGCTGCTGGCACCTTGGATACAGAATGTAGTCTCCATGGAGACCAAGGAGTAGCCAACGACAGACTTTCCTTTGCTACGGTCCCAAGGGGTCTGCTGTGTAGCTCCCCTAATGAGCAGAAAAGCTAGAAGTCATGAATGAAATAAGAAATTGGAGTGACAAAAAGCAAAAATATCCGTCTTGCTTTCATAGAGAGCATATGTTTTTGGAGCCTGTGATAATTAAAGCTCTTGAGGACAATTTTTAAGTGGTTATGAAACAGACTTCTTCCATAAGCTTGTTTATTTTTATAAGTTTAAAGCGGGATGGTCTTAATTTCTGACAGAAAATACTGTGGATGCATTTGTCTCTGTAGTTTAATGGGGGCTCCAAATTTGCTCAAAACCAAAAGTTCCCAACAGGAGCTTTAATTTTGGGCTTCTGTAAAGGCAAAGTAAAGTATGAACTCTATTAGAGATTGCACTTTTTGTTGGCCCTTTGCTATGAGGCTCAGTTTTTTTCATATATGGTTGTTGTCATAATTAAGCCATAATATAAAACTTTTCCTGTCGCCAAAGCAATTGAACTGGCTATAACCCTCAAGAGTAATTTGACTGATAAACATGAGACATCATACTCTATTTCCACAGTTAAATGCAGTGGGTCATATTTTTAATTGTGGCTGTTGATGCTTATGAAGAGTAGAAAAGGTTCAGAATGGAAAAAGATTTATTTATTTCCAATATCAAAAACTTCAATCTGTCTGCACACTTATTTACCAATATACATTTGAATTTCAACACATGACATGACACAGACAAGATGTGATATTCAGATTAATTTCTTAAGCCATCCACAGCTCAATAATAAAACAAAAATAGAGGTTTAAAAGAAGAATATGTGAACCTATCTTGTCCCATGATTTGGCAAAATTGTTTTATCTTTTACCAGTATAGATCATCATGATTCATAAACACATTTACAGTGATCTATAAGTGTTAGCAATAAGAAAATCTTTATAGAAGGAGTCTGTTTACGCCATAAAGTGGCTGCATTCCCAAAGGAATAATTCCAGCAAAGTTTAACCTATGAATTTCCAGTCATGTTTCCTGGTATCCCTTCATGTTGAATCTTCACCAAAGTGTTGGAAAGTAAGAAAGCACCACATCTATTCTTCAGGTCATTCGGTGTCGTTCTGTGGGAGATGCTGACTGGAGAGGTGCCATACAAGGACGTGGACTCCTCCGCTATCATCTGGGGAGTGGGCAACAACAGTCTGCAGCTGCCAGTACCTGACAGCTGTCCAGACAGCTTCAAACTGCTCCTCAGACAATGCTGGTGAGTAGACAAGGAGGGAGGAGGAGGAGGAGAAGGAGGAGGAGGAGAATACGGAAAAAGCAAAGTTGAAGCATCAGCACAAAGAGACTTTAATGACGTTGAAAGCTTTAATTAAGCTGAGAGAGTAGAAGTTGTCGAGAGGAGAGTAATTATGAGAGGAAAGGTCTTTTAAGTCCATGTTACTTTAGTCCTGATGAAACTTTTGTGAAATTTGTTAATAGGAACTGCAAGCCAAGAAACAGGCCTTCGTTCCGACAGATTCTTCTGCACCTGGACATCGCCTCTGCTGACATCCTGTCCACGCCACAAGAAACTTACTTTCAGTCTCAGGTAAGCCTTAAATATCAAGGATATGATTGCACCAGCCTTGGGTAAACATCTGTTTTATTTCTTAATAAAAGATCAGAATTTAGATTGAGGGTTTTACATTTTTTTAACCTCTCAGACACACTCTCTTGAGTATTTTCAAAATAATCAGGTTTATGTTAAAGTAGATAATCAGTGAAAGTTTAGACAAAGGCATTACAAAGGAAAGCAGCTGCTGTACATTGTCAATTGAGAGTGATGGTATTATCATTTCTCAAGTAATTGGCACATAAGCAACATCAGACATGGTGCAAGACAAGCTCTCAAGGAAGACGTTTCTGACAACAGAAGCCAGTATCTTCAAAACTCATTTTTTCTGTCAGTAAAACATCATTTGTTTTCAGTCTTCTGCAGAAACTACAGGCAGTGCAGCTGCAATGGGGCCCCTGGCCTCTTGGGAGCCCACTAATTATACCTGTGCTTTCAGTCACAACAAATTATTGTTGCTTCTTTGGTCTTTGTTCCCTGTCACACTTGAGGCCTGATTCATGGTCAGGGAGAGAACCTTTTGTAACCTCCATCATATCAAAGCCTGATGAAGAAGGTCGTGTGATCGGGGAGGAGGAAGAGGGTGTGTGTGTGTATGTGTGTGTGTGTGTATGTGTGTGTGTGTGTGTGTGTGTGCGTGCGTGCGTGCGTGCGTGCGTGCGTGCGTGCGTGCGTGCGTGCGTGCGTGCGTGCGTGCGTGCGTGTGTGTGTGTGTTTGCCTGTGACGGGTTGGGGGATGGGGAGGCATGAAGAATATCTTGGACAACTGCAGACCTAAAACAAATGAAGGGCAGGGGACTCAAAGAAGTATAATTGTGTGGAAGAGATGGGTTTACTCATCCATGCACAACCACAGACCCATTTATAACTCAAGCATATATAATCAGTTGACACACTTGTGCACATACACACATAAAATAAAATTATTTCCTCTTGGCCTTCCTCTTTTGCTCACTACACATCTCTCTCACTCTTCCCACCCAGCCTTGATCTTTTATTTCTCCTTGTTCTCCCTTCCTCCCCCCAGGTTCTCCCTCTCTGTCCCATAATGGATTTTTCTTGTGACGTTAGAAAGAAGTATTTGCTGCTAGAGTATATTGATTGCTTTAATGGCAGGGTGCAGAGAGCAAAGAGAGCAAAGAGAGAAGGAAAGAGGGAACGAGAGACGAAGGAGAGTGCGCACAGAGTCCATTAGCTTAATAAGAAGAGCATCACTCATGCACAGGCAGAAATACACACTCACACACACACATATGTGTGTAGTCCACATGCATGTTCAGGCACACACTCATAAATCTGGACTTTCTTCGTCCCCCTGATATGACAGCTATCAGATAACAGCTGTCATGTTCCACTGCGCATAAAAAAATGCCCACGCTGCTTTTTTTGTGCCTCATGTCATGTCAGTTCATGTTCAGTTTCTCCCTTTCTGTATTGATTATTATCTGATGGCTTAATGGGTTTTGTTTCAATGATTCAGCCAAACCTAAGTCCCTCTGATTTAGTTTATACTTGCTCTTAATGTGATTTGTTTTTTTAATTACTTCTCAAATACAGCCCAGGCGTACTTGATTGTCACTAAAAAAATACTAGGAGTGTGGGCTAATTTGTAATTCAAACTATCTCAACCTATTTCATGGCTGCTTAATCTCATAAAGGCTTTAGTACCTGCTTTGACGCATGTGTTTTATGTGTTTCCCAGGTGGAGTGGAGGGATGAGGTGAGGCAGCACTTTGAGAAGATCAAGTCGGAGGGAACGTGTCTTCACAGGCTGGATGAGGAGCTGATCAAAAGACGCAGAGAGGAGCTTAGGTTAGGAAAAGACACTGCAACACAGACACTCAAAAGTGACAAATACCTGAAAATACTTACACGTAATTACAAGATATTTCCCCCTGGAAGAGATGATCAGAAACCTCCTGTCCAAAAACCTGCAAAATTATAGTTATAGAAGAAAAAAGACAAATTAACGGGTGCATGTATTTAAGTCCTGTATCCCTCTCTACCCAGACATGCTTTGGACATCCGAGAGCACTATGAGAGGAAACTGGAGAGAGCCAACAACCTCTACATGGAGCTCAACGCTATCATGCTGCAGCTGGAGATCAAAGAGAAAGAACTACTCAAGTATGAGTGCTTCCAATTATTTACCATCTATATAAAAGCATTCAGTGCCCTGGAAGTTTTCACACGTTGTTGCTTTGGAACATTAACTCAAAGAGATGTTTCTTTTGATACAAAACTCCATTAAGGTTATAAAGAGAACAGCATATTGTAGTTTTTTCACAACAAAATGTATCACAGTAAATGGTAAAACTAGTCATTATTGACCAAATGCTTTGTACTAATAGCTTTACCCATCAACACTGGTTAAGTGGAGCATTTATAGTGTAGAGCAGGGAAAAGTTCATCAGTAATGTGAAGTGGATGGTTATTATGTCCAGTCACACAGGACCATTGCATGTAACAAAGTGCTCTCTTGTGCCATGCTGAGTACCCACTGACATCCATTAATCGAGTATCGGCTTTGTGTTTAAACATCAGGAGGGAGCATTCACTGGACAAGAAGTACCCAGGCTGCTTTAAGCACCACAGCTCCAGACAGTCCGCCTCCTCCAACTCCATGGAGAAACTCATGAAAAAACGAAATGTACCTCAGAAACTGCCATCACACAGCAAGAGGTAAGAGGGCATGGGGTTATCCGAAGTAAAGCAGAAAATTTCTTTTTCATGTAATATGATCCAAAAAGCAATGGTGGACACCAGCTGATGAAATACACACTTACACATCCAATCTACAGTGGTTAAATATCACATAGAAATAGACTATTAACTCCTGTGTAAGTTTAGTGTTTCTAACTTAAGTAAAGCTGAAGCTTAGTTAACAAGCAATATGAAACACTACAGCTGAAGTTTATCTGTGTCGTTGGCCAGTCACAAGTACAGCAGCACAAACATATATCTTCAAGTTTGACTAGGTTAGCTAATACACAATGAGGAAATAGTTCCTAAAGTGCAGACTGTTTAATACACTGTGAGTTATTAGGGGTGATAACTATAATGAGGCAAAGGTGTGGCTAGCTAACTGGCAGCCAATGAATACCCTCAAAAGTGCTTCATCTTAAGATTGGCTATCTAGCTTTGCAACTCTACATCTGTTAAGCTATCTTGAGCCTTCTAGTTAGCCAGGTGCAAACACCGCAGCACAACATAGGATTTAATATATCAAAGTAAACCTTTTCACAGGATAGAAAAACCCCAAGAAGAGTAGTCACTTCTCTACCAGTAATAAGGACTTAAAACTTGTGTAGTCAAACTTTAGCTTGCAAGCTAATGAATTATTAGTAAAGCAGAGTTTGGCTGTCTAGTAATATATGAAACACGATAGTAGTCAAGCTAAAGTTAAGCTTAAATTCGGCAATCTAATTGAGTAGCAACAGAAACAGCAGCTAAATATGAAACCTCAATTTTAACTAAATAGCCTGTAAGTAGAGTACAGCAATAGTTTAGCTATTTTTGCTAATTAGATTAACTAGCGAACCAAAAATTAAATTCCAGTTTACTCTCGAAAATATGGTATTTAGCTTTTTGATGAGCAGAATATACTGGTAAGGGCATGGGACGTACAGTACTTTATGGAAAACACATTAGGATAAAATGTGGCAGCTGTAAAACATGCCTAACTCACATTTTTAGTTTTTGACAGCACTTTGAGAAAGGATGAGTGCCATACACGAGCAGCTAACAAGATGTGTGTATTTCCAGGTATTGAATATTGCTTTTTAGTTATTTTGCATTCTTTCTGTCCCTGTTTATTCCAGGCCAGACCTACTAAAGTCTGAGGTCATCCTCCCCAAACTGGACTCTTCGATGACCCAGGTCACAATCCCCAACAAGGGCTCTACCTCCCCTGGTCGCACACGACGAGGAAAACCACGCTACAGAAAGGCTGGCAAAGGCAGCAGTGGGGATCTTGCTCAGCTGAAGGCAACTCTCTCCTCTTCACTGGCAATGGTCAACGCCACCACCTCTGTCCCCAGCAGCAAGCAGCACCTGGACCCCAGCGCAGCTCTTAGGGGTCTGCAGCATGACCTGCTGCTGAAGAAGATGTACTCCTCGAGTCCGGATCTCATTTCAACCACTCTGGAGGCTGAAGGGCGTAGGAAGGGGCAGGTCAGGCCTGGACTGGACAGAGCGGGTAGTCAGAGCGCCTCAGCTGGTCTGGGGGAGAGTAGAAGGACTGAAGGGCCTGATGAAGGTCCAGATGTGGGTGCAGGGACTGATGACCTGGCAGATACACCCCCACGCAGTGACACGCCCAGCGAAGACGCAGCTTCTATCCCGTTCTCCAGCAGCCCAGACTCACCGTGTGGCAGGGGAGCGGCTGCAGGGAGGGCGTCTGTACTCGGAAACTCTCGTGTCTCCAATGATGGAGAAGAGAAGGAAGAGGGGACTGTGATCACACGCTCACCAAGGAGTCAACGCCTCACTCCTGCAGCACTGCTCTACAGGGCAGCTGTCACACGCAGTCAGGTGAGTGACAGATTTTGAGAATGAGCAAATGATGTTTCGTTCTTATGACTTATTACTTTTCTTGCTGGGGTTTCACACGTTGTTTATTGTACCTGCAGAGACGTGGACTGTCATCGGAGGAGGAGGAAGGAGAGGTGGACAGTGAAGTGGAATTACCAAGGAGGCGGTACGAGAACTAAATTAAATCCTACAGCTTTCATACTGCTGTGTTTACATTCTAATACCATGCTCTTACACCTCAAGCCCCCACAGATGTTTAAAGGCAGAACTTTACTTTCAATCTACTAAATACTCATTCTTTCATTTTCTCACTCAGGCGTCCAGTGAGCATGAGCAAGTGCCAGTCCCTCTCCACCTTCAGCTCAGAGAACTTGTCTGTCTCTGATGGCGAGGAGGGAAACACAACAGACCACTCCCACAGCGGAACCCCAGACGTGGTCAGCACCAACACAGACGAGCGCCTGGACGACAAGAGCGATGACCTGCTGTCCCAGGGCTCAGAAATCCCCGCTGACCCGTCTGACCCGACCCAGCTGGGCTCCGACGGGTTGTCCGAGAAGGAGGCTATCCTGAGACAAGTCAAGACCCAGCTCGCCAGTAACGACCATAATTATGAGGTAGGAAAAGAAGAAGGCTAAATATAGACTGGTATATTAAACATGGTGAGGACATGAAGAAAAATAGATTTGAAAATGGTTTTGGTGTCAGCATTTGTCAGTCTGCTGCTCTTTTATCGGAGGTTAATCTTGTTTTTCCCTCATACCAGGGCCTGTATGACGACTCTGACTGTGACAGTGCAGAGTTAGACCATTCGGGCAGTGCAGAACCCAACCAACCCCCTACCAACTGGTGAAAATCTGACCCTCCAGCTCCCTCAATGTGGCCTGTGAATCCTTCTATTGCTCTCACAGACTTTATAATCCATGGAGTCATGATCAGGAACATTGCACAGTAAATGAGGGTCTGTTTCCCTCCTCACAAGCTGGAACTCAAAACAAAACCGTGGTGAGTGTTCTCAAAGCCCCGTTACCCTGGAGAAAAAAAGACAGAAAATCCCTTTCCTGGGATAAATGCATCATGTGAAACTGGGTTGTAGAACAAGCTGAGCCCTGATAGCACCTGCCCTGAGATCAGCTCTGCAAAATCAGTTCAATGACTCATCAGAGGGGCAGTCAACCTGACTGCCTCATGTCATCTTCCATCTCATGTTGTGTTTTTATCTCCATCATCCAAGCGTGTCATATTGATTTTTTTCATGTGAAGGACATAAATGAATACTACAAGGGCATTTATTATGGTGTTTTTGTTTACATCGATTGCACTTAATTTATGAAAAGTACGGCTTACTTCCTCATTGTTGTCATGCTTGATTTGCTTCATTTAAAGATTATGCACTGATTAATTTATAAGGTGTTTTTTTTTACAGTGAATCCAACATTCTCCAGGAAATTTTTACATTTTTAATTTGTTTTTCTACACTTTTATTTATATTTGTAACACAGATTCTGTTTCCACTTTTTACTTCTGTGTTGAAATGTCAATGTAAATATGTGATGTTGTAAAATGAACAAATTTTTTAATGTGAGATTGTATAATTTAAAGGTGCTGATGTTTCTAATTAGGTGGCGCTACTCTATTTGAACCTCAAAAAGCTTATTGATGGTAGAATGTACTGTAGCTGCTGTTCATGTCTGAGCATTGAAACACAGATGAAAGAACAACTACAGATGAAACAAAGAAAAAGGCAATATGTCTGCTCTGCTAGGGTGTGTGCTGTCATGTCACAAGGCAAGAGATAAACAGTGTGATTGATTCAAGGCAGACTGGCTTTTTATGAAAGTATTGCAAGGTTATTAAACTGAAATGCAATACAAGTTTAAAAAAAAAAGGACCCTTACAAGGTTTTTTGAAGCATCAGAACAGCATGATTGTTCAGAAGTGTAGTCACTGTTTGTGACTCAGCAAAATAAAACAATAGATCCATTTGAAGGGGAAAACATTAAGTGTCATTTAAGGACTCCAGATTAACGGCTGTAGGCATGTGAGGGATGACGCAGCAAAACGGTTTCCAGGATACCTGAATTTGAATGAAAAACTGGATGCAACTTGGCAGGACTTGTGGCCATGTTGGCAGGCTGTTAACACTCATAACAGAAGTTTGGAAAACGTACTGCTGTGACACACATACCTTTGATTCCTGTAATTAAAAGTAGATCATTTTAAAGCACTTTATCTTTGGAAGAAGTGCAGCAAAAAGAACAAAGATGACAACCTACACATTGGTCATTGGCAAAAAAGGGTCAAATTTAAAACCCTTATTTTGTAAGAATTACAGTTTAGGATTAAGAGACATCCTCACAAGCTTAAACCAGCCAGCCATACTTTTAATGTGTAAGGGCTCAGTCACAAAAGATGGTGTCAAAACGTCTTTCGTCCATGATGAGACTTCAAATGCATTTCAATCTGACTGTGCTGCAGCTGTAAACTCCTGTTCCCTTAATTTCTGACCAGTCAGGTCCCACTCAATAAGCTAGAAATGGCAGCTTCTATTTTTGTTATCACATGTTAAACTGTCAATTTTTAGGGAGTTTTAAACTGAATGTGGCCCCAACGTTTCATGCTAGAAGTCCTCCAGCAGGATAAGATGTTGCCAAAAAGCAAAACTACTGCCCTCTAGTGTCTCAACTAAGGAGGTACTTCTGTTCCCCGTTCAGATCATACACTCAATCAACTGAAACGTTTGCTTTTTATACTGCATCATTGTAACTGTACAATAAATATATTTAAGAAACAGTTTAAATAAAACAAACCTGAAACGTTTCATCTTGTGCGGTCAATATATTCACATGGTGACAAAGTTGTGGTTTGAGCATTTCACATCTTTTATTCTTGTATTTTTTAACAATGTTGTGGCACCCAGGTCTACAGTCTCAAAAACGTGCACAAAAGTTTTCTCTTTCCTGCAAATAAAAAATAAAATAAATTCTGACTCGAGCAAAACAAAGAGCAGGAAACTAGTGTTAATTCACAACCCTTTCTTTGTCTGGTTCCAGAGCTTCCATGATTTCAGTTCTCAGCCTCATCACATTTAATAGACAGATCAGTCAGTGTCTTGGAGTTCATCCCCGGCCCCCCCTTTGGTAGTTAAAAAAAAATATTTCCTCCATTTAAACAAATATTTCAACATTATTTTTTAGTATATATCAGTCTTTACAAAAAAAGCGAGGAGAACCCTCTGCTTCTGATCCCTAAAGCCAAGTCCAAATCCCCCAAAAACCTCCCGATCCCAGCAAAATATCAACACATGATCTGAGGAGCAGGAGAGGGGGAAAAAAACAGGAATGACATGTAGCGGGTAGAAAAGTGACACATGTAGTCAAACACATTAATTTATCTGGCAAATTCCTTTGTGAGAGTTAGAACATTTGTGGTCATAACCAAATAGAATGAGTGACAGTGCAGGTACAGCTACGTTTTCATCCGCAGTGACACGAGTGTAATTGTTGTAACGAGCACTTTAGTTGAAAGGGTGACAAAAAAGGGAGGATGCTTGGAATATTTAAAGCAACTGAGTAAAGACATAAAACGGACAGACTGACATGTGGAACTGGATGAGGAAGAGGGAAGAGGGCTTGTGTATATAAACACAGAATAAAACAGTCACTCTATTCTTATTTTTGATTTTTTCTTTTAAGTTTTCTTTTTTGTCTTTTCCTTTTTAAAGAAAAACTGACTTTACAGAACTAAATCTATAGACCTATTCAGAGTTCTCAAACTCTACTCCTCTGTGATGGTGAGGGAGGGAAAAAAGGGGGAAGAGAGGAATCCATCCAAAAAAAGAAGGTAATATTAAATCATTAAAACCTCCATCCTGACACAAAAAGGGAAATTTAAAACCTAATTGTTTGCTTCTTTTAACTAAAACAAAAACAAAAGGAAATAAATAGTGATCAAATCAGAGGCAGGTGAACACGATTTCATGAGGAAGAGGCAGTAAAATATATAAACTCTTGAGTTGGATAGTTGCATTGACTGTTTTATGGTAGCCGATGATAAAAAAGTGAGATTTAGTGCAGATGCAGTGTCCTATCAGTTGGCTGCCAGTCCTGTGGCCTCAGACGAAAGCCTGGAGAGACAGAGAGAGAGAGACACCCGAAGACCAGGGAGAGAGAATAAGGCATGCAATCAGACAGACAGGATAAATTTCATTTTACTGTACATTACATTATTATTCTAAAATATGAGATAAAGAGATCATAAGGATCAATTACACAAAACTTTTTGCTGTAATATAAAATCAAAAGATTATTTTCGGTAAATGATAAATTTCTTAACCAACACCTTTTCAGAATCAGACCCAAACTCATACACAACAGTTTGGTAATAGAGCTGTGTATAATAGACAGATCAACATCGTTTGGAAAACACTTTTTTGTAACCTCAAAGGGAAACAGAGATGATTCAAAGGAGACAGAGAGCCTGTCAGCTTAGCACAAAGAGGGGAACAGTGTGGAAGAGCCAGCCTGGCTCAGCCCAAATGTCATCCTACTATCAGCACTACCAAAGTTCTCTTTCTCAAATATTTTCTACTGCTTCTAGTGTTTTTGGTCTACGTTTTAAATAAAAACTGGGGTTGAAACACTGATCACAGAACACCTGTCATGTGGTTAACACAGTTGTTATGTCAGGCTGATGTTGCAAATGCATACAAATGTAAACTTATATACAACATTTTCACTTCCAATACAATACCAATACCGCAGTCTTGAGTAATAGCCGATACTGATATCGATCTAATTCAACTTCGGCAGGAAAGGTGTGATTTTCAGCTCTATTTGTGTGTCTTCAAGGCTTAAATAACCTTTGGGGGAATGTTCGAAGTGTAACTTTATTTAACTTCGCCAGTTCCGTGCCACTGCCATCACAGGAAACTTGTGCATGACATATTTCGCCCTAAGCCGCAACGTCTTTCTCTAACTTGGACAAAAACAACTGCCACTCCTCGCCAACATCACTAGTACTCCTCGCTGTTTTGTTCGTACCCTAGCACATATTGTTGTTGTGATCATGTGGGCTCTGCATGCTGCATCCAGGGCTACTGGAGCAGAGTCTGCAATGGGCAACTTGTATCAGAGTGCTTATAATGGGGATTTTAGATACAGGCCAATATAATCAGATATTTTTTTTTGCTGATACAGGACTGATATCCTATATCAATATCAGATCGGGACACCCCTAGACTCCATAGAGAATAATGTGCTAAAGTAAGGTTTGTTGTTTCCCACCTTTGTGCTAAGCTAATTGGACCAACTCCAGGCCCTACCCTTAACATTTCCAGCCTTTCCATTAAGTGGTATCAATCCCTCCCTTACACCTCATTTCCACTTAGATATGTGAGTGAAGTCTGCAGATGTGTAAATACATGGATGATGCATCTTTCCAAGACCATGAAGTGAATTGAAGAAGTGGCCTATAGCACAGTCACTGGAGGAGGATTGTGTCAACAAAATAAAAAATAAAAATGATAAATACCAACAAAAACTTTTGTGTCTTTGTTTCTGAGACCTTGTAAATATGACATTGGCATTTCTGCCATTAGGCTGACATTGTATGTAACTGATCAAATCTGGCTGGTATCAAACTGAACGTATGACCATAATTTAACAAACTTACAATTTAATGAAAAACTATAAAGTTAAATTTTTCAAACATACTCAGGACCATCAAACAAAATAGTTCCAGCTGACCCCTTTTACTCACATATGGAAGTGGAAACAAGGCATCAAATTTTTAAAGAGGAGGTACTAACAGCTTTCCCAATATGTAGCATTTTTTTGCTTAATCTGACTCTAAAATAAGTGAGTGTTTTGATATTTCTCAAGAAAATGATCTAAATGATTGCTTGCTTTACCTGAGGACAGATTTAATCGGGAGTGAAATTACAATTGCTTCTTACACAAGCAATATATAAATCAACAACAAAAAGAAATCACCATGTTACACTTGCTTAACATTATGACTGCTAACAATAGTCACTCAAATCTCACTAGAAGAAAACTATCCCAATAAATACAACGTGACATCTTAAAGAGAGCCGCTACCTGAGCAGAGCTTACACAAAGAGAGAAATGCTTCAGAGTCCATGCTAAGTTCAAAGTCTTTAAAAATATAATGCACTCAACAGGTTATTTCTCAAAGAGACAGGCCGAATCAAGCTACAGATATCTACTTTATAAATATGGCAGCAACCGTGTGTCTGGCTGTGGAACATATGTTTGTGTGCGTTTGTTTTCTGTTTTCTGTTGTAGGTTAAGCGTGGCATGGCTCAGCCAGACACAAAGCGAGTGCAGGTACAGACAACAACATTGTCAGCACTTTAGTAGATGACTTTTTTCCTTGGTTAGTAAGGGGAAAGCCTCCGCCTTTTAGACTTGGAGCTCAACTCGGGGGCGATTTTGGACTCAGTGGGCATTGGGTGGGCGGGGTTACTGGCCCCGCTGACAACATGGAGGGCCAGGAGAGGGAGGGGCTTGAGACTGAGGAGACTCGACACACAGGCAGGAGAGCTGGGGAGCAGGGAGTCAGTGGAGGAGGAAGAAGAGGAGGAGGAGGAGGAAGGAGGAGGAGGCGGCCCTGGAGCCAACAAGGACAGAGGGATGGAGGCTGAGGGGGGCACCACACAGGAGGAGGAGGAAGAGGAGGAGGAGGAAGAGGAGTAGGAGGAGGTAGCAGCAGAGGAGGTGGTGGTGGTAGTAGTAGTAGTGGTAGTAGTAGTAGTAGTAGTAGAGGTGGAGGGAGGGCACAGGCTGGTCTGTTCGGGGTTCAAGGAGGAGGAGGAGGGAGGAGGTTTAGAGGACTCTACACTGTAGAAAGAGAGACAAGGAGAGAGGGACAACACAGTCGGGATGGGTCACAGGGCAGGCTGGTGAGCAATGGGGAGGGGAGTGGGGTGAGGAAGAGGAGGAAGGGTGAGGGGGAATCACTCAGGGATGTGATCAAAACACAAGACAAAAAGCTTCATCAGAAAAGAATGTGTCAAACCAAAGCTAAAGGGTTCAAGAAGATAAGGGAAGGAAACATCTCCAGAGAAGGATCAGTGATAAGGTAAGAGAGAGAGAGACAGGTCACATGCAGACAGACAGCTAACAACAACACAGTGATGGTCAGCAGGAGCCACAGAAATACCACAAAGCATCAAGAGAACTTGGACACAAATCAAAGCAGTGTGGGTGGGATAGTGTGTTGGAGCTGATATATGAACTACCTGCCTCTTTATTAGATCAGTGCTGTGAGTGGAAGATGTTCATCAAGTGGACCAAAGCTGCATCGAGCCATCCTTCTCTAATTTTAACTCCACAGTCAATAACTCACAAAGGTTAAGTGCTTAGCTCACCTGGCGTTGATGAGGTACTCTGCCAAACTGATGCTGGCAGGCGACCCTGTGATGGTGACCTGGCGGTCAGTCGATCCATCCACTGGATTGGCAATCTTGATCTGGGCGCCTGACATTTGCCTGATCTCGTTGATCTTTGCTCCTTGGCGGCCGATGATGCAACCAATGAGCTGAAGGGAGAAAAAGGAAGAAAGTAGAGGAAGATGAAGGTGGGGATGGTAAATTTTAAGGGCAACTGCTCTTTGTAAAACCACCTGAGAATCTTCACAAACGTTTTTAAAATTCCCATTTGGTTAATTTCTCCAGAAAAATCCCAAACACAGATTTAATGTCAGAAAAATAACTTTGTAAACACTTACATCATTTGGAATGGTCATTTCATGGGAGCTGGTTTGGGCAGAAGCATCTATTCCTGAAGACAAACAAACAAAACACAGCACCATGGGTTGAGTTGTAATTTCTCAAAAGTTCAAAATATATTCAATCCAGTGAAAAAAATTAACCAAAATAGGAAAGGAAATCCCAAACCTCAAAGTAACTTTAGGATTGCTTTGGATTTAGAGCCTTTTTCCTTTAGATTTTTATAAATGTATGTGTGCATGTCTGCCAACAAAATCTTTGAAAAAATCTACTATGAGAAACTTTCTTTTTATGTTAACCTCCTCCCAGCATAAAGATGAATGTCATCTGATTTCTTTCTGTACAACTGTTCAGCATGCTGTAAGGATAGGTATCTTTCACATTTGAACCAATATTGTACCAAAGGTGGTACCTAGGAATTGGTATCAGTACTCAATGGTACCAGTCTTGGTTACTTTTGTGTGTTTATTTAAACCAAAACCTACAGTCACTTGTTCAACTCCGTGTTTTTCCTCACCCTCTGCTTGCCAACATTTTCTGCCTCTCTTCAGCTGTGCTATCAAACTAATGCATGGATGTATCTTTAAATGGTATTCACAAATTATTGTCATCACTGCAGTAGGCAAACTACCATGTGATGCATAATTCATTTTAAAGGAAAAATTTGTTTGTACTGTGTTTTTTTTACCCACAATGCCATTTCCTCTCTTGAAGTATTACTAAAGTCAAATTAATTAGACTGATAACTTATTTTGTCTGACTTTTCATCCCAAGGTAAGTTTTGGTGTATTTCATACCAGTGAATCCTTGGTTGCTGGGTGCGATGGGGAACGGGCTCTGCTGCATCGCCAGCTGGTGAAGTTTGGTGAGCTGTGGAGAGATAGCAGCAGAGGAAGACTGTGAGAGTGAGAGAGGAGGCAGGGAGAGAAATGGAGGAAATGGGAAAAACAGGAAGAGGGGAAAACAGAACAGAGACATCACAGTCAGTGCACAAACTCATAAAAAAAGGCTCCACATTTAGATCTTTTCTGCGACTTGTCAGATGTCTATGCAGGGTACCCCATAGGTTTTCCTCCAGAGTGTAGGTTGCCTGTCGAAGTCTTCAAGGCAAGGCTCTTAATGTGCAGCGTTCTAACCATAGATACAAGACTGAAATATGAAATGAATCACTGACTAGGTATCGCCATAACTTTTAAAAGAAAATTCAGTGGGGCCTCTGTTTAGCTCTGTTGGCACTTTGTTAGATTGGCCACAAGTTAGATTACCAAACCTGACATAAGATCAGTGCATACCACGCTCCCCTCTTCAGCCCCATTTTTAATCACTCCCTCAAGCTGTCCCATATGATACAAGCCCAAAAAATAATAGGACATCAAAGAAATTATAGTGTAAAAGAATAAAATTAACACTGACTGGGCATATTGAAGCATTTCAAAGGATTATAAAACTATGAAAAACTTCAGATGTTATGGTTGCTTCCAAATACTTAAGATTCCAATATTTAGTTGAGGGGAGCACAGGTCAACTAACAACCTTTCCAGGCAAACACCTTCATTTCTGTTTTTGTAGAATGAACACATGCATTAACAAGACTCCGAGTGTTGCACAGACCTCTTCTGCAATCTGACACTGTGATCAAAAGCAGTGACAACACTAGAGTAGCTTCACATTTAAAAAACAGCATCTCTTCAACATGTTTTTAGTGGCAACTGAAAGTCAAGAGGCTCTTGGAGTTAAGAGGCCACAAGCTTAATTTGGGTGCCCAGCTTCTGTTTCGGTCATGATTCCTTCAGTGTTAAATGTTTTCAAGCTTTTTGATGAGCTGTAAATACTTGTGGGAAAACTCATCTGGAAAAATGAACTAAAACAAGTCGTTGATATTTTCAAAATTGACTGCAACCTTATGGTTGTTCTGTTGAGACTAGCTTTAGCACTGACGCTTCACATCACATTAACCTTCACCATCACCTTAAAAACTGAGTTCATTTAGTTCATTGAGTTCATGTTTAGAATATCATTTATTTGTTGTAACCTTGCCTCTGGAAAATAAATTCCATGCCCTGGCAAGCTTGTTTGTTTCCCTGTTTGTAGAGTAGGATTTTGCAAAGTTAAATATTTTTGTCACTCATTAATGACGGTGAAATCTATTTATTAGATAGACTCATTATTAATGAATTATTCCAAGCATTCATTTCTAGAAATTTGATGATGATTAGAATAATGTAGTTAATGAAACCCCTAAATTCAGAGTCCCAGAAAATAATAATACCACACAAGATCAATAAAAAACGTTATTTGAAACACAAATATCAGGCTCCTGAAAAGTTTTGCTGCTTTCTGATCATTTCCAAGCTTTCCCGCAATTTTTTCCCATTTTTGCTGCTTGTTGACCATTTTTCTCAACTCAAACATATTTTTTTGGCTACTTCTTGTAGCGCTGCCATTTTTCACCCCTTTTTTTAGACTGTTGCTCTTGCACAGTTAGTATTAAAAAATTTGGTTCTTTGGTTGAGCAGGGTTGAATATATTGTTGTAGAGCATGAAACATCTACTTTAAAAAAATTGTCCTGTATTCTGACACATTTAAGGTCAAAGCAATATGTCTGCAATTGGAATATGGCAGCAGGCCATTTTGCAGTTTAATCTAATTTGCAATTAATTCCTCAGCCCAATTTACACCTGTGAAAAATTTGCACAATCTTTCAATTTTCTACTGTATACAATCTGTTACAAAGTATTGTGACAGCAAAGAAACAATCTACCACACTCAAATTTCCTCATTTCCATGCGAAATTTAGTGACATAACAGTTGAGAAACACTCTGTGTGAACACTTAAATCCTGTAACTTCTAACCAGCAGCTCATGTTTATTGAAAATTGGTTGAGCTCCAGTTGTTCTAGTTTGATAAAGTGCTGAATATAAAAAACAGGAGCCAAAAGTTAAAGCATTGTATATTGACCAGAAAAAACCCAGTGTCAGGTACAGTACTAATAAATATTCTAATGTTTGTACCACGCCTGCTGCAGAGATTCAGTGTCAAGCAAAAGCATATGACAGAGTCTTTCATCATATCCAGCGTTCCTGTAGAATAGCTTTGGGTCATTAAAAAAATAGAAAGATTAATTGGGTTGAGAGACACAAAGTATTAATGATGGGTTAATGAAGACAAAGGGGGGAAAGAACCACATGTTTATCTGGGACAGACTAATGAATGAGGCATGTAAAACAAAAAAGAAGAGAAAAGAGTGAGCAGCACTAACAGATTATTATTCATGGAATGGTGGAGAGTCTGGACAAACACAAACAGCAAATGTCAGTTTAATTAACAACTGACTGGTGATCAACTGAGGGACAAAAACAAACATGGAGTACTAACATCTCTAAATGGCCCAGGATCTGATAGTAGTGGGTCAAATTAAATTAAGGGCATGTTGAGCTACAGTTACAGGCTGTAGAAATGAGGCGTGGGAGGGTGGGTGGGCAGCTGCATATTTCTGGGAGAGGATAGTTGTAATTATGGGTGGGAAGTGGTGGGGGTGGGGTCATGTAAAAATGTCTACTGCACTTACATCTGGCTGTGGAATCGCGTGCTGTCCTTGTACGGCATACGCCTGAAACAAACGAAAACAAAGCTTTCATAGGCCTCACATCTGATTTGGATTTTGGTTAAGTTCACTCTGCAGCTTCATCTCTGTTCAAATAAGGTTCCCCTAAAATCTGTACACATCAAAGTCTTTTCGTAATTAAATCCATTTGAGAACATCAACACGCGAGTCTTGTCCAAAGTCTCCACATTTCTGGGAAAGAGGAAATCTTAGAAACATTAAGAGACCAGGAGAGAAACTTCTTTGAGACAAAAAAGGGAAGGTAAAAAAAAGATAAAAGACCTTGTATTGTTAGGCTGACAAGCTGCTGAAAGCATTTCGGTATAGACAAATAACAGACAGGGAAAAGGGCAAAAACTCTTGTCAAGTAACTACTGACAACAAACAAAGAGAGGGAAGGTCCTGGAACAAAATGTCAAAATAGTGTGAATACCAAATTACTAAAACTTAGTCAGATTAAGAATATTTGGCAACAACTACCAACTACATTTAAACCAATCTGCACAACTTCTCATAACTTTTATTATCTTACCTGATCACATGAAATAACAGAATGTAAAAATAACATCTGAAGTTTTATTTTTCTAACTTTAAGTCGAGTATATCCTCATCAATATTTCCTAGTGTTTACCAGACTATACAATCAGAAATCAAATCAATGCATAACTGCAAAGCATCATGAATAAAAGGGATGGATCAGTGTCCACCTGTAACGTCCACTGTACCTGTCCGCCTGCAAAGATGACGGGGGATCCTGAGGGCTTGGGTCGGTAAGGGATTGTGACCCCCTTAGGGGGAGACTGAACAGGAGACAAAGACAGGCAACGAATAATCAATATTGTTAACCATTATAGATTAGAATAATGTTTTGACTGTTCAAGCAAACAAAGTAGGATAATTAAAAGTACAATCTTTCAAAAAACAACTTAATTTCAAACAATAGATCTCTCAGACTGATATGGTTTGTCTTTTTGCACACATAAATACAACAGTCTCATTAAAAGGATAGAAGGCTCAATATCTTGGCTGCTATTGTACAAGTTGCCACAAATCAAGAACATTCAAAATGAAAAGAATAATGTCATTTCAGTACATTTCACAGCACACTTGAATTAGAATAAAACATCCATTACTGTAGTCTCCATTTAATTATCAACTTCTATAAAACATTTTCTAAAATTTCTGAAGTTGTTTTAGCATTCAACAACAAATCGTATGCAGCCAAAATCATTCAAATGGGTATGAGTTATCGCTGGTCTTAACCTTACACAGCCAGAAGCCGCAAAGATAACATTATGTCACATCATTAATTTCCAGGTCAACAACCACCACTCCATTTGCCTCCATGCATTTATGAGTTTGCTTACCTCGAGCATGACCACACAGATCTGCTTCACACACTCAATTATCGACTGAGGGGTTCCCGCAATGGTGATGGCTCGCTCTGTGGAGTTTGGGAGCATGTCTCCTGCCACTTGTACCTGAGCACCGGTCGACTGGAACACACAAAGTGACATGAAACGAGATGAGGACTCTGGGCCTTGCATGGTTCAGTGTTTAACAGAAAATAGCCAGTTAATGCTACAAAGGTTGAGCTCACAGATTGTGTTACATGTTCTGTATCACGCAGCGTTCTCTGAGCATACCTCTCGGATTTCCTTTATCTTGCAGCCACCTTTTCCAATGAGGGAGCCGCACTGGCTGGCAGGCACCACAATGCGTAGGGTCACTGGGGGCTTGCTGGTAGCTGTGCTGTTTGTCATTGAGCTGCTTATATCCTAGATAAAAGATCATGACAAAGGCTTATGTAGTTTTGCAGATAACCTAATTATTGTGGTGCTGTGAATATATTACATCTCAATCATTGTGTCGCACCTCTTCCAGCTTTTCAATGATCATGGAGAATGCCTTAAAGATGGCGGTGGTTGGACCTGCCAGAGTTATGATTCTCTCAGGACAATTGCCCTCAGAGATGTTGATGCGAGCCCCGCTCTGGAGACAAAGAGGAAAGCAGAAGAAAATTTAAGTTGAGAAGACTTCCTGTTGCGTTGCATCCTGCTTCACTACTCATAAATAAAACATGAAGACACTCACCTCTTCTCTCATCTTCTTCACAGATTCACCTTTCTGTGGGAAAATAATCACATCCAAGTTAGAAATCTTTGAATGCTCAGCCACACTTTTAATACCAATACAGCTTAAGAAAATTCAGACACAGTGAACTGCTGCCTACCTTTCCAATGATACTTCCAACTTCCTAAAATCACAAGAAAACAGGTTGATTACAATCACATTGTACCAAAACTTCTGTCTTACATGACACAGTACGTATACACTCCTTCATGTGAGTCATGGTTAAATTAGGCTCCATGAATCAGGCTTTGAAAAAAGGTCATGACAGTTAACAACTGGTTCAACTAGTTGTCTGGAAAAAGAGGAAAAATCTCAAGCAGCCAGATTCGTCGCAACTCTCTGACTTTGTTTGTTTGTTCTTTTCACTTCTTGTGTCTGTCTGATCCTTTATAGACTCAAGATGGTGCTGTTAACCATACAAAGATGAGAGACTCAGCTTTTTATTTATTTTTTTGGAGCCAATACTTAATTTGTAGGCTGCTGACACCTCTTTAGAGCAGGGGTTTGTTAAGGATGCAACATGCCAGCGTTTTTTTTTTTTTTTTTTTTTGGATGACTGGTGTTCATATATAGTACAATTGGGCATTATTGGGGTATAAATTACATTCAACTAAATTAATAGGAGTAGATAAAATGCTTATGGATGCAACAAGTGATGACTAATACTGCTAAAAGAAAGCCAGAAAATATCATCCCTATCAGTTGTTCATTCCACCAAGTATTGGCAGTTCCATTATTTGATCTTTTATCATTTTGTTGATTCATTTTGCTCTATCATCACCCATGGAGGAAGTCAGGAAAAATAAGTGCTTCACAGTTTTGACGGAAGAAGGAAAACACTCCTGAATTGATGACTCACAATTGAAAAGTCAATCAGATCTGGTAAAAGTAAATAAATGAAAAAAAGGAACAAAATACTTGCACATAGCAGGTAAAACCGAGTGAACAACATGCTTAGACATGAGGCACACATAAATTTCTACTTACAAGTTACAATGGGGTAAACTACTGCACATCATTCCACTTTGAGATACAGGATCTCATCATCAAGTCAATACCCTTACTCATCACTTCAGAGTCCTTGCCCTTTTTACCTCCCTGTGGAGCACTCATATCCACAAATATAATACCACAGACTTTGAGAGTGCCGACGAGAGCAGCTGATGGATGATCTCACCTTGCCATGCATGAGCAGCCTAATGGTGAGGGTGACATTGAGTCCTCCTTCAATCACACCGGAGTCCATAACTGCAACTGAGCTGCTGAAACAGAACTGGGGTCTTTGGTCACCAAGATGGGTCTAAAGGGACATACAGGGAATAAACTACACACCAGAGATCTTCATGTAGTAACAGTTACATCAACTTTTAAAACACAAAAATGAAAATTTGTTGCTGCTTCAAGACAATATTAGCTAAAGTGTTTTGTAATCTTAATTACATGTATTTTAGAGGCATGTACACCCAAAGCTAAGGTCATCACAAGTGACAAATATCTCCATTGCGATAATACTCAAAGTAAACTCGTAATATATAATAATAATAATAATAATATATAATAATAGTTTACTTCTCTGCTTTAATTGTTCTTTTTGCACAATCCATTCATTTATATTGCGTATTTTTCTGGTCACAATTAATTTTTTATCTATTTTATCTTCATTGCTCGGCTTCCATTAGAGAAAAACTTGAATCTTGAATGATAAAAACTTAATTAAATCCTATGAGCCAAATCCAATTCATGGCATTTACTTCTATGGAAATACAATGATAAACAATACACAAATCGACACTATAAGGATGAGGAATATTCTTTCAGAAAGTATTGCTTCTCTACACATTTATTTCTCTTTACAAAGTGATTATGATCTGGCTCATAGCTAATGCTAACACATCTTTAAGGATACATACTGATGCGTGTTACGACGAACCGTGCAAAAACAACCTATGGCTCACTCTCGCTGTATCGTCAACATGGTATACATTAGTGCATTAATTTCCGAACATATCCAACCCGCTCTTTCCCAATGTAATTAGTCTTATACAACTTAGTTTGACTGAAAAAAACATGAGTTGTGGGCTAACGATGACTTCATCATTAGCTGTGGAGCAAGTTTATCAACAAACACTCGAACTATTACTCCACCACCACCTCCTGTTAAATTAAGATTATTTAATTACACTAAGGGGTTTGTGAACTTGGTTGAGTGGCTATTTAATTCCATACTTTGCTCGTGTTTAATTTAAAGTTAGTCTGTTTAACTCTTAACCCTTATTGTAAGTCTGTTAGCCGATTAGCATTTTGCTCACAGTGCTGAGAAAATGAATGAAGCATGCGTGCGCAATTAGCAGCGCTAGCTCGTTTGCTTAATTATTTAACATATATAAAATAAACCAAATACTTATGGTCTCTGTAGCTTGTTGGTTAGTACTTCTTCAGATTAATTAGAGGTGTTTTAAAGCCAACAGGGTTTTCAAATGAACATTAAATGAAACTTCTCCGTGGTAGCGTGTTAGCTGAGCTAGCCGTGTGTTTCTGTGCGTGCTCATCATCACGCGGCCTGTTAGCACGCTAGCTGCTGCGCGCGATTTCTTTTCCTTACTTCTAATCACAACAAAACTGAGACATGCAGCAAATATGAAAGTAAAACTTACCTGGTTCGTGTGCTGGTAGGTGATCGGGGGGAGGGTTGGGGTTGTAAGGGTAGAAGGGGAGAGGTTCGGGAGGGTAGACACCCGGGGGAGAGTTTAGAAAGGACTCGGGGAAGAGGGAAGAGTGATGTGAGATCGAGCTCCACTCCTTTACACAAAGACAACACAATCATCACCTCTGAACTGTCCCCTTTCACCCTGACTCAAACCCGCATCCTGATCCTGACTGAACCCACTGTGCTCCCAGACCACGCCTGTAGTAGAAAGCTACAAACACACGCTTTACTGCTACTGTAAGGCAGGTTTACATGAAAGGACATCATTAAAGGAAGAGTTGTTGCGTGTAATAGACATTGTTGCGTCGCTTTAAAAACGCAGCAGCAAGTGTCTCCTGAGCCAAATTTTTTAAAATATAATTATCATGTCCTCTTTCTTGCACACATTTCTACACAACATTATCAATCAAGTGCAGGAACCGATCCTCTTATATGGTTCTATTTAGAAACTTCCAAAATTATTTGTTCAGGAGGAACTAGTGGGCAAACAGTGCACTGCAACTTGTTTTTTGGTTGAAAAATTAACTAATAATAATAATTTAAAAAATTGACAAAATCCACTTTGATAATCCTGATGTAAATTTTAGGTCAAAATAAGTGAAGGGTGGTGATGGTTATGGTGTGTGACACTGCAAACTTTGGCATTGATTCATTACCAAGTAAATATCTGGCCAGTATCACCTACATCAATATCCATACTTCCTACATAGAAGTTTATCAAGTGTCATTAAGAAAAATACACAACCACTACAACTAATGTTCTCTTCATAAGTGAAATTTTTCAAAAAAAGAAGAAAAAAACTTTTTCAACCGGAGAATGATCACATGCTTTATTTTTTCTGCTTTGTTGTAAAACCATAAATTTGAATATGCATGGATACCAACAGTTATTAGACCTCAGAATTAAACGTATCATTTTGTTCAAACAGTTTGCACATAGTGGTATATTAACTACTCCAGAAACAAAAATATTGAGGGAAATCAACAAACTACTTATAATTTTAAGTATTACTCTCATCATGTAAGTATTGATCAATACTGGTACCAACGTTGGTTTTTGATAAATCGATATTTTAGATCGATCTGCCAACCACAAAAGACCACTAGTGGTCATATAGAACGCTACAACTTTTTTTTTTTGGTCAAAAGGATAAGATCCCCTACTTCCCTGAGGGAAATTGTTGGTTACAAAATAAGTAAAAGTAAAATATATTGATAAGTGAGTACATAATGAATAAAATACAAAAAACAAAAGTAAGTGTCTAAAGTATCAAGATAAACAAGGGGCATCGGACTTGTGAAATTGGGTTGGATAATGATAGTGTTACGTATGAGAAAACTACTTTGCACACATGAAACGATTGCACACATTAAAACGACAAATAAATTGTTGCTCATGAATGAAACCACTTGATAACCTGAAAATGAATATCTTAGTGCTACAACTGCCGACACACAAAAAACATAACTTTCTATTTACATTTGTTTATTGAGCAGTATTAAATGAACATTCCATACATATAAAACAATAAATCAGATGCAGAAATTAGAAAAAAAAATAATCAACAGGCCCCTCAAAAACCCACTCTGTTTGGGTTAAATTATATTAACTTCTCCTTCTTCCATATTAAACATATTTTAAGTACTTTATCTTAGAGTCACAATGAGTGGTATCAAAGACGGCCATAGACTCAATGGCAAACATACGGACTCCTTCAAGAAAAGGATCCTATTGATATTCCTTAAATGAGACATGTCAATGCAGATAGAGACTTGGTACCCCGTTTTAGACGCTGTCACATCGTGGCCCAAGACTAAATCAGTAACAGTCCTTGAAATTTTCACCTTCTAGTGCCAATGCCAAACCTTACAGACTAACCCACTGCTCCCCAATATTGTATGTATGTAACTTTTGTAGAGAAAACTATGTGACCTTGCATTTTATTTCATTAGAAGAAAAAAGAAAATTAATAAAACATGTTTGACTGCTAAAATACAGTCACTATAGAAATATCTATTAACAGTGTGAATTAGTGATAAAATACATCATTAAAGTTCAGATTCTCCAAGTTGCCTTTCAGAAGTATGACATTTGTGTTTTATGTGTCAATAGGATGCCCTTTTGCAGAGAAGCATTTCAGTTAATGCCTTGTCATGAACTGGTGGACTCAGTCTGAGTCACTGCTACTGCTGCTGCTGCTGCTTGAGGACTGTTGGGAAAAAAAAGTAGTTTTAATACAAAAATTATAGTCATTATTGCCTGTAAAAGGTTAGGTTTGACCTGTTACTCTGAAAGCAGACGGGGTCTGATGAGACATTCAAGTGACACATAAAGAGAATGGTATCATCACTATTTCAAAACATAATATCCCCAAAATCATTGCAATCAATATGTGTAACCTGAAAATTCTGGGAACATCCACTCCCCAAACTCATTCTCACCTTGCCATGTTTGTGGTGCCCGTGCTTGTGCGCTTTCTTCATCTTCTTCTTCATCTTTTTGTTCATTTTATGACCTACCATTCCCATTCCCATTCCCGCCATTCCCGCCATTCCCATTCCTGCCATTCCTCCAGCCAATGCTCCTGTCATGGGATTTAACCCACCACCATAATGACCCTTGTGGCCTTTATGGTGGCCTTTGGGAGAGTGTGGGTAAACACCTTTGTGACCTCCTTTGGGAGAGTGTGGGTAAACGCCTTTGTGACCTCCTTTGGGAGAGTGTGGGTATGGGCCTGGGTAAACACCAGCAGGAGGAACTGGATATCCACCAGGAGCTGTAGGATAAGGATGAAGTCCTGGAGCTCCATAGGGCATCATCCCTGGAGCTGCTGGAGGTGGAACCATGCCTGGGGCCACACCAGCTGGAAACTGACCAGCTGGAAACTGACCAGCAGGGTACGCTGGATGGGGAGGTTGGGGAAAGACTCCTGGAACTGGAGGACATGCAGGGTTGTAGCCAGGCGGGTAAGCTGGGTTTGGTGGGCCCATTGGAGGACCTGATGTACATAAAAATTCAAATTAATATTTTCCCACAAAAAACAAGTAAATTAAAAACACCCACTCAAAAACAGGCCAATGTGAACACGTGGGTTTTAGTATCTCACCTTGGTTTGGCCACATGGTAATCTTTTTTAGCAGAAAAGTCACAATCACTTGATGGAAAAAAACCTGAGGAAATGACAGGAAATTAACTTAAACAGAGGAGAGGAATACATATAACAATGCCTTTATTATAAAGTTTAGGTGTGTATTTTGGCTTAAACTCATATTCTACTACCTGCGATGATTACCGGTAATTGCTTTTATCAAATCACATCTGGCTGTCAAATGTTAATTTCTATATCTTCTGATCAGTTATTTCATTTAAATAACACAAAATAACACAAATAGCTGGAAACTACAAACCTCTTTGTTGATCAGCAACATGTACTGCTTTGAGTTATTTTAAGTGGTCAATGGCCAAATAATTTCTGAAATTGCATAAAACAAACCCAAACCCTGAATCCTCACACTCGAAAGGGATAGACAGAACATCAGCGCAGATATTTGCATTTTGAGGCATATTGGCATTTGCCTTCTCTTTAAGAAATAGCATTTACAAATAACCTATTTTAGCACTGACATCTCATTTGAAGTTGTAAATTTTGACCAGGCATATATTCAGAGATGGGACTTTTTTAAGATCACTTCAAAAGTCTTCACAGTCCCTAATGAACATAAGCTTTAAGGCATTTATTTTTTGGTTTAACTACTTATTGACTGATTGGATTAATGTATGCAATCGTGTCGCTTGGGCAAAAATATATTTCACTTATTTATTCGTTTTTGTTTGTTTGTTTTTTTTCTTCCCATGTGTAACATTGCGAGTGCACAACTCAACCTTACTTGTATGATCACTCTCATTTACTTTGAGCACCATTTTCTGCATTTGATTTGACCTTGACGCTTTGTATTTTTGTATTACACACTTGTTTTTGTACTTTGTTCTTTCTTCATTCAATTACAGTTTATTTTTAAATTACTTTATCTCAACTTGCAACAATTTTCCTTTGGAGTTGTAAGGTGAATCTTATATTATGTGATATGTTATAAAACCTTTAACAACCAGTTATTAATACTTTGAATGTTGTTGTTTTGTTTTGACACTGATATGGGAGTAATTGGACAACACCACACTGCAGGTCAGAATCACGAATTTTATATATGGATACACTTTATCATAACTTTTAAATGACACTGTGGGTTAGATTTAGGGAAGTTACATTCACGACCAGTAACTGGTCTGTCACACCCAAAACAAATTCAGCATTGCAACGACCTGTCATTTAAAGTTAAGCTTACTGTGGCTTATTACAAGCAACAGTATCAACCATAAGCTTTTGATTCTATTGTTTTTCCACAGTTTTGTAAGTGTAGGCCACCTTATCACATGTCATGACGTGTTTGGTTCTACCTGCGTAAACTGTGGTCCAATAACAACACCAGGAATTTCACAACTTTCTCTGTTTTTTGGTAAACACCAGAAAAGACATGACAAGAAGAAATGAATAGGAATATAACCACAGCTTCACTATTTCGCACCACAGGAGTCTCTTAAAATCAGTGTCTTACCTTAAAAACTTGCCTCAGGTCTTCTTGGCTCCTTCAGGAATGTCTCGCTCCCTGTTTTTCTTCCGCATCGAACAGCGCGGAAGCTGCTGATATGAAGGAGGAAGCCACGCCCGCCATTAAAGGACACGCGGTGTTTACGTAATGGCAAAAGTCCAGCTTTGAATGAAAAGTTGTTCTGCAGGTTTCTGTGGCATCACAGCGAGAATGGAAATATTGATGCAGAGAGTCCAAACCAATGGTAAACACAACAAAGAGAAGTCAGGAGAAGTATCGGACACACCTGACCTGAAACAATCAAGATCCATATACGCCTCAGTGTGGCACAAAAATTCATGACATCAGTGGAGGAATATTTACAGTTGTGCTTAAAAGTTTAAACTCCTTCCAGCAGAATTTTCTGTTTTTTTATTTTATTTTTTGGCCTTTTCTCTGAAAATATGAATGGCAATACAAAAACATTTCTGTCACTCATGGTTAGAGGTTGGGTGAAGACATTTATTAACAAACAACTGTGTTTACTCTTTTTGAATCATAATGACAGAAACTTCAAAAATGACCCTGTTCATTTTTTATACACACACACTGATTACAAGTAAATAGATCACAGGTGAGGATGTTTACATTTAGTAGATATTCAAACACATTTGTGTTAACTTTTGTGCATTTATCAGAACAAAACCACCAGAGTTGTGTAAACTTTTTAACAGGGTTATTTTTGAAGTTTCTGTTGTCATTATGATTCAAAGAGTAAACTTTTTTTTTTTTTTAATTTTCAGATGTCATCATCCACTCACTAACCATGAGTGATAGAAAGGATTTTGTGTTATGTATATTTTCTGAGAAAAGGCCAAAAAAATCCGAAATTCTGCTGCGGGGTGTAAACTTTCGGGCACAACTGTACAACACAGGGATCTCAGCATCTCTTGAGAAACTCACCCATAAACTTAAATAATATTTCTTGGAGTGGTTTCACTGGGAAAAAAATCTTTATCTTGTGTCAAAAAGGAAAAGAACTCAAAGACGTTCACAGTTGAAGTGTTTGTTTCTGGGAGAATTACTATTTTTTTATTTCTCTAAAAGACAAAAACAAATAAAAATCAAATAAATGTTACAACTTCAATAACGAAACCAATGTGTAATTTTAAAAAATTCTTTGAATAACACATTGATCATTTTGACTTTTCATAGCAGGGCAAGAGCCAATGTCAGTAATATCAATTAGATGTTTAATTTGACTCATACTTGTCCTGCTACCACAAACCAAAATGCTTTGAAACAGACAGTCAGATAAAAACAGATTTAATAAAGATCTAAACAAAAAAATTACAAACCTTTAGTGGATAAATAACAGTTTTTTCAATCAAATATGTTTTTAGGGGAATATTGACCCAGTTTTCAGTTTCAGATAAAGGGCAAAAGTAGGAAGTCTCAAGTCAAAGGGCTACTTTCTCAGTAGCTATCAACATGAAAATATGAAAAGTTTGAAATTAGTGACTCATAGAGAGAAGTAAAAATGCTAAAATGCTGATAATAATAAATCAATATATAGGAAAGAACTCAGTGAAGAAACAAGTCTGAACAGAGGCCAATCTTTCTAATCTCTCAGCAACACACTGAGCAGTCAGCCGAGCATCTGGATCACAGTCCCAACAATTTTCAAGGAGCTCTTCCAGCACAGGCCCCTGAAAGATATGAAGTTTAGTCATTTTTTTAACACAAAAACTACTCAATCAGTAAGAAAAGGAACCCTGTGTGAGAATACCTGTGGTAGCAGTCCCCAGTGTTTGGGTATCAAGGGTCTCTTGTCCATGTAACATACGTGTACAATAAGGCTTTCTAGAGTAACCTTGGCTCCCAACTCAGGTTCATATGGCAACAGATGCTGTGGAGGAGCACTGCCTGCAGATGGAGACATTTAGATGGATTATCAGTTTCTTTGGGTTGTAAGATGCAATGTCTCCCTGGGTCTCATTTTCAACTACTTAAAACTTTTCTACCTTCAAATAAATCAGAGCAGCGCATCCAGATCTCCCACAGCAGCAGTCCCAGAGCATAGATGTCGCCCTGCAGAAGACACCAGGTGTTGCTGAGGTTTACAGAGCCCTCCAGGATCTCAGGGGCCATGTAACGCAGCGTCCCAAACTGAGGATGACTCTGCAGATAGGTGGAAATACAAAATGTTTTCTTCATCATACAAGATCCTACCTCTTTGTATACATCTTACATATATTGAAGAATTTTTCAATAAGTGACCACAGAAGCAGCTGTGTTCTACATTCAAACAGGACCATTTGTCAGAAATGGGTATTTTCATACTTCCATTTTTGTTGCAAAGCTCTGTGACAGATATCCTGTGCAAGAGCGCAGGATGGTAGAACATCCAAAATCACACAGCGCACAGGTCCCATCTGCTCTCACAAGCACATTGAAGCTGCTCAAGTCTCTGTGGGCAACGGGAGGTTTGTGCACATCTGCATAAAAAGACACATCTGATTGGTTTAGTTTAAAAAGCCTGGAAGATTTCCACCTCCATGGTTGCACATTACCACTTTACATGAAAGATGACTTATTGACCCAGCATACTTCCCACACCTCCTCTGCAGTACTATAAGACTATGAAAGATGCTGTTTGTGATTTATCGTTGAAGTCTCCTGGTTTTTAATTTGCGGTTGCCATTTTGAAATGTTAGACATAACATGTTTGATTTGTCAACAAAATCGAGTTATTTTTGTTAGTCATAATCATGCACATCCATCAACATGAGCCAGAGGCCACCCCCCATACCATGGCTGTGAAGGTCAGAGTGGAGGTAGGAAAGTCCCTGTGATAAAGACTGGCACAGTTTCAGTGACATCACCCAGTTTGTGGCCTGTTTACAGAGAAAGGAGTAAAGAGAACCCTGAAATCAAAGGAACATCAGTTAATATATACATCTGAATAATGCCAGTAACCTAGTGCTGCACTTCATTATAAATGTTAATGGTTTATAGAAAAAGCTGAGAAAAACTCAGGCATTATGAGAAATTGTAAATAATCCCCCTGGGCATAATTTCACAATATAAAAGGAGGACATGTCCCCGAAAAAGAGGATGACTTAGTCAGAGGGTTTTAGTTTTTGTTGTATGTCCTTGAAGGTTTTAACTTATTTACTTTGAATCCAAAGGCTTTTAATGCTTTGTTTCTGTCTTTTTTCTTTATAAGATTTAGAGGCCTGTTTTGGGCAAATTAACAATGTTAAGCATAAATATTCTAAGAAATAGAATCAGTACTTGAATGAATTAAGTGTATGAATGCTTTAAACTTTTCTCCCACCCTCTTTTTAACAACTCTTGCTCTTGTCTGGTTGTCACTCACATATTCAGCAAATTGCAGCACCATCAGCAAACTGCCTCCTTCTGGTTTCTTCCCACAGCCCACGAAAGGCACAATCCCAGCATGTTTCATCAGTGGAAGCTCATAAACTTCCCTCTCTGCAGTCCATTTATCATCCCAACATGGAGGGAAAACTTTCACTGCCACCTTTGATCCCTGGTAGTTTCCCCTCCACACAGTGGCAAAATGCCCCTGGCTCACAACCTGAAAGGTAAAAATAACAGACACATGAATCACAGAGTCAGTTTTTTTGCAGTATAAAGACAACTGACAGTTTGGCTCACCTGCTGTAGTTCAATGTTAGAAATGTCGAGCTCAGAGGTTTTGCTTGTTTGGCAGGAACACAAGCTTGTGAAGTCATTTTCATCAAAAGACGGTGGGTTCTCCTCTGGAATGAAGAAAAAACTTTTGTATAGAACCGCTTGCAGTGTAAATGCAATCCAACACATCTGCACAGAAGTCACTTAAATCATTCAGATAACCTGAGTGAATAGCACTACAAAAGACGGATACTGTTTGACGTGTTACAAAGGACAGCAGCAAAAGGGAGTATTACAGTAGAGATAAACACCAAGGTCAGTCCAGCAGAAAGGAAAACAAAAGACATCATGAGAACTACAGCTTAGTTTAGAAACTGTGAAAACATGCCCAAAGAATGTGATTCTCCTGAAACAAGGTGAGGTTATCAGACTCCAGTTAAAAAAAAAAAAAAAAACTTGTTTGGGCAAAAACTTGAAGGTATCAACAGCTGGCTCACTGCATAGTCAAATTAAAAAATTTGGTAAGAAGTCATTCATTTTCTTGCCACTGTGTATTTTACTGACAATAAAGACTTAATTTTGTTATACAGCAACCAGGACAGTCAAATAGTCACTACCAACAAAAAGAAGTTGAAAACTGTATTCATAGAAATACAATTACTATGTTTCAATTGCATGACTATATTGATGTTGAATTACAGTTACCTACTTCTTTCTTTTAAAAGTCCTGTCCGCTTGGCAGCAACAACCATAAAGCACAGCAGCACCAGAATTCCCAGCAGAATTATTCCGGCTGTTTTCGATATATCATCTGAAGAGACAAAATACAATGTCTTTATTACTTTGATTATTAAATCAATGAAAAACATGCTGGAACTTCAGTTATTTATTTTATTTCCTTATTTCATACAAGAATAAGGGTAGGTGGAGTGAGGCTCCTCTGACTCTGGGATCCAGGTGATGTTGCTGTTGCAGAGATCAGTGTTACAGACACACTTTATGAGGCGACCATTGAAGCGGCTTTGTGGCCTACAGGTTTCATCTGGGCATGATTTTTCTGCTACATCACAAGCTGCAAATTAACAATCAGCAACAGGATGTTATTATTTATAGTCTGCACAGCTAATTGTAATCAAAAATGCTGGTAGGTTAGAGGACTTGACCATAATTTCTCACCAAGAACGTCGACCTTTGGCTGGCCATCTTTTATCAGAAAATAGCCAACGCAGCACTGGGTGTTCTCACAAAGCTGCACTGTGCCGCTCACATTGCCAGCAGCTGTGTATTTTTGGTTCTGAAGAGACACTTGGAAAGCACACTGTCTCTTCTGAGGCAAAGACTGGCTGGAGATGCAGAAAAAGATGCATTCTGGCAAAGGAAGACAAGAGAAAGCTTCTGAAGATTCAGTTTGACAGTTAAAAGAGAATTATTTTCCCACTCTTGTTGAAAGAGTGGGTCTCTTTTGTAACTTTTGTTTAAATTGCAGGTCCCCTTTTTGCTAATAATGTCAGAATAAGATAAATGTTAAAGCAATAGTTTCATCACTGAGCCTTGTGAAACATTTTTGAGTGTTGTAGAATCTATTTAACATTGTACATCACAAATGAGTAAAGAGCTAACATTAAGAAAAACAGCTTAAACTTTTTTTAATAATAGATTCACTCACCCAGAGCCAAAATCAGCCACCACTGTTGCAGGAGCATTGTCACTATGAGCCAAGACTGAACATGCAGCGACTGAGACCTTATCAGCCCTGGGAATGTGAAAGGAGTTTCCCGGCATCACTCCCACTGCCACACACCTGCATGTCCTACGCTCTCTGTCTGCTGCCCTTCAGTAAGCTGTGGGAATATAAAAGTTCTTATTTTAACGATTTTCAACTCCTACCGCATCTTATCTGCATCTGAGTGTGGGGCTGACTGCAGCTGCCTAAATCCTTTGGGACCTCAGGTGAACTCAGGGACAAAAGGAGGTCATGGACAAATCAGAGGGGCCAGTGATGGGGAGAAAATTAACTTTTACACACTGCAATGTTTCCAAATTGAATGATGCTTTTTTTCATTGAAATGGTTGTTTTTGTAGCGAGTCCCAGTTGAGTCTCGCTATCAGATGTATGTGATGCTGCTTGAAGGAGTGCCCCCTGTTGTGTGTAAAAGAACAATGATGATGACAGGGGACAAAAAGGTGGCGTTGCTCATTCAGCTTACAAGCAGGATTATGAGCGCAGCCAACGTCTCCAGCTACCTCACGCTCAGCCCCAGTGACGCTGCTGGCTCGTGTTGCCCCCAAGTGTTCAGTTCAGTTACGAAATAAAACTTGACAATAAACATTGAAAATACATTCACAATAAAATTACACACTTAAACTCAACAAAAAAACCATTTTTGTGAGTGTCACATTTTGTTCATTCCATATTTTTTTAACTTATTTTTTATTCAAATGGCAACTTTCATACATGCAGCCCAAAGTACTTCACATAAGAATAGAGACAACTGATACCAGGTATGTGAGCAGAGTCTTATAGAATTCTCAAAAGTAAACAAAATCAGTGCTTTTAAAATCAGTATGATGCGCTCTAATAAATCCTATAAAATCATCAAAATAAAAAAAAATGGTACAAAACAAATTGAAACAGATTTCTGAATGAACAAGAATGAAAATAGTCAAAATGTTTTCATGGACTTCATTTGGATCACCTGAAAATTGGTTGGATTTGAATAATTGAATTCTTTTTTTTATAGACAAGTCAAAACAGTTTATCCACAAAACTGAAAGAAATATGAAAATAAAATAAAGTAAATGAAATGAAATTAATTTATAAAAATCATAATGTATTAATAAAACTGCACATACAGTATGTGTAAACTGAATAAATACAAATATAAAGATTTGCTAAGTCTGCAAATGTGCCGATTTACGGACAGGGTGCATGAGGTCCTCACCTATGTGTATCACCTGGCGCAAACGGGCTTCCGTAGAAACTGATCTACAAATCACGCGCATTGATATCACTAATTGGATGGGCATGTGCGCGCGAGCAAACCGCCAGTTAAGTTCAGGATTCACATTCACTGCGAAAGTATCACGGTTGAACAACTTCATTTTTACTTTTTTAAAAGTTTTTAAAGACGTAATACACATTGTTTTCTTTCCTTTTACCCAATTTCTTCCATTATGCCTCGTGTCAAAAAACAGCTACCTTTAGCTGATGAGTTCGCGGAAGAGTCTGAAAATGACCAGTCATTTAACGGCTTCTCTAGTTGTGAACTCAGCGACTACGATGATAATGTAAGTTTTTTTGCTTTAATCAAAGCTCTCAAACACAAAAAAACACCCACACTGAAATAATATTATCATGGGGATCACTATCTTTTTGGTTCATTATTTTGACTTTGAAGGATTCTAGTAAGCATGGATTTGAAGAAGGTGATCGGTTCATATCGAGGAAGTGGCTCATAAGTGAAATACTAACAGTTTAATGAGAAAACATCTCTGTCTGTGTTCTTCAGAAGACAAATTCAGAGCATGAAGAGGAAACCCAGTCCAAGTTTCCCCCCTGGAGTAAGAAGACCACATCCAAGTCATCATCAGGAAAACAATCATTTCGCCTGAGGGTAGTTCTCCGCTCCACCTCCTCTACCCAGCAGTCCACTGATGATAATGCTGAAGAGGATAAAGATGAAGGACAGAAGACAAAGAAAAGAGGGATTATCAAGGCAGGAAATACCAGCCGTGCTAAGAGGATGAAACAGGTTAAAATTGAAGCTGAAGAAGAGGATCCAGAGGTGGTTCAACCTCATGGAGAGGAGGAGCTTGGATCTGATTCAGGAGAAGAGGCTCCTGATTCCTTTCTAGCCAAAAGACAGCAGAACATCATGGCCAACAAAGCAATGGTAAATCAAAACACAGAACTATGTGTGTGTAGTTGCAATGAAGCCATCTGTAGCAGCTCATTGTCACACTTTGTCACTTCCTTGAATTGTACTGATGGAAACCTGTTGGTATAAAGTTTGGGAAATTATGAAATCACTGCAAAAATATTTTCAGTATCGCATGCCAGCAACTGTTTTGCTGCCAGAATGACTCAAGCTGTCTCCAGCTGCCATGCCTCTGGTTGTTTTGATCCTCCCTGTTTTCTCACAGTTGGCGCAGCTGATGGCGGACCTGCAGAAGATGCCAGGAGGGGCAGGCCTCCTGAAAGAACAAGTTGGCAAACAGAAGACAAAGGGGAAAAGAGCTGTGAGTGACATTAAAAATGCACAACCGTGTTTGTAGATGAAACAAGAGTTGTCAGGTTTGCTTTCATAAGGATTAAACATAGATCTGAATTTCAGGATTACTCAATAGACCCGTATTCTAACGTAATTTTGTTTTCAATGGAACCTTTTTAGCAGCATCCACCTCGCTCTAGAGACCCCAGAAAGAACTCAGAGCGTGCATGTCGCCGACTTACCCGCTCCATGGGGCCAAGTGAAGACCCTAAGAAGGAGGAGGGCAAGGAGGAAGAGCTGGAGCTCAGTCTGGAGGAGGAGCTGCTGGAGGTCTGCTTCATGACTTACCAATGAGCAACAGATCAGTAAAATCCAAATTATTTGATTACATAGGCATAAAATTTGTTTTCCATCACTCAGGTGTCTCAAAGCATTTACAGATTCTGAGAGAGATAAGGAATAAGTGTTGGGATCAGCTTTTTCATTCGTTTGTCAAGATGTAGCATTTGTTTCTTGCAAATTTTGAGTCATGAAATGTATGAGAGTGGCATTATATTGATATGTGAATCTGTATCAGGTCAGTAAATATTTCCTCTTTTGTTTGTTGTCTCAGGTACGCAGAGCCCCACAGCGCAGAGGTGCCCCACGGTCTAATCAGGGGAAACCTCACATAATCCGCCCTGTTGAGGACATCACAGAAGATGAACTACAGCTGGTTGCAGAAAACATGACTGAGAAAGTCTACAACAAAGTTACAGTGAGTGAACAGTACTGGATATTTTAGAATGATAAAAGTAGTCTTTACTGAAGCCTGAAACTATCTGGTGTTGTCCTTTGGCATGAAACACTGTAAACTGTGGTAAGAATTTCGGTGAAATCTGTCCACACTCTCAGTGATTGAGGTTTCTGTGTGTCTTTAGGGCTCCACGTGCCATCAGTGCCGTCAGAAAACTGTTGACACAAAGACGTGCTGTCGCAGTGAGGACTGCCGGGGGATTCAGGGTCAGTTCTGTGGGCCATGTCTGAGGAACAGATATGGAGAGGATGTCAAGAAGGCGCTGCTTGATCCGGTCAGACTGCTTTAAAACACACACACACACACACACACAACACTTAAATGGAAAACTGTTTTGGGGCCAGGGGAATCCAAATTTGCCCAACATTTTATGTGGCATCCACAGTGTTGTAGCTTCAGCTTTTATCATCAATAAGTTTTCAGGCTTAAATGTGGAGCAATTTATAGTAATTGGACTTAAAAGGAGAAGAGTACGTTTGATACAGATTCAGTGTAAGGGCTGTTGTTGTTCCCTTGAGATAAGGTTTTAAAACCTCTAAGGTTATCAGTTATAAGATGAAAGTCAAGTCCAAGATTTCAAACGTCTATTGTCTTTTCAAATTGTTTGACACAAAGGATCACAATGTTGTCAACACGTAACTTTAACCATTTTTACTTCACAGGAGTGGTCGTGTCCTCCGTGTCGAGGCATTTGTAACTGCAGTTTCTGCCGCCTGCGGGAAGGCCGCTGCCCAACCGGCATCCTGTTTCCCCTTGCTCAGTACCATGGCTTCTCTGATGTCCACTCCTACCTCAGCAGGTGAGGGAATACACCAGAATACCATTATCATCAAAACAGAGGCTCTCTAATTAACATTAAACATCAACATCTCCTTTTTTGAAAATATTTACAATTAGTCTGATGAGAGCTCCTTTTTGTGAATGGATGACATAAATGCTTATAACTAACAGACATATGTAATCTCTTTTCTCTGACAGCCTGCGCAACAAACTGAAAAGTGAGGATGATGTAGAGATGTGACACCAACACTAGAGGGAGCAATTGTCCATTTTTATCTGATTTTACTGTATCCAATGCAATTTTATGTTTTTTTGTTTTAAATAAAGCTGAATTTGTTTAGCTGATGCTTGTGTTTGCTGCTCTGTTGTAGAAAAGTTCACAAACCAAAGAGAGAGTGTTTTCATAATTTTAATCCAGCTGTTGGCATTTGCAGTAGTTGTATACACACAATATAAAATCCCTTATTTAAAACGGGGCAGAAAAATAAGAGCACTTGTTATCCAATGAAGTAAGTTTATAGACTTTAAACACATTTTTCTGACAAGATATAAGATACAATTTTCTTACTCAAATAAAGCTGAATTCTGACACAAAGAAACAAATCCCAACAGAGGTGAGGAGCATCTTCTAAGAAAATTTGTCCCTTAAAACATTTTGCAACTTATATTGGGACAACAAAGGGCTGTGTGTCCAAGTCGAGCTGGATCCTTCTATCCATCCAGTTAGAACTTTAACAAACATTTAACAAGAGTAAAAATGATTAGAAAGTGTACGGACCAAAGAAAGATCTCATTGTTTGCTTAAAAAAAATGAGTATGAACATTTGGTTTGGAGCTTACATATTTTTGCTGTCTGGACATTATTACAAAATATTTAACTCTGAGCAGATGTGACTAAACAAGAAACTTTCCACCGAAAGAAAAAGACTCAAAGAACTGCAAGGCAAGGTCTCAGATAACAGATAAACCACTGGGGAGAAAAGGTTCGTAGAAAGATCTGAACTGTAGAGATTCCATTACTCCAGGACAGAGAGGCTGGTAAGTTTACACATTTAATCTACATATATATGTATAAAAGTAATAATATAAGTTGAGAATTGATTGTGCATGAGAGGTTCATATAACTGAAAGGCAATCTCTTGCAATTGTGAAGGATGATCCGGCCAAAGCTAAGAATTTCTGTAGCCTTTACATTACCAAAAATATATATAGTTACATAAAAAAGAAATCAAAATGTTTTTGCCATGATAAACATATCAAAGCATGATGGCTTGAACGTGTGTACCCACAGAAGAGGTTAAAGAGTTACTCTCAGGATTTCAGTGGCCTGACACACCTACGTCCTCATGCTGATTAGTGCTGGTGGCTTTCATCTGGTCATCACCTCGAGTTTCCACGCCCTCCACCCTGTAACGTTTTACATATATTCTCTAGGATAGCGAGACTGTTAGTTTGCATGGATCCCTAAATCTGCTATTGCAGCACAGGCAAGTACTAAATGTTTCTTTGCTTGGGTTGTTATGATGTTCAGGGCCAGGTAAGGAAGGTAGTCGAGGGGCAGGAGACACCTGTGAGGAAGGACAAGCTGTGCGGCCCACAAGCAATAAACTGAGTAGTGTTGTCTCTGCGAGGGGGGCTTGAAAAGAAAATGATACTTTCCACCAGTCTAACACCAAGTGTGTGGGTCTGTGTGTTTTTATAGTGATCATACTATCACCTATGATGGGGTCTTCATGTGAAACAAATGTTAGTGTTGTGTCAACTCCAGTCAGGGAGAACTAGACTACATCTTTTACCTAACATTTGAGCTCTGCTCTGACCCTTAAATGCCACCAATATCCTAAAACAAATTGGAAATCCTTGTTCCTGCTCAGTTCTCAAATGGGATAGTGTCTGTTTACCTGTGGCCATGTCTCCTGTCTGAAGCCTTTGACAGGTTACTGCCCTTTTAAACCCAAATGTCTGAATGCATCGTCCAATGAGGCCGTCCTCCTGCTCCTCGAGTCCTCAGTAGCTGTTGCCGTTAAGTTGATGATGGTCCACCTGCATTATGTTGATCCCGCTGCTGGCTAACCGAGCTATGCTCTCTGCAGATAAGGTTTCCATGGTGACAATGGTGTGCTGCTCATTTGCTGACAGAGCTCCTGGTTCCACTTTTGTAACTGATGCAGGGGAGGCAGCATCGGTGGAGCCGGTGGTGCCAGTGGCAACGTTAGCAGCTGCTTTCTTGTTTAAGTGAGTTTTGATGTGCTTGGAGAGGTGGTCGCTGCGCATGAAGCGCTTTGGACACTCTGGACAAACAAACCTTTTCTCACCTGGAAAACAAGGAGAAACAAATATTAGTTAAAGTTGCAGTTGCTGGTTTCATCATACAATAATGGGCTATTAAAATCTTAACAAAAAAACATCACAATTCAAATAACAGACGAACAGGTTTTGGCTTGTTCTCATTGGCTTACAAGTTATCATTCTTACTATGAGAAACAACTTCTTAAGTAAGCTTCATTGCCCTTTTAACAATATCAAATTAAAATCCCATGGATCCTCAGCATCACCTGTGTGAGTCCTCTTGTGGCGCTGAAGCTCATCTGAACGGGTGAAACGTTTTCCACAGAAAGACCAGCTGCAGACGAATGGTCGTTCTCCTGTGTGCCAGCGAAGGTGAGCTCTCAGGTGGGAAGTCTTACCATAGATCTTCCCACAGCCAGAGATATGACAAATGTGCTGCTTCTTTTTAGTTGGGTCACTGTTAGAATTGAAAAGCAGAATACAGAGTGAGGGGGGGGGCATTTCTAAAATCAGCCTACATCAGAGCAAGTTCTCTTTGAAGTTTTGCATATGATTTACTGAAACTCAAAAAAAATGGACAGTAATGAATCACAGGAGTAAAATGTATGGTATTGAAGTTACTCTAGATTACATTTGACTTCATAAACTAGATATAGTGACATACCGGCTTTCTCCGTCCTTGCAGAAGGGGCAGGTGCAGGCTTCCCTTCTGTTACGTCTTCCTTGTGGTGGGGGACTTATGTCCTCATCATCCATCGCTGTGCTGTCATCCAAACTCTCGCCTCCTGCCTGTAAGCCCTGCTCTCCTGTTGTGGTGGCAAAAACATCACAAAGTATGGAATCAGATACTTGAAGGTTTACTTTAGGTAAAATGACAATGCTACCCACAAGTTAAAAAAAAAACATCTGGGGCAGGTAACCTACTGTTTGAAAGTCATGGTAATTTCTGAGGTAATCAACTAAAAGTCATTTTCAGTCGCAAAAAAATGAGCTGGCCCCTACAACCATGTGCCATGACAGAACCATTGCATGTGCAGCAGGATCTGCCTGTCAAGCAGCAGAAGGGGAGAATAAAAATAATCCTACGGATTTACAATGGGCCTTCGCTGCCGCCCCTACAGTTGGACTTGAGGCCTGATGAGGAAAATAACTGTTGTTATAATATTTCCTGACTAAACTTAAACAGGACTTATGCTAACGCAGACACTGATGTGTTGGAGGTCTGCCATTTCCCTCGTATGAGATCCAAAAGATAAAGCTGCTGTGATGGGTCATGACTTTGATAAGAGGCAAAATCACTTCCAATATTTGTATCTGAGTGAACAGACATGATACTACCTAAAGATACAGGCTTTGAATGAGGGTTGTGACATGAGGAAGTTGATAATAAAGATGGAAGGGGTTGAATTACACCCTTAATTTAGCACAGAAATCAGGGCTGACCCACAGTGGCAGGACTGTGTGTATTTGATGTCTAATAAGTTACGGTTTCATTAGGTAAACACAACATCGCCATGAGCATGAGCACATACAGGACAGAAAAGAGCCCAGAGCAACATGAGGCCAGCTGAACTGGTTTAACCAGTACACTTCAAACACAAAGAGCAAAAGAGATCAAATCCAGAGATACACTACGATGGCTACACTGTGCACACATATTTGCTGTCTGACTGCAAGTTTGTTTACTGATTTCAGATTAAATTCCAAAGATTACTAGAAGAGTCAAAAATAAGAACAAATCCTTGTTAGTTTACCTTGCAGAACATACTAAGAACACTTGCAAAAAAAGAAAGAAAAGAATCTTTTTTCCTCATACTATGGGTGTCAGACAAACTGACCTGCTGTGCCGGCGATGGTTATCGGGACTGTCTGCAGCTGGTGCATTTGCAGTCCAGAGCCGCCAAGTGTGTTGAGATTTATGGTCTGGATGCCGGGGATCTGCACTGTGTTGACAGATACTCCACCTCCAGCAGTAGCTCCCTGAACCTGACCCAGCTGGGGAAGAGACTGTACTGGGGCCAGAGTGATCTGCGGTCCTGCAGGACTCTGGATCTGAATCGTCTGCCAGCTCACCTGGCCATTGGGGCCGACAGTGCGCAGGAAAATGGGACCCGTGTTTGGCATGATTTGTAGATTCTGAAGCCCTTCCTGGCTGAGTGTCGGGGTTGCAAACACCTGACCCCCTGCCGTTGCCACATTACCGGCTTGGATGGTCTGGAGGTGAGTCCCGCCTTGAATAACCTGCTGAGGCTGGATCAGGATTTGCTGTGGCTGCTGTGTGTCTCTGTTGTCTGGTTGTATCGGGACACCCAGGGAAGCTGCTGCATTCTGCTGAAACGTTGCCGTCATCCCTCCGTTGCTGTTCTGAGTTTGGGTCAATCCAAAAGAAGACGCTTGCGTGGTGATGGTGGGAGCGCTGGTCATGTAACCTGCTCCGCTGGTGGAAGTTGCTGAATTCTGTGATTGCTGTGTGAGTTGGTTTCCACTTGTATCCCCTCCATTATTTGAATCTCCTGTTGTGTTACTTGCAGCGCTGACGGGCAACAGAGTGATGTTTCCATTTAATGATACAGGCATATTTGCCAAGAACTGGGGCTGGTTCTGTAACACACCATTGCTGAGGCTGATATTTTGGATGGGGATGGCTCCCTGAAGGAGACCTGGCATAGTTATGATGTTTCCTGCTGCTCCAGCTCTGTTGGTTGCTGCTATGATCTGCTGGCCAGTAGGTGAGGAGACAATCTGAAATTGCTGACCTGGTGCTGCAGAGGAGGGTACGGCAGTATCCTGTTGAGTTTGCGTCAACTGCAGTGGCTGGCCATCCACTGTCTGAAACTGGGGAATGACCTGGTACTGAATGTTGGGCATCATGCCTGATATGGTGGTGAGTACCTGCTGACCCTGCACCGATGGAGCCTGAGCCACTACATACTGCTGTGGCTGCTGCTGCTGTCCCTGAGTGCTCACAGGTGACAGCACCTGTCTGCTCTTCCCTGCGTCTCCTCCTGTCATCACCCCTGAGGAGTCGGTGGTGATGGTGTTGGTGCCTGAAGATGCTTGAATGCCGAGAGGGATGACCTGCCAGCCGTTGGCAGTGGAGGTAAAACCACCCTGGTTTATGTCCAACTGCTGCTGGGTATGTTGTTGGTCTGCAGGTGAGTCGCTCTCTCCTGGGGTGTCAATTCGACTGCATGTGGCTGCCAACAAGGCAAGGGGAGAAGGCTGCTGTGAGTCCTGGAAAGGGGTGAAGATGAAAGAAAGGAGAGAGGAGAAGGAATGAATATAACTTGAAAACATATTGTGATGGATGTTTTAATTTTGGATATGTTACTAAAATTAAAGGTAGAGTCAACATGCAAAGCCTGGCTGGGGTCACCATGTCACCTCCCTGCCCAGAAATGGCCCAAGTCAACCAAAACATCAACATACAGGCGGAAGAGGGGGTTGAGGCAGACACTGATACACATGTATCATTATGTATTTTTTATTTTATTTTATATGTATTTTTTTATTTCAGCATTTGGTGAGGCATCATTATGGCAGCCTATTTCTGCCATTAAAAGAATATAAACTTGGCCATGTTGAGAATTTTTTTGGCCCACATAAATTCAAAATTTTGGGTTAAAAAGCAAAGATTATGAGGTAAAGGTCAAAACTATGAGATGAAAAGTCAAAATTTTGGGGAGGAAATGTCAAATTATGAAATCATAATCAAAATTATGACACAAACAATCAAAATTATGAGATTAAAAGCAGAAATTTCGATTTTAATCCTGATTTTCATTTCATAATTTTGACTAAGTAAAAAAAAAAAAAGATCTCAACAAAGCCAAGTTTTCATTTTTACTCTTTTTGACTGGCAGAAATGGGTTTTCTATACATCATTACGGAACATTTTCCCTGCAAAGAGAAAAGTTGTTCTGAATAAATTTTTGGATAATAAAAATACTACTCTGTTGTCTATGAGTATCCCTCAGTAATTTTACAGTTTCTTCAAGAGGCCCGGTGGGGGTCCTTTCTTTTGGGGTTTGTAGAATATGGTTACACTACCAATTGGGTGGTAACCAGCCCAAGCTGGCAACACTGCTGATGAGCGGTATATGAAACATTCAGCAGGACTGACGGTTCTGTCTGATTTTTCCAAATGCTTTTCTAACAATATCTTATTTCCCAAATTGCTTCACTCTGAGGTTTCTATGCCACAGTTCTTCTCAGGGAAATAAGTCCAGGGGGGAAGCAGGGTGGGAGAGTATGGGAGGGACCACATTTTTTCCAGAGCAGCGGCGGGCTCGGCTTCCCCTCCCCCCAAACCCACCCATCTCCCTCCCACACTTTATTTTGCCCTATAAACTGACACACTCCTCTAGCCACCCCCTCCAAGGCCAGCCAAATGGGCCGAGCGAAATGCACATGAAGTGCCGGGGTTTGACGGGAACACCCCGTGTGGGCGAAATTTACCTGCCCATTCCCCACCCCAGTGACATGTGCTCTGAAGAAAAAGTCAACAAGCCGAACAAGTGTCCACAATAACGAACTACAGAGCCAAACAAACCCATGGGAAAGGGAGGGAGAGAGGGACTTCTGTGGAGATTTCCTAATATGTCTCAGCTTTCATCTGGTTGACAAAAATCAGAAACAAAGCATGGTTAACCTACTTGTGAGTTTGTGTTTCGCTTTTGACTGAAGCCTCCGCTGCTCTCCACAGCGGCCATTTCACCCTGCTGCTGCTGATCTGCGGAGGAAGAGTTTGTAAGATCACTTATCTCAAACATCGCCTACCAATTAACACGAGAGGAGTCACATTTAAATCATTTAAGAGGAACATAACCACACGCTGCGTCAACTTAACACATAAGATAAAAGTTTGTGAATATTTGTGGCTAATATGAAATAACTGGGGGAGGAAATGTGAGGAAATCCATGCGACAAGCTGCCGAAGGGCCAACTAGCCCCAAGCTAAGCTAACATGAACTAACCACAACAAGTCATGTTAAGAAAAAGTACCAGAGGCCAACATAGTTTCATGAGAACCACTACATTTGACTACATTTAACTACATAGCTAACTCACGGTTGATGGATAAAGTTTATAAATCCTGTGAATTTGAGCAAAGAAAAGAAGTTACTCCTCAGTGAAGTAAAGTTGTTCAGCTAAATGTTGTTAGCTCTGAACCGACAGTTAGCAGTTAGTCATTATTAAACTGCTTCAGACGCTGACGGAACAACACCAACTTCTCCGACTTACACTGGTGAAAACATGTCACACAACACTCTCTGATCCTAGTTGTAACTGTTAGCTCAATGCTTTTTTCTCAACATGCCACTGAGTTGAAAAAAGTTCACTTACTGCTCATAATTTGAAGACGGGAGGAGTTTCTCTGCTCTTTTTCGAGTTGACAACTTTTCACAACTTCACACAAACTTGACGGGCTGCTCCTATGAAGGAGACACAGGGGTGAGTTCGATTTATGGACGTGTGTGGAAAAACGGCGGGGCACATTTATCGACAAGAAAGTGGGTTTGAACCGTGCAACAGTTTGGTAACAAGAATTAATTAAGCAAAACCAAGTTTCACGTTCTTTGAAACTCGTCTCCGCCAGGAAAGAAAGGATATGTTGACCCTAAACAAATGTCAGTCTCACAATTTTGTCTCAATACCAAAGTTTCGAATTAGAATCTCACCTTATAACTGGATATGAAACTGAATGTCTCATAATTTCACATTGAACCTTATAATTCTGACTGAGTATCCAATAATTTCAACTAAGTATCTCATAATTTTGACTTATCTTTGATCACTTTTTTATTTTTGCGTATCAACAACCTTATTCCCATATAGCTTTTTATTATTTATAACTTTTAAACTCATTTAGTGGTGTACACTAGTCTGTATTGGTAAATCTTTCCTTACAATAGAATTTTGCTTTGATATTGTTTCATTGTTTATTTTTATTTTTTCAATAAATTTTTGTTCAATCATTTTTGTTCGAATTTTGTTCTCTCTGTAAAGCATTTTGAACTGCATTTTATTTGTTTGAAAGGTTCTTCAGGAATAAAAGTTGATTGATTGATTGATCGGTTGGTTGGTTGGTCTCATAATTCGCAAAGTATCTCATAATTTTGAATCACCTTAAAAGTATTGCTAGTTAAGATTTAGTATCTCATGACATTTATAATACAATTTATGCTCATGACTTCGATTTACATACATACATACATACTAATTTTTGCACGTTTCTCGATTCTTCATATTCATTTTGTCATATCTATTTTTCCCAAGATGTCTCATAACTTTCCTGCAGATTAATTTTACCGCCATAACTGGGCCACCTGATGTTGTTCATATTACACAGGTCAGACCCACATAGTCCCAGGCAAAGAAGATGGGTGTTTTACCTTTGCCGGACCTAAGTTCAAGGGTGACACATCGTTACTTGATTTTTATTCATTCATTTCATTTGTTTCTGGAGATCCAATAAAAGCCCATCGGTCGCATAGTCAAGCTTCTTTTTCTTTTTCCAAACTGTTATACTTTCCGACAATTCAACGAGGTTATGTTAAGTTTCAACAGATTTTCCTTTAGTGTCTTTTATTTCGCATCACGGGGTTACATAAAAGAAGCGCACCCTTGTTAAACCAGTTTGCGAGGGATTGTTGCTTTGAACCAATGGGATCGTTCGTTCCTCTCGCAGAGAATCTACTGGCCAATGTAATTGGACCAAAGGCGGAGAATGGGGCGGGATCTAGCAAGTTTGGTTGTTTGTCTGAGTATGATTGACGTTGGGTTATCTGTTTTCCGCTAAAAAGGCTCCGCCAGTCACTAAACCTGCGGAAATACTGACATTTCCCTGCTGTACGAGTGCGATAGTGAGTTAAAACTGACAGTTCTGAGATTTAGAGACCATTTTCTCATGAAAGCACAGAGGTGGTGGAGGAGGAAGGCGCTCTGGGTATTTAAGTCTTGCCTCCGTGGCCCATGGCCACTCCCTAGTGGCGCCTTGTGGGCAGGGAAAGAACCAGGAGGCGGAGGAGGCACCGAGGCTGGAGGAGAGGAGACCCCATCACATCCGCACACTGGCTGTAACCGCGCTGGGAGGAGAAAATGGCTCACTTGTGGGAGGGATTTTATTATAGGGATGTACGAGGGGGCTGTCAGTGAAGCAGCACATGTGCCTATGTAAACAGGGCAGAGGGTGGAGTCCAGCTTCAGGCCGAGCCTGAATCCACCCAACCCTGAGTAATGTCTGACATTATTTAGTTAGTAATTGATTTAGATGCTTCTCTGATCTTAGATCCAACCCACTTTCACACAACACACCACATCTCCAATAATAAAGCGTTCCATTTTCATTGATTCATTATTTTCATTATCCTCATTTGACTTACAGTGCACATGATTTACTGAGCAAGTAATGGTACAAAGAAGAATGTTTTTCCACACAAAATTAGTTTAATTGTCCAAGTATACCACTATTATTTAGGGTGTCAGGAGTAAAAGTCATCAACCAATCAATTTATGTTCAGTAGTCAGAAGGGTTTTTTTTAGAATAGTTTTGGACTTCTCATTTGTCTTCCCGCAAGTCTTCATTTAAAGTCATGTATAAAAAGTGTCAAACCACCAACACAGAGACAAATAAAGTGTTTCACTACAAGCTTATAATAGAGACGAGAGAGTTCCCCTCTTTTAAAAAGGTGTAAATATAAATGTAAATCTGTTTACACAGAAGTTTGTTTTAAGTTAATGAAAGGATCAAAGGTAGAGCTGTAAGTGATAATGTGCTGAAAGGTAAATAAATCCAAAATCTATCCTGGAGCAGAGGCTTCGTGATGATGAGGAAACAAACATTTGCTACAATCTTAAATCGTTAAAATTAAAACCTTGGTCTTTTCTAAAAGACTTCAAAGACTTTCCTTGGAAAATTCACTGTTTTCGGACAAATTTAGTTTAACAGTTTAATTGATGTGATTCTGACCCTTTTGTTGTGTTCTTAACCTTTACCCCTGACATTTGAAAAAGCTGAGGTCTCAATGCTTTTCTTGGAGGATGCGTCACAGCTGCGTCCCACGCACCAACTTAATGTTTTGTTTCAGGTTAGATGCAAAACTACTTCCTGCACTCTGCACAAATCATCACCATCACCATCATCACCATGTTCTGCCCAAAGGTCCGCTAACATTTAACTACGCATGCAGTATGCTGTGTTCATCATGAGGAAAAACTTATTCCCGTGTAAGAGCAGAGCAGGCTGATGTGGTTTGACAGTTTGAGACAGTTATCTGATATCTGAGCTCGCGACAACAGGAAACGAGAGAGAGCGCGCGCCTCTGACAGAAGTGAAACCTGCCTTCATGAAGGTGAAGCTGCTTTTCTTCGTCCAGGTTTGTAAGTTTTTTTTCTTTTAATATTAGTTTTCCTCAATATAGACTAATTCATCTTGAAAGCTACTTTACATTTATCGTGTTTACTGAAAAAAATCGTGCACAACCGAGCAAGGTGAGTCCAGACAATGAAATTTGACCACAGTTTAAAGAATGGATAACATTACGAACAAGTCTCCTTATTCTCTTTGTTTGTTCTCACTTTGAACATACATTGTTGAGTTTTACTGGTTTTTCTGGCAACTGCAAGTTTCACTTACTGTCTTTATTGGTATCAGTTGTTTGGCACTCTGCAAAAAGACATTATACACTGCAAAAACTCAATATAAACCGAGTATATTCTTCTATTTTCTTGTCAAAATATGTCATCACACTTAATACATGACAATTTCCTAAAGAGAAACATTTCAGTCAGATATTGGAACTTGTTTCGAGATGGATCATCTTGAATATCTTGTTTAATAAAACAGTCTTACAAGTATCTTGATTAAGTAATTTCTCAGTTGAAACAAGCATTTAATACACATCATAACGTTTTTAAGCTGCTGAGCTATTCGATAAAGATAAACCATTTTGTTTCAAGAAATACACTCAGCTTTAATAATAAAAAAAGCTTTATTTAAATCTGCAGCTCATCATAAGCTCATTATGAAACACAAAACTTGTCAGTACAAGAAAATATAGCTAGAATGAATTTTCCCAGATATCTCAAAGGTCTCTCTTATGTAGTAAAGCTTAAATCTAATGTCTTATCTTAAGATATCTTAATAAGGGTATTATCACTTGCGTCATTTCTTGCTTATTACAAGCAAAAATATCTTGTGTTATTCTTTTAAAAGCTTCTTGAAACTTAACTAGAGTGACTTTATTTCTAGTGTATCATTATGTCAAGATAATGGGGCTAGAATTTACTTAATACAAGCACGTTTTTCCAAAAAATTAAGAAGAGAAATCTTGTATTTGTATAACGAAAAATGCACTTGTTACTGGTGAAAATATATTAATTTTATGGTATTTCTGGGTTCACTGAGGCTAGATAGTTTTACTTGTTTTGGAATATCTTGGCAAGCCAAATTTTCTTAAATTCCTTAAATTTTTGTTTAATTTTTTGTTTGATTTTGGAGGCTGACTTTTTGCAGTGCAGAGCTGTGGCTACTCATTTGTGTATCATTTAGTCTTCATCAACACAGGCTTCTATTGCCAAAGTTTCTCAAAACTGTCAAGTATAGCCCGTCAAATATTCAATATGATAATGAACCCAAAAACCTGAGTATCATGAAGTTCAGGGTGAAAATACTGGATCATTTTTCATCATTGTGTCACTGTAGCTCAGGACCGACCATGCTCTGGATCTGTCTGTGATCCGAGGACATGGAGAGCCCGTCGTCCACAGTGAGGCGGCGAGCCTGGATCAACAGCAGCCGACAGTGGCTCACTCTGGAGGAACCTGAAGGACCGCCAGTGTGTAGCCTCCCGTCTGCATCAATCACAGATGATGATGTCTTTTCTGATGGTAAGTTAAGAATTTCAGTTTGGAAGTTTTATATATATATTGTCTGTGCAGTTTAATTTAAAGTGGGTTTTATGTTTAATAAAGGTCTGCCCAAGCTAACAGTTGTCAGGGCTTTAATGGAGGATCATGCTTTGTTTTAAAAATAGTCAGATGAACATTTCAACTTCAGTGTATTCAAAGGAATCACATGTTTTACAGCAGAATATGTCTGACCTTAGTATTGACACTGTGCATAGAGACTTGTAAACAGAATGCAGTGCAATAAACTTTAACACCTCTACGGTAAATAGAAACAGTAAACTTACCATACATGTCCTCACACAAATCAAACAAGCTTTTCATGTCCCATGTTCTTAAAAACAAATATACTATGCATTTTATGTATATTTTATGTCATAACATAACAGCAATACGAAAAATAGATGAAAACAAAAATGCACTTGTGTGTATGTTGTTGCATATCAAATGTTGTTAAATATTTGATATTGGGTAAAAATAGCACAGAAATTTGTCCAATTTAAAGAGAGTAACTCATAAGTGTCGTACATGTGTGATTTCCACAGGATGCTCCACAGGAAAGATTGAGACCTGGCTTCTTGGTTGTGGGTGAGTCACCTCGCTTTACTACTGTTTTTATGTAAGATGATGTTTTTTTGAGCACATGCTCTAAACTGCTGCAAAGAACAAGGTGTTAGTCACCCACTGGAAACTGATTCAACAAACATTAAAGTGGAAACTCTCTGAGGCCAGGTGTTCCAGGAAGACGGTGTGGTAAGGTTGCTGTACTTTAGCTTTTGCCACAATAGCCTGAGATGATGAAAAGATTTAGGTTCTTTACATCCTCATGCCAAATCAAACTGAACTAACTTGTTCTAGACTGGCATGGTTGTCCTCAGCAGAACTGTCACCGTTGAATGACACTGCAGATTGTTGGCTTGACCTTTTCATTGCATTCAAATAGTTTTTAGGGAAATGTTAGGTATGGTAAAAGGGTTTCAAACAGACAAGGATGGAAACATTTATTCAAGTCTGCAAGCCTCTGGCACACCTATTGACCTTATAAAAATCCCCTATAGTTTGTACAATTAGACGGAATGGCTGTTCTTCCTTTTGTGAAACTGATAGGAGGATGATAGTAAACAATGTGTCTTAGGAAAGCAAACGGCTCAAGAAGAAAACCCCACTATAGACAGTATCTGCTTGGTTTGTAACACCCGGCCAGAATTCACTGAAAGGATGGGTGTGATAGTTTTTGCATTCTGGGGACTTAAAACCAAAATGACCACACGGGTGTTGAAGTGTTTGCCTTAGCACTGATCAGCATGTGAACGTCTCTGCAGCATGTTGAAAAGCTCATAAGAGGAAACATCAGAGTACAGGTTTCTCATGAAGGAGCACTGTCGCAAGGCTGCTTTAATATTCCAGGTCAGGCTATCTATGCAGATGAAATTGATAATGAAGAAAAAACAAACTATTACCCTGAACTGGCTCTATGTCATGTGCATCATACTGTGTATATTTGCGTTTGTATGTGAATAATTTTGGGCTGGAAATTTCGCAGGTCAGGTCCACGCACAGGAAACACTGACCAGCTGAGTTTTGGTAAGTATCAAGGGAAACAGAGAGACTGTTGAAAAAAACTTGTGCAACCCAATGCCATCCTTATCTGTGATACACTTGACATATTTACTGTTTGCATGCCGTAAATTCAAATCAACACAAATGTGATCATTGAAATTCTTTAGGGTTAAACAATACTCGCATGTCCATACTGTACCTGCAGTGGTGGAAAAAAATATCCTGACCTTTTAGCAAAAAGGAGCATTGTTAGGTGTAGCTGAAATGTTTTTTATATACTTAATATATTTCTCACAGGAAGAGATTTCCCAGTACCATCAAATTAAAAGTCCTGCTTTAGAAAAAAATAATAAATCTGATGCTACTGTCAAAATTTTGAGATCTTCAAATACGTAAAAACCCTCATCGTGTTAAACTGATGTACATTTTAGGAGTGTTACTGGTCAAGATGTTGCCAACCTCATTATTTCCTATTCTGTTGAACTTATAACTGAATATCATTTTAGATGATAGTCCAGCACGATTTGTTCTGACATGACGTGATGTGATACAGTACAACAAGATGTGCTGTGATATGCTTCAAATTGTTCCTCATGATATTGTCGGAAACGGTATGATTACTAAATGTTGTACTATATGTTTTCGCATGACAGGATTTTACGATTTTACTATTTCACAATTTTATACAAGCTAACCAGATACTATAAGGTATAACTTTACCTCTTCTTTATGCAGTTGTAGAGGTTTAACTAATAAAAAATGGGTGAAAGTACCTCCTTTCTGTTACACCACACCACACACAAGTAAGATCTTATTGTGCATATGAGAAGAAACTAAGTTTAATGTACTTTTTAATTATGGACCGTGTGTTTTCTCAGAGTCTGTGCTGAAAGCCAACAACTTTGATGATGAGCTGAGTCTTGGTGCAGATGGTAACTACTTCAACATACATACACAGACACAAATGCACATATAGACAAAGCAGGAAAAATCCTCAAAGACACAGGAAAAGAAAGAAAGAAATGTCATTACAATTGCAGTTGTCAGTTGCACTGATCAATAAAGTCTTTTAGGATTTACATGAGAGATATATTTTGTAGGACTATGTGAAAGTCTGGAAGCATGTTTTGACTTAAAGTGTAGATAAATGTTAAGAATAGTTTGGCTGTTGATGAAGATTTTCTTGTTTTGTGTTAAATTCAATTGAACACATATCTGAAGTATACAGTTAGTTGAGGCCAGATACATACAAACACACCCTTTTTTTTTTCAGCCTCTGAGTTAATTGCTGATGACGTTACATCTGGAGCTGGGTGAGAGCCAAATGTGATCTTATATTTGCCAACCTGTACTATTATTAATAGATAAGAAAATGAGAGAGGTTATTAAAAATGGGATGATGTTTTAAGTTTGGCTCTGATTCTAATAAAATGTTCTTTTTTCACCCAACTCTGACCATAAAGCCTCAAACAGCATCCTTCCTCCAGACCAGGCCACAGAAGACCCAACTGCAGGTCAGAGATCATCCTTGTCCTAAGATGAAGAAGCTCTAAGAAAAGAAGAGAAAGTGTTTCATTTTTTAATTTCCCAAGTCTTGTCTTTCCCAGTACCCCTCAACAGAATTTACATCTGCCTTCACTGAACTTAGGCCACAGCACGGCCTCCAGCTGCCTCTCAACCTCCACCTGGAAAACTACATCAAGGTGAGGCTTCAACCAGTTTACAGTTTTGTCTCTATGGAAGTCTGAACACCTTCTTTGTTAACCCAGTTTCTTCTTCCACACCTGGTTTGTTTGGACAAAATGATATCATTAAATCTCTACTTTTTCCTGTTTTATTTCCATGTGTTTATCCATCACTGGCATCATATCTTTTTGCAAATTTTGTGATCCTTCATAAGAAAGAAACATACTTGACAGTTTTTAGTGGAACTTTTATAGCTGGGGATAAAATGTTTATCTTCTCTTGTGTAAACCAGTGTATCAGAGGTCCTGCAGATGTATTCAGAGGATGCAGAGGAGACACTGTATGAGCTTGGTTTTGGCTGCGATGAGCCACAGGTCACCATTCGGATCCCTCCTCGCTTCTTCACCTTCCCCTCTCTAGCTCAGGGGATCAACTTCCGCCTCTTCCTGGACTCACAGCTGCAGCGGATTCGAGAGGAAGACCCTGGTCTCTCCCTCGCAAGTAAGTCATAAAATCATCCGCTTAATGCCATCCCAGCAGAAGGACTCGTGTAACAAGATTTTACTTTCCCCCGACAGGTCGTTTCAGACAAGTTCAAGTGCTCACAGCGATGGCCAATGCTTTCTACTCTCTCTACTCTCATGTGTCACGCACTCCTCTACAAAAGCTGGCCACGCCAGAGTTCACCTTCTCCTCTTCTCCTGTGGAGAGGATTGAACGCTTCAGGAGCAACATCCGCAGCGAGCCACGTTCACCAGTGGAGAGACTAAAAGACACAGTCTCTAAGATGTGTCTGTACACTGGCTCTCCTCGCGGGTCTGACTCCACCTCTCCTCAACCCTCTCCAAGGAAGAGATCCAGCCTGTATGATGAGGTGGAAGTCGGCCTTGATAAAGTCAAATCTGGGGTGACAAAGAAACTGGATTTGGGGGAATATGGCAGAAGTGGTTTAGCTGTGGATGTTCAACTAGTTCAGGGAGCGGATGAAGCCTATTGTCTGAAACAAGGGCAAATGCAGCACACTGTAGTGGATAGAAAAACCCTAGATCATGATATCAAATGCTGTCAGGAGATGCAGGGCAGCAAAGAAACAGATATCAGCAGAACCAAAGCAGCAGATCTTGACCACAGGACCCTGTCTGAAAGAACATCTTTAGCGTCATCACTATCAGGAGAAACTGTGATAGAAACAGATCACCAGATTCTCCCGTGCTCAGCTCAAAGTGACACAAACACTGCTTGTTTGGGACCTGTTTCCAAGGTCATATATGATCTAATCTGTCCAGAGATAGTAGAGAGTGTACATCAGGCTCCTTTCTGTGCACACAATCTCAAAACAAACATTTCCCCTCCTATCTGCCCTACGACAGAAAGCATAAATAGACCCCATCCTGGATCCAAAGAAGCTATCTCTGAGCTCGCAGAGGAACCAGGTGACGCTGTGATGATGCTTGATGCATGCAAATCACTTCCTTTCTCAGCTTACGATGGTAGCCAAACCAAGTGCTCCATCACTGTGACCGGCTGGGAGGGGGAAGATGTTGATTCGTATCACATTTCAGCTGCCAAGCCTATCCAGACTCGTGAGGAGTCATTCATGAAGGAGAAAAGTCAATACCTGAATCCACATCAATGTCGGGGGCTTGTCTCAAACAATCTGCCACAGGTTAACTCCTTTGAGCTTGAAGAGGTAAAGTAGAGGGTGTACAAGGCTAATTATTAAAAAAATACATAACTAGCATTTAAGAAATGTTATTCAGATTCATAATTTGAGCGATCCAAAAGCATCTTATGTAATGCTGTTTGTTTCTCGTGACACCTGCCAAACATTTTGTGACATCTACCAATTGCTAAGTGACACCAGCCAATAACTAATGAAATCTTCTAATTATTCTGTGATACGTGCCAATCACTAATGACACCTACCAATTATTAAGTGTTGTGTGCCAATCACTCAATAACACTTGACAGTCCCTCAGTGGCTCATACCAATTGTTCATTGGCACATGCCAAAAACTCAGTGACACCTGCCAATCACTCAATTGTGCCTAACAATCATTGGTGACACTTACCAATCACCCAATGACATCTACCAGTCGCTAAGTGGCACTAGCCAATCGCTCTGTGACACTTGCCAAATACTCACTGTCATCCACTGATTGCTCAGTGACCCCTGTCATTGGCTCATTGGCTCTTGTTAATTGATCAGTGAGACCGACCAAACACTCTGTGGCACCTGCCAAATGATCTGTGGATCAAAATCTTGTTTGATTCAACACTTCTTATTAATTTGAACTCATATAACTGGTGTGAATATTCTGCTTGTTTCTGCTCGACAAAGTCCGCAAACTTTTCCTTCTCTCACTATTTCATTTTTTGACCCCCTACTTCTGTGTTAACTCAGAGCAATTTTAATCTCTCATTTTTATGACGAATAAGCATGCCTACTGAGCAGGTGAACCCATTGGCCTTTTTGCATTACAAATCCATCACTACCCCTTTGTGCTTACACATTGAAGCCTGTAATGGTGTAACATTTGAGTACCAGTGTGTGATTTCACCTATCAACATACATTAGATGAAGGGAAGTCATTTTATCTTGCATTATATTGTTTCTCTATTTTTAAAAAAATCTGAAGCAGATCTGCAGTACATACAGTAAAACATTCTTTTGCTTTAAAAGGTGCACAGCGCAGGAGAGGAAGACTTTGGACAACCAATTGTGCCAAGATCATTGTTGGAAAAACGCCAATTCAAAGGTAAAACTCTAAGTTAATCTGTATGATGTTTTTTAACATGGCATTGGTTGTAACTGCTAAGGAGCATGTCCTTGAAAGAAAGTCATATTTGCTGTTGCAAACTGCTGACCCATTGACTGGAAACAGACATAATCCACATAACTAAAGCAGCTGTTTATGTGTGAAAACAGTCATGACACTTTGTAAGCAGAAATACAGTTTTAAGCAACACATTTTAACCAGTAGTTTCCTGCCTATGTGACCCAGGTCACACTGCAAGTCTTGTATCAGGGTCAGTGTTGACTTATGAGGAATGTTCTACTTTAGGATGTATGTATGAGCATGTGAGTATCCAGGTCAGTGTGCGAATGTGTTTGTTACAGGGAAAGCACTGTTTGTACATTCAGGTCAGGCTGCAGCTGAACATATGCACCGTTATAGAGTGTAGGGAGCTTTGTTCTGACTATATTCGTGTCCATGTGCAGGTGAAGTGACACGCGGCGACAGTGTGCAGTCAGACAGCAGCGGCTACGCAGATGAAGAAGTCAGCCCGTCGTCAAACACACACAGCAGATGACAGACAACACAGAGGTCCACGAAAACAACATTCAGATGGAGAACTAGAGACTTGAGTTTCTACAGAGCTCTGTATCGTACATTCAAGCAGTTCAGACAGCTCAAAAGATTAAAGCCCCATGAGTAACTTTTAGCCAGTCATAAGGTTGAGTGAAAGTACTATAGATGTCTATTTATGACCTAAAAAAATCAACCTGCTCATCAGTAACAAGATTGGTTATATCTTGGGACTTTTATTGTCCATTAAGAGTCTGTACCAAAACACCTTCTGTTAAAGCGGGGTTATTATGCTGTCCTATCCTCATAACTTATTAATATGTTTTAGAAATCTCTGAATTTGTCTGTGAACTGCTAATGATGGTCAGTTTTAAAAAACAGCAAGAGATCTTCATGAGACTTGCAGAAAGGATGAGGTCATCATATAAGATTGGAGAGGTGGGCCTTAGACACTAAGGTCTTCCCATAGCTCCGCCCCCTACAGGCCTTCCAGGGGCTGGCCAATCAGGGGGAAGTGGGTCAGTGGAGTGAATAGCCTTAAAGAGACAGCAGCCAGAACAGTGTTTCAAACTGTGGGTGAAATAAGTGTTTTCTGAAAGTCCAGAGTGAAATTATTATTTTTTTCTATGCAAATCATGTAAAGCTACTACCAGAGGTACCACAGGAACAGTATAAGACTTTTGTTAAAAGGCCCATGGAATATTTTGAGCTGTTGACCCATATCAGTTGTTCAACAGTTGATGTAATAGAACAATAACAAAAAAGTCTATCTTACATGAACATTACTAATTCTAATATGCATACTTATCTTTGCCAGTTGTTTTGTTTTAGAAATTTTTAATTTATGAATGAAATAGAAGCGTTACTTTGGATTGTGCGCAGAATATGAATGATGAATGGTGTTTATGTCAGCAACAGATGACAGTTGCATTATTTTATTCATAATGGCAGGATTTCAATGAAACACAAGCCAGGAACTGTTATTTATTTGATGGGCTATTATTAATGATGACAGAAGCTACTACTAGCAAGACTACCCGCAGTGTCTACAGAGATAAGACACCACTTTGTCAACAGGGGGAGCCAAAGTCAACAGACTATTAAGTCCCCCACAAAAGGATTAAATTGTATTGATGCTGTAAAGAAACTTTAGGTTGTGAATAGTTTCCTTAGACTGAAGATTTTATTTTAAAAAAGTTAAGAAAAATATTTAGACTATTTTGTTTCATCTGAGGGCTCACGTTGATAAAATGTATGGTAAATAATAATATATATCACGTATTAAAAATCTACATGAATAATTGTTGGGACACTTTGATTTGAAATGCTATTTAATGAACGTTGATTACGCTCAAATGATATTATAATTTTTTTTTTTTTTTTTTTTTTAAGCTGACAGTAAAATGAACACATGTATGTACATATTCAGTTTCAAATGTTACTTTATTTAATATTTACCCAAACAGGGAGACAATTTCTACAACCATAATAAAGACAAATTCATCAAATGTACTAAATTTAGCACCTTAATTTCGCTTAAAACTGGGGTTTGGTTCCATTTTTTCAGTACTCAAATGAATAAAGTGAAGATTGACATTTTCAGAGTATAAGGTCACATGAAACACTGTGCTGTACCAGGAGACAGCAGAGGGGGTAGATGTATTGAAACATGGTCAGCTGGCAGTGTGCAAAGGACATTACTGTTTCAGTTAGTGCAAACTGTTGAACTATTCTAAACATTTACATCAGATGAGAGCAAGGCTGAAGACCCATTGGTTTGATGATACAGTTATGAATCCTTAACAACAAGACAGAAGAGGTAGATGTATAACCTGGGGAGCTGCTGTTATCAATGATAGACTTCATGAATGAGGAAGAATGTACCATGATATCTACAGCTGTAGTTTTAGTTTGAAGAATATAATGGGAAAAATGTGTCATCAGAGGCAAAAATTGATGAACAGGTTTTATGGAGCTTCCTATAAAGCAACTGTGCAATGAAAGCCAAGAAATATAAGACTATGGCAAATGATTCAATACTGGAAGTTTAACATCACTGTTACTTTCATAAACAGGGGCAAATAGGACCAAAACTCAGACATATAATGTATAAGTTATGTTGCAGAGTATTTTTGACTACCACTCATTAAAAAATAAAAACAATTCTTCCCCATCTAAGTGTTTGTAAATTTTGAGGAAAAAATAGCATTAATGAAAAAAGATTTCCAAAGGGAAGTCATAAAAAGGCCCAAACTTCACATTCATATTTTTTTCCCCTCACAGTCCACTGATCCATGTCTCAAAAAATTTAAACTACATATGTCCAAAAAAAAACAATGAATGGACAGCCTAAAAGAGCCGAGATTTCAATTAAGAGGGCAAAGTCACAGAAGTTTGAGTCTTCAGGTACAACACGTGGTACATCTTGGAGAGAAAATTTTCAGGGTCCCAATCGTAATATGTTCAATCCACTTTTTGTCTCTCGTAGAAGGGAAAAATGATCCTCCTCAGGCATCAATGCAGTAGAGTCTTTTTCTCTCCACAGTTTGGTGCATGGCTTCAAATTTGGTCTCTTGTTTTTTCATCCAAACGGGGATTAAACCAAGCACAAGTAAGTCGCAAATTCCGTAGTCCAATTTCTACAAACTTTACTTTTTGAACTTTTTTTGAGCATCACAATTTGTCTGCAATTCTTTCGGGACTCAATGCATGAGCAGCTCATGTAGATGAGGGAAAAGTTTCTCAAAATGTATGATTCTAGGGGGGGAAATGTTGCACGTGAATGTTGGGCAGACAAAAAACAAAAATTCTTCAAGAGAATTGAGTTCTTGAGTTTTTGGGCAACTAAATCTTCATTGGCAATAGTAAAAAAGAAAATGGCTCCAAGGGGTTTATCTGGGTCAGAAAAAAAGTCTTGATTTCCAAATTTGAGGTAATTCCCGTTATTTCAGTTCATCATAAAAGTGCCTCCTTTGTCCAAAGTGAAATTTAGAGGCAAGTTTCAGTCTTCAATGAGGCAGGTGACATCACTTTCCTCCAGCCATGATTTTGAGGTACTGCAGTGCATTGTGGGCCGCATTGGCCCGAGCAGCATCTATGCTTGGAGCGAAGCCATGGCATACAGTGATTGGCTGGGTGGAAAGCTCTACCAGACACTGACAAAGACCACTTAGACTGCGCTCCTCTGAAAAAAGAAACATATCGGAGTGTTAAAAAGTATCAGGGAAATTTTTTCTTGTCCAGATCAGAATGTAAATATATTTTCTCAACTGCTGCTGCTGCTTAAAAGTACAACATCTAAATCTTGAATACCACATTTTGAGATTGTGATTCTGACTGAAACCCATAAGTGTTATCCAGAAAATATCATCATAATCTGCTTTGCACCACTTTATCAGCTTTATTTCTGTTTTTGTGTGAGTTACTGTGTCAAAACGGGAACATCACGCAGCTGCACACCACTTCCTCTACTTCTGACGACAGTAATAGCAACCACACATTTGTTTTGTGGTATGCTGATGTCAATCAAAAAGTACCCAGGGTGCTCTGAAGGTCTGTGAAGGTTTGGTTAGGTGGCATTAACTGGATGTTAACGCAGTAAGAATAATTTACAGAAAACAAACCCCTGGCCCCCACAGAGTACAATTTATTTTAATGTAGGTGTTTGTAGACTCACCTAGATCCAGGTAGCTGACATCAAAGCGCTGCTCGGCAGAAAGGTCGCTCAGGAGGGAGCAGAAGTTCGAGTCAGAGGGCATGCCCAGAGGATGACTACGGAGCTGTAGGATCTTCTCTCCAGCTGAGTTTCGCAGAGAGTCCCACGTGCAGCTAAAGCCTTTATTTTTACCTGACTCTGCTCTGTTACCCATGTGCTGTGTGTAAGACGGAGAAGATAATTAAAGACATCATAGACACTGCTAATGTAAAATGTGGCGCAAAACACTATTTGAATGATATTAAACATTACAGATACAGTTGGGCTTCATCATAGGAAACTGGTTCAAAGATGGAGGCTCTGTGTGAGTTTCTCACCATGTTGAACGTGTCTTCTTCTGTGTCAGCATCATTGCTTGTCCTCAGGTCGACCGGCACATCATGTATTCGTGACAACATCTTTGCTGCTGCATTTCTCTTGGCAAGCTTCTTGGAGGTTCCACTTCCTGGAAAGCAACAGGAGATTGTGCAATGCAGTTACCACTGGTTGATAACAGGCCGGATGCCTTCACAGTAATTTACAAATAACCAGATGATAAGTCAAATGAGAAACTTTAACTTTGACCAAGAAGTCACAACTCTGAGATGAACAAACATGAGTCACAAATTTCTAAGTATGAAGAGAATCTAAATCTAATACAATAAAAAAATAAAAACCATGAAAAATGATGAAAATCCACACAAAGCATTTTTCAATGATGACACATTACAAATTGTACCTATTTCCACAAATCTCTCGACTCTGCAGGTCATGGTGAACTCTTTGCGATGTGCAGGACCAGACTCCTGGGTGACTGTGTACTCTGGCAGACGCCATCCTTTCTGCACCACCAACTCCTGGCAGAAAGGTACACAAACTAGTTTTTATTAAAGTGATAATGCATATAACCAGAAACTCTGGTGATGTTATTTTGGCACAAAAATGACCAGAACATAGTTAACAGAGGCTGTGGTAAAGCTGTAGTGAGCAGGTCTTTTCATTCACCTGCAGAGCCCCAACAGGGTTACATTCAGACTGCTGAGAACTTCCTGAAGACTTCATTTCTGACTGGGAGCTGTACCAGGTAAAACAGACAAGAGAAAGTTATGAAACCTCCAACCTTTACTCATTCAGTGCTTTGACGCATTGTTGAAGCACAGAGCCCACTGAGAAGGTATATGCTGTACTTTAGTTTTGAATCATACAGAAAATATCAGAGAAAACTGACCCATCTCCATCAGTGGACACGTCAACCCCCATAAACCCGTCAACTCCAACACCAACACCAACACCAACTCCAGCAGGTCCTCCTGGGCCTCCTTTGAGCATCTTCAGAGCAGCCTCAGCTGCTTTGTGCTTCGCTGCCTTCTTACTGGGCCCTTGGCCGGTGCAGCTGATCTCTCCGACGGAGACGCGGAACGTGAAGTTGGGCTGGTGGGCCTGTCCCTCAGCCTTCAGCAGGTCATACACTGGGGTCTTGCCTATCCGCGTTCCATACTCCTGCAGCAGACTGATGGGCGTCTTTCCGGGATTCACAGCCAGCATTTGCTCAATACTGATGAAGCAGAAAAGTATAGCATCAGGAAGTCAATGATTAGCTGCTCTTCAATGCTTCCATAAAAACTATACGGTGTATTAAAATTAGAGATTGACCAATATTGGCATTTTGATGCATATCGATATCGGCCCTTTTTAAAAATCAATTATCAGCCAATGATAGATCATTTTAAAACTGGGTTATTTTGGCTCTCATGCAAGCCGCTTGGGTTTGGAGTTGTAATATAGAGTTCTGAGGGCCTTAAATCAATCCAGTGCAGCTCAACCCAATCGGGAAGCTGAGAAATAGCATTCAGAAATAACACATTTGGCACTGACAATCTCATTCTAATTTATAGACTACAATTAGGTATATGTCTCTGGATGAGACTTTTTCAAGAATACTTAGACCCCATTGATTGGCACATGCTTAAGAGAATTTTAAAAAGCTCAGTGTAGGAGTTTGTATTAATAAAAATTGGACTCCAGTATTTTCACCTGTACTGCAAATGAATATAGGCAAAACCACATTGGTCTGTCTCTAATTAAAATAATCTGTAGTTCATCAAATAATTGATTGGTTTAAGTTTTCTTGTATATTTTTCTGCCATTTTTTAAGGATTAGAATGGCAAGTAGAGGGGTCCACTCAGCTTAAATTTTTAAAAGAAATCCTTTGAGTTTCAATTAGAATTTATTTTACATCTGTCTAGGCTTAAGGGAGCCAGACCATCATTTCTAATGTTTCTTTTTGCAAGGAAGATGACCTAAATGTCTTTATCTTATGATGACTCCAATCTATGGTTTATGAAGCATAATGATAAGTAGACGTTTCATTCATTTTATGTGTATTTTCATGATCAATCCAACAAAAAAACCTCTTAAATACGCCAAGTGTTAAGGTTTGATGAGTAACAGTGGACTGTGGTGCCAGCACCGTGCTCAGTGTAGCTTTAGCCTGAGTGAGATTCACCTGGAGCACCCGGAGATTCTCTTCCAGCTGTCCGATGCTGTCTCGTCGTTCATTCCCTATATCACGCAGACAGAGCCGATCGGTTTCGGATGGTTAATCCCCCCACTAAAACAAACACTTCCTCTCATTTGCCGGTGTTACTCCAACTGAATGATTAGGCAACTATTTTTTGAAAGAATAACAGACGAAGCCCCCTTTCAGCTCCGACAGGAAACAGCGGAGTGATTTTTTGGTTGCACAGCTCTGACGTAAGTAGAGCGCCTTGAAATTTGAAATTTGATTGGTCCGTTGCGCTCACAGTCCGTTCGTTTTAAACACTTTTCATGTCAAGTTTTTTTTAATTTCCTACAAAGCAGCAGGTGAATAATTACAGACTGTGGACATAGACCTATGTTTTGGGGGTTTTATGATGGAAAGAAAGTAAAAAATATTCCACCATCCTTTCGAACTGTGCAAAGATAACGGGCTGAATTTGACGTTTGAGGACAGAAATAAAACACGCGGATTCAAATAAGATAAAAGTCACTTGCAAATGCAATGAAGAAAAAGTCTGTCTTTAAATCCTACTGGTTCAAACAAATGTACAACTAGAGTTTTCACAGTAGGGGAGAGTGGGGTAAGTTGACCCACCACCTTTATCTCTGCAGTGGTACACATTTTTTTGTCATAAATTCTCCAACATCCCCCATTTTACAGTCCCTGTGATTGAGGCACGTTGAAGTGTTCTAGGTATATTTTCTTGACAAATAACTTTTTTTTGCTAGTCAAAGTAATTCTTTTTACTTTTTAATTTTAATGAATGTGGCTGGTCGATGTCAGACAATTTGCGAATGGCACAGCACAAATACAAACACCACAATATGAAGACAGCAGCTACAACACAAATACAAACAGTAAAACACAAATGCAAATGCCACAATATGAATGCAAAAGCCACAACACGACAGAAATATAGCTATAAAAGCAGTTAAAAGAGTTCAACAATTATAGTTTTCCTCACGGATGATTATCAAAAGCACAGATTGAAACTAGATAAAGTAAATTGGTCAATTAATCTCCAGGTGGCTCAACCTACCCACTGACTTGGATCAATTTACCTCCAAGCTGGGGCAAGTCGAGCCAAAAGGCAGTTTTTTTCCCTTAAAGATTTATGTTTTTATTTTTCTTAAAGAAGTCATGTTTTTATTGTTCTATAATATTTCCATTGACAGGAAACATCCTGAAATAAAGGTAAATTATATATATATATATTTTGTACCTCTTTTTCATTTTCCCTTGCCTAGAGGATAGCATGAGCAAAAAATGGCTCGATTTACCCCACTCTCCCGTCCATGTTTTATCATTGCAGCAAGTCAATCCAGCCGAAGTCTCCAGCCAGAAGCTGTCATTTTCCCTGGAAACTGCAGTGGAGAAAGTAGCACAGAGAAATGTAAGTTATCTTCTGCATGTTGCAACTTATCCCATTTCAATGTTCTTCTTTTTGTCCACCAATTTGTGACTGGAGGAAGCCCTACATTGTAGTGATACAGATTTTTTTTCAGAGCTCTTTTGTAGTTAATCTATTTGGGATAAATTGTGGTCATGACTTAAAGGAACCAAGAGGGGGCGTCAGTCAGCCACTATATGCCTGAATGATAAGGATGTCTTTTGGGGCCAGTTAAGGGCCAGCTCTTGTAATGCTTGGCTGTTGCCATCTCCAAATACAAGAGAAAAATAAAACTACAACTAATTTGTTTTGAGTCAAATCATACATTTTCAAAGCTATTCATATTTCACTATATGCTCAACATTTTATCCATTGTGAAAAAAAATGTGAACATTCCCCCTTTAAATGTAGACTTTCTGACCCCACAGTATGTTTTCTCTTGCATTTTTCACATCCTGTAATGTAAATATTGCAAAGTATAATAATATTTTGCAACCGTCATATTTTTCTTCTTTTTGAAAAAAATAAATAAATAAAACTGAGTTTCAAATTCAGCAGGAGGATTAATCAACTTCAAGCCACCCCTCAAAAAGAGTAATGATTTTGTGTAGGACTCCTTTTTTATAATACCAAGCACATTACATTTATTTACATTTATAAAAGGAGTATAGAATTTTTGTCTTGCACAAAATTTATATTTTTTTAATTTATATTTTTCTGTTGTCAAACGTTAGTTGCATCATGAGGGTTGAGGTAGTAATGTTGCACCATTTTATAATCTAAGCAAGCCAAGAGTGATGACAATGCATCAGATTATAATTCTATAAGCTGACAGCTCCAATTTTGTTGAAGTTTCTTGGCTAACTCTGGAGCCCTTTGCTCATGCAGACCCTCAAAATCCTTTGGACCCACAAGTTCTTCCCAAACTAATGCAGCAGCACTTCCATAAAACATTTCAGTCCATTTTCCACCTCTCCATCATTTCCTTTATTTCTGTGGTTCGACAATTAATCCCTCGCCGGTTTTGCTCGTAAACCCCTTCTGGCCACTGTAGCAAACAGAGCTTGGTCCCTGACGGCTTCATTCACTAGCATCAGTGTGTCAGTGTGGATAAGCACACTTAGCCAAGTACAACACAGAATGAACTGGCAGGGACAATGAGTGACGCTGTCTCCTATTTGAACTCCCAGGCATGAAACCAGAGCATCTTGATTTATCTGCTCCCAGAGTGCATCCCTCTTCACATTAAAAATACTTTCAGCTTTTATTTGCTTTGTTTTTCAGGCCTGGTTTTGTCATCTCAGGCCCTAATTTATTGACCAATAATGTGATAATCTCAATGTTTTTATTGAGCTTATGGGTAAGTCAGAGACTGAATGAGATCACAAGTTAAAACTATCCGAGCAGTTTCATTACTCACAAAAATGCATGCACACATAGACACACATGTACTTTTCTTTCCTCTGTCTTGGCCCAGTGCATTAGTGTGTGTGGTTCCTTGGTTGCCAAAATCATCAGTAGATATCTTCAAGCATGGAGCTGTATGAATACTTTTTTTCCCCTCCTCCTTTCCACAATATGATGTGTTTCCTTTTTTGTGTGTGTTTTGATCCCTCTCTTGCGGCCGGGCTGTGCTGTGGTGAGGCGCGGGTTCGAGTGGCGCTCCTGTGTTATTTTTGGCAGGAGCAGCGGTTGGTGGCTGTTGGGGAGAGAGGAGACAGAAGGGGGGGATCGCATGAAGCCCAAAACCGAGGCTGTTTAAGGGATTTCTGTCTGAAGGAATTGCTTTGTAATGATCGGAGCCTCATTATGGATGTGTGCACTCATGCATGAGCACACACTAGAATCACAGAGAGGAAAAAGGCTGGCATCCACATTTGTTCATTTAACACTTCACAAACACCTCATATACATGTTCTGATTCACAGACCACACACTCTGCTGCTAAACTGCTTAACGTGTGAGGAGCCACTTTTTAAAAGAAATTCGATATGCCCTGATACCATTTTCCCCCACCTGATACTGTGACTTGAGTATTACCCAGAGTTCCCCTCTACTGCTACTGGTGTAATCAAGAACTAACATTATCTCTAGCTTTAAGCTATGGGTTAAACCAACAACCGTGTATGATTACTAGCACCATTGTATGACTTCAATTTGTACAAAAAAAAATTCTGACTCTAAACAAGCTAATCACAGAGACAAGCTAAGCTAATGGTAGCGCAGATCTCACTACTGCTTTTTTCCCCACAAAAAAAGCATTTTAACTGAACTTTTAGCAATAAACATCTGAATTTGAGATATTTATACCTGACATGACAAAATATAGCATTTACCCCTCATAGCTGACATTTTGATAGCTAGCTAGCTTTGACTGACATGAGGGCTTTTGCTAACGATGCACTACTCTTGCACAGCTATATCAAACCAACAGTGGTAGTGGTGGTGGCAAGTGATTGATTGATATTTCTTTTTAGAGCGCCTCCAAAGTCTTGCAAAGGTAAATATGAGTACCTCTCACTTTTGAACTGATACGGTACTGATGCCTGGCACCTAATCAGTATCGGTACTCAATAGTGCCAATTTTCAATACTTTTTATGTGTTCTTATGTTGTAATAAATATCAATTTGTTTAATGATAGAATCTCAAAATATTTCAATTTTAACATATTTATTTCTCAGTGTAACAAATATATCAAAACAACATTCAACTGTTCGTACTGTAAATTCCCAGTTGTTCCACAAATTTCTTACACATGAAAACCCTTTAACTTTATGATATATCAACTGCAGTGTTTTGTCTTGATAATGCACAAATTAAGACCTAGATCTACTAACTCCATCATTTACTCTTCCACTCCTTCACAGTACAAGGATGCGTTTAGGTATCAAAACATGGCACCGTTTACATGAATACATGTTCCTTGGTACTGATGGTATTTGGTCTGTACCTACAAAAATACCCACTTTGGTACCAATCCTCACGCAAAGTTAATGCTTTTTATGTCATTTACACAAGTTATTTACCTATGGCGATGAAAAAAGCTAGTGAAGCATACATTTATGTGCTGGAATTATACAACAGTAAATCCATTTATGCATATGACATTTAAAATAAATTCAGAGATTTTTCCAAAAATAATACATGGTTAAATGACTCTCCCACAAAGAAAAACAGACCAAAGATATTGTGTCTGTATAAATCAAACATGGGGAGCATGTGTGGCGCATGCGATACTATGCCCAGCAGAGGGCGCTTATACTGCACAAAAACTCCAGTCTCAATGCAAAGAGACAAAATCCAGCTGCGAGAAATGACGCCATTCCTGAAGTGCTAAAAACTGCAGTTCTCTGAGATACCACTTGAGGCTGGCAGCAGAAGTATCGGAAACCACGTTCACATGAAGCCTAAAAAGCTGACTTTTACAGCATTGATAGATATGTTCACAAAAGTGCTGCTCAATACAGTTTTAGTATCGTCATTGCAATATTTGCCTGCTCAGTTTACTGAAGGTATATATCGAAATATATTTGAGCCTTTGTGTGCACTTAATGTAGCCTGTCTATGCCCAATCACATTACTAATAGATCTAAATGAGCATCTATCTAAATATGTCGCCACATTTTACCACATTACATGCACACGGTTAGAGCACCTTCTCAGCGCTCTGTCATCTCACTTGCTGTTATCAGGGTCGGGCAGAGCAACGTGCAGAGTGTGTGGTCAAACAACTGACAGAGAGGGAACAGTGAATGTGAGCAGAGCATGGCAGGTTTTTAGACAAACTGACAGTTTGCTTATGGTTAATATCATATAAGGTGATTTATTGAACACTTTCAGGGTTAAAGGCAACGGCTCCCAGTTCTGTGAATTCAACTTCATCCAAGAGTCTGTCACAATCATTTCAGGGAGGGTTGGGGAGAGTTCAGCTGAACAGATTGAAGCAGTAAGATTAAAGAAGTATCACAATAAATATCAAAGGAAAAAATATCACAATATAATTTTTTCCTAACATCGTGCAGCCCTAGTTCACAAAATAGCATATTTTTCCATCAGTGCACACTTAACAGGGGATAAAGTTTCTTATAACTCAGCTGTTTAGAAGATATTAAGATCACAAGTTTACTTAGTTAGATGCATAGTTGACCTGACTGACGGACAGGAACCCTATGGCTGTTGGCGAGGAGGTTCAAAGCCTTCTGCATTTCTAATGTGGCCCCTGTTGACAATTTGCTTCAAAACTCTGTTTCAGGAACAGGTCTATGGTATTGACTAATCACACTCTTTTCTTGCACTGTATTGCTAAGGTTTATAATTACCATGTGCTCATTAACCTAGAATCAAATATTTTTGAGCTAATAAACAATAGCATTATTGCTGAGCTCATTCCAGATACTCAGGCAGCAACGGAGGCCAAAACCACCAATGGTGTAAAAACAAATCCAAGTGCAGCCTTCTGCTTAGGAAAGTAGGCAATTAAAACAATTAATTTTCTGGTGCCAGATGAATTTTAGTATTAGATCAGCATTGAATCTGCAATGTTGAAGTCTAATGTTAGGCAATCACTGAAGCGTTTGTGATACCACCTTTGGTTTGGGAACAACTCAAATCTAACCCATGAACGAGAGTAGAGACATCTCAATAAACCAGCAAATTTGAATATTTTTCCTTTTTATTTTTCCGCAGTCTGTCACATGGGAACTATTTCTTGTTTGTCATCTACTTTGGTTATGCTCTCTCTCTCCTCTGTGGGAGTCAGTCTGAGACATGCAGCCCGCTCAGGCTACACGCAGTGTCAGACATTCATGCTCCTCCCTCTATGCTTCTGAAAACACCATTTGAAAAAGATTTTCTCCAACTCTATTCTTGGCTGCAGATCAAGAGAACGTTATTACTCCATTTTATTTATTTATATATTGTGGTGGTAGTGTGTGTGAATGTACTGAATGTGTGCGATTATATGTGTGTGAATGTGTGTGTGTATGTGTGTGTGTATGGGTGAGTGATATGTGATTGTGTATGTATGCGCGTTAACCCACAAAGATATTTCAATTTCTCCAGAATATTAAATAAACATGCAGCAGCGGCAGCAGCAGCAGCAGTTTCAGTGGAGCGCTGCCTGCCAGTGGGTTTTGGGTTGGATGGGTGGCGGTGCTGGTGGTGAAGGGGGGAGAGGGGGTTTGTGGCCGTGGCTCTGGGGGGGTGAGGCAGCTCATGGTCAGGGCCCCCGCCGGACACACTGGCGCCTCGCGCTGGAGGACTTCTGAACCACCACACTCCTCCACCAAAAACCCTGCCAACCCTGGCTCGCTGCTCCCGCTTCCAACCCAAGTCACTCAGTTCTCTCTCTTTCTCTCTCTCTCTCTCTCTCTCTCTCTTTCTCTCTCTCTCTGCATTTTACCTCCCCCTCTCTCTCTCTCTCCTGACTTCTCCTCCTTTTCCAGTTGATCCAAATCCAGATTTATTTGCTATTTGGCAGCCTCCTCTTTTCTCACTTACCACTGTCTTTTTCTTTTTTCTCTTTTGGTGGCAGGTCTCTGATTGTGTTTTCTCTACTTCTCTCATCCAGAAGATTTTTTTTTGCATATTCACCACCTCTCTGCACTGTCTCTCTCAAATCCCTTCACTTGAAATGTTCCACGGAAGTATTTAGTGGCTTTAAGTTCTACAAAAAAAGCAAACACGAATGGTTTGGGCTGTATGTCAGTCAGAATTTCATCAAGATAGTAAGCATTTTTAAAAGGAAAGAACAGTTTATGGGCTTGGTAGATATTTGTAAGAGTATTAGGTTATAATTGTTTTTCCAACCATCTGTAATAGACAGAGAACTGTTCCTCTTGTCAATTCCTGTTAATGCTCTTTGTACAGATTGCCTGAACTGACCTATTATTCCTGAAATTTAGCTTTTGTTTTTATGATTATGTGTCAATCGATGTTGCATGATGATAAAAACTTGTGGAAACAGTCTGTGAAAGCACTTTAACCAACTCTTTCATGTAATGACTCAAAAATAATCCAAACAGCATCAACTGCTGTGTTTAATTGAATTATGGATGTTTAACGTCTTAAGCGGAGTGGATGTGTCTTTACATGTCATACATGCAATTTTCTTAACTTAATTTTCCTCTGGAAGTAATTTGTCATCCGGAGGCCATTAAATGGGAAGCATATTATCTTTTTAAAGGGGTGCAGAGTCACCCACAACCCTCCCACAGTCCCTATAAACAAAATGGCCTCGTTTAGTGCTGCATTTGGTGCGTCGGGCAGTGAGGGAGGACTCGCTTTAAACTTTTACGCCACTTCTAGGCAGAGGAGGAGACAGGCTTTGGTTTTCTATTGTGAGAGGTGAAAAAGCACTTTCAGTTTGATGATGCAGGAAGATTGAGTTTTGTTTTTTGAGAAGTGAGCAGGTGGTTTAACCTCTATCACCAAAGAGGGGTGATGTGAAGTACTGCTGCAAGATGCAGGGCTGTTGCATCAGCTGATGCATGTTTTGTGCTGAGTTTACAGCATAAATACAAAAAATCCCTTACATCTGAAATCCTTTCATCCTTATCCGCACTTGCTCATGCTGCTGTTTCCTCTCTGTAAATGATGGCTGAGAATGATAAGCATAGACAGAACAGACATCTGTAAAATAGCCTGACCTTTTCACCTGTTGACCTCTCTTATCTGTTGTTTTCTTTTTCTCTGCATGCCCTTTTTTATGCACCCTGACCTCCTCTGCTCTTCAGGTCACGTTATGGTTCACTCAGGTCAGTTTACCTTTCCCTATTTGCTGAAAAGCCTTATCTTGTTTTTACTTACAGCCCAGCCTGCTGAGCCTCTGGGCGTGCTGACATTCTTTCCCCTTTCCCCTCCTCCCTGCTCTTCCACAGTCACACCTGCAGACACCTGTGCTTTTGTCCTGCTCTATTCATCCCACAAACCTCACAAACTACCCCACCTGTGGCTACATCAGAGCACCGGCCATTGTTTTACTTGCCTATTCAGTTTGGAGCAGGTAATAACAGGAAGAGGACATTCATTAGCATTCTGTTGAGCACATGAGCTTTCCTCTCAGAGAGATCGGAGTCCCATGAGAAATTCATTAAGCAGAAGTTTATGTAACTCATCAAGTCTTATTACTAAGTCAAACACTGCTTGAGTGACTGTTTTGAAATTGTTTCTTTGTGTTAGTTTGGTCTAATACGGTCGTTTGATGGCTTCAGCAGGTGTCTTCATGATCCTCTAACAAGCCTGACTGTAAATGGAGTACAGGGGCACCAGTGGGTAAACCATGTGGAACCAATTTGTCCAGCTTCTTCCTCTACCCCTATGTGTCACTGCATGTATATTTTTCCTTTTTTACAACCTTATTTGAAGCGACACTTAATGTTTCCTGGCCTTCAAAATAAAAGAAGTAAAAATAAAGTCGCAGTCCCACCACTGAAGTTTTAAAAAGAGCAGAAAATAAGCAGTAGTGGCAGAGGTTTTAAAAGCCACTGACCATCTTCTTAACCCCCCCTCCCAACCTCCTGACACACCCTACCCATACTCTGTTTCCCCCTCTTTGCCTTTTATGTTGTGGACTCGACCGTGCGCCCACTTCAGACCACCATAAACATGTCGGTCCCTGATGACAGAGTCGGCCCCGGGACGTTTTATATAAATTGACCTCAACTACAGCTCATTAGAAGCCTTAAATTGGAACCATGAAGCCTGGGACGTGTAAATGTTACAACAGGAGAAGCAGGAGCTTCAGGTGGGTTCAAGAAATACAGATTTTTAGTCACACAATGAAAATCCTCAGTTATTGGGAAAATTGCATTTTTTGGTGTAGTTCTGGATGTTTGTAATAGTTCATCACTTTTACACCAATTTTAAACAAACAAACAATGTAGACCCACTTTTGAAAATTGGAGTTCACAACACATTTCTCACAGGCTTCCTCCAGTCTTTCCTGGGGCTATCTCTGTTTTAATGCAGAGTCCACCCACCTCAAGTATTTTTATTAGTTTGCATAAAAACCTTGACTGACCTGCAAGACACACAAGTGCAACTTGTCATGACTTTAACTCTTGAATTTAAGCACAAAAAATTCACATAAAGTGGCAGCACAGTCTCAAAGTGGAGGATTTTAACAGACAGTAAAACACAGCAGGCTTCTTCATCGGTATCTCCCCATCACGTCTGTCGTCCTGCATCCCGCCTTAATTGGCCTCCTTTTGTTTGACCGCCTCCCTCAATAAACAATAAAACCGCAGCTCCCCTGTCCTAATCCCCTCTCCTCCTCCTCTCCACTGACTCTGCTGGAGCATCGCTCGCAGTAATTACCCCTCTCAAGCTGAAGAGCAGAGTAATTGTCTTGAGTGTAACTACAGTGGCTCTCTCAAAGGGGGTCATTGTGCAGAGTTAAGACCTCACTTCAGTGGCCGGCTTTGTTTGTGCTGCAAAAGATAATGAAAGTATTTGGTTGGCCATGGTGAGGTGGAAATATAGTAAGATATGAAAAGAACGACAGTGATTGAAAAGAGCAAGGGTGAGCATTTCACTGAAAACAAAGCAAAGGAAGAGGATGCTTTTTATACTTTTTTTTTACTTTTAAAGCACCAAAATTGTCATTATTTTAACACCATAAATTTTACAACACATTTACCTTTAAGAGGTTTTATCATTATGTACAGTATCTTATACACTCATTTCACAATATATCATAAAATATGGCAGAGAAAGTCCACCATTAGCAACAAATTCAGCTCCTCTGTTTCTGTTTCTTCTAAATAAGCGTTTAAGAGATCTTTTTTCAGTATGCAAAGTTCCTCAAAATACAGAAACATACATAAAAAGTAGAAAAATAACACCTAACAGTATCTATTAGTTGTGAACAGACAATATGTACAAACAAGGAGGAGCCCATATCAACCCTTACCCTTCCAGGTGTGGAAGTCTTTACAATGAAAAGATTATATAGAAATAGTTTACACACGCATCTAACTTCAAGATCCTTAAATAAAACTTTAAAAACATAACCCCAGAACTCCACATTAGAACTAATAAATAAGAAAAAAAAATCTTAATTTAAGTATTTTATTTTTTTGGCCGGTTTCAACCATCTTGCATTTTTTTTTCCAAGACATTATTTTTCCTGCAGGATGCAAGATACTCTTCCACATGTATAATTTAAGTCATAAATTAGATTATTTATGTAAATATGAAATTAAATTAGACATTGTAAGAAGCAAACAGCAAACAAAAGTGAGAACGACAAATCCTTTACATCAGAATGTCTTTGGAAACAAGAGGCACTGAGTAAGTCTGTCCATTGATTGTCTTCAGAATAATGAATAAGTATCAAAGTACAGCTGTAAATCAGATTTTTCTCGAGGCATGCAATGCTCCATCAACTCCATCATCCCAACCATAAGTCTCCTTTTAAACCTACTTTCCTTCTGCGGCTTTGGAGCTCTTTTCCTTCTGCTTTTGCAGATTAAATTTCCCCAGTGGTTTGTCTCATTTGAAAGGCAGAAAATGTGTGTAGAATAAATGTGTGCATGAGCGTGTTTACTTGAATGTATGTGTGCAGGCATAATTTTGTGTGTGTGTGCCTGCATGCATGGATGCATTATGTATGATGGCACATTTGTTCATAGTTATGTCTGATCTTGTGTTTGTGCACATTTGTTTGCATGCACATCGTAGCTATGGTGAGTTGTATGTCTGTGTGCTCTTGTGCATTTGCAGGCTTTTGTAGATCCGTGAGTGTGTCTGTGTGTGTGGTCCAAAGAAAATGAAGTGATTGCTACCTGCAACATGCTCAGTCTTTTATTATATCAAGTCTTTTCAAACAAGGTAAGAAATCCTTTGAGTGTCTTGAAACAAAATACTGTCTAAAAGGCAGATTTGTGTCTGATAATAATAAACCCGCCACGTCTCGAGAAGTTAACTTAACGGAGTCAGATCTCCAACAGTCCACTGCTGTTCTCCACTCCATTAGGCGTGCCAGTCTTCTCGTCTCCATTGGTGATTTGGTCAGCGACAGGATTGGTTTGGACAGCGCTGGTGTTGAGCTCTGTGTTCTCTTCGCTTCGAGGATCTGCCTCCCCCTCCACAGACACAGCTTTCCCCTGCATCGCAGAATCCGCATGTGTCTTCTGGTGCTTGGACAGGTGGTCGCTTCGTGTGAAGCGCTTGTTGCACAGCAGACAGGTGAACTTCTTCTCCCGTGTGTGGGTGCGAACATGCCTCTCCAGTTCGTCAGAGCGGGTGAAGCGTTTCCCACAGAACAGCCAGTTGCAAACAAATGGCCGCTCGCCAGTGTGCCAGCGCAGGTGGGCTTTGAGGTGAGAGGCCTTGTTGTAGACTTTCCCACAGCCTGGGATGTGGCAGCTGTGGACTGGCTTCTTTCTCAGGGAGGCAGCCGAGGCCCCCAGCCGCTCCAGCTCCTGGCAGTTGGGGCAGTCACATGAGGATCTTGTGGGCGCACCTCCTCCACTGTACCCCCCTGATCCCCTTGCAGGCTTAAGGCCCATGGGACTCTCAATCAGGCCTGCACTTGGCACAGGCTTGGGCTTGTACATGTCCTGGGGCAGCATGTGCTGTGAAGGCTGGAGGAGGTGCGAGGAGGAGCCCAGCCCTACAGAGGGGTATGGAGCTGGGTTTAGTGGTGTAAAGTCGGTGCTGTAGCTGGGCAGCTGGGGACTCAGGGAGGCCTGGGGTGCTACAGGCTGCAGAGAGGCCTGAAGACCTCCATCAGTCTGGGACTGGGTTGCTGACAGCCAGTTGGAGTTGGGGTGAACGTCCCACCAGGAGGATGATGCATTGGCAGGAGCTGCAGTGATACCGGGGTGAATACCAGCTTTATACCAGGAACCGTAAGGGTGCGTCATATCCAGGGAGGTGTAGACGCTGGTGAGGCAGTCGGCTGTAGCGTGGGCCTTGGACACTAAAAGAGAGGGGTCCTGGGAGACAGAGGTCTGGAAGGAGTGGGAGAAAGGGTTATACTCTGTAGTGTAGCCTCCGGCTGAAGGAGGGGGGCTTCCAGTTGGGGTGAGCAGCCCGCCGCCTCCTCCTCCAGCTGTGGTGAAGGAGCCAGTGTAGGAGTCCGCCAGGCCACTGCCGTCTGCGGTCCGTCCGTTCTTAGCTGTCTGCAGGTCAGAGGTCATGTTGTAGGGCTTCTTTACTGGAGTTGTGCTGCCGGTCTTACCGGGTGTAGCCGAATCCCTGACGGGGCTTGTGCTGCCAAACTTGTTACAGGTAGCAGTTAACATAGCCAGAGGACTGGAGCCATAGCGTGCGTCTTCCTAGGGAGGAGGAGACAGGGGAGAAAATGAGACTGTCTGTCTACAGGAAATGGCTTTTCACTGCTGCTGCTGCTTCTGTCAGTGTCAACTCTAATAAAAAACTTCTGTGTGAGTGCCACTGCCGGCTTTTCCTGCTCTCTAAGTTTTCAAAGTGGTCAGGCAAATTTCAGCCAGCGAATGTTTACTCTAAGGTTCTGCTCCGCTCAGCAAAAGAGGATGTCCCTGCTTTTTTGTTTCACCTAAACCACCGTCAAATTCTCAATTTAGCATTTATGTAAACTATCCTTTCTTCAAAATACAGAAATACATACAATGTGCTGACGTGTGTAGGTGCTGCATAATGAGCCTAAACCACATTGTAGTTGTTTTTAGACGACTGGTCAGTTAATGGATGATTTTCTCTCAGTTGTCTCTCTATTGTTCTTTTTGAATTTCTGACAGATTTACAATCCATTGTCTCTGTAAGTTATTTCAGTAATTTATTTGTTGTTTTAATGACATTAAAATTTAGAATTTAACTTTCCTTTTAGAGAACAAAGCCTTGTCACCTTAACTCTTCAAAATAAAAAATCCATTGCAAAATTAAATGTTCTTCTCCATTTTGGAGTAAATTGACATCACAGCACAGTATAAAAGAGATCAGCTAATCGCACATGGATTTAACTCATGAAAAACGTACTCTGTATTCTTTGAACCTCTCTGTTTAACTGTAAATCATGTCCGTCGTCTGTAATAGTGAGTTAATTGTGCTTGAGATGACACATTACCTGTCAAGGCTTCATTTAAACACTGTTGTTATGATCCTACATGGAGTTCTTGTTAAGTTGTATTTTTGGATCTAAGCAGACTACATCTCTGTTAATCTGAGCCTGTCCTTTTGAATAAGCAGAAGTAGAAAATCAGGCAGAAGAATATGAATACTTAAAGACTTTCCTTTCGCACTGTCTCTCCATTCAGGGGTGATTAGTGGTTATCTCCTCCTTTAACAGAAAGCCCCAGGGGTCAGCTTTGTTTTAAGGTTAATAATGTTTCATCGCTGGATTATTACCCCTCCTCAGCCTCTTGATCTATCACTCTATATAGTGAAAAACTGTTCTGTTTCTGATAGCTATCGTTGACAAAATGACATTTTCTTCTGCATAAAGATTAAGATCTAGAGAAAATGTAAATCCACAGTTTTAAAGAAGAAGAGGTTAAGATTTAAAGTTCCCCAACTCAGCAGCAGAAAGCAGATAAGCCTAAAGTAGCTTAAAATCCAACATTTAAGGCATGAGATCTTACTTTTGTACAGCACAATATTCCCACAATAGAGACTGTGTACGCAGTCATGTTCGTATTGTTCAGACCCTGACTAGAGTTCCTGACTTGTACTTCTTTTTCTTAAGCTGCACAACTCATGTTTAAAGTCAGCCTTTGCACCATAAAAGTTCTGCTGTTCTCTAAAAAAGAAGGAAAAGAAAATAAAGAAAGATACTTACAATTACATTCCCTACCTCCAGAATAGATGCGGCCATCCCTGAGAAACAAAATCCTAAGGAAGCTGAGGGGAGTGGGAGAAGCACAGCTCTGAGTCCCGGGACAGTTTGGGAGAAGTTGGGCTCTAACGCGGGGAAGTGTTTTGAGGCACGGGGAGCCCGCCCCCTAATTACAGGCTCTGGGCTCTTTGAAGACTTGCTAAGAGGCAATAAAAACCAAGAGATGGAGGAGAATGGACAGAGATTGGTGGATGGAAAAAGGACATCCCACCTCCCCAAACAGAGAGTGTCGAATCATTTTTCAAGTTAAACGCATGAATGGGTTACTCATCAATCACCATGTGGACATTATTTCAGTTTCACTGGCATTATTTTTTCCACTGGGATTAGTCCAGTGGAGTCTGAGGGAAAAGATTACAGCTAACATCATCTCAGAGAGAATTGTCTCGCTGGATTTCTCCACATGGCTCTAGCTGTAAATTGTTTTCATGCTCTTTGACGCATTACTGTAAGAGAAGTGTAAATAAGAAGTGAAAACCCGACTTAAGCCTCCCCCTGTTTCCTGTGAGAGAGGAAAAATAACAAAAGAACATGTAGCCTCGGCCCGCGACACATAAATCACAAAAATTAAGCTGAGCGAGTCTGTGGTTTCCATCTGAGATTTTATTATTCTGGTTTCAGCCCTCTCTCTGTTTCCAATATTCTTAAACGCAGTTAACTGCCTCGCAGACATTAAAACGTGATGGTTAAAGAGACTGAGCTACAGAGAAAGAAGAAAACACTGGGGTCATTAAATAAAATAAAGAGGAGATTATCACATCAAATAAAATGAAGGCAAACGGCACATTTGTGAGGATGGAAAGACTTGCAGGATTGTGAAAACTGTTTGAAATGAGGAAGAACAGGATGCTGGTTAGAAAAAGTAAAAGCAGGGATTCTTGTCACAGAATTTTGAAAAGCTGTGACTTAAAATCCTCTAAATGACCTCATCATTATTTTTTTAGAAAATCTAAATTTTAAAAACAATCTTTGGAGAAATTTTGAAACCTTAATGTCCTGATTTTGCTGTTTTACAGACACCAAAGGTCGTCCCAAAACTGAGGCAAGCACATGGCAGCTTCATGGTGGCAGTGACAATTTTCACAGTTAATCCTCTGTCTTTGTTTTCAGAAAAATCTTGACAATTGTTTTTGTTCCTTGATGCTAAGGGATTAAACAAACCCTCATCTTTAGTTTCATACAGCTACTTTCTTCATTTACAAAATATTTAGGAGAAATAAAGATACCAAATACTGATATGTATTTGAGAGACAGGAAGAGACAAATGAGATCTCATGGGTAGATTTAACAGTTTTTTAATCCGTGTTAGATTTATTCAGCAAAGAGAGTAATCCAGTTATCCAGACTTATTTTTCTTTTGAGTGAATTACAATTTGTTATTAAGAAAAAAAGTGTGAAGAAGAAATCTCAAGTAATACACTTTAGCTTTACCATTTTTAGAAACTAGGATATATCACAATAGAGTGTTAAATTCACATTTTACTCTGAGACTTAAATGCCATCAAGAACAGGGAAAACCTTTAAAGAATTTCATTTTTTAGTTGAAAAAGAGCAAATAACTCAACGTTCAGTCGCGAGCAAGACGGATTCTCAGCGCCTTTTTGTGGGCGTCTCGTTTTCTGAAGGAGAGCACAGAAGATTAAAATTGTTGTCAAAAATAAACATATAATTTCTGTCCTTATTTTCTCCTCAATTACAGGGCATGGTCAGAGCTGGGCTTGTCGTTCTGGAGAGTCTGGCCCTCACATGAACACAGCGGCTATATTTGGCAGTCTGCTCCCCGACTGACCTTCATTGCTTTATTTTCTTATTTCAGAGCGAGTGTGAGGAGAGGAACAAAGACTGCTGCAGTTTACACACCGACACACACTCCTACAGCTATCTGTCCGTCTGTATATCTATCTTACTTTCCATCTTTGTATCTATCTGAGCTTAAAGTTAAGCTGAAGTGGATGGTTACAAATTACATTCACTCATGTCACTGTAACTGCTATGTTTGAGTCGTTTTTAAAATCATTAATGTTACTTCTCCTAAATTATTTTCAGTGTTAAGTTAAGTGTTACGTTTAGCAGGCTTCCCCCAGTTCTGGGTTGCAATGTGATACAACTACTAGTGTTTTATAGGGCGTCTGAAAGCTGTTTTCTTTTGCCAGTAGTTCACAAAAAAATCTCCATAATAACACAAAAACATTCAAAATAACATGAGAAAGCACAAGTGCCAGTTGCTGGTACAACAGGTGTGGCATTGTGAGATTTAGAACTGAAGGAAATGTACAGAGAAAAGGTAAACAGCAAACATTGTAAGTAAGAACTAGAATAAATAAGTAAGTCATATTCACATCTAGGTAGTCTCTATCTCATTTTGCCTGCATGAAGTAGGGGGGATTGAATAATCAGCAAATAGTTAGCAGCAACTGTCGAACTATATTCTTAGCTTGGAACGGGTTTATCAGTTTATGGCAAACAGAAGTAAAAAGCAAAAACTACGTAGCATATAAGCTTTCCATCGAATGCATGACTGCTCTCTGATTTGATAATGTCTTAAACCTGATGGTCAGGTCAGCTTGACCTGGGCAATTAACATGAAGAGCACACATGCTCACGGTCAGATCACAAAATGAAAGGTTTTAGTTGGTTGGAAATGTATAGTATAAATTCACAGATCTGACCTTCTTGTGTCATTAACTAGTCATCCCAACATCGATGTGATAAATCCAACACAACACAGTACACAAAAACATAAACTGTGCTGTGTTGCTCTGAATCTATAAGTCCAAGAGAGGGGATTTAAGTTGGGTCAGTGTCACCAAAATTGCTGCGATTTCTCTTTCTGTTTCTCAAACAGTGCCAAAGTTTCACATCCAGACTGTCTTGATTTGACTTTGAAGTTGTTTTTGACATTTTATGTTTTGCCTGTCAATGACGTACACTGATGGATCCAGCAAGAACTCATCTGTCCTTTGTGTTGTTTTCTGATCAATTTAGGTTAAAATGAAGGCAGTACATTCATGCTATAATCAACAAATATCTCCATGTCTGTCCATCTTCTCGTTAGTCTTTTATTAAATCCATAAGTCTGCCAAATATCCCCATTTCCACATATCTTTACATCTTCTTTCTACCTCACAATCCTCACAGATGTGCTGTGTGTGGTATTATTTTCTCACTTTCTTTGGCATTTCCCTTCCCTCTCATTTAACACATGGCACGCTTCAGCTATAAGTCTCCTAATTGAACTGTTCCTTCTCTTCTTAGAGTTCATCAGGGCTTTATGTTTAACATTTAAGTGAAATGAGAGGGGAGCTAAACTACACCCATTTTTCTCCGAAGTAGTCGCTTTTCCTTGTCTTTTATGAGAGTTGTAGTAATCTAAAGCTTTGGTGTGTTCCCATTTACAGTTCTCTTCAAAAGAGGGTAAGTGGGATCTATAATTAGAGAATGCATTAAGCCCTTAACAGCCTCTTCAAAAACCTTTCTCTGCTCTATTTACTATTTTCTGTTCTGTGTGGTTAAAACTTTTGGGTAGGTACAGTAGGTACTGCGGCTTGATGAACCTCGGGGCGTTGGGTGGGCGCAAATACACTCCAGGGGCTGATTATATGTTTCCTATGGACACTTATTGTCCATATGACAGCTATCACATGTATTAGTAGCTTCAGTTTTTGGTGTACTTTGCGAGCTCATTAGCCTAGAGCTTTTTTTGAGACGCTGGAACAGACATGGGAACTTCATGTTTCCCCTCAAACACTCAACTTCCAAATAATTTTCTGTGCTTTCTAATAAATTCCAGGCCAGAAAAAAATGATGATATCTTGTATATGTAAATAAAGCAAGTATGTTACACCTCTATCCACTCAAAAAGCTGATTTTAGTCAAAGAAGTGAGGTAAAATACAAAGTGAGTAGGTTTCTTTGACAGAATTTGACAGAGTGAGCAAGACTTTGACATGTTTCACCCAAAAACGCAAAAGATGTAGTGAAAAAAAAACTGCTTTTACATGGAAACGCTGAGGGACTTAAAATGCTGTAGTATGCATGCTACACCTGTATTTAGCAATATAACTTTATATTTTAACTGTTTCATGACTCCCAAGACCAACTAACGTTTTTAACACAGTGTCAACAGGCAGAAGTGAAATGTGCCGTAAACCTCTCCACAGATTGATTTTGTTATAACCAGTTCGATGAGGCCCTCCACTTTCTTGCTTCATAGCTGGTTATTATTCAGTTATTGTGGGTTTATCCAATCCGAATCAAGTATCCAACACAACTAGGTAATATGCAAGAAATTGAATGTGAAAACCTTTTTTGTGTGCGGGCATTTCATCCCACAGTATGGTAATTTCCAAACCTTGGTTGCAATTTATCCTGTCTTTTATGGAGTGTAATTTTTAGGAGTACGAACCTCTTTCAACTTGTTTAACAAGAAGAAGCAGAGTTAAGCAATTTTCCCTCTTCATTACCTAAATCATAAACATGTTCCTTTTAGTACCCCCTGTGCTTTTGTGTAGTTACTGATGTGCGTGTCAGCCATCCACCATAAACAAGGGCAAATCCTTTAAAACCGTAAAAAACAGAAACAGTTTCATCCACAGCCTTCATTCCACATTGACAAATCTTTAATTCATCTTGAGTAGCGAAATCATTTTGTATTCCTGGCAGAACTTTTCCGAATGTTTCAGTTTGGTGAAAGGCAGGAAGCAATAAGACTGTCTCCATCATGTTCACCAGCGGTCACATTTCATGCAAAGCCTCTTGTTCAGCCATTTAATGCTGGCAAGGATTGTCCTGGTTTGGTCAGCCCTGTAGAAAATGAAACCACTCCCTGTAACAAGCTGATTGAAGTGATGGCAGTGAGAGGGCAGTGAGTTTTATTGAAATGTAAAGTTCTAGATAGACTCTACCACAGGACACAGTCTTATATAGACTCATTATCGAGTTGAGTACCAAAGAAAAGGACAGTGCATATCCTTACTCCTTGGAAGTATTTGTTTAAACCATAAACTGTATAATACTTGGTCATAGTCTCTGTGACTTCACCTATTGGCTTTTTAAAGTAAACTTTATTGTCCCTGAGGGGCAATTCTTCTTACGGTCAGCAGGAACTAAAACAAGACAAAACAAAACAGCTGCACAGTCCAGTGCGATGGTGGCAGGGACAGATACATTTTTTGGAGCCTGTTGTCAGCAAGTGTCACATTACAAATTCTAACTTAATTTCCAACGGGGCACTGTGAGGTGAAGAGTCATAGTTGAGGCTGACTTAGAAACTTTGAGGGCTACAAGTTGATTGATACCACCAGATACCACCTTCTATTGCAAGAAGTGCTGTTAATAAGACGAACCAGGTGTCTTTTTTGTTAAAGTCTTATGTTGAAGTCTTATTTGAATTAATTCATTTAGATTGAAGGGCCCACTCTTCAAACTCTTCATCCTTGAACATCAAGTAGAAGTATAGTTGGACACTTAGTTTTGAGTATTTACGATGTCAATTCCGGTTAAATTTCAGGGTGCTGTCAGACATGCAGTAGCTTTCTTATGTACACTTCAGTAGTACAAAAGAAGCTAGTTCATCCAGCAGGCATCCGTCTTAAAATAGTATTGAATGCTTTGCCAGATAATCCATCTTGGTGTTAAGACAAAAGCCCAGCAGCACAAACAAGCAGGAAACCCAGCAGGGGGACTTCATATGTTTATAAGTCTACACATGCTCAGATTTTAATGTAGCTTTCTTTTGGGGGTGAATTGCCTTCTGTTTTCTACATTGGTTTGAAATTGGCCTCTTGGTATCATTAGGCCATTACAGCAACCAAGTAAGTGTGTATAATGGCGGATCAATGGAATATCTCGCCATAATGCATTTCCCTTGACATTCCCCTCTGGGCTGCAACCCTTCGAAAATTAACAATGTTAATAATACTGCGACGGAGGGGGAAAATTGAAATGATTAGATGTGTTTTACTTCACTGCTGATGGAAATGTGGTGAGAGGGAATCAGGGTCAGGGATAGACTTGCCTTGCAGCATGACTCCGTGCAGTTTTTCCAGGCTGTGTGGTCAAAGATTCAGAGAGCTTGTCAACGGAAAATGAGAGAGCGAGAGGAGTGAGGGAGAAGAGAGAAAGAGAGAGACGTATAGACAGAGACATGGTGGCGGGTTGTACAATGCACCAGTGAATGTCGGGCTCATTTGTCTCAATGTGACTGCTGCTGATTGTGTTAAAAGAATGGATGTACACGCTGTCACATCACGTATTGGTTACAGAGCGCTTCTTTTGTTGCCTCGAGTGTGACACTTTACTGTCACCAGGGTTTCTGTAGCTTGAAGTGACCATGTTTGGATGTGATTTTGATGCTGGAGAGGAACTGGGAAATGGTGAATGAGCTTGTTACCAAAGCGATATTCAATCTGTGTTTGACTTTAAAGGGAAGAAGGCAGACCAAAAGAAGTGGACTCCCAGCATGCTCTGTAGCTTTGAACTTTCTGAGAGTATTGTAGACTGACAGGAACATGCCAATTAGCCCAAATACTTCAATGAATTAATTCAAGATAATAACTCAACAAAAAAGTGATAACACAAGCTTGTACACTCTGTAAGAATAAAAAAGGCTGACCTGTAAATTTCAAGTACCAACAACAATATAAAAAACAGTCAAAAACAACAATAAGTTTAATGATGATATTGGCTAAGGTAACACCTAACCAACAGCTGGCTGCACTCAGCTGTCACTCAAAGCACTAACTTTGTGTTACTTCGGGTTAATATATACAAGTGAAAAAGTAATCCCTGCACAGTCATGAATAGAGGCTGTCTGCGCATCCTTAAAAAGCCTTTAAAGTGTTAAATTCATGTTTCTTCAATTAAGGCCTCAAAATGTCTGTTAAATACGACATGCCGAAACATGCAGGTATCTCGGAATAGAGCACGCAGACAAAGAGATCAAAAACATCTTTTAGGTTTTAGGAATTATGGAGTCTAATGGGGATTGGTTCCGTTTTGTAGCTAGTCTCAAGTGGCCACTTGGGGAACTGTAGTTTTTTTCACTTTTTATTTTTAGCCTTGAGGTGGATGCATGAGCGTGGCATCAGATATTAGTCACTTTAGCCAGATTTTTTGGGGTCAGACATAACACACAACAACATGTTTGTAATGAAATGACCGACCCTGCATGAAAGATCTGTCTGCCGTGGGGCAAGTCGGTGGTTTTGAGTAATCCAACCACCAACAGGCTTCATTCCAACCAGTGAGCAGAACATATTCAGTCACCAGATAGGGTGGTAAGCACAATAAAGCCAAGAAGAGAAAATAATCCTTTCCCTTTATTAATGCAAACAGAAAAAAGGAACATTTTCCCTCTGCGTATTACTTCAAATGTTGTCTCTAAAGAGCAACATAATTTCAGTCTGACATCCCCACCCCCAGCAGAGTCTCCGTCTGGCTGCTGTGATGTCTCAGTTGACCACACATGTCAAAAATAATCCAACATGGCACCAGAGACATTAATTGTTTTCCTCTATGGAGAACTTTGGACTGATCGTTCAGTGACAGTTGTTGTCCCGCTTTGGAAATCTTGCGCAACAGGCTTGATTTTCTGTTTATCATGCTAGTATCAGATCTAAAAAACACACAAGTTCATCTACTTGTAAACAAATCCCAGTCCTCCGCCTTCTTGTTATATACAAGCCGACATCTGGCCTGTAATCTCCTCGTCTGTCGAGGAGACCTGCGGCCATCTAATGACCCCAACAGGCGTCATGCATGCAATTGCTCAGGATGGCGCAATGACAGTGTCTTTCAATATCTCTTTATACATACTTTGAGAAAAAAAGGGCCTAAGAGGTAAACTGCACTCTTCTCAGAATGCTTTAGGTCAATTCACAAACGAAATATAAACAGATAAGACTTCTGAATGGGCCATTTTTGAAATGCTAAAAATAAGGTTAGATATTTGGCCATTGTTAAACATTTGGAATGGAGTGTACAAATGTATTTATGCAAAAAACCCAGTTAGGAGATTTTAGTGTTTTTAAAGTTGAATTAAAAGGACAGCTTTGATTAAGAAAAAGTCGTTTAGGGCAACTGTGATATGTCTCAAAAATAATATATGTCTGGAATATCACTAATAGCTCATCCGTTAAATGAACAGTTTAAGGAGGATAAGCTCATAGATCTGTAAAAAAAACAAAAAACTTTTTTTTGGGCATGGGCCTCACATGATACCCAAAAGTTGCTTGTACATTACAGGAGTTGAAAAAAATAGGTTTATTTGCAAGTATGAGAAAGACTTAATAATCTTCCAGGTAGAATGGAGGTGGTTCATCAGATGTATCTGGTTGATGAAATATCCTGCCCTTGCAGTGGTTTCAAAATGAAAGTCCCAAAATTGTGTTTTCTTGATTGTTTGCCCGATGATCTGGACAACATTTGCTTGTATATTATGATGGAAACATAAGTGCAAATTCTCATAATTTTGTCAGTGAATACAAAACATATAAGAAATTTTGCCAAATAGGGTAATAGATATATTTAGATTGTGATTTGAAACAGGTTGTCTGAATAGCAGTTGAGGCTGGACCATCACCCCACATGATGTTTTGACACTTCAGACAGCATAAAAATTACCAACAACCAAAATGTTTGGAGAAGTTAGACCAGTTTTGTACATGGGGAAGGTATAAGACACACATCTTGTCTTTCAATGTAGTTTGATTCTTTTTTCAACAGAAAAATTCAATTGGACAGAAAAAGTGTGTTGCGTCATTGACTCTAATATGGAAGGTGGTACAATCAAATAATTACTTAATCTGTAAAGACTGGGCCACAAACTGCATATCAGGCAACCCTTTTTTGTTACTTACCCACTCCATACACCAGGTTTTCTGTGAAGCATATTTTGTGTATGATTTTAAATCCCCAAAGACTTGGCTTATGATTAAAAGCAGAAAGATTTTGATCTGGTTAAATCACAAAAACACTTAAAAGGCAGTTTGACAGCTTATTCATTATTTGATCAGTGCATCATCAGTCTCAGTTATGTCAAAGTCATTAATGCTGTAACAGCTCTGAAGGCTCAGTGTTGTTGTGCAATGAGACATAAAATGACAGCAACCCCTCAGCTCAGCAGTACACTCACTGTTTTCACACTGTGTCGACTCTGAGGACCCAGTGCCAATGAAGCGTCACTAAGAATACTTTTTGGTGATGGAAACTTTAATCCTTTAGACAGTCAGGTGACAGAGTCTAGCTTTAAAGATCAATAAAATCATTTTGGGTGGGCAGTCAGGGGTGATGAATGGGCCACACAAACACTGAACTTTTTCCAAGGAGATCAGATTTAGCGTCCCGTGGGAGACACAAAGTTAATGTCACCCACGTATGTGACTTTTCTCTTTTTTTTTCCTTCATCCTTACAGGGATTTGGCGCCTTAGCCAAACCAAACTGGGCCAGGTCGACAAAGTTAACCAAGTGAGAGGCTCTCCTTCCCCCACAAACACTTCACTGGGATGACATTTGGAAAACTTCACATTTCATCTTCATACTTCAGGATCAGTTCTGTTAATCACTTTGTCCTTTTAATGGCCTTTTTGAATTTTTTGAAGAAATTCTGTGGCTTTCTTGCAATTGCAAATTTGAGATATTCCTTTTTATCAGCTGTAAAACACCTCATAATGATAATCAACAGCTTTTTATCAGAAGTGCAGTTTTGCTGTTATAGCACAGCAAACATCAGTGAAACCAATAATCAAACAAATTGAATTAACAGATATGATTCCAATTAATCCTCTTTGTTTTATTGGTTATTCAAACTTAAGGTATGAAAATGATGATTATTTTAGCAAAAGATAGAAAAATGATGATACATGATTTAGTTAAGTGCAACACAGGGAAGCTCTAGAAATATATCAAACAGAAAAAACATCTGACTTCACCAAATTGAACTTTTATGTTTTGATAATGTATTTTTATTACAAGTAAATTGGTTTCAGCCATAATCTAGCTTTTACAGCTGGGTAAAAACTTTAGACTTGCTTGCTCCAAACACTGTAATATCTCTAACTCTTACATTCAAAAAATGAAAGAAGTTCGAATAGTCAACACTGAATAACCATCACACCCCCTTAAAGATAACTCAGCATGGTGGGCCTTAAGTCGCATGAAAAACCCACAGAAATACTTATTGTAGTTGATTTAGCTGAGTGTGGTTGAGTCCAGGGGGCAGGAATCACTTGTAAGTGTGAGTGAGGAGTCCTTGTTGACTTAAATTATTCACATTTTCCATATATAAACTCAGTTTGTCCTATTTCCATGCGCTTGTCATTTAGCAGCTTTTTACCATCACACATTGACCCTGACAGATTTCTATGAATCATGTCAGAAAGTAGAGCTGTGTCCTTCCACGGAGCAGCCCGCCACCTTCCCCTCACCCGCTGCTGGTTTAAACAGATTTAGTCAGAGCCCCCAGACCCTGACAGCAGCTGGTGCTGAGGTTTGGGTGGGAGCTCATTACTCCTTGGTGGAGCCCTGCCAAAAGGAGGGGAGGGTTTTTTTAAAGGGAGTAAATTGAGGTTTTCTTTTTTGGGTTACTTTATTTCGTACGGGCAAATCCAGCTCTATGCGTCGTGTGATCTGTTCCATGTGTCGTGTGTGTGCCACCAGCAGTGGTCTCCGGTCCCCTCACCCTGGAAATAACTTCCGTTCTCCTTTGTTTAATGAACTGCCTTGGTGGATGTGCTTATTTATCTGAAAAAAACAGATTTGTACCATGTCTGATTGTCTATTGCCATGTATTTTAGTACCACACTGGTGGAAACGTCTGAATATCCTGAGTACAACTGGAAGGATTAAAATTCAATTGAATATTTAATTTCTTCAACTTTTTTCACTTGTTCTTTACAGAACAGTGGCTAGAGAAAGACCCTGGGGAGACAGAGTGAAAAAGGTGCTCAGTAACGGACCGTAGGCTAGAATTGAACCCGGGCTGTGTGGTTCAAAGACTACAGCCTCTGCACATGGAAAATTTAACCACCAGGTTAAAATGACATCTCAAATCAGAATTGTAGAGGTGAATTAACAGACAAACATTATCAATAACTTAAAAAACACTAAGAAGCATACAGAATAAATTTACAAATTACATATTAAGTCAGTGTCTTCGATAGTTTTCACCCCATCATACCTCAACTTGTAGGATAGTGCACCCTCCCAAAAAAGAGAAAACTTCTCTTTGTTTTTACTGGTCTTTGTCTGTTTCAATTATTTTCAAATGTTCTCTTTTGTTATAGTTTATTTGAATTAATTTTTTAATTGCTGTCTTTTCTGAACGTGTTTTGTAAACATGCTTTCAAATTGATTAGATTTGATAACGATGCTGCTTTATAACTTACAAAAGCAAACACGACCATCAATAATACAACTGTCATTTCCTTTGTTATAATTTTGTTTCCTTAAACTGATGTGAGGGTTAGGTGTCACACAAGACGATTGACAATGCACTTATCAATTCAGTTTTCTGTTAAATTCCAACCTCAAAAATTCACAATGAGTTACACATTTGACTGCAGTCAAAAATTTAGCTTTAAAATACTGCATACACGTGAAAAAAAGTGATAAAAAGTGCAGCTTTTCCCACAAGAGTGCACGACAATCAACACAAATCAAGAGTTCCTCACAGCAGCTTTAGTGTGTTATTAGTCATTCGAACCAGCAAAACCTTTAAAATGAGTTTTAAATGCAAAACTTTTACTTGTAACCAAGTATTTTTATGTATTAGGGGCTCTTACCTAAATACAGTTTCTGATTTTACCTACAGTTTTTGTAGATTTATGAATCCAAAGAGTCAAACTTTGAGAACTTGTGGCACAAACTTTGTGAAAAGTTTCTTATTTCTCTCTCGTAAGATTCACTTCAACTCCATGGTCCACCACTCACAAGACAAAGCCTCCATCTCCTTGAGTCTTTTACTCCCAACAGGGAATCCTTCAAAGCTTTACATTTGATGTCTTGCTGCCACAACGATGTGGTTTGGCGGACTGGAGTGATTGTTTATTTATGAGAGACATATTGCTCTGCTGGAGGGGGATAGTATCTTCAAATGGGTCATAGGAGTGCGCTCGTCTCTTAAGCTGCGAACGGGTGACCAACAGTATCAGATGTCCCTGTCCACTGACTGATTGTGTGGAACAGAAGTGAGTGTTCTTGACTTGTGTTTCTTCTTTTGAAAGGAGACTGATGCGGGGACTTCCTGGCGATACTGATCAAGAAAAATGAGGGGGAGCAGGGACAGGGGGAGAGGGGTGAGGAATGGAGCAGTTTTGCACTAAAGCAGAGCTGAAATTTACCAGGACTGGAAAACGTGAAAGAGTGTGAATGTGCAGCTGGATTTGGAAAAAGGGTGCAAGGGCTCACAGAAGCTGTGAGATGAGTGGGCAGGGCCTGCAGTACAGAAATAGAATGACATTATAGGTAGGTAAAATAAGCAGGCCATACCTACTAAAGGGGACTTTATTACTTATAACCTAAAACCCCTAAAATCAAAACAAAAAGGCCAAGCCGCACCATATGTGTGCAAGAGGAAGCTCAAGTCTTCTCTCAGCTTTAGACCACCCAAAGCTTCACCCACACACACTCCTGAAAAAAACACAGACTGTACAGGACAGAATCAAACCAAATTTCACATATTTCACAAGAGCCACAGTCTGAATTTCACATTTCAGTTCATCTATTCTTTTGTGATATTTTATGATTGGAAGAAACTCCAAACCGCACAACTTAAACAGACCGATTAAAGTTACTGAGGTGTCGGACACAGTTTCTCTTGATTTTGAAAAGAGTTTACTGCGGAACAAAGTGTGGACAGAACTTTGATGAAGAAGAAAGGTGGGAAGCAAATTTAACATTACTCCTCGCGGACTGGCTCCACCAGATTACAATTGTAGAAATTCTCCCAAAGCTCATGGCGCTTTGACTGAAAATAAAGAAGAAACCTTCCTTCCCCCCTCTCGCCTGAAGCCACAGCATGTGGTCTACTCTGTTGCTGCTCTAAAAATGGAAGGCGGGCGGCCTCGGGAAGAGCCCAGAACAGCCTCCACCGTAATGGCCGTGTGGGTGTGGCCCCTCGTAGATGGCTTTTGAGGGGGCCCCTCCCGGACGCCCGCACCCCTTGCCAGCGCCCAAGGGCTCCAGGCTGCCTGACCAGAGACACCGCGATGCGGCCCACGCTGAACCCAGGCCGAGCCGGGCTATGGTGGGCTGGGCCAGGCTGGGGCCAGGGCAGGCTGTACAGATGCTGCACTGCGGGTTCCTGTGATCCTGCCCTCTGCTGGGGTCACCGAGAAGTAAGATAACAAACATGCACCGAAAAAAAAAAAAGTTAAAAAAAAAAGAAAGAATGGAAAGAGAATAGTTCACCAGAGAACTGCCGAGGTTAAAATGGAGACCTGACAAAGATCAACAGGCTCCTTGCTCCGAAGGATTTCATTTTGTTCATTTTCATTTGATTATATAACCATTTCCTCCCTTATTAACTGGTTTTATTTTATGTAATTAAAAAAAAAAAGATGACCATTTCACAAAAAGATAAAGTTGAGTGACGAAATAATGCTTTGTGTAACTCTTTAGTTAAGGTTGGGCATCACATCAACAATTTTCCCCGTCCTTTTCAACTATGTTACCACAATACATTGCTGAGTGTTCCTGAAAATATTAGCCATATGCACAACTGTAAGTAAATTGTATAAAGTTTTTTTGCATTGATTTGATTACTGTGCTTTTATGACACTTTAATTTTCAACTCCACAGAGTTATTGAAGATGAAATTTTACTTTTTAAAGAATTTTGGACAGCTCCAGCAAAAATTACTTAAAGCATAAATGCATTGTACTCGGTGAGACTTGAAGTTTTTGTTAAACTCGATATCTGTTGGTTAAGCTACCCAAAAATAAGTCTTAATAGCTCAAACATTACCCATTGAAAGCAGTATGTACCAATCCTAGTTACGTGAAAATTATATCACCTAAACTGCATTTTTGTACAGGTTGTACACATCAGCCCCCTGTAAAACTATCAATACTGAACATAAACTTGTAAAAGAGTCATATTTCTGATGCTGTGGAATGGCTACTTTTAGCACTATCATCTAAAAACTGCTCCAAACAATGCCCCATTTGATGTGAAAACAAACAGTGTTCTCTAAAACACAGACGGTAGTTTTAGTCAGCAGTAGGTGCCTGGCAAAGACTGACGCCAAAAAATGAGAGAATGAAATGAGCTGGTACTCCATGTGCTGCCATTTCCACTGTTTTAATGTGGTGAAGAAAAGGCCTCAATCCTTAAAAGGATCTCTGGCAGGTCAAACAAACACAGAGAGACTCCATGTACGCGTCCAGTAGAGACTTAGCCTGTCATTGAAGGACAAAACAAACAGCAACAAAGGAGGGAGAACCTTTGCCACCCGAATTCTTAATTTTACTTTTTTTTTTTAAGCCATGTCATGCAGACATGTTGGACTAAAAGCAAAGACACTGGCCTGCTCAGGTTCACACCATGTTATAAGTAGCTGATCCTCTTTACTGTTAACCTCCTGACTTAAATCATCAAACTTCTGATTGGTAACTGTAACAATGTCATGTAAAACCTGCACATGTGACAGAAACGCCGCTTGACTTGTGATAGTGAGTGATGGGCTGAAGCCAGCCAGTCACCTTCTGTTTCAAATCATCGGAAAGGGGAGTGGGGTTGCTCTTGGTAGGTTGGCTTTTATTGCTTCTCCCCTTTGGTTTTAAACAGATCTGCCTGTTTGTGGAAGTGTGGCTGGCGGTTGGCTCCTCAGCTGGCAAGGCAGCGGCGTTTAATTGCTCTTTGTTGTGGCGGGTTGGGGGGAGAGGGAGGCTCTGTGGTCGCCGCTGCACAATGGCGCTTTGGCCTGCCAGTACATGCATATCAATGCACACAAGGATGATTGTACATGCACCTACACACTCACACATGCATGCTGTGCATACTTGGACATGCACATTGATAGGTAAGCACGCGTGACCAGATACACTTACTGCATCCCCTAACTTATCATTTTGCAAACAAGTCACCATATAATAGTTCACTTAGGAAACAATTTAATGGTGTTACAATGTTGGTTTATTATGGATTTACTAAGTGTTGAGGGAAATAAAGGAGGAATTACAGGGAGAATAAACAGAAGCAGCAGGGTTTGTATATTTGTGCTGTTCTCTGAATGGGCAAGCATATAATTATCACATTTACAGGGAAAAGCTGCCGAATAATGGGTCAAAGTGGGTGTAGCAGCAAGTGATCGGCCCCTCCCCGTCTGTGTGTGTATGAAAGAGAAACCTGAAGACATTTGTGTTGAGATTTTACATCCTGATGAGCCAAAAAAATGCTTTTATGTTCCTCTAAATCGACATCCTTTAGCTGGTAAATCATCTCTTCTGAGTGTTTGTGTTATCATGCAGACCCTACAGTAAAATTTAATGGAGTTGTGCCTTCCTCACCCTCGCCGTCTCCACTGGAGCCTTCATCGCCTGGCCTGAAACGTCTCTGCCTTGTTTACTTTTTCCTGCAGCCCCTGCACGTGTGTTTATCCAAATCTAAAGTATTCTTTCTTTCTTTTTTTTTTCAGCTCCTCCGTCACGGTGGCTTTTGTGCTCAACTGCGGTGAGTTTTTGTGTATTTTTGTGTAATTTACTCCTACAACTGGGGGCATGATGTGCTCTTGTGCTCTCTGTCTCCCCCCCCTCCTCCTCCTCCTCTTCTTCTTCTTCCCTCCCAGAGAGGCTCTTTTCCATTGATGCACTTACTGTAAAGTGTTCCCTCTGCCTCCCTTTGCTGACCACATCAACTTGGCCAATCACTGATGAGTCATTATACACACATAAACAGAACAAAGCACAAACAGTCATCAGAGAGTCACTGCATACGTTTACACAGGCAGCACTGCAGAGCGTCTCTCAACTCCCCATATCTCTGTTCCTCTCTCTTTTTCCCCCCTGATTCTCTCTTTATTTCTCTTTCTGTTAAACACTCACATCATGCATGCGCACAGGAACAGAACTGTAATTTTTGGAAATGAAAATGGAAACTGGCACCAATTAGGGAAACCAATAAAGAAACCTCAGTTCTATATGTTTGCCAAGTGGTCGAGGGGATTCAAATAGAGAGTGTAGAGTTACATTCAGCCTTTGGGGTTATCTCCCAGATAGCATCGTCATGGTGTTTTACACCACATTTCTCTCTTCCTGTACAACAGCAGGATATTACACAAAACAGATTTTGCTTGATGTTCTTTGTTTAGTTTCTCATATGGCCCAGCTTTCTGGATAAAACATTATTATTCAGCCTGTTTAATAGCTGCTCATTAGGTAAGTCAATGTTTATGTCAGTTAGCAGATGAGCTACCTAGCTAGCACAGCAGTGAGAGGGACATGTTTTGATTTAGCTGAACACTTGCTAATTGGCCCCTCACGGCTGCAGCTATTAATTGTTTCCTGCAGTACGTCGCAGATAAGAAAAAAGAAGCAAGGAGGCAGATGGGGCGGTAACATTCAATCCAGCTTCTGGTATAAAGAGACACAGTAATTGGGTAATGATGGTGTGGTCCTCTGGTGCTGATGTGGTGTTGAGAGAGCAAAGGAGAAAGGAAAAGAGGGAGAGAGAGAGAGACCTGAGCTGCAGGAGAACCACTAAATGCTGCCACATTCATCCACGGCAGTGACGCCATACCACACGCCAGTCACTCGATCAGCCACACACTCGTGGATACACACATGCAGGCACGAACACTTACACATCAGGAGGCACAGTAGCTCACAGAGACACACATATGTTGGCAGAGAGTTCAGTGAGTGCTCAAAGGCAAATAGAAGATATTTTCAAGGTTTTGACAGCACTGAAAACAAATTAACTACCAGACAAGTGACAGTCCGAGAATGCACAAATGCTGGTGAGGGAAATGCTGTTTATATATGGATATATGAGGAACTTCAGTGTGTGTTTAGAAAGTGACGTACACCTGATGTTTGGATGGGTAACAAACAGTGAAAAGAACCCCTTTGAATCCCAAAGATTTGTTAACAAAAGAGCTGAAAGGTCAAACTAAAAATGCCAAAAATCAAGCAAGATCACGCGATGAAGAATTACAGAAACTATATACACAAGGAAATCAGATACAGGTGTGACCACAAGACACAGGTGTGAGGAATGAGGGTGCAACCAAACCGGAGGGAAGCACAGAAGGGGGGAGTAAGGCTTGGAGGAAATATAACAGGAAAACCAGAAGACTTGACAGAAGTACACTTGGAGAAAATACATATGCGCACAAGGATTATTGATTAAGTTATTACTTAAATAGACATGGAGGAAACAAGTCATGAAACACAAGATAAGTCTACAAAATATGACAGGAAATAAAACCCGATTACAAGAGAAATAGAATACAATACCTTAATTTCGCCAAGATAACAAAAAAAATTCAAAATCTGAGAAGGGCTTATTCTGGTGTCTTCAGATGTTATACAACATTCACATGTTCAAACCCAAAAGCAGGACACCTCCAAACCCTAACCCTTACCCAAACACACTCACCAATGGCCTTTTTTGCTTTTGCAGGTCAGTAAAAACACCAACAGAGAACTCAAACTGACAGATAAAACAGCTCAGAGGAGCTCAAGACAGTGAATATATCCTGCAGTCTGACATGCAAGACGTGTAAAACTTCAGTCCACAGTAGCACTGATTGTCCAATGCAAACTTCACAAACTTTGCTTTTGTTTCCTATATCCTCTCTAACTTTGACTCTTGTATCCTCCCTTATATTTTTGTACAGTGAAAACAATTTGCACAGTAGTTTGTAATTTTAAAAGTGAAAGTCCTCAAGTTCTCTGTGGCTCATGATGAACATGCATTTAACCATATTCTGGCATTTTCTTCCTTTACTGCTCTTTCCTTCTCTCTGGGCCAACCCCCCCCCCCGGCTCCTCCTCTTCTATACCATCTAGTGTTTCCTGTCTGCTCTCTTTTTTCCTGTCTTCTCTCCCTCGATCTGTCCCTCTCTTCCTTCCCCCTCTGTCTCCCTCCTCCAGTCTTTCTGGCCTCTCTCTCGTCTCCCTCACAGTTGGACTCATGTGGGACTGATTGAGCTGGAGGATCCAGCCCTCATCAAAGGACGAGTGTGGTCGAATACGAGCAAGCCACTGAGGCTCCAATCTCGCACTGGTTAATGAGCCCCCCCCCACTCCTTCTTCTTCCTCCTCGTCCTCATCGCCCCCCTTCAGCCTCGGCATCCCTCCAGCAGCAAACTCAAACTTCCTTTATCTCCTCTTCCCGGCCTCTCCACACTTTATTTGTCTTACATCTCCCTTAACAGCTTCCTCGTCTCTTCCATCACTCTTTTTCAGCTCAGCATTTCCATAACCGAGTTTCCCTCGCTCCTTCATTCCCCTGCTCCTCCGCACTCCATCAGCCACAGTCCCTCCTCAGGCTCAGCTCCAAACCGAGGCTGGCGTCTGTCTCCATGTCCGACCCCCTCCTCCTCCTCTTCTTCCTCCTCCTTTTACCACCACTACCATCACTGCACTGATGATACGTACACACTCTTCCTCTCTCACTGCAGACCTCCTGACTTTAATCACTGCACCCTCTCCAGCCGCACACTTGTGCATACACAAAAAGTTGAACACAGGTGTGCAGGTTTTAAGCTGCTACATTTATGCACATCACAGGCTTGTAAACACACATACTGGTATAATTTTGCTTCAGCATTACATGAATAATTTATCATTTCCGGCTTTGGTCCTGTTTTACTGCAGCAAAGCAAGAAAGATACCACAATAATTCAAAAGAATGCCATAAATCAGATGCACAAAAGAGCCTCTTTGATTCTGTTCCAGATGTTAACTTAGTTTGTGGTAATGTAAATTCAAAAATTACGTCTAACTTTCAGAGAAAAACACAGGAAAAAAGCTGTAAACTTGTCAGAGATTCAATATTATTCGACTTTTTGAGGAGCTGTGAATGGAGCAACAGTTGCTCAAAAAGAGATTTAGTGGTCCTTCTGTACCAGTTTACATTTGGACGATGCAGTTTGCCTGTACATTGATTGAAAAGTAACCTCAATATTATAAAATACTCATTTAAACAGTGTATATATAAGATTTCAGAGGATGTATCTCAAGCTCTACAAGCATTTTACTTCATGCGCTAAAGCTTGGTCCAACTATATAATTGTAACTGTTTGCATGTAGTTCAATGAATTTGGACAACGAGTCGTCTGAAACAATACCATAACTAATCTTCAGTTGCTGTAACAGCACAGTGGCCTCTGTGTATTCTCTGATTTGTATGCGTGACTCTCACACATAATTCACTGAGAGCTGCAGAGACAAACACACAGCTGGTTATCATTGAAAAACAGAACTGAAGACCAAAACAAAAATGACAACAGAACAAATCAATTCAAAATGTACCGTGGAAGATTTGAGATGCACATAATTTATTTGCACCTCTGAATCTTTACATATAGTATTCTTACATTGTATAAATGAACAGATAACGAAAAGCTCAGCCTTCTACTTTTTAAAACTAAGACATACTTTTGACCTCACACTGACTCAGGAATGATCTTGTTTCTTTTAGTCATGCAGAATTTACGTGACATTGCCTGGGTATGCATGGTTTTCATTCAGGAAGAAACAGGAAATTCAAAGTCTTCAGAAGAGAATTTCTGTTTCTTGCATAAGAATTAGGCTTGCATGTAGTTGTGCAAAAGCTGCAGGTTAGGAAATTTAAATGGGTTGCTTTCATACATTTCCTGCTTAAAACATAGATGCAGTTACACTGGCATCACAAACTTGTTGGTTTCATAATAAATGTTCTACCTCAGTAATTTGAGTTAAGGTTTGATAAAACAAACCACAGGTAAAAAAGAAGAGCCGAGGTTGAGCTTCAACTCCCCAGCAAACAGCTACAACACATACACCTGTTAGACAACTTGGTCCATGTATTTATCCATCTATACTTCCATTTATCCATTTTTAATCACTTATCAGAGATCACGTCTCAACATCATAATCAAGTCAACCCAGACATCCCTTTTCCTACCAACGGTTTACAGCTCCTCCTGGGGGAGTCCAAGGAGTTTCCTGGCCAGATTGGATTTATCAACCCTGCAGCAAGCTCCAGGTCTACCCTGAGGCCTCCTTCAAAGTGAAGCACCTCCATAGGAGCACATCCAGGAGTCCAGGACTGTCTTATCAAATGCTTGAACCAACTTATTCTACTTCTTTCAATGCAAAGGAACAACAGCTCTGGTCTTGAATAAATCCATCTACTTATTTACTTTTCACTGCTGAACCTTTTCAGCAGAGTCCGACTAAAACCAATTCCAGGTGAATATACATAGTAATCAGCCACATGACCTGGGGGGCAAGAGAGTAGATGGAGAGTTTCAGTAAACACTCAGTTGTGCCACTGCACAGGTTTCTTAATTGTCTCTCTTCACAAGGAAGCATATTTATATGAGCTGACAACCATAGAAAATCAAAGATAAGAAGAGAAACTGAAAGTTTTAGGCCTTAAACATCTATTAGCAAAGGATTTTCTTTGTTAGATGGGATGCTTAAAAAGTGCAACAAGGACTTTTCTGCTCCAGTAATTACAACAACAAGTTTCTAGACACTTGATTGGAAGTAGAGTTTGTTAAATTACACATAGCATATAGAAATGGCATCTAACCCTCACATGTGGTAACTCATGAATTATAAATGAATATGTTCTGGAGGATAATCCAGCCAAATCACAGGCACTAGAAGTCAGTAAAGAAATATAAGAATTGTCTATCTATTTGATGAGAAATAAGATGTTTCAGAGTCAATTTCAAAATCATTTACAGGCTCCTCACAGTGTCTATAATTCATAAAGTGAAGCGCAAAACTTGAATAAACAGTAAAAAGAGGATAGAATCCATTTGTCAAGTAACAAAAAGTTATATATCTATTGAATATCAAGTAGGTAAGTAGTTCTTGGAAACAATGAAAAACATGAAATGAAAAAGAATGGTGACATGATTGAAGAAAAGAATGAAATGTGAATACTCTAAAACTAAAACAAAGTAAAAACAATGTTTCAATGTGTCTTGAACGTGTATGTGAGATCTGAAATATTAAAACCAGACAGTGTCTCAGACCTTTGCCTGGTTCAGCTGTTTGAGATCACTTCAGTGATGATATGCCTCAAATATTGTTATGACATCGTTAAAGCTTTACCAAAAGACTTCTTCACTGTCGGTCACATTTCAGTGCTGCCTCATTAGATTTCACCATGTTGGTCCAAAGTATGTCTACTCTTCTGCGTGCCTGGATGATACATTGTGATGTAGCTGAATTAAAACGCGATGTGTTATCTTCACACTCAGTTGTGGTTGGATGATTGTTTTTGAGAAAAACCTTTGATTGAATCATCTGTCATTCATGTTATCATTTAACTCTGGTTCGTCAAATGAATTAGTTCCAGCTGATGAATCCAGAGACATCAAATATCATCTCAGACGGATGAAAACAGAAACTGCAAATGAATCTAGAGGAATACATTTGTTATAGAAATGCTCATGTTAAGACGTATTTGTTACATTTACAACAACAGGCATCCTTTTTTTGCCAAAAATATTTACCTAAATCTAATATTCTTCTTTATACAGCCTTTGATTGATTGTGTTCCTTCAGTTAACTAGACAAACATACCACACACGCTGCACAATGCAAAACAAAACTGATACCCCCTCCAAAAACCCCAGTTATTGTTCCTTTTAATCAATATTTACACTCCATTGTGTCATCTGCTTTTGCTTAACATTAGCTACTTGCCATCTTTCTTCCATGCCAGGCCGCTACAAAACACTGCTCATGTCTCATCACCTTCGCACTCAGCCTCACACCACTTCTGGCCGAGCTCCCGTCTTTGTTGTTTGTGGTCGTCTGGATGAGGCACAGGAGAAGAAAGACCGGCAGTCAGACCACTGCATATGTTTCTAATTCCCCTCTCTGCAGACCTTTCTTTCTCCTCTTTTGGCCTCCCCTTGCCCTCACATCCTTTTTTTCTCCTCTCATCTCCTCTTCTCCCTGTGTGCTCAGTTTCTCTCCCTGTCCACCAAATTGCCCATTAGGCTTTCTATTTGTCTATCTGCTGGACAGCCCGTCTGTGGCGTGGCAGCTTGCTAAAAGTATCCTCCAGTCTGTGCCAATTACACCATGGGAGACCACTTCTAACATTTTTTACTGCAGAGCTGCCAGAAGACAACTAGGTCTTCTCCTTTCAGACACTGAGCTTAGTAGAAACAGTTTATGGGGATCATGCAACACATGCATCCCAATGATAGAAACACCATGTCTGCTAAAAAGATGCTGCATTTTTGTGTTGTATTTAAAGAATAAATGTATGTGGTTTACAAGTTGGGACAATAAAGCTCCTCCTCTGTCCTCTTCTTTGGTTTTTATGTTCTGTTCTCGCAAAACTGCAAAAACAAATCTCACACGAGTACCACCACATCTGGTTTTATCTTCAAGGTCCTTCATACACATATATAGGTTCAACGTTTTTTCCCCCCTTACATTTCTTTTAAGAAATGCCTCAAAAAAAGTCATCCATTCCAAGAAAAACTGACTGATCAGCCTCACACATTTCCAGTCCAAGATAGCAACCAAAAGAAGCCGAGCGATGTGGTCGAAAGCTTAGCTAAACATTGTTGTTGCATTCTGTAATAAAGAGAGGAAACCTACAAAACCAAAGGCCCTCGGAGAGAAAGTTATTAATATCCTGTCAGCAGTAAATTAGCTGTATGTGTACATGTCCCTTCCTCCTTTTCTCTTTGTTTGGTCTAGCAGTGGTCCCTCCATCACCGCTGATGACTGAATGTGTCCCCCTGAATGGCATTGAGACTGAGACATCAGGGTCATAAAACTGCTGACAGAAATGGAGAACAAATGGAGCCCATTTATAGTACATGTGTACATATGTTTAACTTGAGGAAGAATGATCTATAGTCAGCACCAGGATGTGTTTGTATGTACTCTATCTGTGTGTGTGAGGAAGTTTTTAAGACTGAGGTGTACTCAGAAACCATGTCCGACATGAGAAATGGTGAAAGGATGAAGAGGTGGATGAAAAAACAAACACTAAAGATAGAAACTGAGTCCATCTGAGCTTAAGAAAATAACTTCAGAGCAAGATAAATGAACAAAAGGTGCATATCTATGTCTATATCCACAGTGTGAAAGGATGCCACACACGGTGAAAGGATCATCTCATACAGTCCCACCGATGACAGGGGCGTTTGCCTGACTACAGTGACTGTACAGAGTAATTAGAGGCAGGCTCCAGTAGGTCACAGTTTAGTCTGTAGCAGCCCAAAAAGAGACAGAGTGGGAGTGAGGGCACAGAGAAGAAGAAGGTGAAAAGGTGAACAAGAAATGGAACTTCAAGGAAGATAATTGCAGTGTAGAATCAAGTCATATTGTAAGAAAGATTCAGATCATAAGTTTCAAGGTGTTATTACAGTTCTTTTGTGAACTGATTTATCAAATAACAAAGGCGTCAAAACATTGATTACTGTGGTAGAAAAATAGATGTTAGGGTTAAAAAGACTTCTGTAAAAGTTTAAGTATCAACTCATGCTTTTTACTCAAGTAAAAGTATAAAAGCACTGGTTTCAAAACTACTTAAAGTATAAAGGTTAAAGTGATGTAAGAGGGAGGGTTGGGGGCTATAAAGGGTAAAAGCTTAGCTGACGACGAGGGCCTATAATACACTACCCCACCACCCCAAAGCAACGCTTTCCCAAAAACCATAAGGACAGTTATATTATATTGAATGTTACTGCTGAAAAATTTAGGATGCACTCGTTTCAGCTGCATGTATGCCCATTGAAGATGAACACATTTCAGCACAATGCAAATACATTTAAGTACCACATGGTAATGTTGACTGTAAGGTACATGTTACCTTGAGAAGCAAATATTGCAGGATAAATTCCATAGTCTTACTAAACAAAATGAAATTGCCGAACTATGTTTCATCTTTGTTTCTGCATTTATTCTGCCCTGAGCTGAAGTACCACACTCCTCTCTGGCATCCCTAGAGGCCGACAAATGGAAAATAAACCCCAGCCAAAAGAATACACTGACAGGCATTGACAATGCATGATATGAAACAATTTCATACCACATATAATTTTTCAATAAAATCACTCTCTGTAAGGATATTGATAGCAAAAATTTGTCAAAGACGGATGAAAGTGTTGTAAATCTTGAATGAGATCATTCTCAAAGGGAATGGATTGGAAGTTTGAAGTGACAGAGGAAAGTTTTCATGTCTCCACACAAACTCCTTTTATAAACAGATATTTGACTCTTTGGAGTTAATTAGTTAAGTTTGAATCAAACTATTCGAAACTTCAAACTTTGACAGCAGAGTGTTTGGGATTTTAAGATGGCTGTCGTATGTAATACACAATTATATGTTCAACAACCAGTGTGCAGATCAGAGGTTTATTTCCCTGGAAAAGGATCTGACTACATCATGCTCCAAACGTCCAACTCGGTTAAAAACTGTGATGTATTGGAAGCCATAAGAGTGAGGAAGTTTACTCTGCATGAGTGCCATCCCTCAGTGCCGCTGTAGGCTCCTGCTGAAGTCTGCACATCCCGCTCGCCGCCTTGTTAACCCAGAATACCCCTAATGACTTCCCCTCTCTCGCTGCCGAGCCGCACTGTGAAGTCATCCATTTCCATGCAGCCTAAAGTAAGGAGAGGAGGGAAGGAAAGGAAACTAGACAGGATGGAGCACTGGTACCACTAATGAGCTGTGCTGTGAAGGCATGAATCCTCCTTAGAGTGTCCACCAGTGAACATACATTATACTCAAAACCACATACGGGACCATATCCTGCTCCATCCTGCTGTGATGTTTCTCCTTTTTTTGTTACTCCCAGGCTTTAATATATCTCCTTTCTCTATTTAAGTGTGGAAAAAGTCAAATAAGTGATCAGACTCACTTAGTGCCTTGTCTTTAAGAGATGTGAAAAAAAAGAAAGAGCGAGACAGAGAAGGCTGGAATGTAGCGTCGCTGCTTCTGCAGGCCACAGAAATGTTAGTTGGGTTTGATCGCTGTTTTACATCAGTGTCAGCTCGTCAACATTATTGTTGCAAAAACCTCACACACTGTATGGATAATTCAGAGTCCAGGAAGGGAGAGCTTTAATAAGGGAAGTTATTTACAACATGTAAGGAGTGCACTGTCATCAAATGTTCATCATTTATCTAAAAAAATGATACAAGACATATAAACTTAATCCTTCGGTGTACTTGAAATGTGTCATTTCATTATGACTAAGTTTATTCTCAGAAACATGCGCAGACTTTCTCTGAAAGTGATGGATGTTGCGCTTAATGCATCAACTTAATGTCGCCACCTTGTGGTTGTGTCTCTATATATTTCATGCATGATGCATATCTAAAGGCAACCTCATACATAGTATCAAAAAGTTTCTCTGTAATCAGACATCTTGACTTGTCATACTAAAACTATGAGCTATAGCTCTGCTCAAGTGAGTTTCCCCACTGAGTTATAACAGTGTGGTAATGAATGAGCCTTCACAACAGGACCCTGATACTGAAGAAGCTCTTTTAAATTCAGATATCATTAAAGATACTTTTTACATCTTTGCTTTTTATTTGAACATGTTCAGTTTTTCTGTACAAAGGAACAAAATGCATTGATCAGTTCACACAGAAACTCACAAGTGCATCATGTGCTCATGAAAGGTCATGCAATTGCTCATGAGGCTGAAAATGTCATTTCCATGGGGATGCCAGAAATAAAATCTATACTGGTGACAGTGTGTATCACATGTCTGTAGATGTGGACAGGGAGAAGGGAGTTGTATGGTGTATTATGTCTTACAGGGAACACATCAGCCTGTAAAATCTTTGATATAAAAATGATAAGTAAGTTCAAAGTTTAAATTTCTTTTCCACACAAACTTCAGTGTTTCAAAGGTATGTAATTGATTTGAGTGGAAGGCCTGCAGAGTCAAAACTGAAAAGTGTTAAAATACAAAAGGGCCCGAAAAGAAAAGGGACAACTGAAAAAAGGTCAACAAATTATGTTGCTTTTTATTCCATTTGAGCCTTGACAATGATTCAGACTTTGGCTGTTTTATAGTGTTGAATAGTCCCATTTTGTTCGTGACAGCTTTCAAACTCTTAAAGCAAACCTGGGTAATTGCAGCCATTTTTCGGTGTAAAAGCAGCCATTTCTGTTTCTTTTTTATCTGCAAATGGACATTGGTCTGAGGTACTGCAAAACTTTCCATCAAAAAAATCTCTCTTTATGTATGATTTCAGTGCAATTTTAGGATGGACACCAGTGGATGTGAGATTTGCTGTAGACACTGTTTTTATGATGAAAGTTTTGAAAGCATTTATACAGCATTGGTTTAGAATATTATGATAATTTTTATATATTATGAGAGGCCGACCTGGCCTCTCTGTATTCAGCCATTCAGCCTCTCTTATCATCCTCCTTCTTCTCTGATTAGTGTTTTTCTCACACAGCATACTTTAAATAGTCAACAAAAAAACATTAAGGCAAAAAAGTTAAAGAGACTGTGAGGAGAATAAATATGAAGTGGATTGCAGTAATTTCTTTTGGCTGGAGGACTCTTGCAAACTGTTGTGATCATAGACTGTAACAATTGGTGACTCTAAGTCAAAAACTCTGTTCCCTCATTCATTACACATAAGAGATGGTAAACTTTAAAAAATAAATGCACCTGTGGTTATTAATTGTGCTAGAGTAGTATGATGAGATTATTTGGCTGCATTGTATTCAAGTCCTCTTTTTTTCAAAGAAGTTGTTTTGTTATTAGTTTTTAGTCATTGAAAACTGCTTTTTAAGTTACATTTTACGATAATTGCTGCTGTTCTTCAGCAGTTTTTTTATTGAACAGTAAGAAACTTTGGGTGAGAGTCAAAACGAAATCAAACTTTCAGAAGAAAAAAAATTACAATTTTTTGGCTTTTTTTTTGGCAGCCTATGGCAGCGCCTGAGGCATGTTTCTTTTGGCCTCAAAAGCAACGGTAAAAGGCAGAGCCACGCTGTGCAATAAAGTTCATGAAGCTGACCCGATCGGGAAGGTGGGAATTAGATTATCATTATTTAGGCATCATCTTTTATAGCCTTGATAATCTCATTCCAAATTGGGGATTATGATCAGGCATATATCTAGATCAGGGATGACCAAACTAAGGCCCGGGGGCCAATTTCGGCCCACTGTTCATACGGCCCCCAGCTGTCATTTTAATATGATGTAATTTTGTAACTTATATTGAGCATGTTCTAGTTTTGTACATTTACAGGTTCTGTTAGATGCTTGAAAAAAACCCTGAATATATCTGGTAACATCTCACAAAAATTTGGACTGTGCATAGGCCACTTAAAAAAAAAAAATAAATAAAGAAGACGCATGAGAGGACAAAAGACTGAATTTAAGTTATGACATGGTGAAGAAAAGACAAAAGTTGATGCATAAAATGGTTCAGAATGCAGGATCAGAAATATTCAGGCTTGTTCTTATCTCTGTCTCATAAACAAAGGTGATAAATTCCAGATCCTGATCCTGCTGTAAAAACAACATATTTTTCCCAGGTTTGGTTTTATCTCATAGGTCCGTGATAATAACACTAGCATGTTTGACAAAATTTGGAGACATTTTTTTGTTTGGTTGTTTGTTTGTCTTTTACAGAAACTACCAAAACAAAATAGTTTTCTAATTGAGCACTCATTTGTCACTTTCACTGTTAATAAACATGCCCGTAAGAGCCGTCTGCCCTTGGTCATTCTCACAGTATGCGATACGGCCCTTTTGGAAAAAAGTTTGGACACCCCTGATCAAGATATTAGTATTTTTCAAGATCACGTACAAAGTCCTCACAGTCCCTTTAAGTTCTGCACAGAAAAAAATAAGTAGTCATGTAACAAATAAAGGCCTACCAATGGAACATGTTTTGGGAAAAATACATCCAATCAGTGTTCTTATGCTGAAAATTAAAAATAAAAAAAAACTTTCAAAACCCAGTTTTAGAAAAATTTTAACACTTATAACATGTGTGTGTTGTACGGATTTACCTATATGTGTTCTGCTGTGGCGCCCTCTAGCCGTGAGAGTGTGACGCTCAAAATCTTTTTACAACAGCCTGTTATCATTGGTTCAAAATGCCATCGTCGCTGTCTTAACCAATGGCACTCTTTAATTTCTTTTCTCAGAGCCTCTTTAACATGCATGCTCCTCCTTCTTTTTTTTTTTTTTATCACACACACACACACACTAACACATACACAAACACAAACACACACACATAGACACACACATTCACACACACCCAACCCCCTGTGATGCCAACCGCTCCATGGCCGGACTGGGACGGCATGTCTGTCGAGGAGGCGGTTTAATGTGAAACTAACCCTGGATATCATGGAGCAATCGATGTGTTAACGGAGATGCATGAAAAAGGTGATTAAATCTGCACATTTATGCTCAAACTAAAAAAAAAGAAGAAGAGAGAAACCTCTGCGTTTGAATGATCGCATGTATCGCTATCTGCTCTCTGTGTAATCCGTGTCCTGCTATAAAATTGTGCTCATTATTATTTATTTCCTCTCTTTAAATGATCGTGTCTGTGGTTCGCTCTTGCAGACAGTCGGTCTCCGCGGCGGGATGTTTGGCGATAACCGAGCAGAGGAACACGGAGAGAGAAATCTGAGTCACTATAATCCATCTGGACGCTGGGGGGGAAGATGAGGACCATGATGGCTTCGATGAAAGCAGCATTATTCCTATTTGTTCATGGGGGTGAGTGCTGGCGCAATGTACCTGCTTGTTTTTTTTTTCTGCGACTAAAACCGCGCTGCCATCTGTCAGGAGGCGCATTTGCATGATTGTTTCTAGAAGCTTCACATTCAGACTATTAATTTATACACATCAGAAGCTGCACGTAGGTTTGTTCCTAGCATCTGTGCAGCCATTGTTTTCGCTTGTGGACGATACTTGTATCTCTCTATGTGTCATTTTATTTCTCTCTTATCAGCGTTTCACATTCCTGTGGCCTCATTGTTTATCATTCAAACTATCAAATCCTGGGTTTTGGGCCAATGGTCTCAGAGAAACAGGTGTTTTTTTTTTGGAAGTCGCAAGCAAAAGTACCCAAAACAATAAGACATAGTGATGACATTTAGTAATCAGCTTGTATATTTCGAGTATTCAAATGGTTATTTTTAATATTACTGTCATTTTCTACACTCAGGATAGCCACATTTATTCATGAAGTCTTGTCTTTTCTATGTTGCTCTAGTGGAGCAGTGTTAAAAATGGCATTATAGGGACTGTGAGGACTTTCTAAGTGGTCCTATCTAGATACATGCCTAGTCATAATCCATAATTTAAAATGAGATTATCAGCACTAAAACAGATTATTTCTAAATGCTATTTCCTAACTTCCGGACTGGACCGGATTGATTTACAGCAAGTCATGGTCTGTATGATAATGCCACGCTAGCAAATGAAATTCAGTAGTGAGATACCTCATGTGTTGTATTCAATGAAAAGTTAATTAAAATAAAGAAAAATTGTCTTAAAAAGAAGATTTGATCATTATTCACTTTCACTTTAAAGACAAATACAATAAAGACAAAGACAGTTCATGTGAGTTCTGAGTTCTGTGAGCTGCTTTGTATGAATTCTCACAGCATCTTTGTAGTGAGTTGAATATGGAATATTGAATTGAACGAGTAAAAAGGAAGACTTATTTAAGTATCAGACAGTATTTCCTGAGAAATGTCAGGTGCCTTGAAACCCACCCATGATTAATGAAATGAATGTAGCTTTGCTTTGTCATCCAACCAAAATTTCACTTTCAATCTCAATTTTGATATTTTGAAAAGAAAGTCTGACCTAAAAACAGCAGAAAATGCCTGGTATATTACAGAGGTGGCCTTTACCATTGCTCCATTACTTCTCATTCTATAATAATGCCACTTTTAAAGTTCATACAGTAAAATGTCATCATGATGCCTATAAACTCTGGCTAAGTAGTACCTCAGAGAAGGTAAACATTCACAACCAGCGACAGATCTTCTCTGGATAGAAAACCAAGTCTGTTCTTACTGTAAAGAGATAATTTTGTTGATAAAAATAAGATTTTACTGTAAGTGCATTTTTTAGATTAGGACTTTCTTTGATAAATAAGGAGTGAGGAACATGGAGAAGAGCCACATGCCTGTGTTCGACTCAAACTTCTAAATCTGTCACTGATTTAATGACACAAAAGTCATCTTCTGCTTTCCAGTATTAGTAATCATGTGAATCATATCTATTAATCACACGGACATTGTACCTGAGTATAGGGGAACTAGTATGCACCTTGACATGCATCAGTTTATTGGTCCCTCATAGGAAGTCCCTCATGGACACCTCCTCCCTCCTCTCCTTCACCCAGAAATCCAGACAGTATCGAGTATTGTCACAAGCCTCTGTGTCCCCCAGACCTATCAGTCCCAGCCCAATGTTAATTAGGACTTGATCCGCTTAAGCCGCCCACTAGACTCCCATGTCATTATCCATGGGCGTGTTGTTATCGGGCCGCGCCTCAGCTGGTGAGAAAGCTCCTGTTGATTTTCGGTTTGACACACCGGTGGGAGTGTCAGCATGTACCTGTCTGGTCTTTCAAGTTGATCAGGTATTTATCAGTTTAAAGTGACGGTGCAGGGCGTTGGTTGATGCTGTGTTCACTGTCCACATGTGAGTGCATGTCTGTAGACTGTTATGTGGGGATAATCTCATTTTTTAATTGAAATGATCCATTTATGTTCAAGCTTTTAGCGTCACAGAAATCGAAATGCAAAGGTAGCTGAATCTCTATGTTTGCAAGCACAAAAAGGAATGACAGTATTCGTTGTGACCTTTCAGTGTTCTGTGGTCTCTCTATATATGTCAGTTCTTTCTTGGGTGAGGTTTTAGGGGTTTCTAGCTTCAAATAGTGTTACCGAATAGAGCTTCTTGATTTCACATGCTAAAGCTTGGCCTTTAATGGCCATCGTGGGAACACACTTAACAGTTTTGTTGCTCGTGTTTGTATAAAGCAATCCGGGTTATTTTGTTTTTGTCTTTGTGGAAAAGAAGGCTGCTTGTAGGCTTTTTGAGTACCTTTTATTAAAAAGTCCCACTCTTGTTTGAGTTGTCTCAGCTCCATATTGACCCATTCCTGTCAATTGACTAAAACAACCAAAATGTAAAAATAATTGCAACATAGAATGAGTTTTGGTGAAAAGAAAGAATGCCATACAAATTAGAAAAGCTGATTGCAGAAAGATTATCTTGATTCCTAACCTTCAAGAGATAGAATAATTAACTAAAAGTATTAGTATTTGAAGATAAAACTGACTGATGGTAAGATAGTGGTTAAAAAGTACTTTTACTATACAAAGAGTCTTCTCTTTGACTCAGTGCCTGTGTGTGAGAATTTCAGGTTTGTGTTCTTATCAGACAACAGTGGTAAAGGCAAGAGAGGTTTCGATTCTCATTGCTGTAGAGGTTTCAGTATAGAGATTCTCCAGTGTGATTTGAGCTCATAGCTATGCCAAAGATATTTCAGGGGAAGTGGGGTATGCAGCCACACAATGAGACTCAGTAAAATACAATGAAGCCTGAACCTAGAAGCTGGCTGCTCTCAGCCCTGAGGCCATCACTGAATATTTTTTCTTATAAACAAAACTGAAATTCTGATGCGCTGCCAGGCTGCAGTTGAACAGTGAGGGGATGTGGACGAGTTCATTTTTCCCTGTTTTGTCTTGAATTTGATCCTTTCACTCAGGGGATATCGGATTTGGCACTGACCTTTTGTTTTTTGCTACTTTGAACGCTGCAGAATCACATTTGTATAACTGGGTAGCAACATCTCTGTCTAAACTCGATAACAGCTGCTCACAGTAACCCACAAACCCCATAGTAAACTGTGTCATGGTGCACTACTAACACTGCCAGCAAAAACGCCTACTGAGCATGTTTGAGTTCAGAGGACAGAGAGAGTTTAAGGTTCTGCAGAAGATTGCATTTCTGTCACTGGAAAAGAAATTTAGAGAGGAGTAAAACATTTTTTACAGCTTAAATTATTGGTATGGGACAGTTCGTCAGCACTTATCCTGTAACTAAATAGACATCAAGATAACATCTGTGTGTGTGAAAATGCCAAACATCTCTCAAGGAATTTTCCCGTATGAGGTATTCTTTTCTATATCAGCAGAGTGAAAACCTTTTAGTTTTTGGCTGCTTGTCAGACAAAAAAAGCACATAGACTTTTCTGACAGCATCAAAAATACTTGTTAACAGCAAAAGCATTTCATTTTACACAGGTTTCATGTCTTTATTGATAGAAAACATCTAATTTTCTGCAAGCAAATTGTCTTCACAACACTGCAAACTAGTGTTTTTAAAGCACCTTTGAGGAACTTTCAGTTAGTATTGATTTTGGCACCGCCTGTAAACAAAGTGGCACTTTTATTTTTATTTTTTTCCCATTTATAAGCAGTGTGTTTCATAAATTCAATCTCACCCGACATCTTTTCAATGGCACATTGTAGTAACATGTTCCTACACTGTGCTAGAACACGACCCAGTTTGACTCCTACGCTGCAGCTAAGGTTTCAGGCAAGAAAAAAACTATATAGAGAAGTAATCAATCTACATCCTGATGCTCTTGTTTGTTTTTGTAGCTCATATAAAGGTGTCATTGTTGTTGTTAGATTGCTTCATTATAAGCAAAAAAATGCCCACAGGAGCTTTGATTTGTCATAGTAATCGAAGAGTTATTAATTAATTAATTAATTAGGCACTAGTCCTACCTGGATGTCCTGTTAAAGAAACATGTAATTGAATTGACAGACAGCAGTCCCTGCCCTGGTGTTTTTCTCCTGAGCTATTTAACTCATTGATTCTCTGTTAGTCGGTCATCAGCTCAGAATATCGATCAGTGAGTCACAAACATGCTGCCAGCAAGACTTTGACCCACACTGTTTCCGATCATTCCTCTTCCCCACTCACCGCTGCTTTTCTCTTCCTCTCCCCCCCATTTCTCTGTCACAGTGCTCCAGTATGCCGTGTGTCGCGACGTTACTCTTCCCATAGGAACCCTCTACCGTGTGGCAGGGTTCCCCGTCTCCCTGCCTTGTGCAGTAACAGGATACGAAGGCCCACGCACACAGGACTTTGAGTGGTACCTGTACAGGGACGATGCTGGTGGGAGGCAGATGGGAGTCATATCCACCAGGGATCCAGGCTTCCCCTATGCTCCATTTCAGGCCCGAGTGAAGAGTGGGGAGGTGAGAGTGGAGAGGGACTCTGGGGACAAAGTACGGCTGGTGGTCCAGAGGCTACGATCTGAAGACCAGGGGAAATATGAATGCTACACACCCAGTACTGACGCCAACTACAAGGGGAACTACAGCGCCACTGTGCCAGTCAAGGGTAAGACATGGAAAGGTGTTCATGTATTGAAGGATATGTGGTTTAGGGATATAAGATGTGCTTTGTTTGCAGGAAGGAAACGACTTGTTGATGGTTTTTAACTCTGAATTTCTTATAAGTAAGAAAACAGAGTGCACCCTTAAACAAAAAATACAGAGGGAGGGAGAGAGAATAAAAGAGTGGAAGATAATGTGAGCAGGCTTCATTGAAATTTGTATAGATCTTTAAATAGATCTTCAATCACAATCCCAGCTTCAAAAATATCATTTGGTATCAAATCTACAAACTAGTTGCACTGTAAAATAACTGAAAGTGTTGATATCTTATTTTTGTGGAAATTTTTTTAAATCTTAAAATTAGCCATATTTACCAGAAAAATTTCTTGTTTCAAGTTATCTCAAGACAATGATGTCTGGATTGCTTGTACAGAGGGAAAAAAAAATCTGTCAATAGAAAAAAGTTTCTTGTATTAAGAAATTATTCTATTTTCAAGAAACTTGACACACAAATTGTCTTCCTTCATTGGTAGATATTTTTACTCATTACAAGCAATTCAGACATCATTTTGTCTTTTAGTATCTAGAAATTAGATATTTTTCTGGACTGGAAAGTTAAATGTGGCTCATGTTAAGTCTAAAATGACATTTTCTGCTAAAAGTAAGATGTAAACACTAGATTTCAGTTTTTTTGCAGTGTGTGCAAGTTTAGCATCTTAAGATGATAGAAAAAATGGGAAAACTTGTGTTGATGTGATTTCTTGTATGACTGCTGCTTTATGGAAATCATTCAAGTTCAGTGTTTGCATTTTATTAAGTAAGTCATAAAAATTACTTAAAGACTTAAAACAAACCCTGTCTTAAGCCTCTTTCATTCTGTTGAAAGCACAATATTTATGCCCCTATGATGTCTTGCCAGCAGTAAAAAATCACAAGAGCGTGAAGCTGGTTCCAAGTTTTGTGCTTCTGCAGTGTCTGAAACCACACCCTGGGACACCAGTATTATATCATTACAAAACAGTATGAAAGAACAATGATGTGATGACAGCAGGGCTATCAGTTATGATTTAGTACAGTTGATCCAAGCTCTGTCACAGGAATCCAAAAGATCAGGAATTCATTGATGAATCTTTCTGGGTTTATACACTGTTGTGAATGCACGGCATCAAGTATGTGTGAGTATGATTTCTTCTTTTATCTTTTTTGGATCTTTTCTCTTCACAAAATCCATCTGCTCAAGCTAACCGCTCATGAGGTTAGCACCTCTGCCTCCTTTTGCTTTTTCTGAATGTTCTGTTTATGTTTGCAGTGTGCTGGGTGTTAGTTTTTCTGCAGAGGAGTTTTATCTTCATAATCCTTCTTTCTTTGGCAAAGCCAGTGCCCAGAGCCAAGGCTGGTAAACAGCTTTCACTCAATCGCAGCAACCTGCTTTATGAGTTTTCTAAATAAAGGAATGGCAAAACAGCACACAGGCAGTAGTGAGATTGATGTACTTTTTCCCCACTCTTTAGATTTCTGCTCAATGCAAAGTTTAATATTGTGGTTATGTCTCTGTGCACCCAGTGATCCCAGACACACTCCAGATCAGCTACATCCGCTCACTCACCAACCAGCCAGTACCAGAGGGGGCTGAATTGACGCTGACATGCTCAGCAGGAATCCAGTCGGAGCAGCTCACCCGCCTGTCGGTCATGTTTGGAAAGAAGAGTGGAGCAGATAGTATGGGGAGCGGCAGTGCAGGAGGGGAGGTGAGCACCGTCAGAGAGATCATCTCCATCGACAAGCTCCTGGCGATCGTCCCCGGGCGCGGGTACAAGAAAAGGTACGATGATGGAGAGATCACGCTGGAGAAGAGGAGCGGGGAGGCGGGTCTGGATCTGTACGTGATGAAGATGAAGACAGTGCAGCCGGATGACACAGGATCATATTTCTGTGAAGCCTCACAGTGGATTCGGGACCCCGATCGATCATGGCAGAAGATTGCACAAAGGACGCTGGACATTGGCAACTTGACTGTTCAGCAACTAGGTCAGTGTGATCGAAAACTGTACCTTTGTGCGGATGCCAATGATTCCCTCACTCTTTGCAGCTATTTGCAGATTTCACAGCTGATTTATAAGTTTGAAAATTGTGATGAAGTTAGCACACGTTCATAATCATAAATATAAATCTTACAGCAGGTGAAGCACACTGAGGAAGGGATGACTTCTCGAGTTATACAAATAAATTGAAAGAGGTTTGGTGTCTACTAGTCTGTATAAGACTCTGGGGTATGTCTTTGCGACATTGGTGGGCCTGGGCATTTAGTGCTGTTGAGCCTGCTGGGTTCTGTCCAGGTTTCGGACTGGGTGTTTGTGTTACTTAGAGCTTAGCTGAATGTCTATTTTGCTGTCTGGCAGACTAAGCGGAGCACTGACAGAACCGATAGGCGGCTTGTTGCCTTGTTTGTTGGCTTGTTTGGACAGAGTTCGTGTTTGGGGTTCTGATGAGCTGCTGTGTTGGCTGGCTGATACCTGCAGAGCATTTTCTCACCTTTCTTGTTTGGTGGATGGATGTCTTAGTGTCCAGATGAATACAACATTTCATAATCACTTGATCTGCTAGATATATTTTTGATCAATGTTTTAGTCAGTGCAACAATAGATGTCTGAAGTGATGACTTAAATGTGAAAGAGGAGAAAAAAACAGGACCTAGCCTTATTTTTATTCCTGCAGATGGTTCGCTGTAAAATCATGGACAGTCCATATAAAAAGAAACAAACTTATTTCTCAGTCAAATGAATTCAGTCATTCAAGAATGGAGTTGCAAATACTAAAAGCTTAAAACTGTTGCTGCAGTTTTGTACAAACTCACCTCCAAGTTTTTATTGTCTCACTATCTGCAGCTCCTCTCTCTGCTCAGGCTCTCAGCCATCAGACTCTCTGACTGACAAGCATTATGCTCAGCTCTCTTGTTGATCATCCCTCTAGCTTTGAAAGGTTTTCGTAGTTGGCAGTCTGAACAGCTGGATAACTGCTTCGCAACTTGGCTCGGTTTACTTTCTGAAGAGCTGTTGTAGATCTAAGGGATTAAAAACTCTCCTCTCCCACCTTGGCCTCTTGTAGCTGGCAGAGAGGATGACCATCTTTCTGTTGGAGTGATGTGTCCATTACTGCTGGAACAAACTCCGCCAAGCGAAACCTTTCCCAAACATGATTTAATATCCTTAACGGTGGAGGCAGGCTGACTCTCTTAAACTCTTGATATGTTTGCTGCTTAGTTTATGCCAAGTATGTTATATGAGCATCATCAAGGTAATCTAACTTTTGTATGTTTTCGAAAAAACATTAAAGCTCACTTTTACTTGAGGTAAACAAAGACATAATCATTAGCTATTATAATCATCGCTGGTTTGAGGTTTTCAAGTTATGTAGGCCAAATACTTTTCCCTTCAGGAATAAAAAAAATGAAGCTAGAGCTGAAGCATCAAATCCACTCAATGCTTTCATTGTCATTCCTGGCTGCTGTTGTCTGACTAATACAATAGTCTGACATGTCTTCTTTTGTTCACATAAATAATGCATCTATTATTGAGCAGATATGTGTTGTAGAGAAGTGTTGTAGTTAAATGAGGCTTTGCTCACACAAAGGACCAGTATACCTTCTAATTATACCCGACTATCAGTGCTGACTGTATGAAACTCTTCTACTTCAGCAGTTTTAAACCTACTCATTCGCAATATGATCTTTTATATTAACGCTCCAGTTTTATCCCTGAATACATCAAACTTAATTTATGATAATGGAGCAACAATGAAACAATTCAGCCCTAATTGTGAATCTTTTTATGCAGGCTGTTGCATATGACATGTATTGGACAGCTACTCATTCTGTTTCACAAGAATCTTAGCTTTGCAGACACTAACATGCAGACTTTTCTCTTTCTTTCTTTTCTGCTCTCCAGCGGAGTCACTGAGTGTAACATCTTCACCCCGAGGCGAGGTGACCCTGCAGCTCGGGTCCCCTCTCATCCTGACCTGTGAGGTGTTAGGGATGCCATCTGATGTCAACTCAGGGCTGCTTGTTCAGTGGATGAAGAGGGGATCTGTGATCGGCGACGCAGCCGGAGCAGGGGGTGTCGAGGTACTGATTCATGTTTAAAGACATATTTGAGCAAGAATTTATTTTTTTAAGGTAAAAAATGACTTAATTTACATTCAACAACTGGGAATTATTATGTAATGTTCACAAACAGCATGCTTCAGAAAACAGTAAGCAACAATATTAATTATCAACAGCCCTGGTATAACATTACATCCAATCAATATCTTGACAAATTTTCTTTCAGGTCGAGGTGGCACGTATGAGCCCAGACGGTGTAGTGAGTTGGGGTGATGACACCAGCCGATCGAGTAGAGGCTCTTTGGAGAAGGAGTCAGAGGGAAAGTACTCTTTGAAGCTCTTCTCGGCTCGCCCTCTCGACTCAGGTGTGTATCGGTGTGTGGTGAGTGTGTATGCTGGAAGAAGAAACCCTGGACCCTCAACTCCAGCAACACACACTCAGAGGTCCGAGGGAGTCACCGTTAACCTCAAGACCAAAGGTGAGAGGGTGTGTTTGGGATCAAAACAGAGTAACAGCGAAACTGTGTGTGTAGCAAGAAAATGGAGTAGCTGAAAAGATAAAAAGCAGCAAGTGGATATTTGATGAATTAACAAGCAGGCTTAATTATAATCTATGTCAAAGAAAGTGTCTCCAACTACTTCTTTTGGAAAGCTCTAAAATGGACAAAAAATAATTAGACATGTTAGAAATTATATGGCTAAATGGTTAGAAGAGTTAGATTAGATAAAAAGATAAATAATGGAGAGTAGATGGCTAAATTTGGTACATTTGTAGTAGTTTGAAATGTAAGCACTGGCAGAAAAAGATAGCTAGAAATTAATGGCTGGTTGATAAACTGAAGCTTAAAGTTGTACATAGGTGGTGAAAATGGGTAAAGTGCAAGTAATGGATAGTTTGCTAGAAGTCAAAATTTTGGATAAATGTCTAATGGTTAGCTAACTGTAAGCTAAGTTTTAGCGTTCAGCAGTAATTGATGAGGCTGTAAAGTTGCATTGCTTGATAAATGTATTGAAAAGCTGGCTAAATATTTGCCTCATGTTGCAAACTAACAACAGTTTATGGTGGAAATGGTTAGCCAAAGCTATGGATAAATAGTTGTTGCGACAAGACAAGGTAAAGATATTGGATAAATGGCCAAAATAGCTTTCCTTCTTTTAACTTGAAGCTATAAATGAGCATTCATGGATATCACATTTTTGTTGCAAGTGGAATGTTTCATTATTGGATAAATATTTATTGACCATTGGCTGTGTAACTGAAAGTAGTCAGACTGCATCCTGTGAAATATGGGGCTTGGTTGACTACACATTTATCAGAAATGTAGCTCATGTTTACTTAGGTTGTAAGGTAGTCTTTCTGAGAAATGAATGAATCCACAGACAATAACTCCATTTTCTCACCATTATCTATTCACTTCCTCCCACAGATGTGCTTGTTTCGGCCGTGGCTCAGCTTCCTCGAGGCCCCTTGTTAAAAAGAGGCAGCACCATCACACTCATCTGTAACGCCACTGTTACAACAACAGGTCCAGCACAGGCTCAGGTGCTGTGGCTGCGGTGGCCCATCCCTACACCGTTTATCAAGAAGGAACAGGGCCCGGGTGCTTATGTCACTCTACCAGTCTCCCCTGTTGAGGAAAAACCCACACTGGTAGCCACCCTCAAGTATGATGGAGTGTCACAGATCTACATTAACAACAGTGAAGTTAGCATCGACCGGCTGTCTGCTGTCAGCTACAGACTCAGGGTCCACACAGCAACAATGGAGGATCAGGGCATGTATGCGTGCCATGCTGAGGCTTGGGGCCAGGACCCACATGGAGGCTGGTACAACACAGGGGCCAGAGCAGAATCAAACGCAGTGACTGTTTACCTGTATGCCAGAGGTAAGTTGAGACAGAAGATGAATAACAGGAAGACAAAAGTTTTGTTGTTTTTGCTCCTCCTAGTCATATAGCTGCAGTTTAAACCCATTAACATCTTAAATCCACCTTCATCACGCTACATCTGATTAGCTACTGAGCAGCTCCACTCATGTGGTTGGGGTCAAAAAGCAACTGCTACCCTCTCACTTTCACATCCGGATTTATTGCTGTAGTTGGTGATCGAACAGGTCGAACTAAAAGGCGACAGTTGTTGGGTGTCCTGTATAAATGTCAAGTGTAAATTTTAAGCATCTACCCTTGATGCCCTTACATTTTAAACAGATTGATTAACATCCTAGCCGTTCTTCCTCCAAGCTGATGGCAGGTCAAGTTCATGTGTGTTTACATCCCAGAGCTGCAAGTATGCACTTTGAGGACCAGTTCAGGGGAAGTTGAACCCTGTAAAACTTAAGGAAACTGAGAAAAACACGGTCATGGTCTTTGAACTGAGAGGAATTTATTACTTTTTTGAGAAGACTTAAATACTTGATCTGTGAAACGAGGCCTTTTATAATATATAATTTATAATTCTGTATTATACTTGAGTCTTGCAGCATGTGTACTAAGCGATAATGTAAAAGTTCATCATGTCTGGGTTTGTATTTTGATGCATTTTTTGTATTTTTAAATATTTATCAAATGCACAGCTGTGATGTGTCTAGCACAGCACACGGTAGCCTCAATATAATTTATGGTAGCAAGTCGATGACCTCTTTTCACTCCACATGGATGTGGCTCCAAGGCTAAGATTAAATGGACTGAGTTAGCAGCATCAGATGAACGAATCAACAGGGCACATGTGCTTTTATTTTATCCAGAGGGATGTCCCAATAAAATTATTTTAATCAATATGTCCTCCCTAATGTTCAAAATCTATAACTGTGTTGTTTAAGGCCAAAAAAAGTTTTCTGCCCAAATTTTGCATTGGATTTACTGTATCTTTACTGCTGTACTGTTTTCTGTCAAAGATCTCTGTTTGCATCATTGAATCCTCCTTTCTTTTCTCTCCCCAGCTGTTGACCTTCTCCTCATCCCTCTGGTTGTCGGAGTGGCCTCTGCCTTGTTTGTGGGCATCTTCATCATTGCAACTGTAACCTGCTGCTTCATGAAGCGTCTGGCTCGGCAGCGCGCTCAAAAATAAGCTTCTGCTGTGGCTTTTTTTCTGAATGTTCATAAGGAGGTACAAAGAGGTGATGCACAGAACCTTACAGATGAAATGGTAAAGAGAAAACTTCAAGACACATGAAGTAAAAAAAAAAAGACTCAAACTGGTACAACTTTGTTTTTTTTGGACCTAACATTGTTACAATCAATGCCAAAAGATTATGTTTTATATGCTCTTGTATTTTTATATCCAAACCTTCCCGGAAGACAGCATATTTTGGTGATAGCTCCATCTCAAACAAATAAACATATTAATGTAGATTTTTAAATCCAACACTCAGTGACCCAATCAATCCAAGCCTCAAAGACCTTTTGATTATTCTTTTTACAGTGTAGGAACTTTTTTCAACTTTAATAGGCTTAAAACACAAACAACAATACACCAACAAGATGTTTTACAAGGTCAGTAAAGTTCAAAAGCAGAAGAAGGTATTTCAGGTATGAGGAGTTTTTTTCCTATTCAAATCTCAAGCCAACTCTCAGAAGCCATCCTTTGGTCGCTACAGTGTTAAGGACGCTAAATCGTTCATTTTTTTCCAATGGTGCTGGATCCAACAGTGATAAGTTACAGTTATATTTCCACACAAAAAATGTGATGACACTGTTTCAGTTGTTCTTTCCAGCATGCTTTTCTTGTATTACAAACATCGACAAAAGCCTGAACGTCTCTGCATGCTTAAGCCTCTAGCACTGCCACTGACAGTCACATGAATGCTGATGGGAGCAGTTAAGCCTCCAGAAACTTAATACGAGCAGGGATCTTCCACTGCCTGCAGTCAGGCCGCACTCTGCATGTACTCAAGGTCTCTGTCTGTTACTTAATAAGGAAGGCTCAGGCTGAAGACTTTCTGATGCCAGGACCAATTGAGAACTGATTCTAGACACAAGCATTCCTCGCCTCTGAAATGCTGAAAATGCTGAAGTGAGTATCCTATACAGACTGGTATAGATCTGACAAAAAAAAATGGAAAAGATTTCCATTATGCACTGAGCTGAAATGTGTAAATATTGTATGGAGTTTTGTTGTTTTATCTTTCTCAATGTAAGTAAGACTGTAGCCATGTTAGTCCTGTGCAAAGCACCCGTGTTTAACATTCTGCAGAAGTTTGCTCTGCTCTTTTCAAGCACTTGGACATTAACAGCACTGGGACCAAAAAGCCCCTCTGTATCCTTCTTTTACTTGATTTTTTCCGGTTGAAAAGTCACTTCTTTACTGTGCTTGAGGAAGAACATTTGAGTTTTTTCTTCCCTTCTTTTTGTGTGGTGGTTCCTCTGCTCTTGTAAAGTGACTGAGAAAGAGAAAATACTGTGAAAAAGAGCCCCGTTTGTTTCACTGAGTAACAGAAAATCTGTTGTGTTGTGTCACACTGTTTGGGATCCCCTGAGCTGTGCAGTCATATGACTTGATGAAGTCTCAATATCCTCATCATCACAGTCATCATGTGGTCCAGGCCACATATTTCTACTGCCAAGACTTATTAGGACTTCAGCTCCCGCTGCTAGCCCGCAGAAATCTGTTGGACAGATTTACTGTGTCTGCGCACTTATAATGAGTGAAATCCATCCTCTGCTTCCTGTTTAAAATAACACTTAAGAACATTGTGGTCAAATGAGTGGGATCATTTAAAGCTAGATGTGCGTTAGTGGAAAAGAGACAAATAGTAACATTTGTTGTCATCCAGCTGGCAGCTCTCTAATGAGATTATTCCAGGTCAATTTTCCCCTGTCTCTTTGAATTCTCTTTTTGCTAAGACATTCTTTGGGTTCTCGGCTTTAGTGATTATTTTCTGTCTGATGGTGAGTCCCTTTGACCTGAGAGTCCCTCTAAAATCTGCCTGTCCTCCCTAACCTGTGTGCTCCTCTAAACCCTGATTATAAATGTTGTTCACGAACATTAGGGAATAAAATCACAGCTCTGCCCGCATCCAGAGCCACTTTGCTCCAGATCAACTCCTCAAAGCTGATTTTGCTCACTCACACGATTACATACACACAACCCGGACACAGAGGGATAGATGCACGTGCACAGAGTAGCAGCGGAGGCACAGCACTCTGCTGGCTGGTATTTCAGATAGAAGTATGCGAGTATCTGCGTGTTCATCTGTAATCCCTGTTTATGGCTGCAGTGTGTGTCCTGCTGTCCCTCCCCCTCTCTCACTCTCTTTCTCTTTCTGTTACACTCAACCAGGCTCACGTTTGGTTCATTTCAATATCTCTTCCCTGAGAATTACAGCCAGCTGTGAAAAGTGTCGCACATTGCGTGCAGAGTTTGAGAGCTGCTGTCTAAGTCGTGCTTTTCTTTGAAGATGTTTTAAACCCCTTTTTGAAGGTGTTACGTTTCGTTTGTATTGTTTACTCATGCTTTAAAACCACTGTTCCTGAACGCATCTCGCTGCCATTGAAATTTATAAAGGCGGATTATTGTTGACTTTTTTTCTTATGGTGCTTTGGCAAACCTGCCAGTTGATAAACCAATAAAAAAAACTCTGGATTTATAATGTCACTTAATTCTGTGTTCTTTTATTGTCCTCCATTATATGCAAAAAAAGTCTGTTTTCCAAAGGATAACCTCAAAATGTATCACAAGCTGCAGGAGACAGCTTGAGGACAGGCTGTACTGAGACAATTAAATGAAATTAGTCTTGAAAATGTCTCAGGGGCTGGTTGAGCATATTTTCCATCCATTTAATATAATGAAACTCAAACATATCATGCGGTTGTTCCATTCTCTGAGTTAGCACCAGCCAAGCAGAGGTTTGTTTCTCAGCTTCATTTCACTTTCAGCAATTTGTGATACAGTTTTATGCATAAGTAGGCAGATCAGTAATCTTATTTTTAAACAATAAACACTACAATGACTGAAGGAAATTTCCTGTTGCTGAAAGTTTTGCTGTTCCTGTTTTTTTAGCACACAAAGAATCATCAGTCTCAACAACAGTCTGCACATTGACCAGCCAAAAACTCTTGGTGAAAAAAAATCCACAGATATCCATCCATTATCTTTACTGCTTATCCTGTACTGGGGCATAGAGGGCTGGAGACTATCCCAGCTGTCATCGGGTGAGAGGCAGGATTCACCCTGAACAGCACACTAGTCTGACTCTCAACTATCTATCATAAATATCTGCAGAATCTCTCTCTTCTACAAGCCAACATTGTTTTGGTTCATCCTCGTGATACAAGCCATATTCACAAGACCAATCCATAAAACTGTTTTATTTCAAGTTATTTAAAGACAAAAATCCCATGTGAATTGCATGTAACAAGTCAAAAAAATTTGCCAACGGGGTACGAAAAAAGATTCTTGTATTAAGATATGAATCTTTTTTCAAGAAACGTTTCAAGCATTTTTTTCATATCCCATTGGCATTTTTCTTACTTTTTACAAACATTTTTGTCTCAGAATAACTTCAAATAAGACATTTTTATGGACTGGTCTGGTGAATGTGGCTTGTATCAAGTCAAAAGAGATATTCTCTAAAAATAACACAAAAGCACTTTTTGAGATTCCAGATTTTGCAGTGCACTTCTGAAAAGCAGACTGCCGTCTCTAGGAAAGAGGCCTTTGTGATTCAAAGACGCATCGAAATACATCAGACAAAGTTGGCTTGGCTGGATATATGGAAGAATTTACAGAGAGTGAATATTAAGTTTCCACTCTGATAGCCAGAGATGTAGCTTAAATAAATATTAACATCTGGCTTCTAGATGGCCAAATTCTTCTTCACTTAAAGTTAGGGCCCATAATGCTCTGTCAATTTTCTCTTAAAGCAGCAGGATTTCATTTAAAATTCAGCTCAGTGTAAGGATTGGGTCATCTCAGTACAGGCTGCTGTGGAAAACTGCACCCACCAAGGAAGTCAACAATAAATATGACAGGTCATACATTTTTGACTTGATTGAAAAAGATGAAAAAAAAAAAAGATAATCAGCAAGATAAAAAGCATGAGAAAAAAGACAGTGCTTGCGTTTTCTTCAAAGTAAACCAGAATCAGTTTTATTCTACTATCAATACCAGATGCCCTGCTGTGTCTCTCTGAGCTCCTCTGGTATTACAGTATATCAGTTTACAAAACATTACATCACTAATGCAAATGTTAATCCTGTTCTTCCTGTATGACTTCAGCGGGACGTGGCAGGCGGACAAACCCAGGCTTTGTGGAACGCCGATAAGAAGCTGTTCAGCTTGGCCTGTAGTTGGGTGTACCTGCTCTACCAACCAATCCCCAGCAGCTGAATGTCAACCAAGGCAGGATTAAAGCTGCTACACACACGTGCATGCACACGCAGACACATACACACAAACACACACACAACACACACACTCTACTGGCCAGGTGCCCTCTCTGTGCCAAAGCCTGCTGGAGTCGTCACTGAGTTAAAGAAAACAAAGACAAAACGGTGCCACGAGGTGACAAAACAACTCCTGTTTCAATTTTCATAAACATGTAAACATGTCTGACTTTACTATGGCATTTTAAGAGCATACTTAAACAAACACAGTCACTCATTCAAAGATTTACATCAAGGATGTTTGATGTTTCCTGTTAACCCTAGCTTAACACTAAGACAGGTAACGGGAAAAAGCTTGGCATCATCTCTAACCCTCATCTACGAACATGTCTTACTTGTTCGATCAGTAAACACTTAGTACAACACCTCTGTCTATAGATATACTATTATGTCTTGATTACTATGCTAAAGTTCCCAATCAGCATTTGGTAAACTATTAGTCAGATCCAACAGCCTGAAACAGACAGTATTAAATACTAGTACAAACAAAACTCTAGACATTTTAAATCAGTGGTAACTGGAAAACATTACTATAGCTTCAAAGAAAAAAGAGACAGGAATAAATGGTTTCAAATCAAAACCCGGAATCTTGAAGGTAATAATGAAATCCTCTTGGACACCAGTCATAATGGCTAAAATGGGCCCAGCATGCTCTAATACATGTTGGAGAAATTGCGATACATAAAATAGGCAACTAGACCCATGTTTTGACAAATTTAAATATTTTGGGAAGAGGTTTTAAAAGCTCTTGAAATAATATTCCATTACAAGTTCAAAAAAAATATCTAACAGTGGCTCTAACACCAATAGACATTGGTGGTTGAGATAAAAAAACAACAACATATTTTTAAAATACTGACTACAGCAGCTCCTAAACTTATAATAAGTAAACAGCTAAAACCTGACCCTTAGGTAGTTAGTCTGAGAAGGAATTGGAGATTTACTTCATGGAACATATAACATACACTCTGAGACTGCAGAAAAAAAAGTTCATGAAAAGATGGAACCCTAACATTTCTGTACTGCTTTTTGATGAGGCTCTCACATACACACACACACACACACACACACACACACACACACACACACACCCTACCCTGACTCTCATCTCTTTCTATGATCTATCTGGGTTTTATATACCTCTAATTTAGATATACACAAGTTTTACCCTATTGTGCTCATTCTTGTAAACATATAGATACAGCTGTAAACATAAAAAATGAAAATTGAAGAACTGTGAATATTGTTGTATGAATTTTTGAATTTGAAATAAAAACTAAGTTGATAAAACACAATTCTTTGAGATGGAGCTCAAAAACAAAAAACNACTGCCGTCTCTAGGAAAGAGGCCTTTGTGATTCAAAGACGCATCGAAATACATCAGACAAAGTTGGCTTGGCTGGATATATGGAAGAATTTACAGAGAGTGAATATTAAGTTTCCACTCTGATAGCCAGAGATGTAGCTTAAATAAATATTAACATCTGGCTTCTAGATGGCCAAATTCTTCTTCACTTAAAGTTAGGGCCCATAATGCTCTGTCAATTTTCTCTTAAAGCAGCAGGATTTCATTTAAAATTCAGCTCAGTGTAAGGATTGGGTCATCTCAGTACAGGCTGCTGTGGAAAACTGCACCCACCAAGGAAGTCAACAATAAATATGACAGGTCATACATTTTTGACTTGATTGAAAAAGATGAAAAAAAAAAAAGATAATCAGTAAGATAAAAAGCATGAGAAAAAAGACAGTGCTTGCGTTTTCTTCAAAGTAAACCAGAATCAGTTTTATTCTACTATCAATACCAGATGCCCTGCTGTGTCTCTCTGAGCTCCTCTGGTATTACAGTATATCAGTTTACAAAACATTACATCACTAATGCAAATGTTAATCCTGTTCTTCCTGTATGACTTCAGCGGGACGTGGCAGGCGGACAAACCCAGGCTTTGTGGAACGCCGATAAGAAGCTGTTCAGCTTGGCCTGTAGTTGGGTGTACCTGCTCTACCAACCAATCCCCAGCAGCTGAATGTCAACCAAGGCAGGATTAAAGCTGCTACACACACGTGCATGCACACGCAGACACATACACACAAACACACACACAACACACACACACTACTGGCCAGGTGCCCTCTCTGTGCCAAAGCCTGCTGGAGTCGTCACTGAGTTAAAGAAAACAAAGACAAAACGGTGCCACGAGGTGACAAAACAACTCCTGTTTCAATTTTCATAAACATGTAAACATGTCTGACTTTACTATGGCATTTTAAGAGCATACTTAAACAAACACAGTCACTCATTCAAAGATTTACATCAAGGATGTTTGATGTTTCCTGTTAACCCTAGCTTAACACTAAGACAGGTAACGGGAAAAAGCTTGGCATCATCTCTAACCCTCATCTACGAACATGTCTTACTTGTTCGATCAGTAAACACTTAGTACAACACCTCTGTCTATAAATATACTATTATGTCTTGATTACTATGCTTAAGTTCCCAATCAGCATTTGGTAAACTATTAGTCAGATCCAACAGCCTGAAATAGACAGTATTAAATACTTGTACAAACAAAACTCTAGACATTTTAAATCAGTGGTAACTGGAAAACATTACTATAGCGTCAAAGAAAAAAGAGACAGGAATAAATGGTTTCAAATCAAAACCCGGAATCTTGAGGGTAATAATGAGATCCTCTCGGACACCAGTCATAATGGCTAAAATGGGCCCAGCATGCTCTAATACATGTTGGAGAAATTGCGATACATAAAATAGGCAACTAGACCCATGTTTTGACAAATTTAAATATTTTGGGAAGAGGTTTTAAAAGCTCTTGAAATAATATTCCATTACGAGTTCAAAAAAATATCTAACAGTGGCTCTAACACCAATAGACATTGGTGGTTGAGATAAAAAAAAACAACAACATATTTTTAAAATACTGACTTCAGCAGCTCCTAAACGTATAATAAGTAAACGGCTAAAACCTGACCCTTAGGTAGTTAGACTGAGAAGGAATTGGAGATTTACTTCATAGAGCATATAACATACACTCTGAGACTGCAGAAAGAAAAGTTCATGAAAAGATGAAACCTTAACATTTCTGTGCTGCTTTTTAAATGAGGCTCTCACATACACACAGACACACACACAGACACACATACAGACACACATACAGACACACACACACACACACACACACACACACACACACACACACACACCCTACCCTGACTCTCATCTCTTTCTATGATCTATCTGGGTTTTATATACCTCTAATTTAGATATATATACACAAGTTTTACCCTATTGTGCCTATTCTTGTAAACATATAGATACAGCTGTAAACATAAAAAATGAAAATTGGACAACTGTGAATATTGTTGTATGAATTTTTGAATTTGAAATAAAAACTAAGTTAATAAAACACAATTCTTTCAGATGGAACTCAAAAACAAAAAACAGACACAAAAACTAAAAAATAAAAACAACAAACAGGAATCTTCCATGTGCACATCCTTCAAGTATTTCTGTCTTGCTCTTGGCAACAATCAGTCATTATATCCTCCATCCTTTCCTCATTTATCCTCTGGACTAGAAGAAAATGAAAGGCAGCTTCATCTCTGGTAGCTGCAGGACCACGACCGGGGTGTCACCAACTCCAGGAAACTATTCTGTTAAAGAAGAGGAGAAGAAACGCTTTAATATTCCTCAAGTGTTCCTGCCTCTAGACTCATTATCTGTAATCCCTTTATAAAATTTGTCAGTTTAATTTAATATCATTTCATCATCATGTGATAATCTTATTGTAAGGATGTTATTTCTATTTATAGTCAGCAGTTATCTGTGTTAAGCCATTGTGTGCGTGTGTTGGTGTGTGTGTGTGTGTGTGTGTGTGTGTGTGTGTGCCTGTGGTTTAAGAGGATGCGATAGCTGGGTTGCAGGCGTTTGTAGTGAAGTAAGTATGTTAAGTACATCTGCCCAGCTGTCACGCAAATCCCTCACATCTGTGACTACATCAAACACTTGAGCCAGAGAGGAGGGTTTTTAAGGGTTAAATAAATGTCAGAGTTTTTTCAAACTGACTTCACTCAACATGTGGCTCTCCTACAGGAGTGAGCATCTGTGTGTTGTATTTATCTAATTAAGAACACTCTTCTTCTCTATAGTTGTGTTACGGCACGTTTGCATGAGATATGGTAGCAGATGCTCATGAATACATGCAGACAGCAAAAGAGGGAGTTAAAATATCCATGGGACTTGGGGCTTTTGGTCTGATGTGGTGTTATTTGTATTTCAAGAGTTTTCACCTTCTGGCTGACTTTCTGCACAAGTTTAACAAAAACAGAGGCCAACGTGCTGTCTAATGATATCATTGCAGTGCCTTACAACAACAAGCTGTTGTTAGTGTTGGACACAGATTACACCTTGCAGAAGGATCTCAGGCATGGTTACATACTGTATCTACATGTTTTCTGCTAAAATAAGGGGGTCACTATCAGACTATTTGTCAGATTTCTAAGACTGGGCAATTAATAGCAAAATAGCCTAAATCACATTCTAAAGGCAGACAGTGCAATATTTCTTTAACCTCAAATGTGTCAGAATACCGGATAAATTTTGTGTTACAGTAGATATTTTGTGCTCTACACCATTGTCACTCAACCCTGCTCCTCCAAAGAGCCAAATTGTTGAAAACTACCTTTGTAAGAGCAACAATCTAGTGGTAAAAAGCGGCAAAAATGGCAAGTAGTAGCAATGAAAATAAGTTAAAGTCAGCGAAAATGGCCTAAAAGCAGCTAAAAGTGGGCAAAGAAATGAGGACAACTTGTAAGAAAGCAGCAAAACTCTTCAGAGGCTTGACATTTATGTTCAAAATATCTGTTTCTTTATTGGTCTTGTGAAATATTCTAATTTTCTGGGACACTGAATTTTGGGTTTTCATTATTTGAAAGCCAAAATCATCAACATTTCAAGAAATAAAAGTTTGAAATTAGTCACTTTATGAAAAATTAGTCAATATAATATCTGGGTGTCACTTTCTAAAATGAGCGACCAAAAATATTTAACTTTTTCATGATAATCTAAATTTTATAGTGGATAGACCTGTCTATGTGAACAGTTTCCTTTGGGGTTTTTTGTTACAAAAATCCTACTTCTCTCCCTCGTGTATATGTCTTTCTTTTTCAAAACAAGAATAATACATCAAATATATCATCTAACATATCAACCCCTTCATTTGATGTGAACAACACATAAGATAGGGAACCTAAAAATAATAGCACAATAAGTCACAATTACAATATAGGGGAAAATTATAAAAATTAAATTATTGTTACAAGTGTAATTATTTGTTTTACAGTTGTAGCTAGGAAAACTATATTGAAATGAAACTTTGAGAGCATGCTTTTGACCCACTTTTAATAGCTATGATATGTCAGAGATAGCTGCTGTTGCTGTAGACTTTTTGAAGATTGTACTGGAAGCTGAACTCTTAGAGTGTCTGGAGCCTGCAGGTTCAGTGACTTTCTAACATTCCCCAGACAGTTTTGGGACAATTTAGACTCTGATATCTTTAGAAATTTGCCATTTACACATTTGCCTCTCAGCAAAGGAATTTATCTCTCAGATACACTCTTGCTACTGTACACACTTGGCATTTGGTCGAAATGAGGGGAAAAGCTGGATAATGCATGCAGGGAGAGCCGGCAAGTCTTTCGTAATAGTGACTGTCTCTGTGTTTGTTTTGCAACAGAGTGAAACAGGATATTTTCCCCTAAAACAAACACCTGCTGTGTTCACACGGATCACTCTGACTTTGTGTGGTAATTTTACTCGTGAGCTGTCAGGATAAAGTCCAGGGTGAAACATTTTGTAATTTGTGCTCAGACATGATACTGATTCAGAGCATGAGTCAGACCAGATCACATGAGGTGTACTTACCCCTGTGCGAGGACAGTGTATCTGAGCGTACCACTCCTGACAGTACAGACACACCTGCACACCCTGACCCAGGAAGAGACACACCCACATGATGACGTTGAAGACGGGGCTCTGCCGCTTGTCGTTCAAGGTGAAGTTAAACACCACTAAGAGAGGACAGAATTAGGGGGAAGTTCTGTTAGTGGTTGTTTGTTTTGTGAAAGCCTTTATGTAGTTAAACTTTTACAGTTTGTTTTTGTTATTACAGGTAAAGGAAACAAAGACACACAGTAAAAGCAGGAAATAAACTGTTCAGATAATTATGTTTGAGCCCCAGAGGAGAGGACATGATGTTCTTTCTGTAAATATAATAACTGTCCTCTGAACAGAGCTACCAAATGTGTGTAAGAGTGAATAATTTCAACTTTAGCATTAAAGCCTGAAGGCAGTGTGAAGGGGTACATTTGCATATTTTAATAAGCAACTCTAAGACATGGCTTCAGCACAGTAATGAGGTACCGTGCAGACCAATGTTTTTTTTTTTGCTCCCTGCATTTGAAAAACTTTTCTCCTACTTATTTGAAACATTCATATTATCAAATCCTTCTCAGCTGTCAGGTCAGAGCACAAGATACCAACAATTTCTGTTCCATGGATAATGATTATAACAGTCACCTCCGAAGACAGCGAAGAGAAAGAACATGACGGGGTAAAAGAAGCCAAAGCCCATCGTCAAGGCGTATTCATGGACGACAGCAGAGACAATGAACACGGAGAGCATAGCAGCTGCTCGGAATTTCCTTTTAGACAGCTGCAGGGATCAGAGACAGAAAACAGAGAGAGAGAGAGGGTTTTGGCTCAAAGTTCAGAGGTCAGGCTGGTTCAGAGGAATTTGTGTCACTGGATTTACAGGATAAACTACTTCACACACTTCATCACAAGCATGTCACTTTGGAAAAATAGAGAAAGAACCTAATAGTGTCATTTCACTCATTATTTTTTTCAGTTGTGTTCTTGATCTGCTCACCCAAAGGAAGTCTCTGTATCCATAGTAATAGAGCCAGTCATGAACCACCACATTCCAGGTCCGGTAATAGTTGGCAAAAGAAGTCGAGTTCCACCAATCCTGAAAATTCAACACAGAATCATAGTTCGTGTGTATCAAACAAACTCAGAAATAATGAGGAGCTACACAGTTTAAAGGCCTAAAAACAAGTGAACTGCAACGGGTAGAGAGTTACAGCTTAATGATCCTGCTCTTATCTAGACAGATGGATAGAGATTTTTTTTGTGTAAGTACAGTTTTGCTTTTCCTCATAGATTAAATGTTAGAAAATAACACTAAAACATTATAGCTATGCAAGGTTACTTTATGTAGCCAGGGGGCGCTAAGGTCAGGTTAGCTAAAACGGGATCGACCAGCCCAGCTCTCCGCTAAACCTTAAAATCCATTTTTTTTTAACAGACTGTAAGTTATTTTTTTAACCTCTTCCTTAAACGTATATTTAAAAACAACATTTTTTAGAGGCATGTTTCACATTATTTAGCAGATTACTTTCCCCCCTCTTTTTGTTTGCAGCTCCTCTAGCAAGTTTCAGCAGCATGTTAGCTCTGCTTCATCACAAATAAATATTTTTTTTCCTTCATTTAAAAGTTACATTAGGTTCTATCTTTTGAGAAAATAAAAACAGTTTGTCCTTTAACACTCACAACTACCCCCCTGTATCAATACAAAACCTAAGAAGGGTTTTTAAGTTAGCTATGGAAGCTGATTGCTGGTTGTAGCTCTTCTGAAAGACAAAGAAATAAAATTTACTCTTATATAATGAATAAATATTTCAACTCTTTAAAATTAGCTATTCATGAGTGCAGTTTTCCATCTCAGACTCATTTTAATGGCTAATAACACTTTTGGTTTAAAACAACAGTTGAAAACTGGCATGTTTGCTGATGGAAATGTGTGAACCTCTGTTTTTCACAAAAACATCAGACAAGCAACATATTTAATATTGAATTTCCTTTCACCTGTTACAGCACCACACAGATATTCAGAATTGCTGATAGTATTGCTAATATTTTTCTGCATTTGATGATGTTTGATCGTTTCTATACACAGCCTTTGCCATTAATCTCCTTATTCAAGAGCAAACTGCATCAATATCCAGTGACAGAAAAGTTTAATTGTTCTGGGACTACTCCGCCACTCAACTGTACTTTCACTTGGCATTAATAACTGTTTTCCCATCTGGAAAAGTAACAAAATCTCCAGATAATGTGTTCACGGGAGAGTTAATGCCACTCAGAATCAGCCACAACACACACCTTGTAGAACATCCTGTCAGCAAAACGCAGCAGCTCCCCAAAGAGGTTGAGCCAGCAGTGCAAGAAGGCAAAGAAACACAACAGCAGGAGCATAATACCTGAGAGAGACAGACAGAGAGAGGGAGAGGAGGTTTATTAGGATCACTTTTATTCTGGGCACTGCTCCCAGTCTTCTCATAAGAAATGAAACTTGACACTGATGTACTTATATCAGCACTTACTCAAAGAGCTATTCAATTAAATGGAGCAATAAAAAGCCAGTCTCTGATACCTGTAACTGATTGCATAACAACATCCTCAATCTTATTGGTGGCTTTAAAACACATGAGACTCATCTCTTCTATTTCCATATTAAGTGATATATTAACCAGAACTGACTCATGCAGATAAGTGATAACAGAGGTTGGAAGCAGAAGTACTGCTACAGATTGAGCTGAAGATGACCTTTAACTTATGTCTGCAATGCACTGATTTTATTTTAATACATCCTGATTTTCTGCTGGGTCTTCCTCCAGACATAGAAGAACAAAGTTGAGTTAAAGTGCAGAGTGGGAAGTACAGTGCAGTACCTGGTAATATTGAATGGAAAACAGCCAGGACCATCGTCCTTTTACTGAAAGGCTGGTTCGTTGATGGTCTGAAGACAGGGATGCAAAGTCGAACCAGGATAAAGTAGCCGTAAAACAGACATCCCAAGATCTGAAAATTTTTAGTTGAATTGTTGAATCGTGACTTTTGAAGAGAGAAGGCCTGCTTTTGAAACCAGCAATCCAAAACTTGAGATAAGGGAGATGTATGATATAAAACCATAAGACAATCATGTTTATGTCTTATACTGCAATATAAAGTGTTAAAGTTTGATAAATATCTAGATTAGGTCTTATCCAGGTCAGTAAACCAATGAAGAGGTTATAGCCCCTGCCAACAAGATGATAAAGAAAACAAGGTTTTTCTTACCATGCCAAGAGTGACGCTCACGTATTTCCATCTAATGTGAGAATTCCTGTAAAAAGAGAAAATATTATCGGCAAATGTACACTCTTCATTTTATTAAGTGGGTCCAATTCCCACTGACTGTATATGGAATAATACTTTGCGTAAGCAAAAATAAACTGTTAACAACTTTGTTTTAAATTCTTATTGAGATCTCAGGATCCAAAAATAAATTTCTTTGCGAAAGGGATGTCCATGTTTGATTTTGTGAGAATGACAAAGAGCCAGCATCTCAAATGTTATTACTGAGAAAATAAAAAAATCTCCAATGAAGTGGCGTCAAACATACTTGTGCCATCAATACAGACCTGTGAAATAAAACCTCACCTGTCCCCCAACTGCCTCTTGATTCCAGATGATAAGTAGTTAGTTTGTTTATGTAAGGTGCTGCATAAACTTCAATAAACTCTACTTCATCTCAAGGAAAATGTTCCCCAATAGAGGACAACATGGGTAAAATACTGTAGAACCAGTATCTGGATTTTATCATGATTGTTTTTATGATGTTTGTGGCAACATTGCCAGTCACAGATATTTCTTATCCTGCATTCCAAACATGATTCTATTGTTATAGAATATATGTTATACAAAATGAACACACGTCTATCATATATCAGGTTAGCATGGACTAAAAGCATCTGAGTGGTCACTTGTCTTACCGAGGGTATGATTCTCTATAGATGAGTGTAGGACAGAAGAGGAAGTACAGATAGCTGGACAATGTGGGAAATCTGGGACGTTCACCTAAAGAGCAAACAAAGTTCAGTTAGTGCAATGATCAATGATGATAATTTCACTATGTAAAAGTGAAAATGCTTTTAACCCCTGTAAGACCCAAATATAGAAGAAAAGTTTGCAGGTTGTGTGGGCTTGTGGCCTGATGGCTAGATCTACCTGAATGATCTCATACATAATGTTGTTGTATTACAACACTGGGTCTTGCAGGGTTAAAAGTCAAAAGATGTTTAAAAAAAGAGAAATGATGAAGGGTCTGCAGTTCTTAGATCAGCATCTAATTTGCGTTTTATCATGTAGAGTAACGCCATCTGCTCTCTGCTCCATTAGAGATTTTTGATACATTACCTTCCTTTAATTTAGCGAGTTTAAAAAAACTGGCTATAATACGACACAGCTGAGGTGAATTGCTTCATATTTTTAAAGCTATTGCATGAAATTGCCTGCCTTCAAGCCAGGAATCTTTTACTAAATTATTCGCTGTGCTGCAATCAGGTGCAAACTATTACTTTTTGGGCCGTTTTGAGAGCAGAGAGCAGCACGTTTAGGTGCAAACTGCACTCAAGTGAATCATAAAAAACTTGTTTAAATCTCATTTCAAAATTGTACAAACTGGGGCAGAGCATCAAGACTTTAAAGCTTTTCTGTCACTTTTACTCTTCAATTTAACTGCCGTGTGAGTAAAAAGAGAAGCAAAATCTCTTCCTCTAACTGGCTTCAACAAAAGGTTCTCAGTAGGCTGCTCATGCTAGAGCTTCTTTATTGTATGTGGGTGTATCCATTGTTAGTTTTACCTTCAGCATGAATCACGAGGTGGCAGCCTGCTGAGTTCTATTTAAGTCATTTTTCTCAGTGTCTGTGAATGCCACAGTGAGTAATGATGCTGCCTGAGGAGTAAATACACCTGACATCAATACAGTACCTTCCTTTGGTGGAGTCCGAATAATAACAGGGACTGTTTCTCTCATGAATGAGTAGCTCTTCATCACGAATCGAACCTGAGGAGAATGGACACAGTTAAAAGGTGAAATGAAGAACAATATGTCGAAAACAGCTTCTCTGTTGTTGTCTTCATCGTATGAAGCTGCATCATGTCTGAAGTCAAGGCCCTTCTTCTTTGTGGCCTCTATTTCATGCGTCTGTTTATGTTCAGATATTTCTTAACGTGAACAGACAAAAAGACTCTTTCCAAATGAGCTTTATTAAGGATGGGTGTGAGAATTTAAACCAGCCAGATTGGATGCAGGTCAATTGAGGAGCAATGCAGAGTTTCCCTAAAGCAGCTAAGCACCAGGATTATCTCACTCCCTTGAATGGAGCTAAAATGATCTTAGCACTAAGATGATTTTTGGAGCCTGTGGCTGGAGCAATAAAGAGGATGAGGAGGTATTACAGCGTGCAGTGCTGGTCCATGATGTTCCCACATTAACTGCACTCAGATCTTCTGCCCCTTTGGTTCTTTTCCAGCTGGAAGCCTCCCATCTCTGGTCAGCAAGCTTTTCAGCTGCTGGTAGTAATGAAGGGCTACATTTATAATTTATATATCCAATAATATGACTCACTCATATGTACAGTATAGGATTTTTCTAACACAGCTCCTGACTAATAACATTTTTTATGAAGCGGATTTATTCTATTGAATTTTTTTTTTTTGCTACGCAGCAAATGAAGTTGGGATGAAAACACTTTGATGATGCTGCAGGAGTTTTTAAGGGAAAGTTGATGCTGTTTGAAAACTTTGAGCATTTTGACAACTGAGTTTTCTACACAACATAGAAGTTGTGCACATGGCCCTGTCCTCTCTGTCTAGTTTCTTTCCTCCTCTGTCTGCTGCTCACCTGAATGAAATCAAAGCTCAGGGAGACGGGAGTCATAAAGATGGATGGGGATGTTTTAGGTTGTAGTCGTGACATACAAAACAGTGTAATGGTGGGAATTTTGAATTGTTTTTGACAGTCTATGAAAGCAAACTGGACCACAAGCTTAAAGATTCAATGCTTACATTCTATTATTTCACATTCAGAATTATGTTTGTCCATTAAAAATGTGCGGGATGCAGGAAACTGTGAAATATATGTCTTTAACAGTCTTATAAGACAACTTTTTACTAAAAATAAGATATAAAAACTCTCTTTTATTTCAAGTTTGCAGTGCAAACGTATTTTCTATCAGAGTAGTAGTCTGTGTAAGGCTCCAATATGGGGAGTTGTTTTGTACTAGAGTAGACAGGTATGTTTTAACACCTTTTGCTTCGGCATCTCTAACTCACTGATTTTTTGAGTTAGAGTTATTAAACTTTAGCACAAAGTACTCACATGTGTTAACTACAAATGGCATCAATTCAAATCCCTGCAAGATTACCGCAGACCTCATTGAGTGATGTCAAACACCTGGTGATCCTTCCCCATTACCGAGCTAGGTTGTAACAAATTTATTTCCCATTGCCTAGACATTATGTAACATTATTAAAATCATCCCTTCATACATTATTGTATGAAAGGGGATGATTGTACGATTTTTAAACATGAGTTACAACCCATCCTACTCCTGTCAGCCATTGTGCAGCTTGCTGTGGTTAGGAATTGGCAGGGCAAAAATACATCAGTTTGCCTTACAAACTACAATTTACTCTAGCATAGGTCACATGGTTTTATTTGCAATAGTATAAATGCCGAACAGAATACAACCTTGGTCAAAAAAACTAACTCTCTAACCTCAAAATTATTTTTTTTCTATGGAATCTACATGCACCTATTCCCAACTTTGACAATCACCATGTACAATTGGGGAGAAAGTAGGTAAATACTGAAACTATCAAATGACTCCTTTCCTTTCCTTGATGGGTGGAATTGGTGGTGTTACAACTTTGCCCATATTATAACCACACCCGCTCTCTCCTGTCTGCATGAAGAGCAAAAGGCAGCTGCCTCATTCCACAATCTGACTTTCAAAGAACTTAACAACAAAATGTGTACAATGATGGTAAAAAATACTGACCTGTTCCAGTATCACAATGAATCTAGAAGCCGGAGGCAGCTGGTTTTGTACGACCACGTTGACAGGGAAATGTCCAAGAACAAACAACTGTGCTACAGACAGGACGAGGCCCAAGCTGAGTGTCAGACCCAGCTTAGAAGAAACTCTGTGGTACCAAGACCCCCAGAGCACCAGGGAGCAATAGGGAACAAACAGGGTGTAGGTGAACATCACAAACCAGGCCACGGTGACTGTCCCCAGCTTCCCAAAGGCAAAGAAGAGTAGGTCAAACTCCAGAACCAACCTGACATTTAGAAAGTAGGAACAAATGCATAACAAAAAGTTAATTAGAACATTATATGAGTTTAAATGGATGAATAACTTCAACATCTAAAAAAAACTTTAAGAATGTAAAACTAAAGACATTTAAGTGCTGCACTTTATTTCCCGTTGTGGTTTGTTTTAATGATTCAAACTGGGTTATGAGAAAAAATGTAATTAAATGACAGCACGACCGGCTTTAATGAGCAGCAGACAGTTAAATTTATCAATGAATTTTTCATTACTCTTTCTATCAGAAAAATCCCCCTCTGGTGTATTAATAAAAGGTTTTCGATATCCAATCAGTGCAGCATGTCAAAGGACTTCTAAGATTCAATGCAGTACACCTGCAAGTGGGATATTAGTTTATTTTATTACATCCACGTATAAAAATCTATGGTAACAAAATTTGGGTGTTTTCAAATCACTTGCACACAGCGGCGTTACCCGCTGGCACTGGTTTCACAGGGAGACTTCAGAATTAAACTCACAACCCTGCGACTGCAAACAGCAAGCAAATCATTACAGAGCTGCCCAAAGCAGCTGCTGAAAAACTCAGAGGGATTGATTGCTCTATCTTTCTGCTGCCAGACAAGAAGAGAGGCAGGCAGAGACGGAGCGAGGGAGGGGGTGGAGGGGGGGAGGGAGACGGTGAGGAAAATAGAAAGAAGATAAGAAGTAAAGAAGAAGTTTCTAAAGCCTTCAAGGTAATTACAGTTGGCTCAGGGTCAGAGAGCCTCATGCATGTTAGAGCTGAGATCATTTACACCAGCACACATGCAATTACAAGATCCCACATCAAACTGACCTTCCCTGGTCGATATAGTCGACAGCCAGTGTGCTCATGAAGAAGATGAAGAGGACGGCGATGAACATGTGGTAGATGGTCCTAATGTGGCTTATCTCAAAGAGTTCACTGATGAGGAAGCAGAAACACAAGCACATTGACGTCTCTATGGAGGTGTACAAATTTGTTATAGTGTTTAAATGCTTGATATCAGTCTTCTATACTTACTCCAGCAGCGATGGTCTGTCCACAAACACTTTCCCGTTGTCCATCCTCTGAGAACTAAACCCAGAGACACAGAAAAAGACACACAAACACATTTACAATAACGCACTCATTAATGATTTTTACCAAAAAAAGCAAACACAAGTGAAAATATAAGTTATCTCACCTGGATGTGTCTTTTATCGTCTTTCCATTTACCGTTGCTTGCATTTGTTTAAAAGGCTGAATTGACTCAGTCAGAGCTTTGTCTAGTATGTGACTGAGCTGATCCTGGACCTGCTCCAGAGCTTTCATCTTCACCTTCTGAAGGAGGACACAAACGAAGAGAAAAAAACACTTTTCCAGGATATTTATTCATAGCATGGCCTTGGTTTCTGATGTGATGATGGCTCACCTGGGCATGTTTCTCCCACTGCTTTAAATCATCTGCATGTAAACTATTGTGCCCTCCAGCTGCAAAGAGAAATACATCATTTTTTGTCAATAATTTAATTCATTAAAAAACAAATGTGAAAAAGTGAAAAAGACAACACCTATTAGGTTTTATATAAAGGTTATATAAAGGTTTTTCTATAACTACATAATCATTAAACATACCATGGCCGGAGGCTTCTTCCTGATTGGCCCGGGTGTTTCGGTGGCACAGCCCGTTAGGTGGCTCTGCAGATGTCATGATTAAAACTGGACCAGGCCAGGGCACTTAGGAGGAACTTCTGAAAGGACAGGGGGACAATCCTGTGCAAACAAAGAGTGGAGTATTGTTGTATATGACACAATGTTGTACAAAGTATGAAAATAAGTTGTCATTCTGAAAAGGCAGAGTTGGTAGGTGAAGAAATGTCTTTTAGTTTAGAATAAGCTGATTTCAGAGTTAGGGCACAATGCACAATCAAAGTACACTTTCTTTTATATGCAAAGACACTTAACCAAAAGGCAGATTTTGATTCTGATTCTTACCAAGGAGAAAGGTATTGTTTAAGAGTCACTGCTGGATTATTATGATCAAGGTCCTCTGCTAACTAGCTGCATTTTTGGTGCTGCCAATGTCTTTTTTTTTTTTACACAAAATCAAGCAGGTCAATGTTTTTCATGTATATTGTTTTTGTTGTTTATCTTAGAATTCAGAATTACCTCAAGATAACTTTGAAAACAAACAACAGGAACAAGATCAATGAAACTGAGGTCATGGAAGCCCAGGTACAAAAAAAAAATCATTCACAAGACACACTCCCTGGGAAAAGTCCTGGGTTGTATTTGACCTGTGGAGTCTGTTGTTCCAGACAGAGGGTCATGAAGGCCACAGAGGCCAATACTGAACCAGCTGACCTTATCTTAATTCACACATGGCTCATTACTTGGCTACACTCATAGCCAAAGCCACACTAAGTTGCTAGGGGTGAAAAAACTCTAGGGTCATCGCCCCATACAGTGTGGTGACACTTCTTCAGATAAATGCTGACAGCTTAAAATATAAAACCCACTCCAAACCCGAGGAGTCTGAAAAAGTTTTGTTCTCTTGTGATAGGCGTCAAAAAGTTCGGAATCTTGAACTCTAAATTCAGAGATTAAATGAGGTCACAGACTCGTTGCTGTCAAGTTGCCTCATGCCAACAAAGTATTAATGCACCAGACGAGCTTTAGTCCCAAGGTGAGCTGCTTTCTCTTTCAAATCTCAAGCAGAAAAATTCCACAAAACTCTGCAGATCAGGGCCCTGACCGATAGTTACCTCTTAATCTTTACCTTAACAAGAGCGTTATCAGCAGTCAGTGTAACCTCAAGCTCAACAAACGGTAAAGCCATGCTGCCTGTCTCCTGCTTAAGTTCACACACATACAGATCAGATAGACAGAAGACTGACGGAGGATTGTGATAACTCCACGGAGGGCTACAAGACCTCGAGTGACCTGGTTTTTTAATCCTTGCTGTTTGATCACTCTTCGGGAAAAATGTCAATATAGCAGATAAGCTGTGCATAGATATACAGATTACACACCATGATGAATGGACGACAGAGAGTAGAATGATGAACAACATGTTTATGTGCGGATAAAATCTTACGCAACTGTTCTGAGAATGTTGAGAGTAAGTTGATGCTTAAATAGGATCATACTAGGTCATGTTTAGAACAACAGATTTATTGGATTGTGCTCTTTTTCATCTGGTTTTCCTCAGCCTCTCTGATTTCACTTGTGGCAAAAATGAATAACTCAGATTTGTAAATAAAAGTTGTTATTGCACAGGGCTTCTGTTTTCATGGGATTTAGCAAGATGACCGATTAATTAACCAGCTTTAAAAAGAAAGTTGTGTTTTCATCAAATCAGCTCGAGTTGACCTTAACTATATAGACAAAGTAAAATTAAGTTACGTACACTATCAACCATAAAATATTCACTAATTTTCACCTACTAACATTAAAATTTTGAGGAAATTTCAAAGAAACTGTATAAAATGGTTACTTTCCAATTGAAATTTGCTTGAAGTTAAATTTGGACATTGTTTAAAGAAGTTACGTGCTGATTTTTATCCAATTGTCATTTAATTTAGGGATAATTTAAAAAAAAAAGAATTTGATATATTGGATAAAAGCTTCCATTATGAAGAGATGCTAATGAAGTGATCACAAACAAGACTTCTATTCCCAAGTAAGAGTGATAATGCAGAAGTACTAAAACTGCAGTTCCTCTAATGTTCACCTAGGGCTGACTTTGGAAGCGCTGAAAGCCACATAAACACCAATTAAAAAAAGTACACTTTAGCAGTAACTGCAGCTAAACGCTGCTTTACGTCTGGCTCTTTGCTTTTAGTTTCAGTGAGCTGTAAAATGTTTAGCCAGGCTTTCAATATGATGTCTATGTGATGTCACGGAGAGTACAACCATTAAATATTCAGAACCCTAGAAGACTAATAACTTGATCAAGAGCATATTTCTTCTCCAGTGTTGACAAACAGTCTTAGAATCTGTTCATCAGTGAGTGTTTTTCTATTTTCCAGCTGTATCACTCATCCAATGTGAAATGTGAAACTGTTTTCAGCACTTTTACATTTTAAACACAACTTTGAAAATCCAATACACATTTATGTAGAAACCACAGAATTCACTTCCTAAAAGTTATAGATATCAGATTAAAGTTTGTCAGAGAAACATGAACCTTTGTCTCAGATTCATACTCACACAGTCTCGTGGCCTCAGGCTCAGTCAGCAGTGCTCAAGCTGAGAGGCTCTGATCCAATCAATGCTTCCTGCTAAGAGAGAGCCGCTGGAGTGTTTTTAAGTGACTCACAGCTCTTATGGTCGTGTCCTCTTCTTTTCCTCAACTGCTTCTTTGCACTTTGGACCTTTTGGAAACTGGACCCTGGACAGGACAGGCCCTCGACTGTCCAACCTCCTGCTCTCACCTCCTATGAGGTCATGCTGAAAAAGTTTGTCATACAGCGTTGAATGAATCACTGCACTCATTTATTGGCTTCTAGTTACTTTATATTTGCCTTATCTGAAAAGGTTTGTCTGTTAAGGCTCTCAGCCAACCAGGTCAGAGATTTTCAACAAGGACTTACCAGAAAAAAAAGCAAAAACATCAAAAATGTTGCCCTTCAATACACTTTTGCTGAGATCTCCCTTTGTTCCTTTCACTAAAAATTGTTTTACTTGAAGACGTTTGGTTTTTGAATGTTTGACCTTCACTAAACAACTTCCCTTTACAAAGGTTTTCAGAGCCTACCTTCAATCAATAAGTGGGAAGAGGCAAATTTTAAGCCAAACGATAGGATTGTTGGATAGCATCTTTGGAGATCAATTACATTTTGAAGAAGGCCCACTTTATCCTCTGACCATACCCGGAAATAAACGTCCACAGCATAGTGCTTCATCCACTCTCATGTTCCCGTATCATACACCAGACATATTGCATAACAATTAATCACATTTGCGTAGTGTAAAATTACTGGCGTATGATATGTTGTTCATTCGATACTTCAGTGACTGTGGTGCAGCATATATTTCCTGCCTCTTTTATAACTCGATTACATGCTATCTGTTACCATGGATGCAAAGCACATGCAGAGAAAATGACATTACAGCGGGAGCAGCCGCCTGCTTATAACCACAGTGTGTTTACCGATCTGATACAGGAAGACCAGCCATGCATGATACAATAAAGCTAAATGAGGAGAATGAGAGCAAAGGTTGTTCTCTCGGTAGTTAGAAACCAAAGGTTTAAATCATTAGGATGTATTTATGTTCAGGGACATCATGAAGATAGTTTGATCCAAAATAACAGATTGTCCAATCTATTTTTTTGTTTGATGGTTTGTTTATTTGTTTTGTGCTAACCTGTCTCCAACATGGACTGTAATCTTCATCAAATAAACAAACACTATTCAAAGCAGTTGTTCTTTACAACATGTGGGGCAGACACAAGCAAGTGAAAGGTAAAAAAAAAAAAAAAGATCTTTCTGTGGTTACTTTTGTCTGTGGTATATGATGAGGTACATTATGTTACTTAACAGTAAGGATCTGTTTGTCCTTTAAATTTAACTCCAGCTTTTAACTTTTATGGCCCTAGAGAGAAATGAGTTTGGCACAATGTGCTCTCATTTTAAAACTATATCAGTGTGCCAAAATCATCAGCGCAATTGATTTTTTCTCCTCCAGGATCCTGCAGGTTGAGGAAATCTTGGAAAGATTGTCCCATTTAGATATGAACTTTTCACCACTGCTCCCACAATTTTTAAAAACTGCTGTAACTCCAATCTCTGCATCCAGACATTTTTACATGTTACACCGTTTTGGTTGGCAGGCTATTCATATTTACTCAAATGCAGAGCACAGGGGATTAAACAAATAAAAAGGCAAAGAATGAGAGTTGGGTAGAAATGAATAAATAAACAAAATGAAAAAACAAACTTGGTTTTTGAGATAGTACAATAAATAAAAGAAACAAGAAAATGAGATTTAAGCACAATGAATACAACAGAGTTTTAAAAACAGAAAACCCTACATTAAAGCCAGACTGAACAGTTTGGTCTGAAGGTTATGTTTAAAATTGTCAATGTTTGTAGCTACTCTCAGATCCTCGGGCAGACTCTTCCACAGTCTTGGAGCATAGTGGCTGAAAGCAGCATCACCAAAAGTTTCAGTTTTGAAAGAAGGGAGGAGTCAGAAGATCTGAGAGGCTTACCTGATTTCTAAACTCAGTGCATCTCTGAGATGTAACTGGCACCATGAAATGTAATGCTTCAAAACCGTTTTGTTTTTGACCTCAAACCTGTCCTGGAATCGTGTGCCCTTTTAAAGGAGAATAAATCATTAGTGATACATTTCAAGCATATCTCATGTGGAGCTCCCATCATTCTCATGTGACTTTATGAACAACCTGCCATCTTCTATGGTTTAACTCTCATGCACCTTTATATAACCATGTGAAACTCTACCCACATTGAGTATCAACATCCAACACTTTAATCTCATATTTAATCATAAAATATGATACAGGCACAAACCCTCTCAAGTGCTGTGATTAGAGACGCTGATTAATAAGACAGATTGATTGTCATATGTACACAGGATCATCTTTATTGGATGGAGATTCATGAAATAACAGTACTGTTTCTCAGCAGCTACAGTAGAAAGTACTTCATGCACTAAACCACACACCATAAACAGACCAACCAACACACAAATGTACAAACAAACACAGACATCTTGCCTTTGCTTTTTTTAAAAACCACCCTCCCATTGTCGTCATTGTTTTATTTCTGCATGTTTAGGCTACAGCTTCACACATTATTTACCTTTGCCAGAATATTTTCAGATGGGTCACAGCCACCATAGGACAAACAATAAGACCGAAAATAAATTTTACACTCAATCACCCAAACAGTTACAGCTCAATACAAAGCCTCAGTGCATGTCAGGAGAAAAGTTGTTTTCTTTGTGGTTTTTATTGACAGTAAAGGCCGTTCACATTCAACTCATGGTTTCTATAGGTTGTGCAAACACTTTCAACTCTAGTGATAAAGTTTCTATAGTTCAGTGACCTTTTTCTCTATTTAGGTAAAATCAGTTGAACTGCAGCATTTGATACTCTGTGAAAAAGCTTTGAAATGAGCAAAAAGGGGGGAAGACAAAAATAAAGTGCTTCATGTGTTCATATATGATAAGAAAATACTGTCTGTGAGTAGTATTTCAAATTGCAGCTTAATTTACAATAAAATCTGTTTATTAGAGGGTATCAATAAATAATTTACAGGGTGTTCATGTCAAATTGAAAGTGGCAGAGACATTAGGGGAAGAATACAAGATGCTAGAAAGCAAGAATGTTTAATCGGGGTGGAAAAGCTGGTATGACAAAAAATAGCGTCATGTAATTTGAGCCAATTTGCAAGTGTTCACTATTGTGATTCTGCTGTTTATCTATAGAGCTGTTTCAATTTGTTTCAAATCTTTATTTGATATCGTATTTCAACAAAGAGCCAATTAACAATAGTACAACAACAGTAATAACTAATTGTAGTATTTTTAGACCAAGTGTTTGGGTAGTTTGAATCTTTAAATAATGACCCAAAAACCTTTGATTTGCTGGTTGTCTGTTTGTGTGTGTATCCTTTAATTCATTAACACTTGCAAGTATAATACAAAAGTCCATGAAACTAGCTGTTAATCATTGTTATCTTCTGCAAATTGTGTTGTCTTTGTTGGATGAAACAGCTGAAGGTAGACAGGTAGTGAGGAGTGTAAAGAGTTGGGGATGATAGAGCTATGTGCTGTAAACACTAAGCTAACCTTGAACACAATAAATTAATCTAATCTCCTCTCTTATACTTTCCTCCTGCCTGTAAAAATCCTGTAAGTGTTTCACTGGTACCCTATGTTTACTAGTTATTGACACTGTAATTAAAAGTAAAAGAAAAATTGGAAGAATACGGCTCCTGTTTTCTCTCAAGCTACAAACACAAACACAGACACACAAACCCTCGCACACAAAGACGTATCTCCACTGCCACCGTTGACTCTCTCACCCTGACTGGCTGATCAGGATGTAAACAGAGAGAGTCTATGGAGCAGTGTAAAGTAATATACCATCAATGTGTGCCAATGACCTTTTCTGCTCAGATGTATCCAGGTAACATAGACCTTATAGGGTCAAAGGTCACACACCTCTTTGGCTGAAGAGGTGCTTTATCTGTGTGCGTGCATGTGAGTGTGTCTCGGGGATAAGACAGGACTGTATCAGCTCTTGATATCCTACAGTAACCCCTGATACATATGTCCACCTGATCTTGCATGAGCTACTACAGAGCAGCATCCATAAATGACTCACGTCAGTCAGCGCTTTGGTTTCACTCTGAGGTGGTTCACAAAGAACCGTAGAGATTTTCTCATTTCTTGCACAAATTATAACTGTCTACACACAGTTTTCATTCAGTGACATATCAGTGGGAATCTGAAATCCATTCTGCAGTGTCTGAAACAAAGTTTACATTTACACATTTTCACAAACAAATTAAAAACTCTTCACAGCATCAGCTCCTATAAATAAAGACTTAACAGCAAATGATAAACCACATTTAAGATAGGCAGATGATAAATAACATATTTTCTTTAAACTTGCAGTATAAAAATAGTTGCTACACAAATCTTTTTCCCCTTTCTGACAATGACTGAATGTCTCACCCATGATCCCTAACAGGCATGTTTTGCAGGGTATCTGCATTGCAACACAGCCAGAAATCATCCTTTAAACACTCGATGAAGCTGAATCTCAGCCCAGTAAACACCGGTGCAGTGAGGCAGAATTTAGGCATGCTGTGGTGACTGATGTTTCCCACTGAATATCTGAAAGGTTTCATTTAAGTGGTGTTCTAACAAACTTTTGTATTTAGCACTATGAATCTTCCTGCACCTGGTGAGATTATCCCACCAGAAGAGTCACGTGAAAGAAATTTAATATAGATATCTGAAGTTTCATGAAAAGGGTGAACAAAAACTCTCTGACTGGCTACTTCATATGGATGTACCAGGTCTGCTATAAATCGGATTGGAACATGAAAAATCTTTATATCTGATCCAAGCATCTGAAAAACATTCCTCAAAGAATAATAAAATATAAAAGTCTCAAAGACTTTACTTGGTCTCTGTATAAACTTAATTTTTCTCTGGTTTTAGTAAAATAATTAGATGGTAGAAACAGTTGGTATTAAGGCTTGGCCATTTTTCACAAACTGCAGGTAAAGATGTGTATTTTAGTTGATCATGTGTTATCCTAGCTAAAATACATCTAATCTAAATACAATGCTATTATGACTACAGAAACTATTTCTACGATGTTATATTGAAAAGCATATCCTCATACAGTTTGTGGGGATGGGGTGGGACTATTCACAAAAAGCAAAGCTGCTTTTAATTTGTATTAAACTGTGAAATTGTAGTCCAATGATGGTTTTTATCTCAAAAAGGTAAAAACCAACTAAGAATTCAAAGCCTGATAAAACAGTAGTTTGTTTCTCTTTGCTGATGATTCCCATCATTTCCAAACAAAAAAAACAAAAAAAAACAAAAAACAGCAATGAGCCATGCTGCTGCACAGGATGACACTTTTCATTTCACGGAGTTTAGACTCTGCAATCATTCTTACCAGAGCACAAAATATACCTTCATACTACAGCAAAAACTCAGTAAAGAGATTAATGACTGAAATCAAAGCTGAATTCAGAACAGATTACTAACATTGGCTTTTTTTATATTCTGTTTTGGTTCCTCCTGCTTGGGTTTGTAGGAAACAGCTGTTCTGAGAGATGTGATGAGTCATTGAAGACAAGGTGTATATATGTATGTGATCATTTGATTTGGGCAAGTTGAGACATTTTCTAGACAGAGTACAGCATTTTGGGTTTTTGGTCTTTTAATGAGCTATCTTAACTCAAACCTTTGCCACAGCTTATATTCAGGGCATCATGTCTCATTTACACTTGACTTTGCCTGTGTTAGTGTACATCCTCACACATTTGATTATCATGTTACCTCAAGAACTCTCTTCAACCTTTTCTATGAGATTAGCTGAAGACCAACATCAAAAAATCTGCATGCAGTGTCAAAAGTATAAATATTAACAAGGTGAGCTCAGAGATCACACTGTTTTTGTAACCATATGCACTTTGCTTTTTCTTATTTTGTTTTTTATATAACTTCAATGATAAGGACTGGCCCTCAACTGGCTGTTGTACGTGATCCACTTCTGGGACAAACAGCACTTCCTAGTGGTTACCTTCGGCACTGCACCTTCCTGTGTGTTGTCTCATTGTTTTCCAAGTCATGAGCGAGGATGGGCAGCATTATGGGTGTAAGCTGCCAGGCCGGAGATTTGAGATGCAGGGTTTGCCACATGTCCCACTGATACAAACATAAACCCTGTATCGTTGTACAGGAAGGAGGAGGGATTGAAGAGAAGCAAGCACAGGGAGGGAAGGAAACACAGGAGAGAGGACTGTTTACAATAGGTGAGGATGGGTGAGGGAGGGAGGGCTGAGAGGACAGAGATCGACTGCATGCAAATTTACAGAAGAGGCCTCAGAAAGAACGTCTGCCTGAAAAGAGAAAGACAAATACACAGAGACAGAGAAACAGAAAGTCAGAGTGAATGATGGCAGAAAAGAAGAGACAGCAGCCGTGAGTCATGGCAGCACTGCCAGAAGGAACACATCTCCAGTCCTTTTATTTCTGCTTCTCTTCACCCAGAGTTAGATTTGTTTGGGAACTGCATAAACTTCTCCCAGGCCAAATTTAGATTTCACAAGACGGGAAAAAACTCACCGCACTGTGCAAAACTTCTATTTACTCTACAGAAACCTTTATACCAACAAACAGGGCTTGAAATGTTTGAATAACTTTATGTCGCTCTTCACCTACTGTATATCTTATAGACTCTCTGAGTCTGCAGGTTTTTAAAGAGTCAGAGAAGACTCTGCTACCTTTGCAAAAGCAGAAACTGGAGAAGAAGTGGAGTTGAATTATTTGACTTGACTACATGAAAACAAAAGAAATCCTTTGGAGGAGGTTGATGTACACCGTCCTCCTACTCCACACAGCCAACATTTCAGAATCCATGTTCAAAAACAAAACAGAAATACAACAGCAACAATCTTTTGGAAAATATTTCCCAACATAAAGACAGTGCTTGTCAAAGAGAGTCCTGATTTTGGAGATATTTCTCCTGTTCAGTCTGAGTGTGGATATTTTTAGTGTACAAACACAAATGAGAGTTGGTCCCATCGGCCTGCTGCCAGCAGAGTGTCTGACGTTTGCATCCAGCTCAACATGTTCATTAAGATCTTACATATTTGGGGCATACATTTGTAACATACCCATGAAACACGTATTTCTGCAAAAATAACTCTTATGTAGGCAAAATTAGATAGTGAGAAGAGCCCTGGTGTTCCTTTTATAAATTCTGTTATGGCAGCATTTATTCATGTTGTGTTTGATGAGCAGGAGCTGTTTCAGTAAAGCCTAGAAGCTTTATTCGACTCTGTGGGAATTGTGCCTCATGGGAAACAAAAGCCCTCTGGGGTTGGTCACAATGGAATATGAGATTTTTATCATTAGATATACTAGTAAAAGCAGTGTGTTTTGAAAAAGGCAACTGATTCTCATACTCAAAGGAATTCAATCTAATAAAACATACAAATATGTTGAAAATGTGTAAACACAAAGGATAGACCAGTATATTCACCAGTCAGTAATATAAGGCTGATTTTTCCATTTTTCACTTGTATCAGCATCAGCCGGTTTGCCGACAAGTTTGAGGATATATTTTTCTGTGGCATAATTTACAGACAGGCATCCATGAACAGCTCTGTGCCGCTAGAAACTACAGACACTACAGTCTACATGGAGACCAGGCCTTGCTTCTCCCCTGCTTGCAGACTGCAGAGTGAAGCAACTTTAAAACTATATCAAAATATGTGTCTGATAAAGTTTAAGATAGATCAAGCAGTTCCTACTGTTAAAAACTTATTACAACCTGTCTTTTCTATCTTGTTTTAGTATTAGATATAGTTCAATAAATGGTCCTTTCTGTAAAATTAAGACCCATAACATTTGTTATCATTGTATTATTTTTTATAATGTAGAGTAGTATCAGCTCCAAATATCACTCTAAGAAAACCAACAGCCTGTATCGGTCATCAGCTACAGGCGATAAAAAAAGTTGGGTATGAACACTGGCTCTAAAAAAAATTCAGTTGATCCCTCGCTCAAACATCTTGAACTAGTCTATGTAAGTTTCTTCGGCTAAAAACTTCAAGATTATTGTTGAAGTGGATGAAAATATAGAGGTAAAGCATTAACGTAAAATTTATCCAGAGGTCTAGTACATAAAGAAAAACTGATGAGGAACACATGGAGACAGGCTTAATATATCTATTTTCAGATAATTATACACTAATTATGAATACTAGATTCCATTATTATAACTCTATTTAATTGAGGCACACTGCACCTTTGAATTCTACTTCATTTCAAGACTTCTTCTTACTATATGACTTCAGAGTGTGTGAAACAGATTAGATCAGAGAGGTTTTTCAGACTCTCATTTAAAACTAGTCTGGATAAAAAGGCTTTGGTTGTTAATTGGTTGTATTGAAACTACTGGGGTTGTTGGTTTAATGACTCATTTCTCTTCTGTGACTCATAAATCTGTGTCCTAATGAAAGTAATGAAGCATTTCTCTGAGTTTTTTGGCCGTCTTACCTGCTCTGGTTTATTAGCTGGCTGTAGCCTTGGGCTGCAGGCTGTAGAGTCTGGCAGGGTCCTGATTGTCACAGACGTCAGTTCTGGACACAGAATTCACATTCAGAGACATGCTACCACACACATCAGAAACACGGCAGCAGTCACCAGATTCAGCACCAGCAGCATCCAGAGCAGGACGGAGAAGAGACGGAGGAGGAGGAGGAGGAGGAGGAGGTGGGGCAGTGGTAGTGACAGCAGCAAGGGGGCAGCGGTGCAGTGGAGAGACAGGGCAGGGAGGGAAGCAAATCAGTGTCATACAGTAATTAAGCAGCAGGTTCAGAAGATCAGTGCATGCAGGGTGAATGTGGCAGTGCCATACTCAAAAACCGTAATTCATTAAACATAATAGCGTTAATACAGTTAAAACTTATACATGCATCCATTCTAATTATGACAGAAAATTGACAAGTTGCTGTCAGTTAATCAGAGGATCCTAAATTAACCCTACACTGCAAAAACTCAATACCTTACCAAGTAAATTCCTCTGATTTCTAGTAAAAATATCTAATCACACTAAGTGTAAGACAAAGTTTCCTAAAGGGAAACACTCAGTCAGATATTGGAACTTGTTTCTAGATGGATAATCTCGAATATCTGGTTGAGTGAAAAAGTCTCAAAGACATATTGACTTGAGTCATTTCCTAGTTGAAACAAACTTTTATCACCTCTCACAAAGTTTTGAAGCTGCTGAGTTATTTCTCAAAGTTAAATCATCCATTTACAAGGAATAGACTCAGCTTGAATTAAAGAAAAACTCATTCTGAGCTTATTATGAGTCACAAAACTTCTCAATACAAGAAGATGTCTTAAAATGAGTTTTCCAAGCCATTTTCAAGATCCATCTTATCTGATAAAGCTGAAATCTCATGTCTTATTGTAAGATATCCCATAAAGGGGATTTTCACTTGTTCCATTGGCTTTTTTGCTTATTACAAGCAAAAGTATGTTGTATTCAGTTTTCACTTATTTTTAGGGTGTTTATTGTTCCAGTGTACCATTATGTCAAGATCACGGTACCAGTATTTACTCAATATAATATAATTTTTCAATGAATTGAGAAAAGACATCTTATAGTTATTATTTGTATCAAGAAAAATGCACTTGTCATTAGTGAGAATGCACTTATTTTAAGGTATTTCTGGGTTCATTGAGATCAGATTTGTTTTTTTTTTTGGAAAGTCTTGACAGGCCAAATTTTTTTATTCTTTTGGGAGATAATTTTGCTTAGTTTCAGCAAAGAACTCCCAATTTTGTACATTTTTTCTTATTTCTGAAGGCTGGCTTTTCAGTGTACAATTATACATTTCCAACAAAACCCTACACAAGCTTCATCTCAGAGGTTTCTCCCCGATCCACACAACAACAACAACAACAAAAATAGAAGCAGGTGCTTATTACAGTGAGAGATACTGTGCAGCAGTCTTACCTGTTGTCATTGATATCTGTGGTGTTTCCTGTGGACAGAAAAAGGTGCATAAGGAGGCAGGCTGGTGCACAGTGAGAGGGATGGTGATGTGTCATTAAGGGAAGTAGTGGCTTTCTCACAGAGACAAATGGGTTTCACCAAAACACCCCAAAGCCATCAGAGATGAATGACTTTGGGAAAAGCAGCCGTATAATGGTGCCTCTGAGACAAGCTGTTCGTAAAGAAATGACCAAACAAAGTGTTTGTCATTGCATTTTAAAAGAACCCATGAGTGTGTGTTTTACTGATCTGCTGGGCAAAGAAACAGCAAGGTTGGAAAAAATCGTGATTTCTACTGACAAATAAATGGCATTGACAGTCAGTCTGAGCATTTGTATTTTTTATAAGACTGCAGAAGAATTAAAGATACATGAAGCTTATATTCATCTGTTCATAATGCTGCTGTTGTTCTGCTGAGGTTATTAGTTGAATGGCTGCAAGAAGGTAATTGCAAGAAGGTCAATGTGGGCTGTCTTTGGCAGACACACAAACATACATTTCATTTAATATGTTTTTTAATGAGCTCATTTCCGTTAGTTTTCTTATTCAAGAATAGCAAAGCTGGTGTTCCCAATATAACAGATTTATATATCTTATTACCTAAACATAACAAAGATTTTTATTTATGAGGGTCACAGGATCCTGTGTGAAAAGCAAGCTTTGTAACCCCGAGATAATGAGGGACGAAAGCGAAAACCTCCGGAAAACAACTGAAATCAACTCTCTATTTCAGGAAAACAAGCATTTTTATATTCTAGATAATAAGACAAAGCTTGCCAGATTTTGAAGGAGTAAAAAGAAATAGCTTATCCATCAAGGAAAGCAGAGGAATAATGTACAGACGCATGACTGCTAAAAGCTTCCAATGCACAATAAACCATATAATTTGATATTTTAATGCCTGTTTCCTGCAGGACATGTTTATTCTGATACTGATGATTTGTTTTACACTGTGTAAAGCCTTTTTGAATTGCTCTTTGTATTGATAGTGCTGAAATGGAAGATGAAAGAGCGATGCGTTTGACAGTCTTTTGTCATTGGTTCTTTCTTTTTCTTGCTTATTATTATTTTCATTGAAGCCTCACCTGTCAGATTAAATTTCCTGCTATCTTAATAGTTTATTACAAAAGCCTTTCTACTCCTCACACTGACTGCATTCTGAGGCCTTTTCTTTGTCTGAGCTTCTTGATAAAAATCTGCACTATTTCCACTCAAACATGTCAAAAATATTTAGCCACTTTTTCTCCAACTCTTGAGAAATCTTTTCCAGTCAAAAACATTGTTGTTCATGGAAACCAGATTCTTGTGTTGTGTGCTCTTAACTTCAATGTGATGACTTAAATAATATCAAGGGTCCTCATCCTTGACTGGATTATGATGCTGCATTGTTTAATCTCATAAGAAGAAAAAAAATCTTATCCTAACGTGAACTGTCCCTGAAATAGAAAAAAAAAAAAACCTACAAAAACGGGTGGCTCAGGTTTGCAGAGCTATTTAACACTTCCCTGTAAGCTCTTATTGAAATTCATGACACTGAGTAGAATTAACTCCAGGAGTGAAAGTAACTAGCAGAGTGCAAAAAAATCTCTCTGAGTTTGGCTTCAAAATACATCAGTGTTTTCAAGCATTTTCACTCTAAAGCACCATGTGTCTGCTTTCGGGAAGGATGACTGGATAAAATGAACCTAGAAAATAAATAAATAAACTGTAGCAAACCATGATAATTTCAATCCTTAACAGTTCTTAAATATTTACAAATCCCCCAAAAGGACTCATGTGGATTGCTGCCAGTGCTGAGCATGACTATTTTCCGGGCAGGAGGAGACAAACATGAGCGTAATTCCCTGAATAATCTTATTGGCAGGGCTCGAACCCTTCTGAAATAACATCATGAGCAGCAGGAGTCAGCTTGATGAGATTCTTTAAAGGTTCACTGACTGGACAACATCAATTATATGTGATTTAATAAAAAGCAGGTACTATCACAACAGACTGATGCATCACCTCTAAGCCTGTTTTTGACTTTTATTGATATTTGTGGAGAATTGAAGAGGTGTGGAGCTGTAACAGAGCGCTACAGCTGTCATCACCCAGTCAGGGGCTGAGGCCGACACTCAGCCTGTCTGGTTGGCTATCTGTCTAGCTGAGTAATGATGCTGCAAGTCTAATCCATCTTCTGTTTGTGTGTTTTAGAGCAAATGTTCACAAACTCATACACAAACATGAAGATGCCCAAGCCTCACAAAGTGACAGCAGCTTGATTTGATAACTCAAGAAGGTGAACAGTGGTGGATTGTTATATCAGTTTCAGAACTTACAGGACTGAAATTGCAACTATTTTGATCACGCATTTGTATTCTGAATTTAAGCATGTCTCAAAATCTATTTGTGCATTTGTGTGGGTGCGAATAGCTGTGATGAAAACTTTTGTGTCTCATTTCTATATAAAACATTTGATAACCCAGTGGGCAATGGTTGATTCAGAGTATCTGCTGGACGTGCTGTGTTATGATGTCAGGCATTACTCATCAACCACCATTCCAATGTAAATACTTAAACAACCAATCAAACTAGGGCTTAACAATGCGCAAAAATAAACTTATTGCAATCACTTTTCTTTATATTGCAGTTGGGGTTTATTGTGAGACTGTTGTTAGGTTATGTGTTGTCAATATCAATTGCGACATTGAAAGAGAAGATTTTCCTAAATTATCATTGCTCCTGTTTTGAATAAGAAAAACAAAAACATAAGGGAGAAAAGTGGGATTTTTACTTAAAGAATCCACCAAAGAGAGAATGTTTGCATATATAGGTACCTCTAGAATATCATGAAAAAGTTTAACATTTTTGGTCACTAATTAGCTATTTCTTGAAATGTTGATGATTACGGATTACAGACAATGTAAACCCAAAATCCAATGTCTTATAAATTAGATTAGAGTAGTTCTAAAGATCAAAAAGAAAGGGACATTTAAAACTGAACTGTCAGGCCTTGCAAAAATTTAGCTACTTTCTGACCATTTTCCAAGGTTTTTTTTTTTTCAATTCTCAGCCATTTTTGCCACTTCTTTGACCATTTCCACCATCTCAAACTTATTATTTATGTCACTTTTTTGTTGTTTGACCACTTTCAACCACGTAGATAGTTTTTCTTGCAAAGGCTCCTGGTTGAGTAACACTGGTGTAGAGCATAAAACATGAACTGCAAAAACTATTATCTGGTTTCCCGACACATTTGAGGTTAAAGGAGTATTGCACTATCCACGATTAGAATATTGCAGCAGACCATATGGCAATTTAATCTAATTTGCAATTAGGTACCATGCTCTAAATCAAACATCAGCCTGGTGTTCTTCCTGGCATTTTTTCTTAGATATTTAGAGCACATGAGCTTCACCAAACACAAAGGAAGAGTGCCAAAAACAAGACCAAAGTTCAACTCCTGAATCCAGCAGCCATGTTATTTTTCAATAAAATAAAATTTTATGTGTGTATTGTAGTTTTAGCACTCCTCCTCCTGGCTCACCAGTCGCTCAAACTAAAAGGCGAGACCTCAAATTATGATCCCATTAAAGAAGATAAAAGCAAGTGGAAAAGAACATAAAGAAACAGCAGGTAGAACAGTTATAGCAGCAGGAAAGCTGCTTTTAACATCCACAACTCTTTAAGAGTCCATAGACAAAATTCAAAAGTAATGGCTGTTATCGTAGCAAAATGGAAAACACTAAAGAAAACAGTCATGATCAGAAATGTAACAAACCCCTGCTTGTTTCCATCATGATATTCATATTCAATCTTAACAGCCTCTATGGGATCAGGGCTCACCATTTTCTGAATCCAGCATCTCTGCAGTGTTCTTGTCAGTCTGGGTCACAGGCTCAGCTGGAAGTCTAAACAAGAAAGAGACGGGTTCATATATTACTGTGTATGAAAGTGCAGCACAAGTTTAACCCTAGTAAAAAGTTTTGAAAAGTTGATGACACAAGTAAACCTATGAGCTGAATGAAAGCTCAAAGGAAAGTTCAATATGTCCATTTGGCAAAGCTCAAGCAGTGAGGTTACACTCACATGTTGTTCTGACAGTCGTTATCAGTCGAGTCGTTGTTTTGGTCATCGTGCTTTTTCAATGGGCTGTTCTTGTTGGAGTTTGTCTCCGGTATCGTGAGCTCACTCTCGTTCTCTGGAGTTTCAGGAGCAGGGGGACTGGGAGGAGCAGGAGGAGCAGCAGGCTCTGCTGCTTCTTTGTGGTTACTGTTGTGGAAATCGGCTTTGAGGAAGGCAATAGGGTGATCGCTGTAGCCTCGGATGAAGAAGGGGTTTGTAGGAGAGCAAGGTGGATAGTGGCCAGGGCGCACAGGCTTGGCTATAAGTGGGAAAAAAAAACACAAAACAGAATCGATCTATTGATTTACCCATTCATCCAAAAAGACAAAATATTTTTTGCAGTCTTGGAAAAAGCCACACTGTAGCCTTAAGGACAAAATAATCCATTTTTAATGTGACTGAAATTCATATTGGTGTCCAGCTGAAATGAAATTCTTTCACTTTGTTTTTGCACAACCACCTGCTTAGTAAATCACAGGTTTGCTTTCTATGAGAAATAAACAGAAACAAAATCATAAAACTGGATGTTGAACTGTCATGTCTAGTTTATGATAGTCATTATCGTTGTTTATCACTGTGTGATATAGCACAAACCATAGATTGTAAACAAAAACTGGGTTTTTAGAAGTGTGGTATAACAAGTTCAGCCAGTGTACATTTTCCTTCTGCAGTACTGTGTGAAAAGATAATAATCCTAACCTTAGAGAGGGAGCGTTATGCTTTCCCATATTTCAAACATAACTATAAAGTAACAATAATTGATGTTCATATTAAATATTGTGTTAATTTTTGAGCTGCTACATGTCCACATTGGAGAAATTCCCCAGTCTGTCTGTAAGCTGCTCAAAACAGACTGTTATGAAAAAGAAAGAAAGAGGATGAGATCTTCACAAGATCCTCATGAGAGCTTCATGCAACTTGCTGAAATGTTGGGAGTCGCATAAGGGTAGTGATGTACTCAAGACCACACTGTTCAAGACCAAGATCTGCACTGAGACCAAGGCTTTTTAGAGTCAAGACCCAGTCAAAACCAAGACGAAGACAAGCCGAGAGTTGGAGTGGGGAGCCTTAAAGATCCAGCAGCCATAAAAAGACCTAATGCAAAGAAGCTCAAATAAGAGTTTTCTTAAACATGAGTGTGAGAAAAACATATTTTTTAGCTGATGATCATGGAAAGCCGTGAGAGGGGTGCCAGAGAAACAGTTTACTGGGACCCCCAAAAAAGCATAATACCCCCTCATCAAGCATGTCACATTTTCTTGACACTATATCTTCTTCTTGCTAACAATTTGTTTTAGAGCTAATTAGGTTTCAGCAGCATACCACTCAACACTAAAGCCATTTACATGAAGAACAAATGTCCTTCAGCCCTCCTACATAAGTCTTCATCTTACTGAGCTCATAAATATGGAAATATACCTTAAGCTGATCTACAGTTTATTGAATTATTTGTTCTCTAGATTAACATAACAGGTCTAAAAATGGCATCTAAACATACCAGCATACTTAAGTCTGATTTCAGTCAAGTGAGATGATATTTTAGTTTCACCAGTAGAATCATCAAGTGACGCGATAGCGCATTGTTTTTTCACTTTGTCTTCTTTACAGTGGTTTAATTTTGACAATCAGACATCCATTTATAGTTTTTCTGGGATAAAAACCTTTTGATAATACAGTTCAAAAGCATTTGTACATGGTATTCAATGAGAGTTGTGTGAGTCAGTCAGATATTAATATTCACTCTGGTTCTTTGGTTTCGCACTCAAACAAACTAATATTCCACAAACGCTCTGGAATCAATAGTTCATTTTATCACAGCAGCATACGTGTCTAATTTCCTTCATGCAGAATTAAAATTCATGAGGGTGATTATCTTCAATTGAACACAGTGATGGAGTGAGTCTTCGAGATCAAAATGGATTCAAACTGCTAATACACTGGATCTCTCACAGAGAAACTCAACGATTGGAGTACAATACATCTAAGCACTTTTTGCATGTTCACAGGTTTAGTTTCTGACATTTCTTTTCTATCTATGTCTTTGTCTAAGACAGCTGCGTACTTGAGCCTCTGATGCTTTTAGATTCAGAGGGGAGCTACAACACTGGTGTCAAAAGACCTGTCTTTGCAGCTCGCTCATGCATGAGGAGGAGGTGAATGAGTGTGCGGTGTTCTGGTAGGAGGAAGAGAAGACATGACAGATGATGAAGCACGAGGGAAGCTAATCCAACCATGGATGTTGCCTGTGAAGAAATCACATGGTGAAGATGTGGAACGGATGGTTGCCCAATGCAAAACGATTGTTCGCCTGGTGCACGGCAAGGGCAAACGTCAGATAAGAAGACAATGACATGGTCGAGCCCAGCTGACACAAGTGTTTACATGTGTAACCTCAGCAGTTTACAGTTAGGTGGTGGAGAAATTCTATTTTCAAATAGTCAGAACCAATAACATGAATCTTTTGTAATGTGGAATATTTGCCGCAGTTGTGCTTTTTTTTCTTTTAATAATGAGTTTCATGCTGAAAGGATGTGATGGCTGCAGAGAAAATAACATGTTTGTTATTGTGACATAAATATGAAATAAGACAACAAAATTCCAGTTTCATTATAATTAAGTATTTACCTTTTTTGCTGCAGAGATGTGAAAGGGAAACCAGGATGAATTGATTGATAAATGTCTTACATTTAGTAAATACAGCTTTAACTGAAATGCTACATGCAGAAAACACGAGATGGGGAAAGGTTACCTATCAGTGCAGCATGAGGCCGACGGAAAGGATTGCGAGCCCTCATCACATCTTTGATTCGCTCCACTTCCTGCTGGTAGCGTAGGCGGTCATTCATTGCACCTTCCTTTGCCTCCTTCAGTGCTCCTTCAAGCGCCTTGACTCGCTCAGCCGTAGACCGAAGACGCTTTTCCAGTTTTGGAAGTTCACAGCGAAGATCTGCATTATCACGTACCAGCTGTCACACACACACAAAAGGACACATTCAGTGCGCCCCGAGAAAGAATTGAAATGTCAAAAAAACACAATACATTATTCTGTGATAGAAACTTTTGATGAGATGGAATATCTTTTCGCAGTTGTGTTGGTGTATGTCAGCATCCTGTCAGGGAACTATCACTTGCATTTATATACTGAGGTCTCTTAAAAAGCCCCACCTCTGTGTTGACATTATGATACGTATCAGACCATCATATCTTTTGTTCCTTGTGTTGGAACATTTCCACTCCAAATGCATCCTCTTTTTCTCCTGAGTGATGAATCCAACTTTTATTGAAAGATTTCTTGTAGCGGTGACAGAATACAACAATGGATGAGGCTAATTGCCCACATTTTTGTCAATTAGAGCCAAAATGCTTTGAGCATTGGTGGGAAACTGAGAAGTACAAATCTGTTGGAAAAGTGTCAAACTGCCTTTTCAGCTGAATAAACAAACTTGACTGACACAAAAATAGAGGCTCTGTCACAGGAATTTTATGATAGAAAAATAAAGCACCAGCTTAGGAATTAGCTCAATCAACAGCTGTTGCAAGTAATTTTCATCACCAGATCAACACTTCCTACATGTCGCTATTACACCTTTCATTTGACAGAATTTAAAAAACAAAATCACTTTAAACTTTGTGAGAAAAACTCTTAATTTGTCTCCCAGTTGGTGCGCTACAGCAAAAGAAACAATGCTTTTGAATACATTTTTAATTTAACAACAACTCAGAGGCAGTAGATAGAAGAGGAACCTGGGTTCAGGTAGCATCGACTGCATAATATATGGACGAGCTCTGCGAAGGCCCCCATCTGAAAGCCTCAGGTTGGCGGGGGCACTCAAGATGTGGGCTTCCCCCACAAACTGCTACAAGGGTGCTGGACCTGTCAGTCACATGAGCTGTGCCTCTGATTGGACAAACTCATTATCCTTATATGGACAAGTATTGCGAATGTGGACGAGTACTGCGAATTAGCACCTGTGACTAAGATACTCAAACAAAGCGTCTGGTTTGTCGAATTCTATTGTGATGTCCACATCAACAATGAATAAAATAATAAAATAATATCTTGTTGACTGCTGAGTTGGAATAAGTTCATACAGTGTGTGCCAATATTGAAATTAGCGATTCAGACTCAAGCCGTTTTTGAACCAGAAAAACAAACTAAAGCTTTCAGGAACAATGAAACTTGATTTCCAAACATCGTCTGATAGCTCTCATTTTCTAGGGAGAAAATACTCACAGAGTTGTGACTGTTTTGTTGGTCAGGCACATGTATGCTTATTCCAAATGTCTTATCCATAACTGAAGAACATACTCAAAAGCCATACAGATACTCTCACTCAGTAAACATGAATAACAATGCAAAAGTCATTTCTGTCCTGTTTTTACCACCACATAGTAAAATATTGCATGTCAGACACAATAATTTCATTTCCCTTACAGCGCAGATTTTCAGCTCACTCTATGACAAGACCAGCCAGTAAGACAATCTTTTGATGCTTGACGTAGACCCTGCTGATGACAGTTACTTTAAAACTGTAATGAAAACCAGCCAGGGTAAAAACCAACCTGGTTGCTTCAAGATAATTGTCTTGTTTGTTTGTGGATATTACCATGGAGTGTAATAGATGCAGCCCTTTATTGATTTTAAATTGCTGAGCACAGCATGTTTCTTCATCATGGGAAAGGTGCACATTAAAGTCAAATGACTTGGCTCCTTAAACACCGGAAATCTGCTGCTACGTGATCATGCAAACTAATCCAAACCCTGCAGGGAGTGGAAGACCTAAGGGCTCAGCAAACAGGGAAAGCTATCTAATAGACGAGACAAGCAAAGTATGAAGGGACCAAAAGGTCTGGCAGTTTTCTTTTATTATGTGATGATGAGTCATTTCAAAGGAAAAACATAAAAAGCAGCCAAAGTTTCATAAGCTAAGTCACGACAGTCTTGTGTAAGTCTAGACAAATGGACTGACAAGCACACACCATAGAAACTTAAACATCACACACACACATGGCTGTGGTGCAATGTCCACTGGTTCTCTTTAGGATTCTTATCACCTTTTCACTGGGAGTTTCCTGATTTATGATCATGACTTTCATCTTCCTTTCCTATAGTATCAGCAGGTGGTGGATGGGATGGAGACTCCCAGCAGCCACCTTAGGATTGGTTTTCTGCCTGACAGACTGCTGCAGTGCAGCTCCCACATATCTGCCAGCTCTGAGTATATGTGCCAGTCTGCAGAATGTTTAGCACATCAACACTTGGTCCACTGCCGTAGTCCATTTGGGAATATTACAGAAAGATGTGAGCGTCTGTGTTTGTGTCCAAGGTTTGGGTGTGGGCTGGCATGAGGAAAGACAAAGAGTGCTTTTTTTGCAACAAAATAATGAATTTGTTAATTTATCTAATGATAGTAACTCCTTTGTGTTGTCTTTTCCTGAAGGCAGCATGGTTTTATACTTCCTACAGCTCTGTTTCAAGGAGACTTTCATGTGAAGTTTCTTTAGTAAAATGATTGATGGTGCCAGAGTTAGTTTTGCCCATAGGAGCGTGATGACAAACAGCGCACACCGCTCTGTATTTTAATCTGGCTGTGCTCTTTTCTTGCACTGCTCCTATATTCCACACAGCAGAGACGCTCTGCCCCACTGCTTTGGAAAGGCACAGTGAGGACGAGGTTTTTGAGACACAAAGAATCTGTCCTAGTGTAAAGATGGACTGTTTTTTTCAGTCTTTATTATTTAAATCATTTTATTACCTGTTTGTGAACCTTTGTAAGCTGATCCAGGTTGTTTTCAAGGAAGGAAATCTTCTGTTTCTGGGTGATGTATCCCCCGCTGTCATCCGGCTCCATCTGTGCACTCTGTCAACACACAAACAGCAAACATAAATTAGCAGCACATGAAATGAAAACACTTCTGTCAGATGCAGTCAGTTCAAAACAGTGTGCAAACAGTTTATGTAAAGCTGCATACTTTTTTTGGCTACAGCAGTTTTATGTGGGGAAGTGAGGCTTTTATGTAAGACAGGTTCTGGCTTACTTTTCTAACGCGAGTCGTGAGGTCTTGAACAAAAAGCTTGCGGAGGTTGTGCAGGGTGTAGAGCTCACGAGCCTTCGGCATAAAGAGAAAGACAGTGAGGAGGAATACTCCAGGCAGAGAAGTATTTAGTAGGCATTTAGAAGATTGGCCATCTCCAGGGGTGCACAGTGAATTGTGACGGCAAATAATGACTTACAACAGTTTCTTCCAGCCCTTTGAGGTCCTGCTTTGACTGCTCATGCCGCTCATGAAGAAATCTGCGTAAAGACAGAGAAAGAGTGGTGATGGATGGGATATTCTTAATGAAATTCTCTTTACTCCAAAATGAGTCCTCGAATAATTAATGACCAAAGAACAAACGCAACATGGGCCGGCTGCCCCACTCGTGGGCTGTTACCCATCTGCCATCTGATGCAATATGCTGCAAAGGTCAGCGCGAAAAGAGGCCTATCAGCAGCCAGCTGCTACCTTATCTCAAAACCCTGTAACGAACATGCAATAAGAGCAACACAATACGAGAGAGGGAAGCAAAGAGTTGGGGTCTGGATAAGTTCAGCCACTAAACGGTTGTGCTTCTCCACACAGAGATACACAAACTGTAAATAGTCAGCAGTCAGAGCTTTGGAGTGAGAGGAAAATAAATAGACATGAGGATGACAAGTGATGAAGAGGAATGGAAGACGTGGATCAAACTCGGCAGCTCGCCCCCAGGCCTCCATATGGCAAAGTGTTTGAAAGGCGGCCAGGACAGTAAAGCAGACACTCACGTCAGTTCCTCCAGCTGCCGGCTCTTGTGATGCTCCCGGCTCCTCAGACATTCATAGTCACACTGCAGTTGCTCCAACTCCAGCTGCTGCTTCTGGTTACAACTGAAAAGATGAACATAGGTTCACTCAGGGGGTTAAATGGAAAGTGTTCATGGAAAAAAGAAACTTCTCTTTGCCAAGAAATCTCGAGATCGTGAAGTTAAATATGTGTCTTAATGGTAACAGTCTGGAAAAGTAGTTCAGATTCTCGTGACCTTAGAATCTCCCTTTAATTTTACACACTCTAACTTGTCCATTTAAAAGTTTTATAACCATGCCTTCAATCATTTTAAGGAATTATTACAGGACGAATGAAGGAGAGAGATTTATTGAAGCTTTTTTAAACTGGTGGAAGAATTTAAAGCGAAGAGACAGTTGCTGGCAATATGATGGATTCCTTTTAGGTCTCTGAGAAGCCTGAGATCCTGCCTTGATGTCACATAAGAAAAACAAATTGTCCTTCTTGTGTGAGCCAGACGAGTTAAGTTGCAGTTTGGCGATGTGCACAGACTTCAAAAGCAGCAGGAGGGAAAACAATGAAGAGTAACCTTTTATTCATGCAGGGTAAGGAGTAATGTTTCCCCGAAAGTCACATTAGAAGCACATTGATCAGAGAAGTAAATGGATGACTCTTTGGTGGATCGTTAGGTCAAAAGTGGAGCAAGGAAGAATGTGTCCCATTGGGTACATGAGTTTAAATAATGCAATGAGCAAAAATGTGCACACGCTTGAGTCTTGGTGCCCTTCAATTGCACCAATTTGCAACCTTTTTCTTATTCTTAAACTTTTGAAGAACATGTTTTATGTAAATGCACTTTTTTTTTTTACCCTTTTTCAAGGATTTAAAAGGCCAGCCTGCTCTGATTCGATATTCTTTCCACCTCACTGACACCCATCCATCCATTCATTTTCAAGCTGATTATCCAAATCAGGCAATGCCAGCAGGACAAGTGGAGCATCCCCACACATCTTTGTCACTCAGGCGCCTCTGCAGCTGCTCTGTGGGTGTTACCAGACACTCCCTGGCAGCCTTGGAAATGTATTTACCTCCCTCAAGTGGGTCTGCCCTGCTCTATCCTCCCAGATGGTCATGCCTGGTACAGAACATCCTCAAAACGAGACACCTCAAGGGGCCTATTTCTGAAGGAACCAGCCCAGCCGCTTCTCACACTGTGGATCAGCAGTGGCTTCACTCTTAAGTCCCTCCACGCTGCAGTTTCCTCAGCATGTCAACCACCCACACATATTGATTTCAGACCCTGTTAAAGCCAGAGCAGGGCTTACACTTTTTTGAGAACTCAACTACTGTAACCGTGTATCCCAGATTTTTGGCATTTCCGCGCTGCTTATGAGGGAAGAATTGAATTTCAGATTCGTGCTTACAGACAGCAAACAGAGTGGGAAAGCTGTCACAACATGTATGACCTGAATAACTAAGCAGCATCTCCTCTCAACCTAACCTTTTTTATAGAATTGTATGATTTCTTTTTTCACTTCGGGAGCCTCTTCTTCATGCTCCACTGCTACACGACTCTAACATTTCTGTGGTGGCTGAAAAAGCCTGACTTAGCACACAAGAGAAGGTGAGAATAACAATGAAGCACTGACTCTGTTAAGTCATCAATGATCTTCTGCTTCTCATTGATCTCGTCTCGCAGGCGGCCGAGCTGTTTGCTGTGAGCATCACGGTGCGACTCCATCTGCTGCTCCAGAGCCCTCTGAGGTACAGGCATCGGGGGGGGGGGGGGGGGGGGGATATATACATGTATAATGAGAGAGAAAGGGAGCATGGGGAGAGAGGGGCAAAAAGAGGTGGGGAAAAGGGGAAAACATAGTGACTAAATGACAAAAGAGAGAAGACGCACATACACTGCGTACATGTAGAGGCCTTGTGAGTATTGACATGCACACAGGCAACTATGGAAGACAACTTTTAAAAACAACTTGAAAAAGACTTTCACTAACATATACACGATGAAATGCAGATAATCAAACACAATAAATGCTTCCAGCTTGACATGAATGGTTAAAAAATTCATAACTTAAAGTTACTGTGAGGACTTTCTGGGATAGCTAGCATTAGTGCTGGCAACAAACACTCTGCTTCCCATAAGCCTTTGCTCTCCACTGTTGTGATGAACCAAGGGGTGTGTTTGTTTTGCTTTGTATCTGTATATGTATCTTTTTGTATCTGTATATACATCTGTTCCCACCATTACTGCAAAATAAATCCAAGAAATTGTTTCTAACATGTCGTTAATCAATTTGGTCCTGCTCAAACTGACCAGGAAGCGGCAAAATGGCTTTTTGAAATAACTTATTTTACCCCTGAAAATCTCATTTTAAGTTGTAGATTACAATCAGGCATATATGTAGATAGAAATTTTTAAAACTTTTTTAGAAAATCCTCACTGTCCCTTTGATGTTTTTTGTGTTTATTTTCAAGGCTGGATGGGCAGTTTGTAGGTCACGGGTGTCAAGAGCTTTTAGCTTTTTGAAATCATGAAAATAATATTGCTATAGCACAACATTAATAGAATATTAAATCACCCTCAAATGTTATCTGTAAGAAAGCCCTGTCTGAATATTTCCAACATGCTTCTCATCCTGTGTAGTAACTCCAACAATTGATCCTCTGGGACACATTTTTGTTTTACTACAAGCCATCTAACAAAGAGTCGGGTAGTGTTTGTTATCTGGTTCCTGAGTCACTGAGTCTGCTCTCTTTGGTCCATAATATGCACCGTTCAATAATTAGAAGGAGCAGAAGCAAATTAGTGCCGCAAGTGCTTTTCAGTTTGGCCATTTATCACAGAAAACTGCCAAACATTAGCTGATGCAGCATTTTCAGTGTTGCACAGTTAATTGAATTGGGTCTTGGGCTCTTTATATGACACAAGCCAATTATCGGCTCTGGTATGTCGTGATCAGTATCTCAGATGATCCTTTACGACTTTCTAACATGAAAGCAACAGAAAAACAACTTCTGAAGTTTACTTTACAAATGTATTGCTAAGTGTCAAGCAGAAATTTAAAACCACTCTTATGACACTCGGGCCGGCTGCGGCTCAGTGGAGTCAGCCGTCTCTCAATCAAAAGGCTGGCAGTCAAGCACCAACTCTGGCACTTTACATAGTGTAGAGTCATCGGGCAACACACTGATGCCCAGATGCTCCAACAGTGTGGATGCATATATATGGGATTAGATGAGACAGGCACTTTAGATACGGTCCTCTGCTATCAGTGTATTTCAGTTAGACAGCTCATTTTGTAACATCAGTGTGTATGTTTGGCATCGAAGCTGCAATCTCATTAGAGATGTCCATATTCAAATCTATGTTTATTATTGTATAATGTCACATAATAAAAATTGAAGAGTGATTTGACTGTATTTTAAAATCTCTGGCTGTAAGCTGTAGATGGATGCTGAAGGGCTGGTGGGAGTGAGAGTGTCATGCAGCAATGCAGTGGCGGAGCAGAGAGCACAGAGAGGGATCGGAAACCTGTCAGCTGAAATAGACCATCAAATTGGGTAGGATATGTTTGCCAGGTGATTGTGGGAATGAGGCGTGTTAGGGGTGAAATCAGAGTAGCTTCAGTTGCCTGCCTGAACCAGCATGCAGGTGTTACTGTGTCAGAGTGTGGATAGGGGATTGTGACACGAAATGTAAAAGAGCTTTGAGTATTGTAAGATGAGAAAAAACTAGATAAGAACCAAATAAGTAGACTGTTGCCGTACAAAGAAGAAAATATGTTATTTCAACTTTGTAGGCAATGGTTTACATTCAGTTCATAACAGTGTGATAAACATGATATATGATAATCCATCTTATGGCCCTGTGCTCCTAAAGAAACTCTATTTTGTATTTTATTGAAAGATATCTTGCCATCACAATACCCAGTTTTGACCGGCAGCTGTATCACACATCAGCCGATAAAAAGCCCCAGCCATTATGGGTTATATTAAAAAAGGGTGTGTGGACCACCTTCACTTTCTAAGTGATCTTGCAAAAGTCTGATATCTAGATATAGAAAGAAAGAAAAGGGACAGAAGAGCAGAAGAAAGCTAAACAGGAGAGTGAAAGAGCACGGATTGAAGGCTAAAATATGAGTCAAGCTGTTCATGAAAATGTTGATTCCAACCCACATGCAGCAGTCACACTGCAGTGATCTGTTCAAAACTGAGAGTCCATCAATAAAATGAAGATCCAGGTTGCATTAGCTCTGCTTGGTAGATGGACACTGGCAGGACACAACAAGGATTCACTAATATTACACGGCATTGATACGTCTCAGAGCACCAGGTTGTGAGTAGAGCTAAATGTAGCTGTCAAACAACACCTGTCGATATTTACACTACCATGTTGGTTTATAACTGGTTAAAAGTTCTCTTGAACAAAGAAAAGTAGTGTTAATAAGAAGATCTGATCTACTTTTACTTTCACCTTCAAAACAAATACACAAGTAACAATAGTTTGTGCGAGTCTTCCGGCCAAACAGAGTCACTGCAATCCACTTCATATTAATTCTCCTCACAGTCACTTATAGTTAACATCAAATAGTTATTAAACAAGGGTAAGTCTCAACATTTAATTCAAATTTTTAAAATACTTAATAATAGAATACATTCTGCACATTCATCCATGTTAGAAACACCCATGCATATACATTGAAGCAAGCTGAAGAAACACACACACCTACATCTCATCGACACAAATGAAGCTGCTAGCCTTAGCTGAGTGCTGACGCAGCATGAAAAAGGTCATGTCACTTAAATACCCTTTTCTGCAGTCATACCTTTATATCACAGGAATCCAGGTCAGATGTGTTATTCTCCCCTCTGGTCACCTGTGATACTCTCTCTGAAACAAACACACACAGAGGGAATGTCAGAGAGAGAAACAAAGACAGAGGGAAACAATAAGAAGGAAGGAGAGGGGGAAAAGCAATCACGCTCTAGTGTTCACGACAAAGGTGACAGTGACCTGACTTTGTCAGCACAGCAGTACCTGCGCTGCATGTTGACAGCGAGGTCAGCGTGAACCAAGTCACTGTGCCTCAGGTGTAATAATACCTGTTAGTGAAAATGGCAGCTATTATGGCACGCTGATCTGATTTGTTGTTTACACACTGCTGTTCCTGGTGTCTGATGATGAAATTAGTGAGACCTCAACCTCGACGTGATCGACGTGACCTGCAGCTCTTTGTATTTATCCACTTCAGTAATGACTCAAGGACCGCCTGGCTATGGTGTGGAGTAGGGCCAAAATTGATTTACCCGCCCCTTAAATCCACCACTTGTTTAATGCAGTCCGATGGGGCTCTTTAGGACTTGTATTGCTTTTGGCTTGATTTGCGCTTCTTATCAGAGTCCTGGGAGTGTCTGTGGTTTGCTTTACCTCGTACAAACTTTGAATGTACCATTTATCTACATGTGCTGCTGTGATACGTATAGACACTTCATCATTGTTTACCCTTGTATTACTTTATCTTGACAGGGGATGAATTCCACTGGCACAGACTAAAAGTCTCCTTTGAAGCCTATAAAATTGTTCTGAGAGGGGAGGCACTTTTTCTCAGTTCAAGTTCAGTGGAGCTGAAATGCAGCAACAGACGTTTTTGCCATTTGTGCTCAACTTCATGTAGACATGATTTGTATCAACTCTGACAAAATATTAATCTTAGATTTAAATGTGCCTTGGGCAATTTAGCAAGATTTACAATGTAGATCAATGTGAGAATTGTTCTCAGTTGTGTGGAGAATAAGAACGTCCCTCAGTGTTTGGAAAATCATTATTCATCGTTTCTTTCACATCATCTTTAAACCGTTATTCTTTTTGACAAATGTTCTACATCACCAACATTTTTCTGATCTGTTTTCTGACTGTTTGACTATGTGATTAGCCTCTGGAGCAGTTTATTTTTTCCATTTAATCAACCATAAATCTGCTGTTTTGCTTGTCTGACCATATTGATATTTTCCTCCCTCACCTCAACTCTCTGAATAAATGTTCTACTCGTTGCCCCTGGTTTGTTATTTCAGTCACATTGAAGAAATATTTCAACCTGAGCCCAGGGACACTTTCATCGCAAACACAGAGAACTATCTGTACATTATGCATGTACAGCCGGGTCATCTTTATGCAACACTGCCCCTCGAACCTCAGGTTTGACTAGAAATTTGGAATCAGGTATCGTATATGTGCAGCATCCTCAATCATTCTGGCATATTTATGACAAGTCAAAGCCCATTGTTATGTCTGACATTGTTCATTCCTGTTATGCAATGTCCTTCAGTAGGTCAGTTATTGCTTATGTCAAGTCTGAGATGTCTCAACAACAGCAGAATGGATTACCATGAAGTTTACACAGCTTTCCATCGTACACAGAGAATAAATCCCTATGTCTTTTGTGATCTTAGGACTTTCCTTCCAGCATCACCATGAGATAAACATTTGTGGTTTTTGTTGTTGCACTGAAACAGCTACTGGACAAGTGGCTCTGAAATTTGGCACAGCAATTTGTGTCCCATCAGGGTGAAATAGAAAAACTGCAGCGCTCACTGAACTCTTCACCTGGTGTCAGCATCAGGTCAACAAAGATTGACTGCTACACACACAAACTAAGATGAGGAAATAAAAATGTAGGCAATGAAAAAAATAAAAATTGAATACTATCTAAAATCAACAAGTAAGCATTGTCTTGTTCACATTATCACCACTATAGTGACCTGTGCAGAGCGATTTACTGTAGTGCATCATCTTAAGTGCAGGGAATGAGCTCATGAAAGCAAATCAAACCCACTTAAGGGTAACAGGACTGAAACTAAGTTACAAATGAAAAGGAGTTGAATTTAGACCCTAAATTCTTTATAATTGTGTTATCATGTTATTCATGCATTGTGGAACTGACCTTTTTGTCATTTGCAGGTTATTAAGTCATATTTGGATTTCTTGGTAACAAAACCTATTGATCTTTGCTTTTCTTGATGTTTTTTCCTGAATCCTTGACTAAGCTAGTTTGCATTCATCAGTCATTATCACTGTCACTGTATCCATTAGTCTGTATGTGCTGTTTTGTGTTGTTGACACTCTATTTGTCTATAGATCTCTTTCATCTCTGTTTAACCATTTTTCAGCACCATAATTAGTCTGATCCTGCTCAAAATTACTGCCAATTTGTTCTTGCTAATATTTCTTGCCAAATCTTGCAAAGTGATCTGCCCATGGTGGATCACTGGCTGGTCTAAACCCCCTTCTCTTTTTTAGTGTCTTGAGATAACACGAGACATGGATTGGTGCAAAACCAAGAGTTGATTAATGTTTGATCAAAGAAAACTCCCTTCTTTAACTGTTTTTCTTCAAACACTGTCATAATGAAACACAACATTAGTCTACCTTGGGCTTGGACTTTGGCCAGCTCTTCGCTCAGGGAGTCGTAGCTGTCCTCCAGCTGTCTCTTCTTCTTCTCCACATTCTGCATGTACTCCGTTAGAGAGCGGATCTTTGCCTCGTGCTGGGAGTCAGAACACAGTGTTTCAGATGCAGCAAGTTTACTGATGAGCAAAAGACCTCTCCCTTGAGACAAACACTTTGTACAACAAAGAACAGCAGCTCTTTTAAGGAGGAATAAGCTTCACTGAATGTTTATTAACCGAGTTCAATAAGGAATTGATTGAAGAGAAAACAAATGAAAACTCACATCATGAACACAAAGAACTTAAAACACCCAGTCCTGAATAAAAAGTGTCTTTGGTGCAAAATAAAGTTGATTGACATTTCAAGCACCGTGCTCATCATCAGTGTAATCAACACGGCACAAAAACCTACATTAACATCTGTTACGCCGACAAGAGGATTGTGCTTCAAACGTCGTTTACTTCTTTGTAGCAATAAATCCCATTTTCCCCATTCAAACACTTCTTCTATCCCTTGAGATGATTTTTGTTCCCTTCAATTGGTCCCTCACCTGTGACACGAGGAGGTGACACGAGGACAACTCCTTGCCCGTCTCCTCCATCTTGCGTTGACACTCAATCTGCAGGTTTTCCAAATGGCGGCAGCGCTTCACCATGGACTTCACCTCTGACTTTATCTTACTAATGTAGAGGCGAGCCACGGTGAACTCCTCCTCGATCGCACCGGTGATCTCCATGGGCTGGAGATAGATGAGTCAGAGAGAAGGTGAGATTAGTTTGAAAGTGGTGGAGATGTCTGGTTAAGATTGAGTGAGGATAATTTAAAGAAGGATGAGGCGTCTCGGAGGATTGCTTTGTGCCATCTGAAGCACACATCCATTAGGTTAACGGCGCCGTTTAGCAGATGTGGTGTTCTGAACTTAACTGTGGGAGAAGGACTATACATTCACACTTCAAAAGCAACTTCCATAATACAGTTAAGACAAATGATTTGATGTCCCTGTCTACAGGCATAGTATGGAAAACTGCTTAGCTAAGTGAAGCACTTTAGCTGACTTTATTGTATAATATACACGGCTCCTCAGATGGTTCTTAATCGTAAACACAGTCACGGACACCAAAATTTATTTTAATTTCACTTCATGAAGAGTAAACGTCCACAGATGCTGACTTTGTCGGGCTGGGTTAAGCATAAATTTGTACAAAATGATGCTAAAGACATGGTAAATTTTTCACTTGCCTTAGTGGGCATATGGGGCTATGTGATAAAAGCTAAGTGGAGCTAAGCAACACTGAAATACTCCTTTGCTACATCACCAATCATGTTGAAAACAGGTCCATTTAATGGGTTTTCTTAACTGGGTGTATAACACTGCTGGAATAATAGCATTACATTTATATCTTGTGCTTGCAGAAACTCCTAAGTCATGAATTTTAGCTATGGATCTTCCCTTTCCATCTGGTTTTTAGAAGATATTGTAAACTTGCTTGACAGTAGTGTATTAATGACTAAAGTTGGAGGAATATGCAGATACCAAAAATGAGCCTGGAAGCCTTTCATCATCCCTCGGGTCTCAACCACTGACTGTATATTATAAAATGGAATATGAGCCTCCATGCTTCTCCCACTGTGAGATGTGAAGCAATATCACCACCTCAATGGATTTTGACCTTTTGCTCAGGGAAAGTGCTGTGGTCGGTGAAGCCAGCTGGATTGACGTCACACGCTTACCCCTAACCACAATACGCATTAAAATACAATACCCAAATCCTTTGGGTTTATACATTCGAGAGCAGAAAAGCTTTTTGTCTTAACCTAGATTCAACGCTGAGAGTTATGTGAGGTTTGAATGACTCGAGTGACAAAGTTTGTTTTGTTATCTTGCACCATTCATCTCTGCCAATCCTTAAAGAAAAGGTGAAGAAGCCCACGTGTGTCAACAGAGCTGTCATTGAACCGTCTTTTTAACATCAAAACTATGAGTAGGTTCTCTGAAAATTAAACTTTCACATAAAACTAAAGCTTTGACAGAAGTACAGCAGCCAGTGTAGGGTAAGTTAGTGGAAATAAGCAACTGGTCGCTATGAAGAGTTACACCTACAGAAAATAACACTGGTTAAGAAAAATAGGATTAGATCATGGCAGAATGTTAACAGTTCAGTGGATATTCTAGTTATTAAATGCCTCATCTTTTTGTCACAGCAATCAAGTTTGAGAGTCCCCTCCTCACAGACTATTACCTTTTAAACACATCCAATAAGTGAGTTTAATGGTTTCAAACCTGCTGCTTCTTCTAACTCACCAGCTTGATGTCTCTGTTTCCAACAATGGTGCTGAACTCGCTCAGATCCCTCATCAGCCCATTGAGAATCTCGGCGATGCGTTTCCTCTGGTGATTGCTCACCTCCTGAATGCGGGACAGCTCCGCCTCCAGAGCCATGAGGTGAGACTGTAAGAGAAGAGGAGTGAAAAAAAAAGAACAGTAGATGTTAAGTGAAATAAAGGAGGAGAAAATGTTTGTGAAAAAATAGAGCAAGAGGGAAAACCCTGAAGGTGAGAAATGACAGTGGAAGTGAAAATGTGTAGATTAAAAGAGGAAGAGGGTCACAGTTCCTGAGCCTGGGAGGGGGAACATCTACAAGGCATTTTTGACCCCTGACCTCTCATCCAGGAAACACAAGAAGCAGAATGTAAGACCTTTAAATTACAAATCAATAACCTTCAGAGATAGGGGTTGAAAGCATCCATGCTGGATGAATGTATGTGGGAGAATGGAAAATGAGGCTGACTTTAACCTTCTCCTTTTCTGTACAGTAAGCAGCTTTTGAACAATACAGCAGCTCCTGTGGCCTTAACACAATGAAAGAGTTTGGATTCATTCGCTCACAGTGATGAAATACAGTGAAAGAAGAAGGGAGCAATTTATCTACCTGGGAAACCAGTCCTTTGATCTTGCAAAACTGGGCTTTAGCCTTTCAACACCGATGACATGAGCAACATATGAACAAAACCTCAGGGATTTGTTCACTGACCAGGTCGACAACCAGAATTTCAGGGGTCAAGAGCACAAATTAAATGCACCCATTTCATCCCTCAGGAAAAAAAAGATCTCTCCAGTAACTGGGCAGATACCTTTAAGGCCTGGTTCCACTGATAGCATTTTTGCACTGGGAGAAGTCATGAATTTAATTTTCTTCTTGCTTCTTAATGAGGCTTACTGTGGCTTGGTTATGACGCTCAAGTTGTTGCACGTCTACCTTCCTTTGTGGTGGCTGTTAAGTCTTTAAATTGCTCATTTGTAGCTTTTGTGTGATAGACTTTTTTAAAGAAAGGTTAATATGATGAAAGGAGCTGTGTCCTGGCATTAGCAGCAGCTCAGATCTGGAAATTTCTGTTCCCACAAAGCCAGAGACCAAATACTGAAGTCCTACCAATAATTTTTTGCAAAGGATGCACTGACCTGCTTTGGTTTTGTGTAGGAAACTAATAAAGCCAGGAAAGAACTGCTGCAAGTAGACACAGGCCCTTGAATGTTTAATTCCTTTATCCTGTTGTCTTTTTAATGATTTTCTATGTTGATGTAAAGCACTTGAGGAGGTGCCAGTGGGTTAAATTGGGCTAAGTTGTGTTTTTAGTGTTATCAGAAAGCAATTTCTTTTCAATTTTAAGTGTTATTGTTCATAACTACACTAAAAAGGCAAAGTTTTGTGTGTAAAAGTTTGAAATCAGCCTTAAAAAACAGTCTGTTAATTTACTTTTAGTTGTAAATTAAAAAAGCTAAAGTTGTCTCGGGGCAAAATTTATGAACGACGACAAATGACCTCAGTGTCCTGCTTTCATTTACACTATGAATGACCAAAACTAATTAAATCAGGAAATTAATCCATCTAACCCCACAGTGCTGGTAATACATGTAGCCAAGGTTTTAATCCTGTACAGAATGAATCATACTTTGTCATATAAATTACAATTGTGGGGGTTTAATAGTGTTTTTAGGTAGCTGCCTCATAGATCATCAGTCAAGTGAAAGCCCCATTAACCCTCTCCTTGAGTACAGTTAGATTTATGAAGCCCTCCATCTTCATCCTCTTCATTGACTCCAAGCCATGTGATCGTTTTCCAGGTCACTTCACGTGTCAAAACATTAGCTTAGCATAAATGACAGTAAATAATTAACCGAAATCGATTCATTTATACACATGTTAAAAGGAGAGGAGCTGTTAATGGAAAGTGTACAGTTTGCTTGAGGTAAGATTTATGGAGGGATATCATAAAGATGGAGGGAGTGATAGATAGGGGTCTGATAGATGGAGTTAATCATAATAATTGGAAGGGCTTTAAAAAGGGATGAATGGAGGTGCTAAAAGAAACAGATGAGTGACAGTGAGCAATGTGCCTCCTGCAGGAAAAGGCAGGAGTTTCTACTGAAAGCCTGGATGAAGACAGCTGAGGAGTTAGTGAGGTGAAGACAGTGACGAATGTACTCCATTGCAACATTTTCTAGGCCAATGCCGCTCTATTTCCACTGTAGATATGGAAAAATGGGAAAAGCAGCAACACTGCACATTAGCACAGCAGCTGGGAAGCAGAGAGTGGTGGACTGGTAATGAAAACTCAGGGAGGGATGGAAATGGAAATGGCCCTGAGAGAATGGAATAATGGGATTATCATTTTAAACCCGCAGCATGGTGCCCTGTATTCAGTATCACATCATGTCAGACTGCTGGAGGTGTCCCTGAGATGGAGTCAGGTGAGAGGTCAGGGCAGGGAGGACCACAGAGGAGGCGAGTGAGGCGGTTGTGAAATACAAATAGGTTTGAGCTGAGTTAAGAGGCTAAACTGCATAGTGAGTCGTTTGCACGTCAAATCCTTTCATCAATTCCTGGACTGGCTTCAGAGAAAGACAGAGGGGGAGGGGAGGACACTCTGACAGTGTGTAAAACGGTGCATGAAATATTAAAGAGGTTCTAAGAAGGTGAATAATAGTCCACTTGGTCTAGAGCTGATAACATTATTAGGACTGACCAGCTCTGCCAATGCTCTTTAGCTTTATCTCTATTTCACTTCTTTGAAGAGGCTTTCTATACATGAGGATCAGGTCACACCTAAATCTGAGTCTTCAAGTGCTTCTTTAAAAGTCTAAGAGTAACAGGCATCTTTAAAACATTTTAGATGATTATTCAAAATGTACTTCATCTGCCCCATCAGTTCTGTGTTGGTGGAGTTTGATTGACAGTGACCAAACAACCTACCAGCTGTCAACTTGCTTAAATTTGATTGGTGCACTCAAAGCATGTGACATCACTTAGTCCAACTGACCCCCGCCCACTTCACGCCACAGAGAAAATAAATACTCGATGAAAACAGAAACCTCTTGTGTAAAACTCACAAAAAAATCTTCTGAAAAGGCACAGCTCCTCAAAAAGTTTTCATGTTTTTAAGTTTTTAGGACCATCACTAATTAGAAATGCAGATTCTTTAGACTTTTCAGAGCCCTCTCAGATTTGACTTGAAAATGTTTGACTATAAAAGACATGCACAATAGTGAATATCATTAATAGCTAAATTCTCCAGGCTTGACGGATACAGTCTGACAGAATGAGTTAGCTACAGTTGAGCCTTTTGGCAACACTAGACACTGCTTTTAACTGTAACCTCAAACGAGCTGTTCGTGAAAACATTGCAGTTTTTGAAATCAAAATGTAAAATGACTTTCAATACCAAGCTGAGACATCAACGAAACCTAATCCTTTGCTCTGGGTTGATTTGGTTTTGAAGCTTTTTTAGCGTTCAGTTCTTTTTAAAGTGCAAACAACCAGCAAAAATCTCATAAAATCCATCAGATTAGACCTTTTGCACCGAGTGTTTGCAATTGTGAATAAAACTTTTGATTTATTTGCTGAATTCTGTCTCAAGTGATTACTGTTGTTCCTTTCTCATTTTCCTCCACCCTTTATATAAATTTCTTTCTAATACTCCCAGTTTTTCTCTCATTTATCAGTTCATGATTGCTTGCAGCACAATTGATTAGAATTTTCTCTGTTATCTTTTCTCCCAAGCAGCTCATTAATTTCCTTCATTATCTCACTAATTGCATTTGAACAAGAAGTTCTACACGTTCCTGACAGACAGGCACTTAAATAGAGGGATGATTTTGTACCTAAATGGTTCTTTCAATCTTTTTTTCCTCAGAGCTACATACACAACAGATGAGTCCATAATTTTCATTGTCATGTTTATGTCACGCCAGCTCTCAACACATTCCTCTGTCATTACGTCCTCATTTTTCCCTTTTCCCTTTTCCCTTGTCTTTTTGTTTTAAGCTGTGATGTACAGTTTGCTTTGTGTCAGAATGAGCCTCAAGGAATCCAAACCTACCATTTTCTTTGCGAGCTCCTCGGCCAGCAGCTTGTTCTGCACACTCTTCTCCTCCACCTCCAGGCTCTTCTGGTCGTAGTTGACTGCCAGCTCCTCCAGGGCCTGCAGGACCTCTTTGACCTCAGCCTTGGCAGACTCGTTCTCTGTCTGCAGCCTGCCGAGCTCCGACTGAACTTTCTCACTGTCCCCTCTGGATGATGCTAAAAGCTGAGGGACAAAGAGATTAAGCAATTGACTGTATTGAATAAAAGACACAGAGCAGAGGATGTGGCCTCATTGTGTACAACAAGCATCTTTTGTTATTTACATGACAGAGCAGCCAAAGTTGGATCAATCATAACCGTGCGGTTTGAGCATGTGAACAAACTCTGTTCAAACACAATGCAGGTGCGATTTGCCAGATGTAACACCCTTCAAATATTCATCCTCAGCTCTTTCTGCTCAATAAAAGAGGCAACATTATTTTCCCACCATCATGTTTGTTTTCAACAGCACGGCTGCACCCAGCTGTCGCTCTGTTTAGCTAAACGGATATCATCAGAGTAGATGTTGCTCTACCCAGGGCATGTTTGCACTGCTGCATACAGCTTCTGTTTTGCCAAATGGATGTAAAATCATTTCACTGTACACAAGCTACAGCTGGGTAGTCACCATCTTGTCCTCCTGACCCACAGCATGTCTGCTATGGGAGATGAATGAACTCATTCTACAAATGGGAAGTCTTTCACATGGCGTAGCGCTACATGCCAAATCTAGCTTCAGGATGTGTAACCCATTGGTTTAGCTATTGTTATGATTACATGCTGTAAATTCTCCTGTTAAGCACCTCTTAATGGAAAGCTGTTTTTCTCCCACAGGTGGAAAATACAGACAGGCAACCCTGCTTAGTAAAGATTAGTGTGAGAAAAAGGTTGTAAGCCTGCGTGAAAGGGCTCTAAATACACAAAGGTAGTGATATCTTTAACCAGAGCATATTTAACAACCCGTCAGATCATTAGAGAGCTTTTGTTTGTTTTGTTTGTACATCAGCTCAGATGTATAATAGATCAACCTGTCTGTCTTTGCATTGATTCATTCCTCCTACACTTTTTGTCTGAGAATATTAGAGCCTGTTCTATTTCGAAACTGCTGTAAACGTTCAAATTAGCTCACACAATTTGACTTTATACTCTTCAAGTGCCTTTTTTTCCTCATTTATCTCAAGGGCAGGATAATAAACCCTTCCCTGGCTGGGCTCTATTCAAAGTGTGGTTTTGATTGCCACATTCTGCAGGTGCGGCTGACGACAGCGGGCTATTGAACCAAACTGATGAAAGGATGTCAAAAAGGGGGGCCTTTTACCTCCTCCTGGTCGAGCATCTGCTCCTTCAGCTTTTCCACCATCTGGCTCTGGTGGTTGATCTCATCATCCTTGAGTGACAAAGGCACATGAATGGAATCAGTACTTTTACATGCTAATGTATGAGACAGGCTGGTTAAACATAAATATTTTGACATTGAAGTACTTCAGTGTCCTTATACATTCATGACTCAACACTTCAGATTGCACTTAGCATCAAAACCACAGAAATGTTCTAATTTATACATTTATTCGGGAAATCATTTCATGGAATGAACATAAAGAAAAAAAAGAATACTGATTGGGTTTTCTCAAGCATTCTAATCATTATTTGTATCACAAAGACTAAAAGTCATTTCTTCATGTTGCACCTAATTACCTCCATAAATGTCACTGATTTTCATTTCCAGGTACATTGTGTGAATAACACTGCACAAAAGAATATCACGCAACAGTCCTACCACAATCTCTGAATCCATAAACAATTGTCATACATAAGCCAACAAGGACAGAAGATGCACCTCTGGGAATAGATGCCAATATATCTGTGACGTAAAAAGCCATTGTGTTCTTGTTGAATCACATAATCTAGAGAAGCAAAGAGCGTTTCTTTGTTGAAGAAGATGGGATGTTGGATTTCTGATGCATTTTACAGAGCAATGAAATCTGAAGCATAGTCTTTTGCAACATTACATGTAGATTGTTATCTCAACTCAACTATATATATGAAGCACTTTAAAGCACAGCTATGTTGCCCAAAGTGCTTTACAAAATCCTAGACTATAAATAAGAAACAGTAACAATAATGGTTATCGAAAAACAAAAAAACAAAAAATTAAAAAATGTAATAAACTGTAAAAACTTTAAAAGCCAACACTTTAAATTTTGCTCAAAGCCAGGCAGAAAAAAAGGATTTGAAGGAGGAAGTGAGTTGGCCTGCCTGATGTCCAGAGATAAATCATTGCAGTTTTGGGGCAAGGGCAGGAAAAGCATGATTACCCCTCAGCACCCCTTTGTCTTCAGGACAGCTAAAAGAATTTGATCTGCTGATCTAAGTGAGGATGGGAGAGTGTAGGGCTGAAGTAGTTCAGACAGATAATATGGGGCAAGACATTTAAAAGCAAATAAAAGAATCTTGAACTCAATCCAGAAATGAGCTGGTAACCAATGAATTGAGGCTAAAATAGGAGAAATGTGCTCTCATTTCTTGGCACCAGTTAAAGCTGAGCAGCAGCATTTAGGACGATTTGAAGACGTGACAGAGAGTCTTCACTAAGACCAATGTGAAGCGCAATACAGTAGTCCAGACAAGTTGTGATAAAATCATGGATTTGAATTAAAGTGACATAAAGAAAGGAAAGGATCAACTTTCAAAAAAACTTCCCAAATGAAAAAATCTGATTTTATCTGAGCCTCAAGGTTAAAATCACTGTCCAGTCTAACACCTAGATTTCTTGAGGTCTGTGTCAGATGTTGGCTTAAAGGACTTAGATCAACATGAATGTTACAAGCATCACTGGGCCCAGTGACTGTTACATTCAAATGTAACAGATTTACAGACATCCATGCTTTGATTTCTGCCATGCACTCCAGCAGCAGGCAACAGGAGTACATATTTTCCTGTTTTAGGGGGGTGTAGATTTGACCACTGTCTGCATGAAAATGGAAGGAGATGTTACTTTTTCTGAGAACAAATTCTAGAGGAAGCAAACAATGAGTGAAGAATAGGGGGCCAAGAATGGAACCTTGAGGCACTCCACATGTGAGAGGTGCCACATGGGACACACTTATCTACACTGTAACACAGTTTAGGGAGATAAAAACATTTTGAAAAATTTAGACTGATTGGCTTCAGTATGTCCCACCTGCTCTTGCTCTCCTTAAAAGCTTTTTCATGCTTACAACCAAAGCTTTTTGATACGTGATTCGTCCACATGCTGAGAATAAAAAACCCAACTCTTGTCATACTGCTTTCCAGACTCCATGAGCACAGTTTCTATGTTTTTATTTTGGAGAAATTGAAGTTAAGTTCTAATTCAGCTGGTTATCTTTGTTAAGCAAAAACAAAGAATAAATTCATCCTCCCCGGATGGTACTGTCGACTATACAGGGCCACAAGATTATTTATGGTACCGAAAAGAAAAAAGGTATTTTCCTCTGATGCTTTGTTCAAGAGATGTGTTTTTTCCCCACTCCAAAACAACTGGTTGTGCATAATTAATGGAATATCCATTCACAGAAGCAATAAAATCATACACAACAGCTCTATGTGCATGGCTGAAGTGGTAAAAATGATAAATTAAAGCTTAATGCTTCTCCACGAAGAACATTGCTCTCTACCCCATGACACCTTTTCCTAATAGTTCCAACATTAGTCTCCACCGTGTGTCTGTTTCTGAATTCATTAGCATGCATAATTTATGTATGACACCCTCTTTATGTTCATGTGAGCATATCCATGCCATAATTTCAGCCCTCATGTGTACAGTGCTGCATTCACACAAACAAGTGCCTCTCGTGGTTATTACCTTTTCATCAAGCTGTTTGTAAAGCTTGCGGATCTCCTCCTCATACTTCTGCCGCTCCTCCTCAGAGATGTGCACCACAATGGAGGAGGCAATGGAGCATGGAGTGCATGGGCTGCAGGGGCTGCAGGGGCTGCAGATGTCGAGAACTGGCTCCTCAGACTCAGGAGGGACCAAGGGGACGTCTTCAGATTCTGGGCTCAGCGGCTCCAACACGAGATCCTCACCTAAAGGCCGGGAAGAGAACATTCAGTGTTTGCCAATGTGGTACTTTTATCTCTGCCAAATCCTCCTCTATGAATTTATGCATAAAGAAGGGATTAGCTGGATCATCCTCAGTGCTTGTCCTTTTCTTACCCCTGAAAGATTTCAATCTTTGGTTTGAGATCTGTATGTGCTTGAAATCAGCTTCTCTTTTCATTAAACTCAGTGGAAGAAAAATACCAGATGTAACTTTAAAATGTCAAATGTCCTGTCTGCTGAGACTCCTCCGTTAGTTCACAAAGAGTGAACGATTCCATGAAAGGTGAGACATATTAATAATGCACAAGTACACACACTCTTAAAAGCACAAAGAACACAAAAAACCCTAGTCTGACAGCTAGTGATGGCACTCTGGAAAGTTATGCATTGTAATTATAAGGTGTTTTCTCAGGCCGCATCAATGCCTGTTTGCTGATTTGACTCAACAGTGAGATGAATACAACACTGTGTACCCCAAAAACTTGATACATTTTACAGGCTAATGATTTCTAATATTTATGAGAATAGACACCAACCATGTCTCCTGGAAATTATTTTATATATAACTGAATTGTTTTCCTAATCGGATTACCAGGCACTGTTCAAAGGCTTCTTTCAGAGCTAATAGTGTGCTACAGATTTGAACTGCGCCAGAGTCATGGTGAGCTTCACAGTAGATGCTACAAAGAATTTGTCAACACAGACTAAGGTTCACAAACCCCTACTGTCTGCGGCTAGGCTTAGCCAACTAAACACTTCATGCTTAACGCAGGGGATAAATTAAGGTTTCTGTTTGATTTTAATCACTGCTGAGTTACATGAATGACACCAGCCCCTTTACGTTTTTTTTTTAAATCTTCTCCCAACATGATGCAGTGTGTATTAATGAATCCCTGTGGTTCATATATGCTCTACACTGATAATCCTGTTTGGAGCTGGGCAAGGGTTAACTAACAAAACAGAAACAACCAGACACACCTGCAGAACCTACAGACAATGAAGGAGGCTAGACTACCTGGAGCACCAACACATTCAAAACAGCACTAACCATCATATAAGATATGTTTCGTTGACTGAGTGCTAAATATACTGAGGGTTATACATATTCTTCTATAATATGAGTTATTTTGTGTTATTAACAGCTGCAGCACAATGCAGGGGGCAACATCATGAAGACCAACTATTTCTATTTCAACCTCTGAAACTGTTGGAAATGAGCTAGGTATGGGTTCATGTAATAAACAGTGCACTTCTGGAGCAGCTTTATTGCTCAGCCAAGCTTCTCAATGAGTGGTTCATTTAACTGGATGCTTAATTATTCATAAAAGGGACAAAATCAAAAGGTGAGATTTGAGGTATCATTTTTACCAGAAGAAGCACCAGACTCAACACAAATCTAAGGTTACTCACACAAGCTTTGAGGCAGCTTAAAAAACTCTAATAGAGTGCATTTACAAGATACCTTCTTATTGTATATCATTTCTTAAACACATCTGTATTCTTGTCTTGACGCTGCCTGAGCTTCAAAAGGCTTTAGTTCAAAGCTCCCTGAAAGGTGTCTGCATTATTATGTTTATCTGGTGTGTTAAATGTTTCCTATTTTTTTCTACCCCTCCTTTTATTCTTACTGATATCACCATGTTAGATCTTTTATTGTTTGACTCCAGGCATTCGACAGCACTGGTTTGACTGACAGTATTTACCCCAAGAGGAGGGAGGATCAATGTGGAACTTGAGTGCTTTGCTCCTTTTAGGACGAGGTCATGGTAATCTATAGTAAAGACAATACACCTGGCTGACACTGTTTACTGATTAGCTGCTTCTTGTTGGGTGAAAGTGAGCTGATCAATAAAAAAAAACAGCTGCCAGGTTAAATGAAACCAAAGCCTGGAATGAACTCGTTAGGATATCCCTGCCCCCTGCTCCAGAGGGAGGAGATGAGGATAAATTTACTGGGGGAGACAGCTGTTCTTGTCTATGGGCCATCCTTGAATAAAGAGCTCTAGCTATGGGCCACAAGATGGAGGTCAACAGCTTTCGTCTCAAGGAGTTCTTGACCTGAGGCAGACAAGATTATAGGGACTAGTATGGAGGAAATGAGGGGAACGATACTGTCAAAATGATGCATGAGTAAATTATAATTTCTACATGGTGAGCCAAACACTGAAGAGAAGAAAAAGGAGGAGAAACTGCATGTTTTGAAGGGAAAATGAGGGTAACCTAGAGGGATGAAGCGATAAAAGGAATAATTTTCTTTGATAGGTGTTCGATAAAGATATGTAACAGCGTTTTTAAAATTCAGGTCAAGCTCGGAGGAAATAATCTGCAGGAAAAACATCCGGTAAGATTCATTACACCTCTTAAATGTCAACCGATCAGTACCATTGAGAGCTCTGACATTTGAACTGACCCAAAGTCCAGCAGGAGATGATGAGGAGAGACAGAGATGTGTCTTTTAAGTGCCCTAGTCCTTGTGTTTTGGAGGTGTGTGTACTGACACAGAAAAGGATCAGGCTAAGTTATGACTCCTCTGTTGCTGTGATTAGCCCTCGACTGTGTGAGGATTACTAATACATAAGGATTCATAAAACATAAAGCCCTAGGCAATTCTTGCCCTGAGCTGGATGTGTGGGGAATCCAATTATACTAAGTGTAAAAATCTGAATAGTAAGAAATAGAAAGAAATAGTCACATAGGTATTTTCAAGTGTTTTGGGCACAAGGCCAATAAGAGCCTTTGTCTGCTCTCTTGCTCATATCTGCACTGGCTTGGATTCAGATGATATCAAATGAGGTTAAATCTGCGCCTACGTGGGCTGAAAATGAATATCTGCAGGCTGGGAGAAAGGTAGAGTTTTCAGTCCTCCTCAGCAAGTACTCTTCATGCACCAACAGGGAAGCACCACGATGTAGAGAAGAGATTTTTCTATAGGGGATCAGGAAGAGGCCATGCTCTCTGGAATAAACTCTCACTGCTCTTCTATTGTTACCTGAAGCTGATGTTTGTCTCCTGGTATCTATTTGGTATTCAGGACTACTTTTATGCATATTTCATTAACTTTATGAAAGGATTCATTTGGATTCATTTAAAGTCATTGTAATGAACTGTAGGTTTGTGTTGATCTTGATGAGCCCTGTACACAAAGTGGTACCTCTCCTTTTATTGCTGAACTTGTCCTCTACATGCTACTTATACTAGTTTCTGAACTCATTCTTCTATATTTCAACAGTCTAATGTTTCATTCATTAATATTATTTGCTGCGTAAATTGTTAAAGAAACGTTTCCTGCACATACTGTTGCCAGCTCAGTCTGACACCTGTACATGTGGCAATAGTTCTAGATGTTCAAAATACCTAATAGTTAACAGTCACAGTTAATAGTCTTGTGACACTTCAAAAAGTGTCATGATGAGGGTGGTCTTGGTTGCTTCAGTAGTAAGAGCTCCTTTGGCTTCAAAACTGTACAAAAATGAAAGGCGGAGCCACACTGTCCATTCTATATACAGTTTTTGGTGATATCCAGGCGCAAATACACCAATGAAGTTTCTTTTTTTTTTTTTTTTTTTTTTTTCCAGTTTTCAATCACTTTATTGACAATCAAAGTCAGACATTCAACGTCCGGCATCTGGTATATCAATTAGACATAGCATTGTCTATTTGCTGTCTGTCCCAGGTGCCAAAGAGAAAAACCTTTTTGTTTTTACACAAAACAAATACAAATACAATAACACAAACAAGAACATGGGGTGCACCAATGAAGTTTCATAACTCAGCTCAGAGCAGTTTGCTCTTGTTTTGGGTCTCATGATAGAATTGAGCTGTCTGCATCTCCAGTCTCGATGATCTACAGGAGAGTTCAACAATCCTCTGTTTTTCTCAAGTTTACTTCCTGGAGCAAGAGAGCATAAAGCCTTTGGTCCTGACAAAAAATGTAAAGAGGGCTCAGATTGAGCTCAAGACTACCACTGATTATTTTGATCATGGAAATGTCAAAGCAACATTTGCAGACTTTATGTACTGATATATATTTAGGTCATTCAGAGAGTGACGACAGCACAGTAACAACCAAATCCCAGCAGACTGTGAAAGCCTCACTCTGACTATAGATAGCTGTTAATGAGAGGGTAATTTGATGAATGTAAAAAGGCTTATTTGTATAGACAGAGACCTCAATTTTACTGTAATTCCTTGTTGAAATGAATGCAAACAGCACAGTCTAATTTAACCTTTTGCATGTGCAATGTGAATTAAATTGTCTTTTTCTCTCATGTGCACATGTTAAACAGGCACAGGAGCCACTCCTTTCATGTATTGGTCCTGAGAGAGTCCTGCGTGTGCCAGCAACTCTGTCAGCCTGTATTGAGGCACAGTGGTGCTTTGAGCTTTGAGTGTGTTCAGCCTCCTAACATATTCCCAGTAGTAATACAATCAAGCTGATGCTTGCTTGTTATAATGTTTACTATCTAAGGTTGGCTTGTTTGCATACTAATATTTGCAAATCAGCAATAAATGCAGATAGCCAATTATGATCAAATCAGCTGCACTTTCAGTTTTTTTTCTTTTAAGGTATTTGTTCATTTAGTAAAATTGTTGGTCAGGTTCAAATTTCACTTTTCTACCACAGCTTGTTAGAGCCATATGAAGAAAACTCAAAATTTTCAATTTTCACTATGAAAGTGGGGGAAGTCATTGAGTATTCCTATACCGTATTTTTGTAGTTGTTGTAATTTGCAGATGATCTCTGCTCATTCATCCACCAGCCGCTTCTGCATAACAGCCGATGCAAGTTCCCCAGTGTGGGAGACGACTTGTTTTGAGGAAAATAGGTTGTAGCTCCCTGTCTATCTTTTTGTAATTGCAGAGAGACGTGTTGGATTTGTAAAGGCAACGTTCTGCTGATGAGTTATTGATTAGGGCAAGCTGAATCTGTGAATACCTATAGACCTGTAAATTTACAATTTGAGAATGTTTCTCAATTTTTTTCCTTAAATTTCTTCAAGTGGCCCTCGTACTTACACTGTCGTTCTTTGTAGCAAAGATGGAATATGGAATTACTTCTAATTACAATAGAGATATGAATGTTTCTATGACATGCCATCATTTCTTAGTTAGGACAGGAAAACTCAATCATCCATCAACATCAACCAAGTGAAACAAAGTAAATGGGATTTCTTGTCTGAAGATAATAGATGCCTCAGTTTAATGTCAGATTTCACATTCCGAACCACATAAATTTGTATTTTGAGCAACAGCTTTCACAGTTCTTCCCCAAAAGAAGAATTAATTATATATTTGTTATTCATGAAAGCTGCCACTGGGATGACAGTGTGATTATTACCATTCCTCCAGTGGTTCAGCTCAGCCTCCAGCCTTTGAATCGTTTCCTTCATTGACCTGTTCTTCTCTTTTTCCTTCTCATACTTCTTCTTCCACTGCTCGGCTGTGAGCTCCAGGTTCACCGTTACGGTGTTTCTGATGGTCTTGGCTCTAATTTGAGGGATGAAGGGAGAACCAGAAGAAAAGCAAAAGAAAAAAGTGAAGGAGAGAGGGAGGGGAGGATGGAGGGAGGAAAGTAAAAAGAAAGGAGGGAAAAGGGAAAGAACATTTGAGGATAGGAGAATTGTCAACAAGGGTATTTGAGCCCTGGCTGCACAATGAAAATGGTCTTGCATCTCATTAATCGGTATGCAAATTGGCTTTCTGCCAAATGTGCTTCAAGGTGCTTTAAGCAAAGATCGAGGCACAAGGTAAAACTCGAAACCTCTGCAAACAAAGTCACACCAAAATATGGCAACCATGCATTTCATAGGAGGAGGGAAAGGACTGTATGTGACTGTATGTGACGATAAATAATTACTCAATTATGACGCATGGAAGGGGCGTCATAGAGATGAAACATTCATGATGCTGCAGCTGCACCACTGAGCCCCTCTCATGTGAATTTCACATCAGTGGCTGTAGTTTAATTTCACACTCCAGTGGGAAAACAGTCGTCCAGAATCATTTATTTCCTGATGTAACAGAGACAAACAGCTCCATCTTAATAGGTTCATCACATCAGAGTTTAGATAACACTTTATATGGACAGCAGGGACAATCAAACATCAGACAGCAATAAAGATAATGATGAAATAAGAGACTGCATCCTTAATCTGTGCACTTAAACCATCCAACCGTATCTGCTTCTTTAAGTACAAAAGTAGACACAATAACATTTAATTAAGCTGCTTTAATCCCTTAAATCTGTATACACCATTTACCTAATCCATTCATAACGCTGAAATATCCAAACAAACTGTGAAGGAAATTTGTTTACCATTATGACATAGTGTTTTTGGCATACTGATTTAAATAAAGCGACTAATCCTGGTGTTCAGGAGCCACTGTGGCTGACGGAGTGAGATAAGAGGCCATATTTTCTGTGTGTTGTAGATCCTGTCACTGCCTTTGCTCCGACATACATTATTTATTTCCACCAACTCTCATGTCACTCTCGATTCAAGGGAATCAATGGTAGAGGGTAAAAAAGTCTGGGGCTGCATAAGGAGGCTTTTTTGGGATCTCTCTTCCCATCTGTTGGTTGACGGTAAGCTTAAGCCGTTGGAATAAAGTAAGCAAATCAAATCTCTTCTCCTGTGAGGGCAGTTTTACCCTTTGGATGGGAAAAGATGCTATTCAAGCAACCTTGGCACAAATAGAAACTGAATAGCAACACAAATTCTGCTTCAAAAGCAGGGTACAGGGGCTGCCAAAAGCAAAGTTGGTGGTAAAGTATACCTGAGATGAGGAAATATCAGCAAGGTAACACCCAGAGCTGCAGCCCGAGCAGGGGCGCCTTACCTTTGGCCAAACATCAAGGTAGATTTGGTTTCTGTGTCATTGTAGCTGGAGGGAGAGCAACAGATGAACATGGTGGTGCGACAGTTCCCGCCCAAAGAGTCCTGTAAGATGCGAGTCATTTTGCTGTCACGGTACGGCACATGGGATTTCTGCAAAGAGATAAAAAAAGGTTGGGAAGAAAGAGAATCCAAAATGGTTACAGAGGCTTTAAAAAAAGAGATAGAAGAGTTTTTCAAAGATGGAGGGAGACACTCTGAGTTGTTGAACTGCCATTCACATTCCTTTCTTTGAAAAAAAAAAAAAAAAAGAAAATATGATGCTGTGACTGTGAGCATCTGCACAAAACAAAGACAGAAGAGATTTCTCCCCCTCTGATGCATCATTCACAGAGTTACCTATTTAACCTTTATAAGGTCTTCAAAAAGACGGCATGCAATGAATAAAAAATGAAGGCTGACAGATTTATGGAGGATGAGGCAGGCATTAATAGTCTTCCATTTAATGGGGAGTTCCCTGAGAGTTACACAGTTATATAAAACAAGATGGTTAATGGTTTAATTACTCTGATGGAACTGAAGTGGGCCGAATGAGTGGGTGAGTTTGTTGGTAACTTATGAGAATAAGCCACCAGCTGAAGCAGCATGTCGAATCACAGATGTGGGAACAGAAAACAAACTTCTCACTGTAACATTAACACAATACAACCACAAGGGAAGAATTCCACATCTCTTCCTTTATGCCTTAAAAATCCTCCTTCTAGATATCTGTGCAAAGAAACTGTGGCATTATCCACATCAGAAAGAGAGGGACAGTCGTCAGGGCTAATAACATATGGTCGGAGTGAGAGCTGCATGAAAAGAATAATGTCACTTTCATGTCTTCACAGTGAACATTAAGCCACAGGCAGAAAATAGACAGTATAATACACGGACCTTCTCTCCCTGATGTCAGCAATTTGTTCCTTAAGTGGAGTTCTGAAGCCAATTGTCACTGATTACCACTTTGAAAATGCTGACTCAACCCAACCTTGACCTAGCAAGGGGAGTTGGGCCAACGGCTGCAGTGTGCTCGCCTGTCAGTCAGATTGGCTGGGCCTCTGGTTGTGCAAAACTTGTAATCGCAATACCTTTAAATGGTGTAGTCAAAAAACATTCCCCTGTACTGTACTGCTGGAGAAAAGAAAAACTCAGACCACACTTCTTTTTCTTTTTTGTTTGTTTTTGTCCACGCTTGCAAAAATGTTTGTTTTACGCTTCTTTGTATGGTTTCTAGTATTTTGGAAGCCAGCCTCGAGTGGACACTAACAGAGTTCCTATGAGGATTTTTAAAGTGTTCTCCAAAAAGTGTCACTTCTAGATATATGCCTGATCATAAACCACAACTAAAAATTGGATTATCAGTGCCAAAATTGGTTTATTTCTAAATGCTAATTTTCAATATCCCTGTCTGGGTCGTCTTAGACAGCATGCAGAAGTCTCTATGGCAGCCAACAAAGTTTAGCCGTGAGCAAAGAGATCTGTGTTCATGGTGGAGAACTGTCAGAAGAAAGAGGACAGACGGGTAGATAAAAGCTGTACAGGGATGTTATTGACATGTCCTAGAGCACTGAGCTGTGAGTACCACAAAATACAGTCAGCTACTAATCCACAGTACAAAAAAGAGTTTGCAAACTTTGCTTGCTTTCAAACAATAGTACTTTGTAACTATTAATAACTGCATCACCTCACCACTTTGTGTCCAGTAAAAAGTTGTCATGAACAACCATGAATGTTGGTTTGCTCTTGATAAGGCACAAACTCTGGAAATTGAAGAGGTCGAAGTCTGTTCTATTGCATCAGGTTAAGTCACTGCAAGTTAGACGAGGTCAAGGGAAAATAAGTTGTTAGGCAGCAGGTGTTCATGAAGTGACAAAAGCTAACAGTCTGGAGGCTAAAGAAGAAGCCAAAGTCTTTCCTTGGGATAAGAGAGTCTGCAAAATATTTCTTCAACATACCGTTCCCTCCGCCAAGGCTGAGATGACGTTCCCCAGAGCTGAAAGAGACTTGTTGATGTTCTTGGCCTCATCCAGCACTGCTCCCTCTGCACCTGTCTTACTGACCTGACACAGAAACACACACATTAGAGGATTTCGCCCATAAACTGTGTATCCCAGTGCGTTTATGAGGTCCAGTGGGTTCTTCTGAATCCTAAAAACCATCTTGTTCCAGTGAACGTGAAAAGGATCTTTTAAAGTCTTTTGTCTTCTGATACTCAGTCCAAATGTCACCACAAATGCTTTTGATCAGCTTTTGATAGGTAGGTTGGTCAAAGAAACTGTTTTTTTTTGTTTTTTTTTTAAAGTTATTTTTTTGGCCTTTGTGCCTTTATTAGATAGAGGAGGACAGTGGATAGTGTCGGAAAGGGGAGAGAGAGTGGGGAGTGACATGCGGGAAATCGGCCACAGGTCGGATTCGAACCCGGGCCGCCCGCTCGAGGGCAAGCCTCATGGTGCGCAGCCATATCCACTAGGCCATCCGCGCCCCAGCAACTGGTTTTTAATCAAATCTACTGAATCAAGTCTCCAATGACTAACAAATAGGAACATAATGTGCTTTCAGTGATGCTGTACTTTTAACCAAAGTTATCTGGAAACAAAACAACTAAAAACTCAACACAGCCAAATAATCCTGAAAAACTACCTTAGATTTACGCCTCATTTTTTCAACATATATGTCCAAAACCAACAAATAACATAAATTAATACTAAAATGACATAAGTGTGAAGTGTAATATATGTTAACATATAGTACCTGTATGTTCATAGTGAAGTGAAGATACAAATGTGATGAAGCTTGACTTCTTAAATGTTTACTGAGTCCACAATCAGATTTCAGTATTTCACATGCAAACTTTAATTCATCAACAATTACTGTCATAAAAAACATCTCATCAAAGCAAAAATAATTTTTCACTAAGAGAGAAACACCAAAAGCAGCCAGCTCTTTAGAGGGTTTATTGCAGGACCTTTTTAAAAAGCCAACACACACCACACCATGTCACAATTATCATGGGATGTAACTGTTTACAGCCTGTAATGAGGAGCTTAATAATGGGGGAGAGCAAGTTGTTCAATCAAAGCCTTCTGTGGAGCATGAACCAACGATCTAGTTATTTCACATTTTGTATTGAAGTCTGGGCAGTGGTTGGAGCAGAGCTCTTTCCTCCATAACCCCCTGGGATGACTGAGACCACTTATAGATCCATTTATAATAGCTAAAAACCTCCACCATCAGCATAAATCCAGACTGTACAGCCATCTACTACTCCAAGCACACACTCTGCTCTATTCTCTGCATCAATACTATCAACAGTGGACTTCACCCAGAGGCGAAGGTCCCGGTCAGCTGAGTCTCTAATGTATTTCCCGACTGTTTCAAGAGTATGACCTCTATCCTGGAGATATATTGTTTTTTTATGAAGCGAGTTGACTCAGAAATCATGCCAAAGGCCTTGAAAAAAAGAACAATTAGTTGTTCCTGGCTTCACTCAAATTTGACCTTTGTCTCATTTGAAACTTCTTTCAAAGCTACGGTATCTGAGTGGAGAAAAATGATTTTCCAGGGTTTATTATCTCTCAAAATGCTTTTGGGTCTTTTTTGTCTATGTATCTTGGTTCCACTGATTGGATTCCTGAAAAATGAGCAAACACAACCCTTCATATTTCATCAGCCAATGTCTAAACTAAGTCCTTGAAATAGAATTCATCCTCAGTGCCCGAGCCAGATTCTTTGTTATGTTGAGTCTGATTTAAATTAATCGCATGGGGTGTCATTAGTGCTTAAAAGATGCTTAAAGACTGAAGTTTAAGGCTATTAAATGTCTGCTTCTTTTATGTCTGAAAACACATTTCTTTGAAGGCATCTGGTCTTGGTGTTTGAAAAATCTACTGACAATTGATTTTTTTGAAAGTGCAGAGCCCCACTTAAACAAAAATACCCACTCTTCCTACCTTTTCACTCCCTGCTAGGTCGACCAGGTACAGCTTCCCACACAGCTTCTGCTCTGTCTCCACGTTTTCTTGTTTAATGTTTATCAGGAAGATGCTGTGACTGCGGGAACTGTGCTCATTCATATCTGAGGGGCAGAGTGAGAAGAGAACAGACTCTTATTCAGTATCTTTACCTAAAAAAACAAATCATTGCCCTCAAAAGCAGTTGTTATAGTACATCATATGTTAACTTTTCACCTCATTATGTGTTCTTCACTTTTGCAACCGAGGGTTGTTACATGTACATCAGAGTGAAAAAGAGTGAAAAAAGTGAGGCGTGACTCACTGGTAACAGCAACGTGACGGTTGGCCTTCCCTTCATCGATCACATCCATCACTTCCTCCGGGCTCGTGACAAAGCGCTCCGTGCATCCCTAGGTTGTAAAAAAACATGAGAAAGAGTTAATAATGTAGTGATGAAAACATAAAGAGAATGTGCAGCAAGAAAAAGGGCACAGAGGCACTTCTTATTGCAGGTGCACCTATAGAATTTGATTATACATGAAAACCTGACTTTGTTGAGACTCTTTTTGCCATTGAGTCCAAATTTTGACTTTTAATCTCAAATTTTTGACTTATCATTTTGAAATTTGACTATTTTTCCTTCTAACTAACAATTTACTCCTTACAATTTTGACTTTATAAGCTGAGAATTTTGACTTTTCATCTCAATTTCTTTTTTTTTTCAATCTCAAGACTTAGTATAGGCCATGCCTTGAGCTTGCTCAATATCTTGACAAGTTGTTGCATCAGAGTGATGCCACTAGCTCAGTGCAGCGCTTTAGTATACCTATCAATTGTTTGCAGAACAATCTGAGAAAAACCTGCACATTTTTGGAATTTCATAGAATTCCCCCTTACATAATTTTGCAACCAAAAAGGAGGACATGTCTGGGCAAAAAAGGATGTTCAGTCACCCTTGTTATCTTATCCCAAAAGTGTACACCAGTCATGTTATACAACCCTCTGTCAAGTCAATTTTTCCAAAACACTGAAATATTCTTATGCATTTAGCATTAACATTTACTGCCATTAGCTGTCCCTTGCCCAGTGTTTTAGTCAGTAGAACAAAAGTATAAAATGCAAAGCCTTGTTCCCTTTTTTGAATTAACATGATAAATTAAGAAAGCTTCTGGAGGGATTTGCTTGAGACAGGGTTGCTGTTCTAACCAAATATTGATGCAATGCTAAATTAACAACTATCTAGTCATAGCCTCAAACACAAAAGTGAAGTAAACAAACCCTTAAAATTGTGAAATGTCAAAAATGCCCTGTGATATAAAAGCAAAGGACTCAGACTGGATGGCATCAAGCTGTTGTTGACTTACCTTCACATAAGGGACTCTGTATTTGTCTTCATGCACCGACAGGTTGGTTTTTGTCACTGAGGTGTAAGGGAATATAAAGAGAAAGGTAACTGTGTTAGCTAACACATCATCTATATTTAAATGACTGTTGGCAAATGAGTATGCATGTGAGGTTGTGTTTTTACTCCTGGCAGAGCTATAATCAGACCTGACTGTGTCCTCTTTATCTGAGTGAGTCACAGCCAGAGAAATATGTGAAGCTCATGTTTAGGAAGAACCTGAATTATTTTTTCAATGCAACAGAGACATTAAGTTTCAACAAACAGCTCTAAAATGACAATACACCAATAATTATTTGGCAATATCTCTTTTTGGAATGAATTCTTCCTTTGGCCATGGCTCATGTGACAGTCCTGTTTCATCCATGATAATTCAATTTTAACCTGTTTCACAGTCTTTTAATCTTGTAGACCGTGTGCTTTCTTATGAATGTGTGTCTGTGTTTGTGCGTTTTATCACCCTACAGTCACTTTATTTCTTCCCAAATACATCCCCAGGGTGTTTTTCTCTGTGCTGCCTCGATTCATCTCGCTTGTTGTCGACTTTTTTTTTTGTTCATAGCTTAAATGTTCCTCAGCTGCCGTGAACTCCCCTGCATACAGATGAGGGCTTTCAACACGGTCTCCGGCTCGATTAGAGATGTAATCACAAGGATGCTGCCTGCCTCTCCCTGAACAGGCCTCTCCATCATTTTACAATGGTAACATCTCAGTGATGGGACTATAAACTGCAATGTTGTGTTGTTGTGGTGTGTTGATGCCCAGATCCGCAGAGCTTTATTGTATAAATCCAGAGAGTAAATTGAAAAGCATCATGTTTTTTTCCCACTTTCAATTTATCTCGTTTGATAAAACCTCCTTGAGTTTTTTTACTGTTGTTATAACTCAAACACTCAAATCCATGACAAGTAAGGACACAAGCAGATGTATCTTTCTTCAGTCACAAGTTTCTGAACCATCTCTCTTTCAGGATCTTCAGTTGTTTCATGAAACCCTTGCTTATATACCTTATGAGCCTCTATCTTAGTTATATGATTTAGTCAAGACCTACATGGGATTTTTTCTTTTAACATTGCAACATCAGCGTTAGTGATTCAAGCATAAACATCTGCAATCTTTTGATATCGCCAGAGGGAACTTGGAGAGTTTTCATGTTGTGTAGATTCTGGTGATTTTTAGAGGTACCAGAGAAATTTTATCAGGATGTAGACTACATTTCCCGTTATCACAATCACCTACTGTTGAAAAGATGTGGCCCAATGTGTACTATGGCAGTGGAATTCAATAAAAAGAATATCGATCTCCGAAAACTATTTCTCAGACAACTCTTAGTAGGACACAGAGTGGTGAGCTAATTTATGTGTTTTTAGCCTTTTAAAATCATGAACTGACACAAAACAAAAACAGTTGTTAAACTTTTGTCAGTTGATAGCTTAAAAAAGGGTGGTCAGCCATACAGGTTCAAAAGATGACTTTTTAACTTACAAGTTGGCTCGTTTCTTCAAAGAACAGCAGTCTCTCAAGATTAAAGTCTCGTATTTGATCTATTGGGTTTCATGCTTATCACAGCACAGAAAAACTAGCTAATCATAGCATAAAATGGTAGAAGGAGGCAGGACTATAGTTAAGAAAACAAACAGTTGCTAAAATGACCAATTCTTTTGTTTTCCTGATGTCTTTCAACATCTTTCAAGCTGTTTGTTTGCCTTCATAATGTTTTGCGTCTTGTTAAATGTTTAACTTTGTGGTTGTTCTCTTTGAAGTGTTTTTGACTCTTTCAAAGTCATTTTGTTGTAGTTTGACCTTGTTTCACTTGTACTTTCTAGTCAGATTTCATCTCTTTCTTGTTTTGTGTATTTTTATTTGACAATGTTACTTAAAGCAGGAAATGCCAATTACTGCTTCAAGCAGAGGCAATTTTTCCAAGAGGCTCTTCACCATAGACTGTGGCCTTCATCTGTATGCAGGGGAGTTCACGGGAGCTGGGGAACACTGAGGTTATGAACAAAAAAAGACAATAAGTGAGATAAACGTAGTCTCCGCGACATCACCTGTCTGTTTCTGAAGACAAGTTTTTAAGCAAAACAGCTGACGCCATATTGGTAATGGGACATATGACGGGTGCCTAAACTTACAGCTATTGAGCACCTGTCAGTTGTTAGATCTAAAGGAGCCAGCCTCAAGTGGACACTCAACGAATAGCAGAAGTTAACACTTCGGCATTGTCTCATATTTTCAAACCAAATGTTGCCGCTTGCTCTTCACCTGATGATGTACTTTTTCTTCTGATGTGACTGAATAAACTAATTGCAAATCCTCTGGAATAGAACAAGCTCTGAACTCCTTATTCTATCATTCTTATCAAAGGTTTCTTTTTTTAATCTTTGAGGAGCGTGTAAGCTACCGTATAACAAATATGTTATCTTTTTTATTTTTCAGTAACATGTAGATAAGGTTTGGGTTGTGTCTGCAATCAGTATCAGTTAGGCAGGCCAACGTGTATTAAAAGGTGAGAGGTGAGAAATACGGCAAAAAAAAAAAAGGTCCATGAACCAGTTTCTTACTGCTCACAATTACATGTTAAGCTGTGCGCATGATTACAGTGGACATGTATTTCGGATAAGTACAGCCATTTCTTATCTCTTCTCTCACTGGGGTTTCATAAGAGGATATCTTAAATAAAGCTTTTCTAAAGGACAATTATTCTAGGACTTTAAAGGAGATGTTATGCTTCACTGTTCTCTAGCAAAGGATCAAAACTATGCAGTAAAACAAAATTGTTCATTATTTATAGGTTCATGTGTAAAGTGCATAAACACACCATCCAGCAGGTCCCGGATTTTATCCATGTATATCTCAAAGTAGGAGACCTGTGGAAAAAATAAAACGAACACATTGTGAGTGGCTACATTTTAAAAAATTCACAGATAAGAGATACGAGAAAAGACGTCAGGGATGTTCATTATGCAATTATGCAAAATGATGATGCTGTAATCTGTCCTCCTCTGGGCCCACTGAGGTATTATCCTCTATTAGAAGACTTTGGTAAAAAGAGAAAAACAGCACGACAAATAATGCAGGATTATCAGGGTTTATATATCATGATTTATTGATGCTTGGTTGATTCCATTCAGCCGGCCATGTGAGGATTACATCAGACGCACAAGCTTTTATTCCCACTGCATGTGTTGTAGAGTGTGATAGCAAAATGGAGCATCCGTTTGTGCAACACATGAACAGACACACAGGGAAAAATCACACCAACCTTAATGTGGAATTCCAGGTTCTCATCCATGGCAAATATATGTTCGAAGATGTCTTCTGCGATGCGTGGGATGATTCCCATCTCCTGGGGATCGTGCAAGTTTCCCTGTGGAGGCAAAAAACAGGAGATGGGAAGGAGGAGTGCGAGTGGAGAGTAGGATGAATGCAGACCTCAGGATGAATTAAGTGGAGAGAATCATAAAAGAAAGGAGAGCAGAGTGGCTTTTGACTTTAAAAGGAACAGGGGGTTGTTTCCCAGGGAGGGCTGTAAAGGAGGTTAGCTCCCACAGAAGGCTGGTGAAGAGAGATAGTAAGTAATGACAGCGATGGAGGGAGATGTACTGTCAGGGCGAGCAGAGGAGGAGAAACAAGAAGGAAAACAAGTGTGTGTGTATGTGTGTGTGTGTGTGTGTGCATGCGTGCGAATGCCACATAAAGGAGTCTGCCATTTGAATTATTTAGTATCACTGTACCTCCATGGTGTGTGTTTTTCCTGAAGAGGTCTGCCCATAGGCAAAGATGGTCCCGTTGTATCCTCCCAGTACATCTACAAGAAAAGAAAAAGTGTTTAAAAAAGTGAAAAAACAGAAGCAGAAGTTTGAAACTGTAGTAGAAAAAAAGAAACAAAAATCAGAAAATCCAACAGTTCCAGCCACACCTGGATAAAAACAGAAGAACAAAAAGGGCGACAAGTTTGCACACAAAGAAAAATATGTCCGACCTTTGCTCCAAAGACGGATCAAACTCTGCCTCAGTGAACCCGTGCGCACCCACATGTACACGCAGTTTAGCTTGGTTAGCTGCTGAATGACCTCTGTGGCTGCACACAATAAACAACATCTACCTGCAGCGCTAAAGTCACAAAGAGGCACTCAGGAAAGTACAGATATATTATTCTCTCCATTCATCTAGCGGGAGCAGCAGTAAAAACAAGACCCCCTCACCATTTAAGGTTATAAAAGAGCCAAACAGCTGAATGTCATACTGCTGACAAGGTCTAATAAACACTTGTGGTAAAAGTCAGACATGGGTAAAGGGAAACACATCACCCTGAAAGGCCGGTGGCCACAGGTTAGCTGACCACAGACCAATCAAAAGCTCTCAGCTGAAGCCACAGGGCACCTTTTCTTTCACTCCCCTGTACTCACATCTCTCAGCTTTACAGAGTGAGGCTGTAACAAAGTGCAAAAGAACAAAGAGTGAAAAAATATGCCTCTGAAAATAAATAGAGGCAGCGGGAGATGAGATCTCTAGACAACAGAGGAACACAGAAGAGGAAACAGAGTGAAAAGACAATGAAAAGGGCAAAGAAAGCGGCGATAAAGCAAGAAGAAACACTCAGAACAAAATGCACAGAAAGGGAGACATTGTAAACATATGTGCACCTCTAAACCATCTTTCTCAGGCCTGACTCACCCTCCCCGTAACCTGTTCCCCCTGAGCGTCTAACCAATCTCACTTTTCATCTCACTTCTTCATTTTGCTAAATCCCTCACCTTGAATCCTTTCCTCCCTGTGCCTCGATTCATCTGGCCCTTTTTATTTCTTCTCTCCTAGGCCTACGTGATCATCTCACACTCTATAAGCAATCTTTTCCAGGGAATCAATCTGCTTTTCACGCTCCATATAGAGCTGGCTCCCTTGCTTTGAAGGTGGCACAAGAAACAAGACCTTAGCTGGGAGAGGGGGAGAAAAGAGGCAGACAGATGTAGAGACATGCAGATGAAGCGAGGGGCGGGGGAGAGAAGATTTGTCTCTTCGGGGTGTTGGTTCTGTTTGATCTTGAGGCCTTCTGGATATGTTTCTCCTGCTGTGCTGTGATAAGCGTGCATCTTGTAAATCAGGGCATTTTTTGATGCTCATACCTGAAGGTTGTGTGACCACAGTTTGTCACGGGAATTAGTTTCACTTTCTGCTTGTCAGGAGTGGCTAACGCCTGCAGTTGTTGAACAGAGTATAAATAGTTTTAACTCTATTAAACCAAGTTTTTCATCAAGTTTGAGTATTAGTATTGTTTCTTGACTCTGCTTTAGCAAACTTACTAGTTCAGGAAACCACATGTAAATTGTTTCTCCTCAACATGCATTAGGCAACCACAACAGCCATTAACATGATTGTTTGTCACAAGCTTACAAGACC